>CAOKZL010000330.1:0-745060 GCA_948472985.1 Iguana delicatissima
TATCTAACAAAACTGAAGAAGAGATGATTGGTCCAATGAAATTGATGGATCAGAACATTAATCTCCTGCCTTGCCCAGCTGGTGTGAGGAGATAAACCCAGAAAGTTGTGGATTGCTCCTTCAGCCTTCCTAGAGTGACCCTTCACAGTGAGTACCAACTTCTCATTCTAATGTTCTCGTATGCAGATCCACAGCCTGAAAACATTACTTCTGGGGACTAGAACTCTCTGTGAATCCTTAAGCCAATGTGGTCAATGGCCATGCTGACTGAAGAGTTCTAGGAGCTGTAGTCCCAGAAGCATGATTACTAAACTCTGGATTGTTCACATATGGATGTAACAGTGAAGGGTCAACATGTGTTCACCCAACACTGGATTTAGCCTGCCATCTACCAGTACTCATTAATTAACTGAAGCTTTCATTTGAAAAAGTTTTCTTTCTGTCCTTTTTTTCCAGTTAAGGGCTATACTGCTGTAGCTGTTGCCAAAGCATCCAATCCTGAGATCACATGGAAGACTCTCAAAGGAAAGAAGTCCTGCCACACTGGGGTTGATAGAACTGCTGGCTGGAATATCCCCATGGGCTTAGTTTACAATGAGAACAATCAAAATTGTGACTTTGGTGAGTAGACTTATGCCCATTTGCTTGCTTACTTTGTTAATTACTATTAATACCATCAATTCCTCCAAGAACCTTACTGCAATATCTGTAGCCCTGTCTTTTGGATATCAAGTTGATAAAGATAAAAGCTCAGTGATGGGCCAAAGTCACTTGGGGTACTTCCAGGCTCTTAGTGCTAGCAATCAAGAGGATTTGCACAGCTGTTCCATCTCTTTGTGACAAGAAAAATGTTGAAAGTAATGGGAAACCATGTGAGGTTGAACATGGAATTGAGTAACATCTAGACCCACCAACTCATTCTGTCCCCTCTTCCCTATAAAAGTCCATATTGGAGGCAGAATGATTGCACAGTAAAAGTTCATCCCAATGCCCTCCTAGAATGCTGAATGAGTCAACAGAAATCTCCATTCACTTCCCCACCCCACATCTACTCTGATTGGCAGCAGCTTTCCAGGAACTTGGTGAAAGGTCTTTCATATAATCTGCTACCTGATCCTTTTAGCGGAAAATGCCAGTGGCTGGATCTGGGGCCTTCAGGATGCACAGCAGATGCTCTCTCATTGAACTGATGAATCCTGTAGAATCCAGTCCGGTAGAGCATACTGGTAGACAAATCTTGCTTCAGCACTGATGGCAGAACAGCACCCTCTGTGCCATCGTAAGGGAGCAGGATGGTAGCAGGCTTATGGATGGACAGAAGGCAGGGCACATGGCACACAGCTCTTTCCTTCAACACCTGCAGCCATCTCTAAGTGCTGCCACTTAAGCGGCTTCATTTTGCCTAAAATGAGACTGACTGTTTTGCAGAAGAAAAATGTCTTGGCCACCCCAAAATTGTGGAATAGTCTGCTGGAAGAGATTTGTCAGCTGGAGACATTGTTTGCATTTAAAACAGCAATAAAGACCAGTCTCTTCCAGCAGGCCTATCCAGATTATTTTTAAAGGATGAATTTTAAAGTATTTGTTGGTGGATTTTAATATGTATTGGTTTTATATGCTCTTGTAACTGATGTGATGTGTTAGGTTATATCTTGTTCCCTGCCCTGATCCATAGAGAGATATGTAAGATTACTATTGTTACTATTACTACTACTACTACTACTACCACCACCACCACCACCACCACTAATAGGTAGGGCTGGTTCTGACTATTCTCTGTTCTCATGCCAGGTACATTCTTCAGCGAAGGTTGTGCACCAGGAGCACCAGCTGACTCTCCACTGTGCAGGCTCTGCAAGGGCAGTGGGGATGGAAGCAGCCTCTCTGCAAAATACAAGTGTAAACCCAACAGCAATGAGATATACTATGGCTATAATGGTGCCTTCCGGTAGGTAGCATTGGTGTAATCCAAACTATTTTCTGATGGTGATGGAGGAATGAGAAGCTATACTGTTTATCATTCTTCTCCCCTTCGCAGTTCAACATGCTTTCCTGAGGTTGTTGGTGGTTCCCTGCCACAGCTCTCTAAAGTAACTAACAACAGAGCTAGTATATATTCAGAGCCTACAATCACTACTGCATATGGTTCAAATATCAGTGCTAGTCATTCTCTACAAATTTCTACTATGTTAGTGTTATGTACTGTTTTCTGAGTGACATGCTACCAACATTTCTTTAAATTTTAAAATAACAGAAAAATACCTCTTCCTCAAAACACCTCCCAAAAAACATTGATGTTGGGGAAGTAACAATTAAACATTATTCTTTACTCCCCAAACCCCTGACATATTAACATTAGCATTAGAGAGGGAGGGGAGAGTTGCCACCCTCTGGACAACCCAACAGAGTAATGTGTTATTGGTAACATGTAACCTACTTCTTCCAAGCTCTGTATATATTATACCTGGGATAGGCATCTGCCACAAGGGTTAATTTTCATTTCTTTGAATTTTGCAATTTTAAAGGGGCTTCGGGTTAATTAAGCCTGATTTGCCCTCCCTAGGGATCTCCAGGAATGCCAGTTGGTAGGTGGAAACTAGTTGTGGACTCTGCACATACTCTGAGCTTTTGAAGGAAAACATGTACAATCTCATGGAACTGATAAGTGCTGCATAACTTTCTTTTTATTGTATTTTCTAGGTGCTTGATCGAGTCAGGCGATGTGGCCTTTGTTAAACACAACACACCAATTGACAACACAGGTATGTTAATTTTTTGTTAAATACAGTGTGGTCAGTGGGGCATGGTGCTTTACAGACTACAAGAGGACAGGTTCCTGTGCCAAAGAAGGAGAATGAAGTCAGAGTAAACATGGAAGGAAAATTCAGTTGTTTCATTTACATCAGTTTAAGCTGAGTTACAACAGAGCAGCACAGAAACATATATTATCTGTTATGTTGTTTGGGTTCTGAATAGTCATAAAAATTGTTATTGTTATACTTATCAGGTACAGACTTCCAACCACCATTAAAAAAAACAGCAACAGAGCTTAGTAGCACAGATTCCTTTCATTTTTGTCAATATTTGTTTTAGAGCTGCTAAGGAAAGAATAAACTGAATATTACTGTCAGAATTTTTGGTGTGCAATAGAAAGATGTATCATGTTGGAATTTGTCACCTATAAACCTATCCACAATCCCAGATTGTCAAACAACAGTGGTACATTTGGTAAAATTCATACTCTGGATATAATTATCCTATGGGAGTAGAATCCTCTTTAGATAGGAGTGTGCATTTTTTTTCCATTGCAGTTCACAAACAAGCACACAAAGAAAACATGGGAAAACATGCGAGGGATAGATGTGGAAGAGGACAATGTCTTGTCTTCCTCCCTGAAATTCCAGGGCCAAGGTTGTATTTAATGCCATCAGAGTGTAAAGCTCTGTGTTCTGTGTGAATGGGGCTAACGGCTTGCTTAAGGGAGTACTGGACACCTCCCTTCACAAGTGCTTAAGCAGTACAACCACCAACATAAGCAGAAGTTACACTGACACAATGTCCAGCGTATGTCCAAGGCAAGGTGGTGGCAGAGTCAAAGTCTCATCTGGATGGATACACCTGATGAGAATTAGAACCATAGTGAAGGAAAAGTGTAATTATCTTCTCACCTCTTTGGTGATAACGCTTTGTAAGCAATACTGTTACTTGTCATTTGTTGTCTATGACTACCTTTGGTAGCCTAGTTACCTGAAACTTTTTTGAGTAACGAGGCAGTAATGAAGTTACATTTCAAAAGTAATGTGATAAGTAGGATTGCTGGCTGAAATCTTGTTGGTTAGTTCTAACTACAGTAGATCCATTCAATCATTGAAAGGCAAATCAACATATAGGTAAACCTCATTGATTTAATGGATCTACTCTAGTTAGAACTAACAACAGAATTCAGGCTGTGTGTAATGGGCAATATTTTTGCCTTATTTAAGATCATTAGAGGCATTTTCAAGTTTTCTACCACTCTTTTATCAAGCTATAGTGCTTTCTACAAAAGCAATTAAAGAACCAACAAGTAACAGGATAAGTTACTGCATTTTCTTAGTAACGTTAACAGATTACTAGTGGTGGGGATTTAGGGCATTACAAAGAAAAGGAAAAGGAAAAGGAAATGGAAATGAAAAAGAAGAATAAGTTTCCAAGTTCTTCCATTAACAAGTAACAGCTGAAATGCCATGACAAGGGCGATAGTGGTTTCTTTCTTCCCTGGAAACTTGTCATTTATGTGCAGTCAATGGCTTGTGGATTCGCACCAGTCCATGGACTGTTGCATTGAGTAACCCTGTCACAGGACATTCCTGAAGATGGGATTTCTGACAACAGGAAAGATGAATAGAGTTGCCAGTATTTTCATCCTAGCCTAGCAGGCCTCTATGCCTCTGAAAACTGCATAACAGACAGATTTTTCCATCTCTGCAATTCTACCCCCAAGGAAAAAAAACACACCATCCCAATCACAATTGAATAGTCTCTGTGAATATGGAGTATAGCATATGAATGCTAAACTCACATAAATTCCTCAAAGAGAAATTTTACATGATCTGTACTGAAGATAGCTAATTGGTGGCCTGGAGACCAGATGTCATCCATCCATTCATCACTATGGGCTTTTTCGCACTTGGCGAAGAAATCGCCCTGTTCTGGTACTCACCGGACTGGAGTGCTCCCTTGGAGGATCCAGGCTGATCCGGAGCAGTGCGTGGCCGCACTACGCACTGCTCCAGGGATAAAAATGGCGGCTTCCGGTTGGTGGAAGCTCTCCACCAACTGGTGAAGCTCGCCAGCCTAAAGCCCACCCCCGGAAGATCTGCAGGCTCACGCTGGTGCAAGCCTGCAAATCTACATTGGAGCGCAGCCACGGAGTGGGGTGTGCCGCGCTGTTGAAAGAACTGTTTTAAGTGGTCTTTCAACAGCACGGTGAGCAACCACTTCTGCTCGTTCCAGAGCGGGCTGAAGTCCGGAACTAGAGAAAGTAGTCCGGACCCAGTCCGCCCCCAGGTGCAAACATCCTTGCTGGAGGACGCTCTGCCCATTGCAAAAACAAAGTGTGGAAAAGGCCTGTATTTACATCTAACTTTCACCCAAATTAGGACTCAAGAAAGCTTACAAAAAAGCAGAAAATTACAATAAAAACACATACAGTTAAACATATGCAAAATTGAGATCAAAACAGTATTTAACAACAGAATTAAACTTATGTAAAATCTTACTTTAAGATTAAAAGCAATATAGCAACATAAAAAGTCCATCTTATTAAAAGAACAATTCCCAAAAGCTTGCTGGAAAAGAGAGGTCTTAACTAACCACCAAAATGACAACAAAGAAAGCATTATCCTAGCTTCCCTGGGGAGTGAGTTCCAAAGTGTAGGAGCAGCCACAGAGAATACATCTCCTGCAGATCATAAAGCTTGGGCAGGCTCATATGGAAAGATAAGGTCCTTCAGATGCAATTTCTGGAACAAATTTTTCTGGCCCCTGAAGGTCAGAGTTCTCTATTGTGTAGACAGAACAATACACACAAAGGCTTTCTTTTTACCGACATTTTATACCAACATGTGGATGTCATGTAGGCATGACCAGTTGGGCATCTGATGGTGGGAGTGAAGCTAATAGGCACAGTCCCATTCCCTGCTCCACACATTAACACTTGGAAACAATATCTGATTAGGTTCAAATCAAACCATGTTTTATGTTCTTGTATGTTAATTTTGTATTTTTTCCAGGAGAAAACAAACCTGCTTGGGCAAGTGGCTATGCACTTGATGACTTTGTATTGCTGGCACCCGATGGTAATAGGTGTCCAATTACTGAATATGCAAGATGTGGTCTAGCCACAGTTCCCACTCATGGAGTAGTAACACGACCTGACCGAAAAGATGTTGTCCACCGTGTGCTGCTTGGACAACAGGTGAGCTTTGAACTGGAGACCTCCAAGAAGGCACTAAGGACTCAGGCAGACTGTCCAAATGTGTTGGGACTAGGCAGTCTTCACTGAGATCCAGATGATGTTTCTCCTGTCCTGGTACATTTCCTAATAATATCCATCAATTACCATAGCTCCCCCCTGCCTTAGAGGAATTATTCCTTTTCCTGTCCCACTCTGTTTTGATGCATTTTGAATTCAAAGTCTCACCATATATCTATTGCTGAAGTTTGTTTCAGTTTAGGGGCAGTGTCTTTTGGGGAGTGTTAACCTTTCATTCTTTTGCAGCTTGCTGCCTGCCCCATTTCATTTTCCCTCTCACACAATACATCTCCAGGGAAATTGTTCTCCCTTCCAGGAAGAAAGTTATTTCATTTACTTTTTAAAACCTCTGTTGATAAAGCTGCTGCAGTGGTATCACTGTGCTTTCCCTCAGGGTGATATTACTCCCTCCCAAACACACACACATGCACATAGGCATTCCTTGTGTGGAATGAGGCATTGCGGGAGACTGACAAGAAAGAGTGTGTGTGCGTGTGCCTTGATGTCCCACCAAGGAAAAACACTATCACAGCATTTTATAGCAGTGGTACCAGAGTTCTTGATGCCCTTGTTTCACATGTTTATAGCATTAGCACTTAAGTTCTATAGAAATTTTAAAGATAATTTTAAAATTGTAATGAGGCACTAATTAAAATTGTAATGGGGAGAAAGAAGACCTCCGTATGGATGGTGGCACCTCCAGGAACATATCTGGATGCAAAATGGTGTGAGGGAGTTGGACACTGCCACATTTAACATCACAACCCATGACACAAGACATCTACAAATGAACCAAAGTGTGCTGCTTTTTTACTGAGTTTACTGAATGTTAAAAGAATGAATGGGAAAGCAAAAGGAAGCATAATTAAATAGTGTACTACCACATGGCACTATTCTTAGGCTGGATAAGCCCTAAATTACTGCTCTTGATATCTTTAACAGAACAATACCATAAAATATATATTTTAAATTATATGTGAGCAAATAAATTCCATTAGCTTGAACAGAAGCACCCATGGTACACCCAACAGCAATAACATTCCTGGCACAAAAAGAAAACATGGAAAGAGGGGGAGCAGTAAAATCATTAATAAAAGGTTGTTGAAAAGAGTACAATAGTAGAACAGTTGAAGCAGAAGTTGAATGGGATAAGGTTAATGTGCTCTTTCTACAAGGAGCTAGGTAAACACATTTTTAGCGTGAAAATTGAGTCCTGCTTGTGTTCATTTATTACAGGAACTGTATGGAAGCACTGGATCCGAGAAAGAAGTCTTCCAATTGTTCCAATCTGAAAGCAAAGACAGTTTGTTCAAAGACGGTACCTTGTGCTTAGCTACTCCAAAAGAAAAGACCTGTGAGGACTATCTTGGCCCGAAGTATCTGGATTCTGTCGCTGGTCTCAAACAGTGCTCACCTTCAGGTACTAATGAGATGAATGGCAGCAGTCAGCTTTATAGGCAGAAGCTGTGTTTCAAACTGGGATATAGACACACTTCTCATATAACACAAAAGCAGAGGTGTAGTAAAGGGAGGTAAAATGAAGGCATTGTCTCGCAAATAAAACTTCTGGGCCCACAGTGAAATTGCCCTTCAGCTTTTCAAATTTCAAGTGTTGAGAGGACAGAAAACTTCAATTGAGCATCTAGAAATACAGCGGTCTCACCATATGTGTGAGCTCAGGATCTGCAAATTTAACCCATCATGAATTCAAATGTACACAATACTTTACATTTGACTTTGTGGTGGGGAGCACAGTAGCCACCTGCTTTTTCCTTTGAGGCAGCAGCGTGCCCTTACAAAGCAGAAGTAGGCAGCTGATGACACTTTTAAATGCTTAAAACAGTAAGCCTGTACAAATTAAAAATGGCTTAGAGCAGCAATGGCAACAAGCCCTGGCTACAAGGCATGCCACATCCTTTGGGATCTCTGGCCTCTGGAGAGCCTGGCTGGCACACTTCTTGAAAACAAAGAAGCCCAAAGAATGCAGCACACTTGCCAGCCAGGGCTTGTTGCCACTTCTGCAGCTGCCCTATACCATTTTTAATATCAGCTTATTGTATAAGGCTTGTCTCACAAGGCTGGGTGGTCACTCTGCAAGCCTCTCAATGCTGACTTGCACGATTTTTGCTTTTCATAGGGATCCTGAAACTAATCCCTCATGGATACAGAGGGCCCACTGTAACGGTTTAGACATCTAAAAGAAGTGGGGTGGGACTAGGCTCACTTACCATGTAAACACAGCAAATATGAGTTCTCATTATATACAATTTTCACTGTCTCACTTTCTGCAGTACTAGAAATTTGGGAACTGAAGGAAACTTTCATTTCAGGGCACATGATCCTTATTATTTTGGGGAGGGGAGGGCACCTCCTTTATTTTGTCCCCAGCTACAGCCCTGTGTAGAAGTCCAATTGTCTTCTGCTTCTGAGTCTCTACAGTTTGTTGGTCAACTTTGTTGGTCCAAGTTTAAATGATAAACAGTAGAGGAACCTCTGCAATCTTTTTAAAAAGTGAGCCCTTTTTAATGAGTCAGAACTTCTGGAAATTTCCAAGAGAAGCAATTCACATCTATTTTGCTTTAAATAGATGGCCTCTGAGAATAAGTAGGTCACAAAACACCTAGAGGCTCCACATAGTCTCTGGTCCATACTTTGCCACTTGGGTTTAAAGGCCATTTTAAATTAAGGGTACCTGATAAGTATCCAGGATCGTAGGTGTGATCTCTCTCTCTCAACTGAACACAATTTTATAGTATTTTAAAGTTGCTTTTTGGATTTAAGTTTGACTTGTCAATTCCTCTTGTGAATCTTAACCACAGTCTAGAACCAGCAAAGTACATTACCTCAACTGGAGACTGGTGAGCAGTAATCCAGGTGCATTTTTGGAATATCCCCAGCATCATTAATGTGCTTTCATCACTTAAAAAAAAATACAGCAAATAATGTAATGTTCTAGATTTTCCTGATAGGATCATTTAGCAAATAGGTCAGAAGGTGTGTATGAAGGAACAGCCAAATGAAGGAGGAACTGGGTATTGGTCAAATGGGGAAAGTGTAAGAAGAAAGTTCAAAAACCTTCTAAAGTGCAGCATGTTCTAGGATAGTTCCATAGAACAGCTTTTCTCAACTTATCCTATGCTAGTGGGGAATGATGGGAGTCCAACATATCTGGGAAGCACCACAGCAAGGGCAATTCCCATAGAGAAAGAATATCAGAGCTCTAGGCATCTGCCTTCCTCACTGCAGGAATACAACATACTCCTTTCATTTGCAGCAAAACCTTCTTTGCTCTCTTTTCATTTCTTCATGCTGTTTCTGCACTACACTGTTATAGTGCTGTTTTTCTACTTTCACCATCCTATGGAATCCTGAGGTTTGCAGTTTAGGGAGAAGAATTTAGAATTCTCAGCCAGCGGGCTCTTTGGCCTCAGTAAACTTTGAACCCCAGAATTCCACAGGAGGTTGAAAATGGAATGATAGCACTATAACAGTGTAATGTGGAAATGGCCTAAGTCTCCAGTTGAATGCTCAAAGAACAAAGAATATAAAAGCCAGTTGGGATTGTGGACTAAATCCCCAGCAGAAGAGATCCATATAAACACATCCCATTCATTTCCTTGATCCTTTCTACTTCAGACTAACATTGGATTTAGCCTAGTGTTTTGTTTTTTATGTATACATGGAAATTGTTTCTGCTAAGGAGTCCCATGTAAAATCAGTAAGCTAGATTTCACTTAACTGCTGCAGAGTTATAGAATGGCAATAATGGCTTTTGTTGGCTCAATGGAGTATATATAGCACCGTGAAAACTCATACTCATAATCTTTAAGATTATTTAACCTCTGTTCCCTTGCAGAAGAAATTTAGAATGACATATCAGTTACAGAAACAATAATGCAGTCACCTATTCAGTTGTGAAAACTGATTTCAGCTGGTTTTGAAAAGGATCTTGTGCAAAATTCCATTGGCAGAGTTTATCTGGTTTGGTTTGCTGATTCTCAAAGTCAATTTTCTTTCTGTTTTTCTTCCCAATAGAACTCCTTAAGGTCTGTCTGTTCCCCCATCTGCATTAACTGATATTATGAACTGCAGCTCCCAGCAATGAAAAGAAGACTTGGATGCTTCATTTTTTCTCATCCAAAGTTGGAGAGTCTGTTCTATTTGCTCTTTTATCCTTAATATTGCAACAGAAAGTTTGTGCTTGTCCTTGTATGGCTTTGCAACTCATTGGTGTCACTAAGGCAAAACAAATAAATAAAATTAACATTCTTGATTGAATTTTTCATGTTTGCAATGATTTCTGATAAATTCTATATTCATCTATCAACATTTTGCAACTGAGCTAACCTCATATTCTACCAAGTTTGAAAATAATTGCTTAGATCTAAAAACTAATGTACATACACTCAGGGGGGTACATATGTCTCTACAATTTTTAATATCTCTCTTTGCAGCAGAAAATCAAACTATTTCATAACCTGTTTTTAAAATTCCTCCCTCTCCATTTCAAAACAAATTTGCCATGCGTGCTGCGTAGGAAGAATAACTTCCTTGAATGCATATCAATAACTGTGTGTGTAGGGATGGGCTCCTCTCCCACTCGATGCTGACTTCGGCCCTTGAACAGGAGACAGGAACTTTCCCCAAATTCTCTCAATTACAAGCTGCCACCCCCCACTGAATTACCCCCAAAACTTCAGAACGCAGTGGGACATTGCCTGGGAACTGCTAATCTCTACGCTTAGAGATTTCTTTCCTTCCGCCATTCTTCCTTCTGGGTGAGAGAAATCCTATCTACGCGTGTTGCTGAGGAATATGTGGGAATGTAGAAGAAACAGAAAGGTTTTTACAGAAAAGTATTTATTCTAAGACATGCAAGGTAAACAAGAGAAATATTATTCATGAGAGGCTCCTCCTCCCAGGTACAATTAGTATTTACAGTATAGATAGATTCCTCAGATCAGCTAAAACCAAAACAACAGAAAAACCTAACGCAGCTAACTAGATTACATTCTAAGCTACTCACAACAGTTGGTCATTTCTGAGATGGTATGCTGGCCAGCCAGAAGAGGAGCCCTGTGGCCTGCCTGCCACCAGCATATTAGCCCCTTTGTTGATGTGTTGGATCTTTCCTTTGTTCTGGGTTCCACCTCGCGGTCTCTTGAGGATTTTTTTTTTTTAACTTCTTCATCGAAGCATCTTGAAGATTCTCACCTTTCTCCTCCTGATTGAGTAACTATCTCTCGTGACCTATGATACTAACTCCAGTAAAATCCAACCCTAGCAATTCATTAAGCCTTTATATGCCTGAAGGGAGAATTATCTTCCTTAAGCACTGTTACCTGGATAATGAGAAACTCCATTATCACAGTGTGATTGTTTGGATTCAAGCTAGCATACTAAAAAATTAGCATCAACACTTGCATATTTAATGTGCCCAGTACAGATTATTTAAAATCACATACAGCCACAACCCTCACACATTCTTATACATAATGTGGATGCAGAGAAAAAATTGGAACAATGGCACCAGAAAATCTATGAAATACAGGATGTCATAATAAGAGATTATTTGTAACTGCATTAAAAATTACAGTACAGACTATTGCTTTTCATATCAAGTTCTACACTTGTTTTACAGCAACACAATATGCTTCATTATAACTTACCATATTTGCAGGCATATAAGATGCACTTTTTCCCCTAAAAAATACCATCTGAAAATAGGGTGTGTCTTATACACCAGTGCGTCTTGTACACTGGCAAATACAGATAACTCCCTGTCAAGACAAAATGCATAGGAAAGGGAGAGGGAGTGAAAGGGATGCTGGTGAGACGCTTCCCCTACTTCTGTATTGCCTGGGCAAAACATTCCAAAAAGCTGTCCCCACGCAGGGAAATCAGAAGAAAAGCAGGTGGGAGAAGGCTCTCACCAGCACTCCTTTTGCTTCTCCCTTTCTCATGCATTTTGTCTTGGCAGCATACTATTTTTTTCATAGTATACCCAACATTTAACTAACCACTTATATACATACAATATTTCCTTCTTTTTTGCCCCCTCACCCTCCCACCCCTCACTCTCCCAGGGAACGATGTAGCTTATTAGTTTTCTTTTTTTCTCATGTGGAAAATCATTTTAACTGTTTACTTTCTCATACCCCTCTCTTCCCTGAACAAACTCAATCATTAATCTCCAATTACTAAACCAGACCTCTTTCCTTTGATCAAAATATACCCTTCTTTTTTCCATTATATAACCAAGCATCATATGTTCTAATATGTACTGCATCCATTCATTACAATTCCATCTTTCTTTTTCTTTCCATCCATATACAATTACTGCTTGTGCTGCTATAATTAATTACTTAATTAAATATTTTTGTTCCTTATTTAATTCTATATTCCTAACATTACAAGTTATACATATTTCTTTATTTAATCGAATCCCCCCCCCAACTATTTTATGTATTTCTTGTTCTATTTCCTTCCAAAAACTTTGCACTTCGGCACACTCCCACCACATATGAATATATGTTCCTTTACTCCCACACCTATGTTAAAAGGCAGGTGATACATTTTTAATAATATATGATAACTGTTGTGGTGTTCTATACCATCTTGCTATGACTTCCATCTGTTGTGCTTCTAATACACCGGCAATTACAGTAGTTTCTATATAAACATGTACAATTTTATTTATTTGGCATATTAATGAAGTCTTAAACATAAAGGTCTTAGTTTTGCCCCCAAAAAGTTGTGAATACACCCTCTGTTTTTGAAAAAGCTGCAAACAGCTACATTCTACGCTACTTTAGCACATATGTCTCCGCTCCTGAGATCTGAGAAAACAAAAACCATAAATTTTGTAATAAAATAAAGTGTACTATTTAGACAGAAACTTGTAGTCTAGTAGCATATATGAATATAAAATTCATCCCTACACTGGAAATATTGAACTCTTCAATAGTGTATTATCATCACTATGAAGATAGCAGCAATTTGACAGGCCCTTATTTTCCACTAGACTGGTTTTGCAGGTCCATCTTAATCTGGCCACTTGATACTAACATTTAGGCCTTTTCTGTACTACATTGTTACAGTACTATTATTCCATTTTCAACATACTGTGGAATTCTGGGGTTAGTAGTTTACTGAGGCCCAATAGCTCTTTGGCTGAGAATTCTAAATGCTCCTCCCTAAACTGCAAACCCTAGGATTCCATAGGATGTTGAAAGTGGAATAATAGCACTGTAACAGTGTAGTGTAGAAAAGGCCTAAGTTCTAACTCCACCATTTAAATATAAATCATGTAAAAGAGCTAGGGTCTTAAGTGTTCCCTCATAAACAGTTAGTTTATTTAAGGTAGGGCCCTTCTGCACTATACTGTTCTAGTGCCATTATTCCATTTTCAACACCCTGTGGAATTCTGAGGTTTGTAGTTTACAGAGGCCAAAGAGCTCTCTGGCTGAGAATTCTAAATGCCCCACCCCAAACTGCAGACCCCAGGATTTCATAGACCACTGAAAGTGCAATAATAGCACTGTGACGGTGTAGTTTGGAAAGGCCCATAGCGTGTTCTTTTTTATTGCCAGTGACTTCAGATAATGCAAGCTGACTCAGTCATCATAAAACAAATGGTATTCTTTATTAAAGTAACATTAGAAAAAACGTATCTTATCAAAGCTCATGTAAAATGCAGTGCTGTACATAAACCAGTTCAAACTTCTGATAGTCTATGCAAATAACTTCCTGTCTTAGATACTAGCTCTCTGTGGCTTTTTTTAGCTGCCTAAACACAACCTAGCCACTCTCTCTGGCCAAGATCTCACTGAAGGATCTCTTTACAAATGAACTTTCAGCCATAAACACCTCCCACACACACTACTGTGGTTTTCACTCTTAAAGTACTACTCCTGTTGCCTAGCAACACACCATCAAGTTCCACTTGCATTCCAAATAGCTGATGCCCCCCTCCCCCCAAAAAAGCAATTTCATCATAAGCATTCACTAGGAGCAGAGATATATCTCAGAGTTCCCAGCATGAAAACTGGAGAAGATCTTGTGCCCTTAATGGTTAATGTAGAAGGGAGAATTTCAGCAGGTGTTACTTGTTACCTGCTTGCATGGCAAGCAACACTTGCTGAAATTCTCTTTAAAGTACAGGAGCCCTCTCCAGTTTTCAGTCTGACAACTCCAGATACGAGTCTTCACAACCAAAGACTCCAGTAAACACTCACCAAAACAAAATGAATGGGTCCACTCATGCTATATATAGTGCTGTTCTCCACTTTAACTACCATGGCTGCATCCTGTTGAATCATAGGGTTTGTAATTTGGTGAGCGACTAGAGCTCTCCCTGCTAACAATCCAAAATACTCCTCCCAGAGCTGTCAATTCCAGATTTGCATAGGGTGGAACCGTAGCAGTTAAAGCAGAACAATCCTCCTTTAATTTCTGTAGTGTGCATGAAAAAAACAATGTAGAAACAAGGCAAAAAGTGAATGCTGCTCCCTGTTCAGTGGTATTTTGGTTGATTCTTTTAAGGTGCTGGCAGACTGGAGACTACTGTTAGCTTCTGACAGTGATGTAGACTTGAGTCAATTGACTCAGATTCACGTCCGACTTAAGTCACTTGAGTGACTCAACTTGTACTTAGCAATGAAGGATACACTGACTCAACTCATGACTTATATAATTTTAGTGACTGACTTGCTGTCCTTGGTTCAGTAACATAGCACATTCATCTGAAAACCTTACAACTTTGAACAACACTTCCATTACTTTTTGCCCACTGGTCACATCACAGTCTATCTCAAGCCTAAAGTGTGGGTGAATTTCTCAAAGGGGAACAGCAAACAGGTTAGGCACCGGGCTTGAGGCAGGGTTGTGGTCTGTTCAGCAGCCTATCCCTGCTGCAAATCAGAAGAGCCTTCTAAAACTTTTCCCAAGGGCAGAAGGCAAGCCTTGCCTCCAGAGTGCAGGGGAAGTTTCTCAGAGGGAAACAGCAAATGTGTTAGGCAATGGGCTTGAAGGAAGAAGGAGCCTTCCTTCTAAGTCTTTGAAGCTTCAGTAATGGGGAGTATAAAGGATCCTATTCCCCACTTTCGAAAAACCCTTCAGTTTCAGAAATGGGAAGTAGGAAGGAACCTACTCCTCATTTCTGAAGCTGCAGACTCTTTTATGCTTTTTGACACAAAAGCCTCCAGCTTCAGGAAGGGGGAGTAAGAAGGATCTCGTTCCCCATTTCTGAAGCTGCAGATGGCAAAAACACAAATGCCGAGGGCTGACTCTACTTAAACTGTTAAAACTGACTTTATTTTTTTAAATATTTTTGTTTTTTATTATGAAAAAGAATTAAACAATACAAATCCAAATAAACAAAACACCACATAATTAACAGAAAAGTGAATAAACCCACCCGCAGAGCCAACTTTTTATTTACTCCACTTTCCAAAATTGCCATTCTTCTTGTGAAAGGGTAGCTTTACCAACTCTTATCAAAGCTTTTTCCAAAAATATTTTCCAAATTTGTTCAAAATCATTCCCTTTTACAAGACCTTTCATAAATCTAATTCTACAAGTTAATTTATCATTAATTGCAGTTTTCCACACTTCTTTATACCATTCCTCTATTTGAACTTTTTCATTTGTTTTCCATTTTTTTGCTATTACTAACCTCACTGCAGTTAACAAATTTGTTATTAATTCCTTCATTCCTACACTCAACCTTATTATATATAGACAACAACCCTATATTTGGACATATTGGTATCTCAATTTCTATTATCTCTTTTACTTCTTTAAAAACCTTTTGCCAAAATTCCATTATCCTATTACAGTTCCACTACATATGCATACATGTACCAATTTCTTGACATCCTCTCCAACATAATCTAGAATATTTCTCATCTATCTGGTTTAATCTTACTGGAGTCAAATACCATTTCCAAACTATTTTATAATAATTCTCTTTTATTCTTATCGATAATTTTTTTAAATTACGTTGTTGCCAAATTTTTCTCCATTCTTGTATATCTATATTTTGTGATGTCTCTTCCTCCCACATTTTTCTAAGATAATTAACCTCTTCTTGTTCTTTTGCCAATATTTTATATATTTCACTTATAATACTCTTTAATATTTCATTTTCTTGCATATTTTCTCTTTGAATAATAATTTGTTCAAATTTAGTATGTTCTTTAAAATCTTTAACATAGCTTTTCATACTCTTTGTCCATTGCTCTAACTGTATATAATTTAACCAAGATATATTGGTTTCTTGCAGTCTCTCTTTTATCTTTGTTAATCATTATTTTCATCCAATCTTTTAATCTATATATTTTTTTATTTCTTTCTCTATTATTTCTCTTAAATTTATTGGAAATTTTTCCATCATTACTATCAGAGTTAATGTTGATATTTTCGGAATCAATTTTCCTTTGTTTTTCTTCCAGATTTCTATTATATTTTTTATAAAAGGATTTTCTCTCTTTTCTATTTCTAGAAAAAAAAAACTGACTTTATACGACTCTGTCCAGAAATTCTGGAATATAGGTTGGGGTATAAAGTTGGCACCCAGACTTAAGAGTTGACTTGAAAATATCTTGCAAGGACTTGGGCCATTTCTGCACTAGCCTATTATCGTGCTATTATTCCACTTTGAGTCCCCTCCCTAAACTGCAAACCCCAGGATTCCGTAGGATGTTGAAAATTTAATAATAGCACTATAGCAGGCTAGCACAGAAATGGCCTCCGAGGTAGAGACTTGGAGTAAAAGACTGAAATACATCACTGGCTTTTGACTGAATAAAGCTCAGTCACAGGCCAAGGGGCTGCCCTAAGCGCCCCATCAACTTTTGGCAGCTTGGAAACAGAAGCAACCCTTCTTCCACACCTGGAGGCCTTCACGACCTGTGTCCCCCAACTTAAGGCCGCATTTTTCTTACGCCTGACGCAAGCCAACTGTGGCCCCCAAAGACTTAGGCAGGGCGCCCGCCCTTCTGAAAACATTTTCATCAAGGACCTACTGGGTTACCGCTCTCACAGTCAGGTTTGGAGTTTCGCTTTTGTGGCAACAACTGAATTCGAGGCCCACACGACCCATTCCGCGAAAGGGTTGGCTAGTGCGATTTTTTAAAGCCGAAAGGCTAATAAAAGAACACCAAGGAGCCCCCGTATTAGCCAGAACAAAGTCTTTAACACAGCATAAGGGGTAGAAAGGAGGCACTTGCGGTTTGGACACCAGGCACCACGGCCACCCTTCTTCCGCCTCGAGCAGCGGAGCGGGCACCCCCCTTCTTCCGGAATCGCCTCCCGAGCGGCCACGCCCGCTGAGCGTGGAATGCGCGCGAACTACAACCCCCATGAAGCACTGGGCGATCGCGCGGCCTGGGCGCGCGGAGACCGGAAGGCGGCCGAGCTCCGGAAGGCCACGTCGCCGTGCGTCAAGGCGAGCCGTCGGGGATGGAGGCCGGTGAGGTGAAAGCGGCCCGTGAAGGGTCGCCGGCGGCGCAAGATGCTCCGCTGCCGGCCCCAGACGCGGCTCAGGTCCAGCTCCTGGTCTCGGTGGCGGCGGGTGTGCTGGTCGTCCTGGTTCTCCGTGAGTTCCGGCGCCGCTCGCTCGCTCGGCGGTCTTTTTCAGGGCGGGAGAGGAAGCAGGGAAAAGGGGGCAGGAGTCGCCTGGGGAGAATCAAAGGCAGATTTCTTCGGGTCGGCTCTGCAGCTGTAAGAAATTCCCGGCAGGCAGGCAGGCAGGCAGGCAGGCGTTCAGCAGGTCGAGCTTTTTGGATTCTTCCATCCTTATACTGGGAGGGAACACGCCTGTTCGATAGGTGCCTGATTTGTATTTCTTGAAGCGCATAACTTGGCTGTTACTTATTTTAAAAAATCCATGTTTTGGTAATCTTGGTTCCCGTTTCATGGGAACAGTACTTGCTCTGTAACATGACTTTTCCATAGCAAGAGCTCACTCTGCCGATAGGCTTTATTTATCTACTTTTACAAAATGTTACTGGGTTTCCATTTTGATTCTTGAAGAGAGTACAAGACGAAGACTGCACTAGTAGGGATGGATCCCCTCAAGGCAGAGTCCACCAGCGCCTTGAGTTGGCAAGGCTGAGCAGAGCTGCTTTGCTTAGACCTCGTCTGGAATGCTGTGTCCAGTTTTGGGCACCTCAGTTCGAGAAGGATATGGACAGGCTAGAGCGTGTCCAGAGGAGGGCGACCTGAATGGTGAAGGGTCCGGCAGCCACGCCTGATGAGGAGCGGCTTAGGGAGCTGGGGATGTTTAGTCTGCAAAGTAGAAAGTTAAGAGGGGACGTTAAAGCCGTGTTTAAATATTTGAAGGAATGTCATGTTGAGGAGGGAGTAGGCTTGTTTTCTGCTGCTCCAGAGACTAGGACAAGGAGCAGTGGATTCAAACTGCAGGAAAGGAGAGTCCACCTGAACCTTAGGAAGAACTTCCTGACAGCCAGAGCTGTCCGTCAGTGGAATCTGCTGCCTCGATGGAGCGTGTTGGAGTCTCCTTCTTTGGAGGTTTTTAAGCAGAGGCCAGATGGCCATCTCTTGGGAGTGCTTTGATGTGTG
Source organism: Iguana delicatissima (assembly GCA_948472985.1). Lineage (NCBI taxonomy): Eukaryota > Metazoa > Chordata > Lepidosauria > Squamata > Iguanidae > Iguana > Iguana delicatissima. The sequence goes on from CAOKZL010000330.1 coordinate 18,602, forward strand.
TTCCTGCATAGCAGGGGGTTGGACTGGATGGCCCCTGGGGTCTCTTCCAACTCTATGATTCTGCGATTCTACGGGGTCATCAGATGTCGAAGCCAGTTTGACAGCACGTAACAACAGTTGAATTTCCATTTTGGCAGTTACTGACTGTTGTGCTAAAGCCAGAGTACCTTCTGCCTAGAATGGGAGTGAGGAATTTGTGGTCCTCAGAAGCATTTTGTGGTTTATTTTAATGCATAAATTTGTTTGTTTGATAAAGGTAGTTAATTTCTCAGAATAGCCAGAAATTTGGAAGATACATATAGGAAAAATACATCTTCATTAAAAAAAAAATCTTGAAGCGGTAGTAGTTCTAAACCAGCTTAGAAGGTGCATGTTAAATAATTTGATTTCTCAGATGGCAAAATCAGGAATTGTTCTGTAGATAAGCATCAAAAAACTCTCTTACTTCTTACATTTTCCTCTAGTTATTTGGAAATTTGTCCAGTCCAGAAAGAGTAGTCGGAGAGCGGTGCTTCTGGTGGGTCTCTCTGACTCTGGGAAAACTCTTCTGTTTGTTAGGGTATGTGAATTTCTTTCTCAGTTTCTTTTGGCTCTTTTTCCAGAATTACACATTGTTTTTCCTTTCTGGTATGTTACCTTCTTTTTTCAGAAGTTACAAAAATAAGGTATGAAAAATCATTATTCATTATTAGGTGTCTTAGCTCTGTTTATATAAATGAAAATATCAAAGTAGAGTATTATACAGTGGTGGGGAGTTTTTAAATTTTATTCAGTAATGAGCAATATTGATGAGATGCAGATGTTAAATTTGTAAAAATCTTTGTTCAAATTGCTCCTGCTGTTTCTGCAGGCAGAATTACTAGTATGCTCCTTTAAAGGTTTATCACTGTGTACAAGAGACAATTGTTTGAAATTAACAGTATTTTTCTAACTCTTTACTGCTTTCTTTTAATTTTCCTAGCTGTTAACAGGAAATTTTCGAAATACACAAACTTCCATTACTGAAAGCTTTGCCCTGTACAGAGTGAAAAATGACAAGGTACAGACAGAAAAATCATGTGTATTGTTCTCTGAGATTTTTATGGCTTCCTGAGTTATCCTAAGAGAGTGACTGATTTTACTGTAATAACTTGGAAACAGCATTTTTAAGCCATACTTCCTTTTTCATCTCTTTGATAAGTGCTCAGTCATTACTATACATGCCAAACCTTCCAAAACCTTTTTGGAGGGATCCATTGGCACCATTTCCTCCCTCGAATGTAGATGAGGGGCTACTCATGCTCTACAGTAGCCCTGTAAGATGAGTGTTGTGTTCAAGGTGATGTGTGGAATTCATTGCTAAAAGATGGAGAAAGGGCTTAGTAATGTATAACCTATAGATATCTCCTCTTGCTAATGCATCTCTGTTCTCATGCAAGCGAACAGATTATGTCCCAGTTATTTGAAACATAGTAATTGTCTAACTTTATCATGTTGCTAATATTTGTATATATTACAAATGTATATATTATGTATATAATATTTCAGGTGATTACTTAATAAAAATAATTATAAATGGCTTAAAGCTTAAAGAAAGCGTAAATGACTTTAAAGAATTAAGGAATATTTAAGTGAATGTTCCGTATCTGCTCAGGTTACTCTGTTCTCCCTATCCTCCTGTCCATGTATATTCCCCTAACTACAGATGATCATCTAAGCATGGTGGTGGAACAGTGTTGGGGAACCTCTGAGTCTCCAGATATAGTTAGATTCTATTTCCTTCAGCTCCTACGAGCTTGGCTGTGTTGAGGGATAATGGGTGTAATACTGTGTTAACATCTGAAGGACCACATCTTCCCCACTCTTCATTTAGAAAATGATCAGGAATGAACTGTTGTTTGATTCTGACTGGTTTTGTTTGATCCTGACCCGATCCTGACCCAGGATTACAATAAACTATAGTTTTTAAAAAAATTTGAACAGAAGCCAAAGCTGTATATGCCTAGTATGATTTCCCTGTCGTTGCTGATACTTTGGCAAACCCTTACAGATATTTAAATTATGGTTACGGCATATATGACTTTCCTACTTCCCTAGAACCGCTACCTCACACAAATAGTGACCCACCATTTTATGGGGACATTCACAATTGTGATCCAGTTCTGTAGGGACAAGTGTGAAAAGACTGGTTATTTTTTGCTAAGTTGTGGAATGTAGTGGTAGAAGCCCTTATTGACAATTTTAGCCATAGTGGTGACCAACATACTATTAGGAACTGATGTCTTTTAGACAGTATCCTTTTCTGAGAACTCTGCTAGCCAAAGATAACTATAGATTTGTGAATTTAATCATGTTTGAAATGCTCTAGAGCAGACCTGGACAATTTGGCAGTAAGTAAGGGCTGAAACTTTTTTGGGCCACAGATAGGTTTTTAGTGCCTCACTTTCCAAGTAAAGTTATGATAATGGTGTAATAATGTTTTTATTTACAAAATAGTTTAATCATTAATTATACTGTAATGATAGATGAAATATATACACACACTTGACCTTGCAACTTGCAATTCTTATACCAGTGGGGACCAGTAAGCCTTCAATGTCCTGCCAGTCAGCCCCTGGCTTTGCTACCTGCAGAGAAGAGAGCTTACAAAATAGATAGGAGTCACTTCATTCATTCAATGCCTTTAAAGAGAGCTTTCTGTCTTGGCATGGCATCTCTGCTAAGACACAGTTATGACATGTTGGGGACCAGTTTCTTTCCACAGCTGAGAAGTAACTTGTTCAGGATGGGTGCAGATTGAGGGAGGGGCAGAAGGAGACTTTTTGCTTGCAAGCATCATCTGCTAATGGCACATCTGTAGCCTGGCAGAGACAGTCAGTGTGTGTGAGAGGGAGACTTGGTGACAGAGAAGCATAAAATGGGCACATTTATCCTCTCATTCATTGGCATTGAGGACTTTCTCAGAGAGTCCAGCTCCACGTTAAGAATCTAATCTGCAGTTCTCTCTATACCTCCACAAATCTGCAAAGAGAGTGTGAGCTAGCTTGCTCTGTCCTTGAAGAGATGCGTGCAACAACCTTGCTTGCGGTTGCTCAGGGGTTGGATGGGGCAAGAGTGGAAAGGACGGAAAGACTCCCTCCCACCCCCGCCAAACTGAGCCAAGGAGAGGTTGCTTGAAGGCATTGCATGCAAATACTCCAGGATAACGCCCCCATCTCCATCTCATACACCTTAAGCATTTTTCTTCTGTTGGGCAATCTTCCCCACTCCCACCGTCCCTCCTCTGCCTTGCTGTCGCCAATACAAAATGCAGCCCAGCTGCAGAGATGTGGTCAGCGGAGGTTGCAGCTCTTCTGATAAGCACTCTCCCTGCTTTTTTCCTTTAGAAAGGGTGGGGGCTCAGCCAAGCACCATCTTACTAATACCCTTCCCTCTAGTTCAGTAACAGGGCATGAGCAGGGGATGCTGCCTCCTCACCAAAACAGGAGTGGAGGGCAGGGAGGACTCTCTCTCTTCCTCTCTCTCTCTCTCTTAATTTCTCTTCCTCCTCCCCCCATTTTGATGAGAGGTGTTTTGGAAGTTGGAATGTTTCTTCGCAGTCTTCTGGGTAGCTTCTGCAGAGTTGGGTTTGCGGTTCCCTTCTTCACAGAAATTCCTCTTCATGCACTGGTTAAACTCTCTGGCTTCCTGCTTTCTTTTCTCCCTCCTCCTCTGAAAAAGAAGACCATCTTGGCTGTGGGGAGCGAGAGACCCTGCCGTGGTGGTGCTGTGCTGTCCCCCTACCTCCTTCTCTCATCTCCTCTGACACAGCCCCTGCGAAAGAGAAGATGACAAGAGGCACCTCAGACTTGAGAGAGATATCGCTGCAGCAGCATCATTACCCTTTTCACCTCTTCTTTCTCCCCCTCTTCCTGCTCCTCCCTGGCTAAATCTTTGCAGGGCTTTTTGTGCCCCCCCAGCATTGGTGCCTGGGGCAGTTGCTGCCCTTGCTGTACCCTAATTATGCCTCTGGGGATATGGACAGGCTGCCCTTCAGCAATGCCAACCAAAGCAACTCGCCGTCCTCCTCCTCCTCCCTTTCCCAACGGTTCTCTTCCCACCCACTCTGGTGCTGCTCTCTTTAGTGGACAAATAGGCCAACTCCCCCTCCCCCACATACCCGCTTCCCCTGGGGCGCGTCCTCCTTTGCTTCTCTCTTTCCGGACCTTTTTATTCTCCTCATAAGCCATTCTGTTCTCTCTCTTTCAGAGCTGGGAGAAGAATAGTGTGTGTGTGTATATATGTGTGTGTTGCGGCTGTAGTGGTGAGGAGAGAGCTTTCTTTGTTGCTTCAGTCCTCCTCACCCCTCGGTGACTGAAGAAGCCAGCCAAGCCAGTTCGGGTGCCGCCAACCCTGCGGAGTCCCCACTTTACCCTGTCTGTGTTGCCTGGGTGGAGGGAACTGTTTGTGTGAGTGCATTTGCATGTGTGTGGGAAGGGGCTGGGCCATGTCAGGGGACTGTCTCACCATGTTGCCAGTTTCGCTAATTCAGAGCCGAGAGGCAGGGCCAGGGAGCCGAGCATAGAGTGGTTGCCCCCACTGATGGGGCTCAACAGGCAAACAGGCATGGGAGAGGTGGAGATGAGGGCTGCACAAAATCCTTTGGTGGGCTGCATGCTGTGCAGGCCTGCTCTAGAGTCACTGACATATTCTGAGTGCCTGGATGGGGAACTGTCTGCATTGCCTCTGTGTGTTGTCTTGAATCCCTTGATGGAACAGAAGCTGTATATAAAAGCATTTTTTCTTGTGTTACTGACATTTTGTGTGTGTTTGCCCAGAAAAATAAATTAACTGTGATGCTGCTTCAACTGAATGTCTGCATTCCTTTCAGTTTGAGTTACCAACATGGCTCATTTTTAGCTGTTTGTGCAGCAGCTATAACTTGATATATATCTACATCTGTTAGGTGAGGCACTGAAAGTTGTTCTGGAGATACCCAAAAGTACTTGTTGTCAGACCTAAACCAAACTGGTAGTCTCAGTTACAGCGTATCCACTGAATCAGTGGGAGCACTTAATTTTCATTGACTTAATGGGCCTACTCAGGTTAGGATTTGTAATTAGATATAGACTTCAGTGTTTTGTAAACCAGGTTAGTAGTTACCATGATCTAATTGCATAATTGTTCTCAAGTTTTCTGTTTATCAGTCTGTAAACTGGTGGTGGCTAGGATACAAATTGAAATTTGTTACTTTGTCACAGCTTCTTATATCATATCAATACAGAATGTGATACAGCTCTACAAATATTTATTTGGGAATAATTAGTTATGTGGGAAAACCAACTAAAATAATGTTTGAAGGTTAGAACTCAGAGACTTAGGCAGAATACAGTAGGCTGGCTATGACCTCCTGTCTAATAACCTTTCTATATGTCACTTTAGAGGTTCCTAAAATATCTGTTCTCCTGCTCCTACAGAATGTGAATGTGACCTTGATTGACCTTCCAGGCCATAAGAGCTTACGGCTTCAGTTGCTGGATAGGTTCAAGGCTGCTGCCAGGTAAGAATAGGAGGAGAATTGGACAGTTACTGCTTTCAGATTGTAACCAAGTGAAAACTAAAGATGGATCATCATATGGACTTTCTGTAAATAAGCCTAAACACCTAATGAAATTGTTTGTGGTTCATTTATTTTGCTTCATCTGTATTTCCTTTGCTTTGAAGAGTTAGCCAACTGCACAGGGGAAAGGAAATCTTTTTTTTTTTTAACATAACTGATCAGACATAGATTAAGTCAGATACAATGGAAATCCTTGATTGTCAGAAGATTTCTGGAGATCTTTTGAGTAGTGTTTTTTCTGTGGTATTAGCTTGGAAGTGCTGTCCCTAGGCACAGTATATCAGATTTTATGCTTAAAATAAGGTATCAGTGATTCTTGCATAATGGTAAATGTTCCATGGAGCTTATATATACAGACAGTCATTGGATCCTGCTAGCTGGAGTACTGCACTGTTTAATATTATTTCTTTATACTTTCTCTTTGTAGGGCTATTGTGTTTGTTGTGGATAGTGTAGCATTCCAACGGGAGATGAAGGATGTGGCAGAATTCCTGTACCAGCTCCTGATTGATAACACCCTGCTGAAAAATGCACCTCCTCTGCTAATAGCCTGCAATAAGCAAGGTACTACATATTCACTTGGAAACAAAGTGGTGATTATTTGTATATCAAATACTTTGAGAGATTGGCATTTTCCCCTTCTTGCCTAAGATTTATTTACACATGTTGTGTACTACCCAGATGAGTCTGTGGTGTATCACATTGAATGGAAATGCTTAGGCTGCTGGCAAATTAAAATGAACAACAAAACAACAATTGTAAAACCAGCAGCGGTGTCCTCTACCTCTTTCCAATTCATTGTAAGTAATCAGTAGCTGTTTTTGTTTCTTACATCTATTGCTGCTGTGATGAGAAGTGACCATTTTGTCAAGTCAGTTTACTAAAACAGGTAAAAAAATATTTGGCAGCCGACTGAGAAGATTAAATAATTAAACTATGCCATTGCAGGTGAATCTTTTAAGTGTATGTTATGTGTGTCTGTGAAATGAAGCCAGCTGATAGAAGTGATTGATACACATTTTATCAGTCTGCCGTCATAATAGGTTATAAAAATTCATCAGAACTGTGCAAACAGTGGCTCTCAACCACTTAAATCTGACTGTCAGTTTCTTGAAGAACTTGGGTCACATCATGAAAGAAGCAGAAAGCACAGTCTGCTTGAGAAGGAAGTGCATACATTTGCAAGTGTTCTGTTGTTACATCTATAATTTGTGGCAAATTTTAAATAATAACTCCATTATTAGTGGGAAAACATACTCATACTGTTGAGTATACATTTTTACTCCTGTGGTAACTAAAAACAAAGGGCTAAATCCAGCTGACTCCCAACTAGAGCAGACCTAGTGAATTAACAGAACTTACATAATTGCCAACTCATCAGTGTTTCTCTGGTTTGTTTATTTATTTATTGGGTTATTGTACAGTTAATATAAAAATAAGAACAGAAGAAAAGAAACCGAGGATGAGTAAGTTGTCAACCATTATAAACCATAAATCAGTACTTTCTTTTGTATACGTATAATAATTGTCAAAAAGAAGAAAAAGAGAATTTTCCATATCTAAATAATGTTTACAGTTTTGTCTATGTGTATCCCCTCAAAACTTCCTCCTCCCTATTTCTTGGGTGTCTATATGTGATGATTTTCAAAACCTCCACTATTGTCTTTTATATGTGGAAATCTGCAGTTCTCCCATCTTAGACAATTTTTTTATTATTATTGTTGTTGTTTTTTCTTACCAAATGTTCAAAAATGTTACAAATATATGCAAGATATATTCAAAACTTGAAAACCCTCATTTATTAACTGTAATATAATGCTCAATTTATCATGTTACCTTGTTAATTCCTATCCATTATTTCAATATTCCATCTTTCCCTTAAATATTTCATAAAGGGGTTCCATTCAGCTTCGATTTCTTTAGTCAAGAATCTACTAATTTTACAAGTCAGTAAGTCATGATTTTTCATCTCAAGTAAATAGACTAACCACTCGTCTATATCCAAAGAGTTCCACTATTGTTCCAATTCTTAGTGAATAAAATTCTCGCTGTGGACACCATATATAACAGAATTCTTCAGCATTTCTTAATGTTATGCTCATCAAAAGTATCAGTCATGTTTAACAAAAAGAACTTGGGCTTTAGAGGGAATTGAATTTGGAAAACATCTGATATCACTGGATGTATTTTAATCTGGAGTTTATGCGTTACTAGACATGTCCACCAGACGTGATAGAAGGGACCTGTTTTTTCCTGGTACTTCCAATATTTAATATTTCCTGTATGCTATATTTTATCCAGTTTTTCTGGTGTAAGATAGCTTCTATACATCATCTTTGTGAAATTTTCTTTCAGGTTTTGAGAAAGAGTAAGCTTATTGGTATTCTTTCAAGCTCTTTCCCAGGATTCTAACTGAAGAAGTTCCTCTGGTTTCATGGGTCTCCTCTAGTAGGGATTAACAAGCATAATTAGGCCAACATAAATAAACATAAATAAAAAATTAGTATTAAAGACATTGCAGTTTGTGCAGTCAAAGGTGAGTAAAGTGAATGGGATCTGGTCGCTGTTAAGTATAGGAACTGGAATGGATTGTAAGAATTTTATGGAAGTGGATTTTTGTTGCTTGGTCTCTTCAGTTTCAGCATCCATTTGCTTACAAAGATAACAAAGGTTGTTCCATTCTTCCTGGGAATTCTTATTTGTCAACTCTTTTTTTAAATAACTGTTGAATCTGTTTTCATTTGAATAATTTCTACAGTGTAATTAAGAGTATCCAGTAGCAAAATATTATACCAGAGTGTATATACTTTGTGTAAAATACTTAGTAACAAAATAACTCAAGAGAGTGTGTAGTATAACGTGAACATTTTTTTTCCTTCTGTAGATGTTACAATGGCAAAATCTTCCAAGCTCATGCAACAACAACTTGAAAGAGAACTGTAAGTTTTGAAAAGAGTTGGCTTGTCATGTTTCATTCATGTATCCCCCTTGGTTTGTATGCTTCTTCCTCCACCTGTCTATCTGTTCTTTATCTTCATAAACTTTGCAGTTCATTGGGATGGGATAGCAAAAGGAACACTGAGCAGCTCACTTGCCAAGTGAAGAGAAGGGAATTCCTAACAGCATAGAAATTAGTTTAATCAAGTCAGTTTATGGGTGCCACACACTTTTGAAATACTGCCTTAATCCAGTTTATTCTTAGTTACTTTGAGATGTGTTTCTGAGACATCTAGAGAATAATTCTTAATTAATCAAGGGATTCATTGCTTTGAATTATTCTCCAGCAGGTGGCAGTAATGTAACTCAGGTGGAGGTGTAGAAATCTGCATTATCTCAGTTATAGGTGGCTACCTACTTTGAATGAACAGGCAGAGGATGAAGTTGATCCTTAAAAATCATTGTTCACATTATTATAGTGGTGTGTTTATTGCCAGAACTACCAACATATTAAAAAGGTAAACTTCAGGGAAAACATTTCAGTTAGCTCACCCTCTCCAATACCACCATGTAAAATGCAGCTTGTTCTGTTGACCCGTAAGTAGGCAGTAATTTTAAGAACTTCATATATAATGTAATTAAAGTTGGCTGTTGTTTGATTTTAATAAGTTTTGACTACAGATCTCTGATCTGGTAAGGCAGGACATCTCTTAAAAAGGAAACATCCTCATTGCTAATTTAGTATGACACTCTCTAAATGAGAAGTTTATTGCATGTGATGTCAACTTCTAATTTTGCATGAGGTTATTTTGTTAATTCTAAATAATTTTCTTTTTCCAACAGCAATACCTTACGAGTCACTGTCTCAGCTGCCCCAACCACACTGGAAGGTTCAAGCTCTGGATCTGCGTCTCAGCTGGGAAAGAAGGGCAAGGAATTTGATTTCTCCCAATTGCCCATGAAAGTGGAATTTGCTGAATGCAGTGCCAGAGGAAGCAAGGGAGAAGAGGGTAGTGCTGACATTGAGGAGCTGGAGAGGTGGCTAGCAAAAATCGCCTGAGTATAGGGAGGCCATCAAGGCACCTGCTGGGAAAACTGAATTGGAATGGTATATAAGGCCTCATGGGAAGGAGCTTGAATTCCCAAGAATAGCTGGGATGGGGTGAGGGAGTGGTGGCAAAGCCATTCTTCTCTGAGGTTTTTCTGCTTGGTTTTTTATACTCCCTTCATTGCAACAGTAATGTTCTGTTGAGGGATCCCTGGCCTCTAAGCACATCCCAGCCTAGTGTAACTCACATTTGTGCTTTCCATTTTCACCTACCTCAGCAGTTTTCCTACTATGTCTTATCCAGAGGGGCTTGGGGGGGTATTCTATGTTGGATGAAATTTGCAAGAGAGAAAGGAAATCTTCCTCATTACTCTTTCATGGTTGGAATTTCTCTGCTTCTACTTGACTTCCGTTGTCATCTTCATCTGAGATGCTCAAGAGTAGGTGTTACCTAGTCATCACACCTTATTTCTTCCTCCTTTTCATTTTCTGGAAAGCATTATACTCTGCAATGAATGGAATGAATTCTACCTATGGTAGTGTGAGCTCTTGTGAAAGCAACATGCTGCTAGCTATAATAATGCCTCAACAAGGGCTATATACAATACTTGATGTAACTCTTGTTCTGCTATTTGGCTTGTAGCTAGCTAGTATTTCTGTTTGTGAAGATGTCCAAAGTATTTACCGTAAGGAGTCAGGAAGCCCATCTGGCTGAGGAAAATATTTGTGTTTCCAAGCACTTTTTTTTCCAGACAATGAGAATGAAACTGAGATGCCGTACTACATATTGCTTGAACAGTGTCAACAGTACGTGAAATGTGCTCATGACAGACTCTTTCTCATCTTCTGACTGATAAACCTACAGCTGGAGCCCCTTCCAGTCTTCTGCTTGATTCTTTCAGCACTTGCTAAAGCAGTGGTTCTTAACCTGTGGGTCCCCAGATGTTTGTGGACTTCAGCTCCCAGAAGCCCCAGCCACTATGGTCAATGCTCAGGGCTTCCGGGAGCTGAAGTCCAAAAACATCTGGGACCACAGATTGAGAACCACTGTGCTAAAGTAACCCAAAAACATTAAAGCCATATACTCAACATTTATATGGCCTTTCTTCATTTTGAGTATGATACATTTTGGTGGCTTAATCTCCCCTCAGTGCCCTAAGATCTGTCAGTCCCACTGGAGCTGGAAGGTGCTTCTGTCATGAAAATTTTTAGTTTTTTAGAAACCCATTTCTATCTGTGCTTGACCGCGCTTAATAATACTCATTTTAAAGAATTGTGCTTTGCTGTTATTTTTACAGCAGAAAAATGTTGCTTAGAATTTCTTTAACATATTAGAATTTGGTGCTTATAAGATATGAAAGATGTTTATGGCTTATGAGTTGCATGTCCCAGCATTGCATTCTACTGTTTTGAGCAGGAGAAGTCTGTGTGTATGCAACTATATGGCTGAATCCTATTAGTAATCCCAACTAAGATAGACCCATCGACGCAAATGGATTTTATACAGTGCTTCTCATGCAAAAGTTGATTCAACGGCTCATTTCTAGTTGGGGCTATCAGTTGGATTGAGGCCTAAGACTCATCCACACCTTTGAAAAAGCCTCATTTAGTTACTGCTTTTGGGTGCTTGGTTAACATACATCCACAGGCACATGTCTATTACTACAGGAAACTTGCTGTGAAAAAAATTCATATTGTGGGACACAATATCTACTTGCTAGTCCTAATATCCGCTTGCTAGTCCCAGTCAGAATATACCCACTGAGGCAGTGGTATGTATAGTATGTGTTGGCTTACGATTCACCAACACTGCTCAATCTACTCCACTTACACGATTCAGTTTACTCTGACTGCGAAAAGCAGTTAGATTTAGGCCACAGAATTTTACATCTATCCAGCAAAATCCATATGTATGCTTCATGCTAATAGCTTTTTCAACCTTCATCATTTGCACCAGTTTGTGGATTGATTCAGAATTGATTTTGCATTTCTGAGTGACTAAGTTTGAGGTATTTGAATGTGGAACAGCATATTCTTGCCTCTGAGCTCTGAAACAATGCTGACATCAAGCTCTCCTCTGAAACAGAGTTCACCTTGTGAACCTTTTGCCAGGTCCACACAACGGGAGTAAAAGTTTCAGCCCATGTGTACTCTGCTTGTCATTAAGTCTTACACATTCTGCATTCACAAGTTGCAAAGAAGTATGAGTCCATGTCTTTTAAATTATTATACAAGTATTTGTGAATAAAATGTTTGGCTAAACTTTTGGCTGCCATTTCTGTAATTCAGATACTCCTTGTCATGATTAAATTATTTTCTACAAACATGATGTAGACATCCTGTATTTACATAGTTCTGAGTCAGAGTATATTTTCAAGTATGGGGCTTTGTGCTTGTGAGAGGGCCTTATTTTATTACAAAGAGTGTGATTAATAGATGTTATAAAGTAGGTCTTAATAACCACTTAATGTTCTTTGATTGTAAACCTCTTATATGGAAGAAGATTATTTAAGGGGTTTTACTTTGATAAAAGATTCAGGTGTTAATTGCTGTAGCAATCTTAGTTCACTCCCTTTTACAACACAAACTGAAGAAACTGGCTCCTGGCATAAGTTACATACCATGGCTTTTGTTAAGGGTTGGGCAACGCTTGAGGAATTCTTTGTGACAGTCACATTTTAAAATGTGCTTTCCTGCTGCCCATCACAGTCTATTCTGTCTGGTGTGAGAGGAGAAAAGGAGAGGGGAAAAAGAAACTGTAGTCCTCCCTCCATGTTTGCGGGTTTGACGCTAGCAAATCTGATTATTCACAAGGTGCACATATGCCCCCCCCGTTTTTTCTTTCCATTCCCTTCTGTTTAGCAAGGTGCGGAGAAGGAAGGCAAGTGCCTGGACAAAAGGCAAGGAAATAGGGGATGTGGAAGGCACGCAAATGCTTTCTTTCTCTCCTCTGAAGCTCCTCCTCCCATTCCTTTCCTTCTGGCCCTCATGCTGAGAAGTCAGGCTGAGGCAATAGGCAAGGGAGTATGCGGGGGCGGGGGGAAGACTCATGAGCCTTCCTTTTACCCTCTGGAGTTCTGCCCTCCCATTCCCTTGCCTCTGGCCCCAGCATGCAAAAGGCAAGGGAATGAGAGGGGGATGGGGTTCATGAGGGTTCTGTGCCTTGAACCATTGCAAAAGTGAGGAACTACTGTATTTGCTTATGTGACTGCCATGCAGTTGATGCTGTACATGTAATACCTTGCAATTATAGCATTTTAATATGTGAAAAAATTAAGCTGATAGCACTATAAGGTGTGGAAGATCACTGTGGTTTCTTATGGACAGCCATGGTTACTTTGGCATTTGCTTTGCTAATTTTTTGGATTTGGAGACTCATCCCTTAGTGGATGTGATGTAGCTGGAGATGATTTTGAAAGGAATTAACTATGAGGAAATTGTGTTGCTGTGAAATACTGAGTCTTCAGTCCTAGCTTAAGAAATGGTCTTAGTGGTGTGTGTGAGGCGAATGATCTAGTAATTAGTGAGTTATTGGTGAGTCCAATTACAGCACAGATTCCATTGGAAACTCCCCTAGTGGGACTGCTCCCCCTCCTCATTTTTTGTCTTGGCTGTCTAAGGACAGTGCTTGTTTTTCCTTTTGATTGCCAGTTAGTTTGGTGGAGAACCCTCCCATGTGTGATCTTTTGCACATAGCTTAGGAGAGGGCCATGGCAGTTATTCCTTGACAGCCCTTAATCCCAGCCATTCATTATTTGAGTTTTAGTTCTGCCTTCTGGTTTAATCTCTTCAGTTAATGCAAGTGGTGGGAGGGAAGTATTGTCATGCTTTCGAGTATTTCTGAGTGTTCTTTCCATATATGCAAGTTACTCTTTATAAATTCAGTAATTCTCAGATCATTGTGTGTAACCGATAGCAATTATACTGAATTGCATAACCCACAGTATGAGAAATTCTGACTGGATGCAGGCCAAAAGAGTTTTCTCAGTTGCCTTTGGGTGCTTCCATGTGCTACAGCAGCTCATGCTAAAACTCAAGTTGATTCAAAGCTACATGGTTCTCTGTCCTTTTGTAGTAGAGTATGTCATTAGTTTGTTCTGCCTGCTGTAGAAACTAAAATGGCAATAGCTTATTGTGTGCATTTATGAGAGACTAAGTTAGCACAGTCAAAGTAGCTTGTGTAATATTACATCAGGGATGGGAATTACATGACCCTTTATTCTTCATCCCTAGCTATGCTAGGTACGGCTTCTGGGAATTGCAGTCCAACAAGATCTTGAGGGTCACACAATTTCCATCCCCCCCACCTCATACTAATATACAAATAAAAATAATAAATTTAATAAAATTATTTTTATAAAAATTAAAATATATGAAATATATTAAGTATTGATGCAGCTTCTTTACAACTAGATTCCACTTGACATATGGGTGTTAATTACTGCCCTGAGTAAAATAAATAGCAGTGTGGGAGTGATCCAGGTTGGGACATTTGTTCATTTCTGTGTGAGAGAGAACGTAACTCTTTTGTCTCATGCAGTAAGGAATGGCTACAGCTTCTGTTGACATGAAGAAGAAAGTTGCCACTGTCCCCTTTGATTTTTTTGTCTTGGTCTTCTGAGAAGACATACCAAAGCTTGGTTCACTCTGTCTGAAGCTAGAAGAGTTGGGTTTTCGACTACAACGGCCAGAATATCCCAGCCAACCTGTCAGCTGGCTACAAAGCACTGTACCAATATCTGCTCTGTGCCTAGTTTTGATAGCCAGTAGTAGGCCAGGTGCACACAGTGCTAACAAGAGACTGCAAGTACTTTGAAACTCAGCTAGGAGGACTGGAATGCAAGGCTCTTGCCACTGTGGTAATTTCACCTTTATAATGATTTATATGTCAATTTAATGGGAAAAGAATTTTATGGTACTTTCTTTTATGAACACACCAATCCAAATTTGGTAGATAGGATGAAAAGTTCCTTCACCTTTACTGCTTGGCTTTTCTGCTGCCCATCACAGTCTATTCTGTCTGGTGTGAGAGGAGAAAAGGAGAGGGGGAAAAAAATCCTGCTGTACATACTTGGTCAGAAATTCTCAGTATTCTCTCTGACAGGGAATATTTGAGTTTCATGCCATTTTCACCTGTCCCTTTGCCTCCTTTTGGTCATTAGTTGATTACTCTTGCCAGTTTGTCAGTGGATAAATGTATAGGCCTGTTTGACTAAAGTGTGCTTCAGATGAATTCTTCTACTAACTGACACTGTGCAGATTGGCTTCTGTTTGATGTGAGTGTAGATCAGTCCCTACCCCAGATGCTGATCAGTTTACCTGTACCTTGGTTTATTACACAGCTATATACAAAGGTTAAATTAAGAATACTGTTTCCTGGGGAGAAAATGCTGATTGGAAATCAGTTGAGTCCCCACACCACCGCCATGTTGGACTTCATGTGAGTATCTTTGATCCATTGCTTTGCTTTCTTCACTGGCCACCATGTTAAATATATGGCCAGATAGTAAAATAATCTTTTCTGTATTTTTTCTGTCATCTGATCCCTTCCTGTCCCTCCCTAAATAATGAAAACCAACCCTATTTTAGCTTTTGACCTGGCTGTGTGGAACTGTGGTCCCTGTGTATCTGTCTCATTTGTCCACAGGGCAGAGGAACGGATACCTAGCCAAGCGTTCCTGCCCAGCAGAGGGTCTGTTGATGCACTGATAACTATCCCAGCTCAAAGTGTCCTTCCTGAGAAACACCTGCATTATTTTTACCTATTAAATAACATTTTGTTGGGATGGTCTGAGTAACACATCCCTTCTCATATATGTGTACACTAAAATGGGAAAGCATATGAAAGAATTATCCAAGAGTGACTTCCCTAGTTCTTTTTAATTCCAGCACCAACTCTAATTCGATGCCATATTTTCTGGTATCTCTTCCTTAACCTGAACGTCAGACAGGCATTTCTACTGTAAATATTATTCTAAGAATTCAGGGCTAAAACTGGATTTTGTTGAACTGTGTGTTCCTGACACTGTCATAAATGGTGAGATGGGACAGTAAGGCTGTATCATTTTAACAGGTTGTTAGTTTGACAGATCCAGGAGTGGACAGGAGGTTTCCTAATGCCAAATGTTACATCAAGCATTCTGGAGAATTATCCTGAAAGGAATGGCATTCCAGAAACTTAGCTAGGTGATCCTTGAGAATCCTTATCAACTTTCCCCCTTAAATGTAGTAAGAACATGAAAGGAAGAAGGATACTGCTGTGAAGCTGCAGCAGAGTTTGGGAAATCAACTCTGTACACTGAGCACTGTTGGCATTTCTAGGAAAATGATGACGTTGTAGAGAATGGAAAGGAAAAAGAGAGCTGGCACACAATAGCATACATGTATGTATATATAGGCAGAACTTTAAAAAGATCACAACTCTCAGAATCCCCAAGCAAACACACCATGAGTGATATGCTTCTGTGTGTCAGTACAGAACGCCGTGCAGAGAACGGACTCATTTCTTCACAGGTGTTGAATAGCTGTAATAATGCTGCACGTTGCAAAGTTCTCAGTATGTGATTTTTTGCCTGTGTGAAATACTGCTGCTAAAATACTAGACAAGAGACCATGTTTAATGGTAAGACAGTTTATTGTTAAATAATGTGCTAAGTTTTTTTAAACGTACAGGTTTATGGAAGTCTAGATTCTCCACTAAGCTAGTGAGGAACTGAAAGTTCATGGTCTAAACTGCCTACAGCCATTCAAGGTAATGGGCATGAAATCTAGGTGTAGAAGAATGAAGAATGAAGGAGAAAATGATGTTGCTCCTCCAAGATGCAACTCAAAAGATAATCCTGCTAGGAATGCTACAAAATAGTGATGAAAAACCTGTGTCCCTTCAGTTGTTTAGTTACTCCCCATTCACTATTGGCTAGGATGGCTGGAGCTGATGGGAGTTAAGAGGTCATTAATATCTGGAGGCCAACAGGATCAGTTTAATGGTTATCTTGGTATGTCTTATGCGTGGAGAGTGAATTTATCTTCTTATATCAGGTTCCTTTATATTCTTCTAGATCGTGGCCGTTTTCTTTCAAATACAATGCCAGTAATTGACCTGCCCCAAATCTGTATTCCGCACACCACAAAATCTTGCATAGATAGGTAAGTGGTTTGGGAGAAATGAGTCTTACCTTTTCATGCTTGAAGGAGCAAATAGATGGCTCTACATCAACAGGATCCTTAAACATGGTTCAGTATGGAAAACCTGTGTCCTGTTAAATCCAGACACAGAATAGTGCAATGGATAGTTCTCAGATTTTGTCTGCCAATTGAGACAAATATTTGATGCATTTGATGGATTGCAGTGTACAAATATTTACTCCAGATAAAATTTATTAGTCTTAAGATATCAGAAAATGTAGGTCTTGTTGCCACATTGTAGTTTTGCATGTGACAAAGAGGTTTTTAAATATACTGTGTAGTCTGTTTGATTGTAACCAGTCAAGATGAGAGACCCTAATGATTTGCCTACTGGGTCTGATTAGTAGTCTTACACTTGTGCCCCATAACAAAGAGAAGCTATGAATGAAACTTATATGCAAAGGAAACATTGTGAAAGGACCAATGGTTTAGAGGGGGATAGAATCCTTTTTTGAAAATTATTTTGAAGATTTATTCTTTGAAAATGCCAATAGCAGAGCCAACAGCAGAATGTGGTCCAGACCAAGGGAGCTGTTTAAAAAAAAAGTTGCAAACATGCAATGTTTTAAATTTTTGTGCTTCTTAATAAAAGGAAATTTATTGTCATCTGCATCACTGTGAATATCTGGAAAAGGAACAGCAGGAATTCCTGAGTCAAAAGAGAATGCAGTGCTGCAGATGATGTTTCTACAAGGCATTTAGTCTGAAGCACATGTAGAATGATGCGAGTTGCTGTATGTATCTTTATCAAGGAGGTTTTACTGTTCATTGAACTTTAAAATGGCTTAACTTAATTCAGCTTGCTTCAGACCTGCATGTTTATTGGTGGGGATAGCAATACCTTATTGCTCCCTGAGTGTCAAAATTCTTGTTCAGTGTTCATCTCTACTCTCACCATTTATTTTCTCTTATGGTCAGCTGAATCTCTGAAGCTAAATGTATCTCTGTTGTGCTATAAATACAGGGGCATTTTTTTAAAGTTTGGAACTTCAGCAGTTAATGCCGTACCTTACAGTTGTTGGTAAATCCTAGTGACTTACCAATCTTTGTAGGCAATTTCTCCATATATTCAAACTGTTCGTATTCTTTCTGCTTATTATAAAATAGAGAGCCAGCATGGTGTAGTGGTTTGAGTGCTGAACTACGATCCTTGATTTCTGGCTTGGCCAATGAAACTCACTGTGTGACTTTGGGTGCATAACACATGCACATACAGCCTCAGAAAATCCTGTGATAGGTTTGCCATAAGTCGGAAATGACTTGAAGGCATACAACAACAGTTGTAAAATAGCTACTCAGTTTTTTTATATATGTTGCTCGAGATAAACTTCTGTTTCTGTATAATTTTTGCTTTAATTTAATCATATATGAGCACATAGAGTTTGTTGTTGCGTGCCTTCATTTCCAACTTATGGTGACCCTATCATGTGGTTTTCTTGGCAATATTTATTCAGGCTGTGTGTGCGTGCTTTTGCCTCCCTCTGAGAGAGTGTGACTTGCTGAAGGTCACCCAGTCGGGATCTGAATCCTGGTCATAGTCCAATGCTCAAATAGTCCAGTGCCCAATCCTGAGTCATAGTCCAGTGCTCAAATCACTATACCATACTGGCTCTCAAGAGTACATGTGGGCAAAATGTAGTAATCTTTCCAAGGAGGCAAGTCTGAAGCCATTGGTTGACTTTAATAAGGGATTGTCCCCAAAAAAGCTCACTCACAATTTGTGCCAATTAGATTTAGCCCTATTTAGTGTTTCCCTTTTAGAGGATGGTTGAGATTTTTAGACTGTAAAGGCTTCCTGTATATAAGTATACTGGAAATCCTTCCAGTAAACTGCTTCACCGGGAAGCAATCTCTTTTCAGTATTTTCATTTTGCTTTCTTACTGGCATTTGTCTGTTCTTCCCACTATTATCTGCACAAATACTAATCTTGACAAGGAAAGCCTCACTTCAAAAGCAGTTTTTTCCAGCTTGGTAGCAGCAATCAATTGTATTATGTTAATTTAACCTGGTATTTTAATGTTACTAGGTTAAAATTTTGACACAGATCTCCTCGTGAATATTCTCTAGTTGTAGCAATATTACTGCCTTCTTGTTACCAAATGCAATGATCATCCCACTTACCTTTAAACACCTGACTTAATATTGATTTTCTCCAACACATTGCCAGTTTGTCTGATTTTACTCATCTGCAAAATGCTCTCCTGTGTTCTCATGAAATAATATAAAGAAGGAAAACCTTTCACACAGTAATCTTTCAAATCAAATGTCTCTTGGGAACTTCGAACCATCGATCCCAACCCCCTACAATGCAGGAATACACAATCAAAGCATTCCTGACAGTAGCATTCAATTACAACTTTGCAAAACACTTTTGAGGAGAAAACAGGAAAGAAGTAGAGGAAAATATGTATTGAGGATGGCAGGGAGAAGCAAATGAAGCAATCTAGCTGCTTTTGTGATGAATGAAGCATAATGAAAAGGAGAAGGATCAATGGTGGAGCTTGGAGTGTGTGGAAGGGGGGCGGGAGGGGGTGTGGCTACAGCACAAGAGGTGTGGCCACTGCATGGGGCATGGTTGTGGTGTGGGGGGACATGGCCATGGAGTGTTGGGGCATGGCTACGGACTGGGATGTCCCCAAAACATTGCTGCTCAGGGCAAACATTGCTGCCCCCACATCCCTATGCGACTGAGAAGGATCATGGAAATTTTTCAAAGACGGTGTGATGGGTAAGACAGGAGATAACAAAACAGCAGGGAAGCTGACAAGTCAAAGGTGAACTGATTTGGACGGAAAGGAAAACTCCAGGCAGCTGACTGTTGCTTCTTCCTGCAGGCTATAATTAGGCAAACTAAACTGTGTTTGGTATGAATGCCTCTATAAGGCTACTAGAGAATACAACAGTCATCCAAGTTACGAGCTTGTACATGTTTGAAGGTTTGCTTTTCGCTGTATAGGAATATCACACAAGCAGCACTATTCCATAATGAGGAAAAGAAAGCACTTGCTATATTTATTCCATTATCACATAGTGGTGATCATTCTGGCATTGCCTACAACTTTGGCTAAAAGTTGAACTAGAAAATATTCGGTACCCTTATGATGCTGTTGCATTAAGTGAAATGACAGTGAGGTAACATGAGATCTCATGACAGCCACTTTTTCTGTAGTACTTCTGGAATGTGACTACATGCACTATCACACATTGATTGACAACACCTGGAGATACTTCTCCATTCATTTTTTCTAGTTTCACATGTATCCGAGTTTAATTTATTGAAGACATAACAAATCACACTTTTCCCCAACAATAGCAAAAAAAACCTTTTAAGACCCACACATTGCAGCAACTGTAATTTTCCACAACTCTTGTTGGCTGCATTTTCAAGTCGTAACACTAGAAGAAACCAAGCATCTATATTGTGCATGGGTGTGTATACATACACCTCCACACAGCTGTGTGAGTTAATGTATGTTTTATGTCATTATAAAACATGCATACACATGTATACAAAAATTAAATACATTATCTATCACTTCTTTGTTGCCAAGGCAATCTTCTTTTCTAAGGAGAAAGCCCCCCCTTCCTCTTTTTTGCTCTTTGTTCGCTCATGCAGAAGTTACTATCACTCATAATAATGATCAACCACCATGAACAGTACAGTTGGCTAAAAGTGAGATGATCCCACTGGGTATATTTCTGAAGTTACAGTAATTGACAGTTCTGTTTGAATCCCGGCTTCCATTTCAAGTTACCTCCTTGAAGTAATCTATTTCTAACAATAAGCCTGGAATGAGACAGAGAGAGAGAGAGTGTGTGTGTGCGTGCCTCTGAACAGTATTTTTCTTTTGGGGCGGGGGCAAACTTTTTTGTTGCAAAATAGTTTTAGTGTTTGCCTCTAATTTTTAGGTACAATGTGACAGGTATAACTGATTGTGGAGAAGTTTTCAAGGAATCAGACTTCTTTGAGAATCTCCCAATCATGCATGCAGAATGATAGCAGTACCACTGATTTTACATATGCACTGCAATACATGAATGTGGTGGCTTATATTAATGTCTGTGACTTTTCAACAGTTGACAGACTGTGAGTGTATTCACATTATGCAGTTATAGCATTTTAACTTCCGCCACCCTACATAATCCTAGAGTTTGCAGTGTGGTAAGGTCCTTGGAATTCTCCACTAGACAAATTCAGTGCTGTAGTTCAGAAGAGTCCACTAGAGCTCTCTAGCAAAGTAGTGCAAGTACAAGCTACAGATCCTAGGATTCTTCAGGATGGAGCCATGGCAGTTAAAGTAATATCAAACTGATACAACTTAACAGTGCAGATATCCTCTATGTGAAACAAGTGAGGGCCCTAAAACAATTATCCACCATAGCAGTACTTTAAAACAATCTTTTGTGGTATAATATAATATCACAATGGCCCCCTCACATGAAACTGTTTGGGAACTATGGTGGTACACTCTCAATATCATGAACAAAATTTCTCTAGTTGTAACTCTCTCTTCCATCTATATATGGCTGTATAGTCAGAGATCTTGTATGGCACACTGGTAGTTGCAGCATGCTTTGTTAGCCTGTAACTGGAGTGTGAATGAGATAGTGTTCGGTGGAACTAATCAGGGACTACTTCGCTAAAAGATATGTCTACAGTTTATACCAAACACTGAAACTAAGCAGCCTGTATACTCTTGGGGTTTTCTCTGTAAGTTTACAAATATACAATTAAAAAAAAAGTACCCAAAAAAGGATATACATCCCCATGGCTGAAAATTGTATACACACACAATTAAAGTGTCTTGTTTAAAATTCTGAATTGTTTTGGCATTTTTAATAAAGTACAATATATTACAACAGAACCAGAAAAGAAAATAGTATCTGCTGTTGAATCAAGTATTCTGATCCGTGCCACCCACCCCCTCCCTAGAGAGAAAAAAATCCTCCCCATCCAATAACTCAATTTGTATTAGAAAGCTAACCAATAGGAAGCAACACAACAAGCGTGTGGTGTCAAATGGAGCTGACGAATCCTGCGCTTTGCATTAACAAGAACAGCCTGCTTCGCTGGCTGGTGGCTCCTGTGGTTTGTCCAGTTTAATGTCAATCACTGAAGAAAAGGGTTAAGGATGATAACCAAAGGATGGGGTTCCTTTTTATGTGAACTATGCACTATTTTGAAGGAACAAAGCTTGGAACCATTAGTATCAGTGAGGCTGCATTAATATCAAATATAAAGAGAAAATTAATTCATCAGGATAAACAGAGTAAGAACATTTTATATAATTTGGTAACACTTTTATAAAACGATTAAATCTTTTTTTAAAAATATTAAAAATAATTTACTAATGAGAAACATTATCTAATATATAAAAGTCCAAGGTTGGCTATGTCAGGCGAAGACTTCATATGATTGGCTGCCTGAGAAGATTCTATGGAATCCTGGGGTTTGCAGTTTAGGGAGGGGCTTTTAGAATTCTCAGCTGGAGAGCTCTTGGGCCTGGCGAGTTGCTATGGAGATGAGGCCTCACAGCAAGGAGGAGGGCAGTGTTTTCCCTCAGGAACCCAAACTCTGCATGTTAATAACTCTGAATACAGATTGGATTGGGGAATATGGGGAAACGTTACAGGTACTGGACTAGAAATTTGGGTAATCAGAAACACAGTATCTCAAATCTTTCTAACAAGTATTACCTATGAGAAAATAAAATCCCAGGCAACACTGGATATATACACTAATTAATTATAATGTCACTGGCATCTAAAAATTACAGTGAGTTTTAAAATCATTCATGAAAAGTTCAACAAAGGGTAACACACTTTTTCCCCCTAACATGTTGCTTCTAATCTCTATGAATGACATATCACCAAAATTTCCTTAACAGTGAGAAGTCAGTAATACCAGGCAGCATCAATGCTATAGGACAGAAGTTCTTAACCTGTGGTCTGCAGACCCCGCAATGTTCTCACAAGGTGTCTGCAATGTTAAATAAATATTTGATACACTTTAGAGGTTTAAATCTTGAGTTAAGCCTTGTTGGTCCACAGCAACAAATGATATTTAAAGGGTGTCTGTGGTAAAGAAAACATTAAGAACTGCTGTTATAGGACATGCTTTTTAAGTATATCACAAAAGTACTTTTGACAAGGTATTTATAAAATACTAGTAATATTTAGAAGACATAAATGATACAGAGAACCCAGGAGAATGGACAGAGAATTCTGGGGTGCACAAAAAACACATCCACTTTTCACAAGTGTCCTTCCAAACTAAATTAGTATCCTTAAAGAGTGCCTCTAGCTACCTTGTTCCCACCTGGAATCTGATTTGACACCACCAGTACTGCAATTAGCCCCTGTCTGATGGATTTGAAAACTGACTTCAGCCAGTGTCATAGTGGAAGTTTAACTGAACATCCATTAACTTGTACCTCATACATCTGTCCCCTCCACCTTCTGCAGTGAATGAGTTGTTAGGCAAAAGTGGAGCTTGGAAATATTTCTTCTTGGATGACAACTCCAAGAGCAGAAGGCTTCACTGAAATGACCAGCTAACTTGGCAGACATTCGCTTGAAAGCACTGAAACCAGCCAATACATTTGGTTGATTGTGTGTCAACCACTGTGCCAGCATGGATGCACAGAAATGTGTTGCCTGACAGGCAAATTAAGGTTTGGGTTGAATTTTTTTTGCCTCCTGAAGATCTACTCTAAAGGCTCAAAGAGATGACATCAGATCTCCATCTTCATTAACCAGTCACAGACTGGTATCTCCCGCTGTGCACAGCAAGTGCAAAGCCCAGACGGTGCTCTCTGCATGTGGCGCTGACATATGTAATATATATCAAACGCAGCCCAAGGCCACAAGGGAGCTGACCTTTCCCAGCATAAAAGACTGCAATTAGACTGGAAGAGCTGTTGTCAGTCACATCCAGAGACCCTCTCCCTTCCGCCACAATGGTTCTCAGGCGCCATGTCAGTTTCCCCCACAGACAGGCACTTGCTGCTGTTGCTGCTGCATGTCGCCTATGGGGTCAGGAGGGAGAAATAAAAGGCAGGCTCAGCAGTCCTGCTGCTGCATCTCCACCTCTCCTCTGAGTATGAGAGAGGAGCAGTTAATAGAATTAGCAAAAGGATGAAGTAAAAGCTTTTTCCTGGCCTATATATTTTGGGCTGCAGTTACTGTTGATGCAATTGTATGTTTGAAGTCTTCCTTGTGCTCAAACCCTTCAAATCTCCTTCGCTATCCAGAAAAAAACCTCCCAGATTTTACAGAAATAGATGGGCTGCATGGATTCCCTGCTGCTAATAGGTGTTTTATGAGCAGGGCAGCTTTATCTGTTTAACAGAAAAACATTTAGACATCCACATCTATTCTTCCTCCCAACAAGAGAGGAAATCTAACACAAAATTGGAATTCTTTCTAGTCTTTAGCAGCTACTGTCTTCATTCTGCTATGTTCTAATACATAAGAACAAAGAATGTGGGACAAAGTGCACATCTGTCATATCACCATTGTCATCATCATCATATTTATACCCTGTCTTTTTCTCCAAAACTGGAACTGAAGGAGACTACGTATCAGGAAAGAAAGCACTGGCAGGGGTAGATAAAGGGAATTTAAGATTGTGGGATATTTATTTATTTATGAACATATTTATATCCCTCTCATGGGATCACATGATTCTTATCCATGGGAAAATTGTGGGATAAGTGAATGAAGCTAATGTCCAGGTCAGGTTTTTCCTAATTCTGAAATAAGTTTGTATAGGTGTTTGGCGTCTACAGTTTTTTTAAAAAATCCCAATCACTCTGTCTTCTGAGAAAAAGAATCTAACCAGTAAGTATTGTTTTGTTTGTTTGAGAAACACAAGGCTGGTAAATAGATAAACTATAAAAGGGAAGTTACCTAAGAGGGAAAGTTGAAACTTGTAGAAAATAGCCAAGTGACTAAGTGTGCAATTTACCAAGAATAAAAGAAAGGAACACAGAGGACTTGAGCTTCACAATTACTTAACTGCCATGGAGGGAAGTGTCATAATAATGAATGACCTTATGGTGATCAAGCAAACAAATACACTAGAACTCAGGGGCCAACACTGAATGTACTAGAATCAAACTAAAGTTTGGAAGTAACTAAACATCCAATTATTTTGAATCTACTTATTTTTCTAGCTATAATGACATTACAATTACTTCAAAAAGGATATGTTTCATCCTTTTGCAGTGTAGCTGTGGTTTTGTTACTTACTTTTCTAGTACAGGTTGAGGCTCCCTTATCTACAAATCTGAAAACTTCCAAAAACCAAAGTGGCAGCTGCAGTGCTCTTGTTTGTTTGGCTCTGAGATCCTCATTCTCTCTTTTTTTTGCCACCAGCCACTTGTTTCTGCCTTTGAGGCAGTGGCTGCTGTGCTCTTGCTTGTTCATCTCTCAGATCTGATGAGTGCTGCAGCCTTGAAGGCAGAAGTGGGCAGCTGGTGGCAAAAAGAGAGAGACCAAGGATCTGACAAATGAATGAGCAGGAGTGCTCCACCACCTCAAAGGCTGAAGCAGGAGGCTGGTGGCAAATGGAGAGAGATGTTTCTCTCCAGCCTTGCATCTCATACACAACACAAGCAGCAAACGAACGAGATGTGAGGTTATTCTAAAAGAGTACCATATTCCAAAATAAAGGAAAAAATATTTGAAATATGGAACACTTCTGGTCCCAAGCATTTCAGATAAGGGAGGCTCAACCTGTAAGAGGATTTGATCACAGCTGTCTCACTAAATGCTGCTGGTGGTAGAGGACTATCATATCATTGAAGTACTTCAAGCACTTCATATTGATAGTGATATTGAAGTACTTGCTTTTTGCTCTATTTTAGGTACTGAGGCAGATGGGAAGAGAATGTTTTGTAGCACAGGCTAAAATCTTGTAGCATTCAAATGGTTTTTTAAAGTGACTCACTTTTGAGCGAAAAGGGGAAGCATATTTATTTTTAAAAAAATGCAACAATAATACTAACCTAAACTTTTGGGGGTCCTGGAACTGTCACAAATGACTTCATAAAAATAACTGTTGAATGCAACTACGGTATTTTGGTATTCTTCTAAAATAAAATTGGTGATCCCACACAGCCTTTGCTTCTTAAGCCACTTGGCACACTGCAAACCCTGATTAAGCTCATGTCTAAATCACCCTCTTACCAGTGAGGAACAGCTGTTCAGGGCAGAAGGGACATTCATATGGGCCTTCTGCCTAACCTAAGCTAGAGAATGTCAGACAGCATGCGATGATCTGTCATTCTTTGGCAAACATTCCCAGTATAACAATTTTTCTTTTTCCTGCCAACCCCAGAGACAGAGGGAAGTCATTACTGCTGTGTTTAATTTAGAAACCATGACTTTCTCTGTAATAAATAAGACTTAATTGGCCCATATTCATTAGTACTGCTCTATACTGATGCTTCTCCTTTGTGTCTTCAACTCCATAATGGGAAAGAGGGGGTTCAGTTTAACAAGAGCATTTGTGTTCTGCAGAACTCCCAACAGGAAGGGAATGGCTGCTAGGTGATTACTTTTGTCTTGGACACTCTTGCAGTGCAAAGATGTGAAGAATCTGAGATACAAAGTCAATTAACGATGGCACATGGCGATCAAGCGATCAACAGAGCTGGCTTTAGGTCTTTTGAAATTGTAGGAGACGCCAAGGCTTGTGATGCAAAACTAATTTAAGGACACTTGTGGCTGATGATTATTGAAAAGAATACTGCAGAGCAGAAGGACTATGAAGAAAGGTTATTTTCGTTATATTAATTGCACTTAGCATGTGACAGTTTGGAAAAGGCTGCTTTGGGAGTTAGATATTTGAGGCTGCACATTTGTTTTCTTCAAGTTATAGATTCAGATTTGTATCGGCAGATGTGAAAATGGAAATAAAGAGCCATCGCTATGAAAATAAATGTATGTTGTATAATCTAATAATTAGATGATGTATAATCTAACAATTAAAGAGGTGGTTGGTTGCATATCAGGTACAGCATGGTGGTAGCCTTTTTATTCAACTGGATACTTATGTTTTATTTTAGCGTTTATTGGATTTGTTTGGGTTTTTTTGCCTCAGTTTATTAGTCCTAGCTAGAACAGAGTTGGTGAATCAACACGGAGATGCTGTGTTGAGGTTAAGATTGAATTTAGGCCTTTACATTGTTTGGTTTTAAGCTTTACTTTATGAAATAAAATGTTTGTCTACTGGATGCCATAATTATTATTTTTTTTTTTTAAAAAAACATGTTAAACTGGGATGATCAACTGTGACACATCTGGCTCTAATATTCTACAACTGGGACTTTTCCAAAGCTGTACAAACTGCCAGAAATGCCCACTAACCAAACCCAGAAATGCCCACAAATCCACTTCTGGGCCCTTTCACACCACACAATTTGTCTTTGTTGTTGTGTGCCTTCAAGTCACTTCCAACTTATGGTGACCCTAGGAGGAACCTATTACAGGGTTTTCCTAGCAAGGTTTGTTCTGAGAGGGTTTGCCCTTACCATCCTCTGATGCTGAGAGAATGTGACTTGCTCCAGTGGGTCTCCATGGCCAAGTGGGGATTCAAACCCTGATCTCCAGAATCATAGGTCCGATGCTCAAACCACCACACTATGCTAGCTCTCTATTTTCACAGTCCTTTTCAATGTACAGGCCTTCTCCAATTCATGCAGGTTACCAAAGTAAGGCCTGAGCCAAATTCCCAGTGAATAAGAACGTTTAACAGAGAGTTCTTGGGGAATGTCTGCAAAGAGTCTGAAAAAGCTCATATTCCAACAGCAATAAAGCATTTTCTTCTTCACTATGACAGTATGCACATTACAGAACAGTAATAAATAAAGCAACATATATTATGGGTCAAAAAGCAAAAGTTCTGCACCCCCAAAAAGCTACATACTGCATTCTCCGCAATGAACACATTCTTGTACGCTTAAATTTTGTGCCTCTCTTCTATCCAGATTTAGCAACCTGGTTGTAAAAGATGCCAGAAATGCTATTCAGTCTAAATATTATCAGGTAATTTAGATACAACTGGAGAAGAACTAGGAGAGGGCTACACTTGAATGTTTGGATTTATTCTTAATCGAAACATCCTCCACTGCTACAATTTATTTTATTTTATTTATTGAATTTATATCCCACCTTTCTCTCAGGGGGGATCCAATGCCTGCAGGATGACAGAGCAAAAGATCTTAAGGCACTTCCACAGAAGAGTATAAAATGCAATGAAAATGTTTTCATCCTTAAGGTCGTGTAGAAGAGAAACTGAGAATCTGTAAATATAAGTGAGCATTCTAGCCAACATGTGCAGACCTGCAGCTTTACACTGGGAATGGAGGAGAGATGTGTTTTATTCTTATTCTAATATAAACCTATCTCATTGTATTACTTTTGAACCACAACATGAGCTAATGCTCATCTATACTTCAAAAGGTGCACTTTTCCAATTGTTGCAATGGTGTTCTACAATTAAAACATGCCCAAAATGTATACCAGGAGAAAGTACACACAAAAACGCATAGATTGGAGAAAGCAATATTTAGGAAAATTGCTTGCAAAAATCCATATATTAGGAGAAAGTCACACAAAAACACTTTTCTAAAAACTTTTAAAAAGTCCTCAAGGTTTAAAATGCAACAGAAAAACAGAAATCTAAGAGTTGTCCATCTCTACTTTAAACTCCATCTTGGGAAAACAAGCTTTATTTACCTTCTTTATCTTCAAGAACCTGAATGGGAAGTTTTACTTCCAAATGCCTCTTTATTAATTAACAAAGGATACTCCCTTCTTTGCTCTTCTCTTGAACACTCTCCATTCCTGGCAGAGCTGAGGCAACACGTCGGAAGAGCTACAGCAGTAGAGTAAAGGATGACAGAAGTAGAAAGAAAGGAGAGCCAAGGAGCAAGAGAAAAGAGGTTCTTTTTCTATAATTAGGACTTTGACATTTTGTATCAAAAATGCCATTTTGAAAACAACAAAATTAAGTCCACGTGACATTAAGAACACAGTAGAAGCCCAAAACTTTCTTCCATTTATAAATCAGGAAGAAAGAACAAAACTAGAACTTTTCAAGTGGATACCAATGGAAAATGTATTTAAGAGTGCCTCAAAAAAAAAGACAAGTGTGTAATTTCAGTTTCCAGGTTGCTAAACAGCCGCAGTTGGGACAGAACTAACTGCAACTCTAACTGGCAAGAAAAGAGAGAAACAAACAATACATTAAAAGGGAAGATGAAAAACATGCAAGTGATGACTGGGAATTCTTGTCTTACTATGTTCTGCGGTCACTTAGGATTGCTTGCTATATGAAAGTTCTCACTAAATAGAGCAATCTAGTTTACCCATGCAGTGATCAACTGGACCACTCTGTATCCTATTCATGTGGGGTCAGGAAGATAACATTTTCTTCAATTCACATGCAGAGAAAAAAAATATATGCCATGTGGCTTGTGGAAGAGGGCTGTAGCAGACAAACTGGATGAAGCAAGTCCAACTGGGATCTCAACTACTGATAGTCAGAAACGAAGGTCCCTTACCTGTTTCACATTGTATCCTGTTTTTGCACTTGTCTCAATAAACATGACATTCAGCTCCTTAGCTCTCTGTTCCCCTTCTTCAATTGTTATTTGCCTGGGTTCAGAGACACAGAAGAAAGGAACAATAGTAACTGTCTCCAGGCAGTCTGGAAAAAGTGGGGAAATGGGGTTTTGTTGGAATATACTGGAATGGGAGGGAAGTTGAGGGGTGGAGAGAAAAGTTGTAGTACCACCAAGCTGAGCCACTGGTGAAATGATTCATCAATGGTCAATCAAACAAGAATTGTTACTTAGGAAATCTGTTATTATGACAATGAAGTTCTCTATCTTTGTAGCTTACTGCCCCTTTGCAAGTTAATAGTGCAGGTAACAATTTTAACCTCATAATCTCCAACAGAAATTAACCCCTTTCCCTCTCATTGTTTGTATTTACCTCTTATCTGCAAGGTCTGTTTTATTGCCAACTAACATAATGATGACATCACTTCCTCTTTCTGTTCTGACATCGTCAATCCATTTGGATGTTTGCTGGAAGGAGTTCAGATCTGTGTGAGAGAAAGAAAACAAGAAAGTTGGGTACTAGACAAAGGACAATTTTCCAGATGTCTCTTATGTGACCAATTTTGCAAGTTCAAGAAATTACACTTGTGTCAGTAGTTCTAAAATATGGTAGGGAATACATACTGTCAGGTTTTTAAATGAGTATGAAAAAAGATAGTGTCCCTTAAAAGAGCATAGCACCTTTCCAGAACCTGGAACCCTCTAGATGTGTGTCTACAACTCCCACCATCCCCAGCCAGCATCACTCACAATACAAAGACACCAAAAAGGAGAACCTTGGAATACAAGAACACAGAAGGGTCAAAACTTTGGAATTCTTTCATCATTTGACATGGTTGTAAGATAATACATTAAATATAAAGTACTGTAACACCTGCTTCTAGGGGCTTCAAAGCGTGAGTTATACAAAGTGACATGGAATGAAGAGAAGAGATAGTGAGACAGAAATTTTAAAATGTGATTCTTGCTGCAGGAAGCTGAAAGTAGAGAAACAGTTGGAGAAGAAGGAGAGAGGACCAGCCAAACAGAAAGCCAAGAGGAGTCAGCAGAATACAGGCATACCTCAGTTAACAAGGCCTTTGATAAAGAAGCTCCTTTTTACAAAGACTTTTTATACCTATCCAGCCCCAGCCCCTTTTCCTCCTTCTCTTCTGTCTAGTTGGGATCTTTTATTTTAAACAACAAACTGCACTGGAGAGATCCTGAAGGAGGGTTGGAGAAACACAAGACTTTCAGTGTAGGGTTGCAGAAGCAGTTAAAAAAATGCAACTAAGCTTAAGCTAGGAAAGAGAAGGATTCAGTGTCTGCCTATGACAAGTAAGATAAACAGCAGCTACTTCTGGAGTCCCTTACTAAGTAAAGGTTGAACAACAAAATGGAGAAAAGAATAGAGCAGATTAGACTTCCTTATCATCTCCCACTACTGGGTTTTTAAAAAGCATAGATCTGTATGTTTGGCCACCAAAACAGAAAGCAAATTCAAAGTGGAGGCTAAAATGCTGAAGGAAGGAAGGAAGGAAGGAAGGAAGAAAGGAAGGAAGGAAGGAAGGAAGGAAGGAAGGAAGGAAGGAAGGAAGGAAGGACAGAAACAAACAAACAAACAAACAAACACAATCATCCTGGATACATTTTAGAAGAAATCTTCCAGCGATCTCTAGAAGGTTTAAAACATTTTTGTTTACTCTTGCAAAGCTTACCTGGCCTGGTTATTTCATTTCATATATGGATATTGGGGTTTTAAATAAAATGTTTTGAGGAAACATGGTCAACAGCTCTTTGTTTTTCTAGTGCAAGAAGCTATACTGATTCTTGCCATATTCTTTGTGTCTCTGGTACAAATTTTCTATTAAAAAAGTAATGATCAGGAACATGTCTACTTTGTTAACTGAAGTACACCTCTATTAATTTGTCTCGCAATCTGCTGCACCTCATCCTGAGTACAGAGACTTGATACATTACAACAGGACAAGTGTGCTCTGATGACCATGTTGGACTTCGACTGGCAAGACCTTGGTTGAAATTCTCCATCAATTGCAAAGCTCATTAGGTGACCTTTAGGTCAGTTAAACTCCTCCTCAGACCAAAATGGCGAGCTGATGGGAGGGGGGTGGGGGTCAGAGTGTTACTGTACCATCATCAGCTGCATGGAGAAGAGTGAAGGATACAGGGATGGAAGGTGTGGAACACTCAAAAAGAGCTACCACAACATTCTTGGCTAGATTCAGGCTCTTCCTTAGATGGAAGGGCTATGCTCACAGAAAGTGGCTCCATTCAATTTTTGAAGACAGGCCATTGCCTCACAGCACGCTCTGTTTAACAGGGTCTCTAAACTCTGATGTAGGATTTTCAGGAGGCTATCATGGAGTGAGAGCCAACACAGTGTAGTGGTTTAAGTGTTGGACTACAACTCAGGAGACCAAGGTGTGATTCCACACTCGGTCATGGAAACCCACTGAGTGACACACACTCTCAGCCCCCATAAAATCCATGACAGATTTGCCTTAGGGCTTCCATACCATGGAGTGAGTGAAATGCATTTCGGTCAGCCTGGTTGCATGTGTCTTAGCCTAGAGCCAACCCTCTGTTGGAGAGATGAATCAGAGCAAGCTGAAAAATAAGAGTTAGGATACTGGCTGATTTGTGAGGGCTGTGAGAGGAGGCAGAGAGGAGGCAGAGAGAAAAGAAGACCAACATGAATAAAAGTAGGCAAGAAAGTTAACAAGGATGGAAATGGGCAGGAAAGGGACCAAAGAAGAAATGAAGGTGGGAGCTCAAACTACATTTTCAGTGCAAAACTGAGGGCCAAAAGTAATGGAAGTCACAGATACCTTTTGCATATAGCTTTCATTTTTTTCAAATGCAAATAGAAATCCCTGAGGATAATACTTGGTTCAGGGGACCTAGTACAATGTGGAAATTTTGTCCAGTGCAAACAGCAGCACTGATATGTTATTTGCTGTCACATCTGTAGCGGAGAGGATCAAACTCCCCCTCCCTGAGGGGGGGCATACAATAATTACCATCCTCTTATGGATGACATTTGCATTTTAAAGCATGCACATTAAATTCTGTGTGTTCATATGTAGCATCAGATTTCGTCAGATGTTAATATGCAGATAAAGATTAATGCTTCATTTGTGGAACATATAGCTCTGATTCTTTTCTTTCTTTCTCTCTCCACTCCATTCCCTTCCCTCATGGAGAGTAGGATGATAGTGAGACAAATTTAACTGAGAAAGTGACATGTTTTTTAGGCATGGTAGAGTTTTCTCCTTAAAATACCTCAGTGGTTAGAGTTGCAACCGAAAATGTTGCTTGCACTAAATGTGCAGTGACTAAAGATACCCTTCCTTACATTTTGCTAGGAGAATGTGCCATCAATTAGAGACCAAGTTTAGTGCAGCTATGGCAACTGGAACACGGGTCCCAGATTT
Source organism: Iguana delicatissima (assembly GCA_948472985.1). Classification (NCBI taxonomy): domain Eukaryota; kingdom Metazoa; phylum Chordata; class Lepidosauria; order Squamata; family Iguanidae; genus Iguana; species Iguana delicatissima. The sequence goes on from CAOKZL010000330.1 coordinate 51,417, forward strand.
GCCAAAGCAATCCATTTAAAAAGAATTTTTTAATGAGCCACTTTGCTCAGAATCCTTCACCTATCTAGCCTTGACCCTTCTGTGACTGTTTTAGCTGGCTCAGCTTGCAAGGAACCAGGAGAGAAAGGCAGACCAAATTTTCTGTCATTCTTCATTTTCTCTTACATTAATTGCAATAAGGAACACAGAAAGACAGGGCAAACAGCAAAAGATGGCTACAGAAAAGTTCATGGTGCTTAAATCAGAGATTAGTTTTAAAAATTGAAAAAAATCTGAAATATTTTACTCAGTATCTCCAACATGGAGACAGTCACTCACTGCAGAGATTCATTTCTAAGTCCCTGAAGGGATTATGAGAATCTGTGGAGGAGTCAGCCACACACCTTGAAAATGCCTTAAATGCTGGCAACTCACCTGTCACTGCACTATTTGCGTGAGGGAAATTACAAATATCTAAAGAAACAAATCACAAATGCCTACCAAAATACAACAAAAACAATGCAACTAGCAGCAGTAAAAGGCAGATCAAACATGTTATTCCCCCAAACAAGCTTGCTACAAACAATGGCTGCCATCCTGTACATTAACGTGGACTTACGATCTTGTAACCTCTGGGAATTCATGTTTATAGTTGTTAATGACCAAACATTATCTGTGATATTTTTTCAACCTGGCAGCACCCCAGCTAAGGTGTTTCTGAGGTGCTGTAGATTGTAGTACTCAGAAATGGTGTCTGCAGCACTCTGCCAATCACAGGGCACACTGTGACAAGCAGCTGTAGCAAGACCCTGAGGGTTCTCTCCAGCTGCCTGTTCTCAATGCACCCTGCAATCAGGAGAGCATGGAAAACATAATTTTCCAGCACCTTGACCTGCAGCATCTCATAAACCCTTCAGTTGGAGTTCTGCCTCGCTGAAAAGGTAAGTTTTTGGGGCATGACATCTAACTACAATGGAGCTCCTGTTGTAGTTACATATGATAATAACAGATCTCAGTCAAAGTTTTGAACTGGCATGTGAAAGACATAATTACCCAGGAGGAGGGATAATTAGAGTAAGACCTCTAATGGAAGAGAATTCCATAACTGGGGTGTCATCACTGAGAAAGCCCTACCATACACAATAGACACTACTCTTTATATCCTGGGTATGTTGATACTGGGGGATACAGTCCCTGAAGTATATGCATATATCTACAAATTCACCATCTGTTAGTCTAGAAACTACCCTTAAAGACTATCTCAAAGCAACATAAATGAGCTCAGATTTTACAGGTAGAATGTCTGAACATATGGCCAATTGCACTTCTGGGCAATCAAGATACAGGTCCATTTATTTTTCTACATTTACCCAAGGCAAAGGTGATTTATGTAACATGCTACTATTACAATACACAAAAGTGTATAAGCTTGGGACTAGATGCTTGAGAGAATGCTTATTCCTACTTAAACCTGCTTAGTCAGTAAGGTCCCTGTGTATCGCAGTTTACCATGTGGGAAACTTTTGCCTGTAGCAGCCTAGTTGTGTAAAGCCCTCTCCTTGAAGGTCCAACTGATGCCAGCATTGCTGTTGTTATGACACCAAGTTAAAACCTGGCATTCATCTAAATATCCAGAGCCTAGTGAAATCACAGCTTAGTATCTGATCTGTCAGATGGCTGGTTTTATTTTGTTTGAGTTAAATTAAATTATTTTAAACTGCCTACATTGTTTAAATTATGCGATTTGTTTTAAAGTGACTTTATTTATGGTACCCTGCACTGAGATCTACTTATACAGGGTGGGTTAGAAATATTTTAATATATAATACATACACAGAAAGATAGGTCTCAACGCTGTTCTCGTGATATGAGGAACAGGACTTCTAATGAGAATACATTAAGAATCAGTTTGATCAGAGTATTAGAGCTAGCAGACTCTCTGGTTTAAGGGAAAATATAACAAGCAAGTAAAACAACTGTATTATCACAAAGTGAAACTAAGACAGAATGACAGCATGGAAAAATTACTATTTTGGAGTATAACTTAGGGAATCTTCCAGCCAGCATTGTCACAGGCTGGAAGCTACAGTCCAAAAAAGTAATTTTTCAAAGTTCTGGACAGCATGTTGTTTTGATGGAAGTCAAAGTCATTGCCAGGCAAAAGAAATGTGGCAGAAACACAGGTATTGCAAAAAAGAACAGGAATGTGAATGAAATTACAACAATCCCGATGCAAAAAAAGTCAACAATGGAAGGAATGTGAGCTAATGTGCCATTTTTACCAAAAACATTTTAAAAATCTTCTTCTGATATGTGTGATAGTATCCTGTTGAGCAGTAACAAATGCGTAAGCTAGATGTGCACACTCATAACTGTTTGGTATTCACATTTACAATCGTGACATTACTGCCACAACTGCAAATCCTACCCCCAACCTACCTTAATAGTCAGCAGTGGCACTGAGTGATGGAGGTCTGTTCTGCTAGGAACTAGGGGGAAGCAGGATGACAGTTTCAGCCCTGTCCCACAAGCAATCCATGGTGCAGCAATCAGAAGGAGAACCTTGTCATGACTCCTTATCACACACAGATTGCTAGCAGGAAGATTGCTAAAAACACCATCCTGCTGTGCCCCAATGGCCAGCAGAACAGACTTCCATTGCTCAGTGTAGCTTCTAGCTGGTAAGGCAGGTTTCAGAAGCTGAGTCAAGAGTCTTTACATTGTTACACATTCACAACTATGTGATGTAGGACTTTGGCAGCAGTTTTTTTTTTTAAAAAAATTAATATATTATTAATATTATTAAAATTACTATTATCAAAAATATTAATATATATTGCCATCATTGGCTTTTCAATTTATTACTTGATCACTAATTTCAGTCTGCTCATGAAATCACTGTTTTGCAATATGGTTTACTGTATACCCAGCAAACAAGCATTTTATTTTTTTCAGCTGGGAATCTGGACAGGGCTCACCTTGTTCTAAAGCCCACTGAGGCAATTCTTAAGGGATGGATGTCCCTGGACATTTCTGGACTTCCCAGACATGAAATCTAGCTCTCTTGCATTACAACTGGGTGCAATAGCTACTCTCATCTCCATAAAATATTAATGAGAGAAATTACTACCGTTAAAGCGCTCCAGCCACTTAACATATGGTTAACTAGGGTGCCAGGAACAATGAATACTTCCCTTGGCCATTATTTACATGAGAGAAAAGACGGCCCAAATCCAAGTGCTAGTGTCAACTAGCATCAACCAAAACTGAATGCATGGAATTCATCTAAGTGTTGCCTTAGCTCTTCAGCTGTATGTTGAATGGATCTATTCTAGCTGAGAAATGGAATACAATTAGGGTCTAAGTCTTTAAAGACATGAAGCTTCTTTGTGTAAGCACAGAGTGCGAAGTCGCTTTAAACTGAGTCTTCACATACTTCTGATGCACATCTTTCAATGAACCACACTCTGAGTTTGCTATATTGCAGAAGGTCATAAGGAAGAGGGGGTATTACCAAGCTTCAAAGGGCAGTTCACTGTGTAAACAACCACACCCAGACTTAACTCACTTGTGATGTCATAGACCACCACAGCTACTGTGGAGTCTCGAATGTAACTGGGGATCAAGCTTCGGAATCTCTCCTGGCCTGCTGTGTCCCAGAGCTGCAACCGTACCTGCCAGGACCAAGAGGAGAAGAGAAACGGAGGGGACACAAAAGAGAGGAGAGACACAAACAATTAGGAGGAGAAGCAGCATGAATGACAGGAAAGGGAAAGAACAAAGGTGACAAAGAACTAACAGAAGAAGCATTTCTCCATTCATTATCTCTTATGGTCCTAAAAAGTTTAATTGCTGGTAATCTATAAAATTATAAAAATATTTTTTTATCTGAGATTTTTTTTTAATGGATCAAGATAACTACCATGCTCCTTTAGTGTAGAGGTAGATATGTTTTTCACCTTTACAGGTGTTCAAACTTGGTGTAAAGAATGTTTGGGTGTGTGTGGGGGGCAGGCCCCACATCTAATCTATGTGCATGGATTAGAACACAGGTGGGCAACTCAGTGTCCTATAGATATTTTGGACTACAAGTCCTTTCACTCTTCACAACAGCCTATGCTGGCTGTGGCTGATGGCAGCTATAGTCAAAAATCTGGAGGACATCAAGGTCACCTGCCCCCTTTATCAGAACATGTACTGAAAATTCCTGTGGGGTCAGGAGAATATGCAGAGGGCTTTCTCTCCCACATATTTATTATACCAACACTGAACACTTCCACAAACTTGAAAGTTTTCTGAACGAAAAGCATGATATAAAGGAAGCAACTGTCCTTTGAGACATTCGAGAAGGAGCAAAGGTACAGTTTCAAGTCACTGGAATAATTATATTAGCATCACTGGGGAGTGGTACAGTCTTCACTAATATGAAAAATATAGCCAAGGACAGTGTGTATGGCTGCTGTTAACAGGCTACTCCAGAGATATAGATGGCTGAAGAGTGCAGTCTGATTTTCCTTCTCCCATCTCAGCAATAAGGACGTTCCACATGGGCCCCAGCAGAGCCCTACTCATACAGCCAGGCTGAGAGGATGTGGGGAGCTCCAGATCTTGTTGCACTGCAACTTCCATCGCTCCTAGTCAATGAAGACATTGAGGTGGTATGGTGTGTACTGCAGCTTAACATCTGGTAGCTTATGTGTTCCTCCAGGCATACACATATCATACCCAAGCTCTGTTGACATTATCAGCAAAGGAATTCCACTTGTACAATGTATAATGGGACATTCTAAAAGCTTGAACGCTCTGGAATCTCAACAGTCAGCTGTGGGTTGTAAGGTACTGATCATGCATATATGGGAAGGAGTGTGTGTGTATAGGAGAGCATGTAAGGCCATATTCATGCTAATACACACCTGCCAAAGTCTAATTCTCACTGAATTTTTCATCTGCAACATGAGCTGCACCCATATCCACTACATGTAGTGCTGGATTGTGGAGGCACTCAGGCATGGTGTTAGCACAGAGTACAGTGCACAAGAGCTTGACAGAGTTTAAGCGTGAGCAGCACTGTCAGAGAAATGCTTGATTTCTCTGTTTCAGATACAAGCAATCTGTTCTGCAGTACATTTGACTTTTTCATTTTCCTGAAGCCCAGAATCATAACACAACTGATTTGGGATATCCTTGGAGAAAAAAGATAATGGAAGTGAAGAGAATATTTCATATTTCTGCCACTGGATCTGAAACCACCTCTAGGGAACCTTGGGAAAATCTAACAGTGCTTTTTTTGTTTTGTGTTCTGAACTCCCCTATTACTCAGCCTGCGGCTTTCATTAGAGCAATTGGAAAGCTTCGGGAACAACCCATTAGGCCTGAGATGGATGTTGGAGAGTGCAATAACACTGCACGAGATAGTTAGCTGCTACTTATTAATGCAGCAGCTGCTGCTTTTCTGTCATTAAAGAAAGCTCCTGTCTGCACTGACATTGGGTTATCCTTGTACAAAGTTCGCTGCAAAATCCATAAATCGACATTTTTTTACAGTTGAACCCCCCCATGTCATTATCCAACAAGAGGGGGAAAATGGCAAAATGCAGGCAGTGAGGAAGGACTTCTGAGAAGAGGAGCAGGATGCTCATCTTTGATGAAACAAACTTCCTAGACCATATGGGAGCATGGTCCTGCTTGCACATTCCTGGTTCACAAGGAGGACAGCTCAGCATTACAGCTGCTCTGCCTGAGACCCTCATGAGCTGCTGCCCATCAGGACAAATAATACTGGTTAGCTATTAGTCTAGTATAGGGGAATAGTCTGAGCAACTTAGGCAGGGGTGGGCAATGTATGGCCTACAGCAGGTGGCTGGACTTAAAACTCTTACCACTTCTAGCCAGCACAGCTAATATGCAGGCATGAAGGGGCTACAGTCCAACAGCACCAAAAGTTGCCCATCCATCCCTGTCATAAACACAACAAGACCTGCTGGGGGCATCTTTTTCCACATCTAATCCATTTGAGATAACTAGGTTTTCAACTGAAGAGCTCAGCTGGAGCAAACTCACACCAGCCGTGGCCACAAATATGTAATTCACCTTCAAGGTGGGGACAGTGAACCTTGAGGTAGCAAGCCAACATGCTGCACCCTCAGATGATGGGGTGCTGTCCCCCATCACTTGTGCATCCAACAGCATGAATCCTACCAACCCAAATTGCCACTCTAGAAGAGGAAGTACCCACTTCCAATTGGAAGCAGCAACAGCCCTGGCAGTACCTCCACCATCCCTGGATAAAGGGAGGGTGGAGAAGAATTTGGCAATAGCAGGGCTGCTGATTCCTCTCACATGGTGCCAGAACTGGAAGATGAGGGAACTGTACACCTTCTATCATTGGTCAGCACCAAGCTGGCTATGTTTTGTCCAGCTGGTTCCAAGAAGTTCTCAAAGGTAGGGTAATATGGAAGGAATGAGCTGAAAAAAACCTTGTGCCACAGCACAGTAGATTTTCCAGGTCAAGCTTCCTATAGCACCTTGCTGCAAGGATCCTTCAGAAGAAGGCATTTAAGAAACAGATGGTTCTGGAGATCTACATCCAGAGCAGCACAGGCCAGCAGCTGCAGTGAGTGAAACAGTCACTTTGACACCTCTTGTGATCCACTTCTGGAGGTGACGGGCTTATTGGGCCTCATGGCAGAGCTGCCTGTAAAATGAACTAAACAGTTTAGGACCATACTGTTTGAGAGACTTTCTCATCTCTTGCACTCCTGCCCAATCTCTTCAAGTCTTTAGGGGAGTGTCTTTTGGTGGTGCCACTCACCAGCACTCTGGTGGCTGTTGGAAAAGGGTCATTCAAGGTAGTTGTCTCAGCGTTTGGAATGCACTGCTTCTGAAATTAAGGCATCTCACCAACAACTGTGAGATCTAGGTGCATGATAAAAACAATTTTATTGATGCAAGCTTTATCCAGTTGGTCTTGCTGATCAATAATCCTGCCAGTTACTGGAATAGTGGAACAGAGATTTTCCATGATTTCCATCTTATATTTTTATAGGTACATGATTCTGCTTTTTATAGTAGCCAGCATGGCTGAAATGCCTATGACATAGTTCTTGCTCAGCATAATGAAATGATGTCTTCTGGATGGCCAAATCTCTCCCTATAGCCCTTGGAGTTGCCCAATGGCTGAGCTCCTGGGGACATGGGGAGACAGCTAGTCTAGGATATTCACCAGGATAGGAGGATAATGGCAATAGGGATACCAAAAATCTCTCAGAGAAGCACCAGCATAGAAGAAATACACAGGGACCCTTGATTGTACTCTATGAAATAGTCATCAGCCACTTATATGAGAACTGTCCACTAAAGTATATATCTCCAAAGTCACACTTAGCTAATATAGCAGGAAAATGTAATTTGAGGCTTTAGGAATGGTCACAGGATTTGAGGCCAAACTATGATATGTAGTCTAAGTGTCCTCATATACTAATGGAAAGTGACTAGTGGTATAGAAAGAGATCTGCTCAGTTACTCTAGTTCCACCTTGCACAGCATGAGGGTAGCCTATGGAATAACATGAACGAGAAGAAGAGATCATGTGATTTTAACAGCATAATTCAAAGCCTATTTCAAATACCTCATGTCCAATTATATTATATATTATATTATATTATATTATATTATATTATATTATATTATATTATATTATATTAATGGCAGATTATGTGCAGGATAGTGGACAGTTAGTTTGAAAAATCCCCTCCCTATTTGCCCATTACATCTGTCTGAATACATAGCTTGAGAATGTCAGCTCTTCCTGCCACTTACTGTCCGGTCTTCCAAGTACATGGTTTTGGATAAGAAGTCAATCCCAATGGTAGCCTATAGGAAAGGGGAAAAACACAAATTAACAGCCAGAAACTATTTCAGAACAGAAGTAATTTTAAATGGTGCATCTTTCCTGGGACCTACAGAACTACTTTGAAGGCCCTCCCAGACATGAGTTTAGTTTTCTTCTTTTGACTTCAGCCACCTTAGCACCCCCACGTCAATAAACTATTCAGATAGCTCCCCAGCCCAGTTTCAAAAGAGGTTGCTAGACTGCATGAATCAAAGTCATCTGGGGTGTGCAGAAGTACAAGGACAGATGTTTGGGACCTACCTCACACATCCACAGTGGTGGCTGCTCACACTGAAGCTGTTTCATAGAAACCTTGGCAAAGTTAACTTTCTGGGATTAAAACTCCTGGAATCCCTCAAGTGATTCTAGGGTTATTGTTCAAGAGGGTAACTTTTCCAAGTTCTAGTTTTACAGACAGAGAATAGACTTCTGAGTGTGTTAATACTAAGTTTAGATGTACTTGTACTGCTTTGCCACATTTTGGTCACCGTGATCACCACACAGTAGACCTAGAACAGCATCCAGATGTATTAGACTGCAACTCCCATCATCCCCTGCCAGCAGCCATTCTGGCTAGGCAGGATGAGATTTGGAGTACAATCTGTACCAAAGGCACGGACAGGAGCTGGCCTTGGGTGTTGCATTATGCTCCCATCCTACTTTGTGGTAATTAGCAAGGACAGTTGTGTCTGCAATCTTTTTGTCATTCTGTTCCACAGTCCTCCAGGAGTTGATGGAGGCCCAAAGAGACTCTCCCATCACAGACACTTGGAATTGTTTCACTATGGTTCCACAGACAAGATGCAAGTCTAAAACCCTTGGATGTTGTATAAGAACCCATGTATGGGCTAAAGCAAACATCCTTAGCAGTCAAATCATATTTAGACTAAGATACAAGGAGCATCTCATCAGCAGCTATGATTAAAAGGGTGATGTTACTCGTTCATGTTGAGATATGCTGCCTACGAAATGCATGTGGTTTAGCGATTTTCTTCAAAAAAATAAATCTGGATATGCATTAATATTTACTAATCTTGGGGGGAAAACAATGACCTTGTACACACTGGGGATGAAAAGTGGGAAGAAATTAATCCGTCCTACCATGCACTGATTCTGATCAAGAGTATAGTTTGCCTGCTGCTGTTAACAGGGTTTGAATAGAGCTTGGAATAATTACTTGTTGGATCACAAGTCTGAGAACTTCAGCCAGCTGGTTGGAGAATGGTTCTGCAATTGGTAGTCCAAAAAGTACCTTTGCCAAGATATGGGAACATTAAAATATTCCCTGCTACCCTGATGTCCGCTTCGGGAGTAGGATAAAGTGGACAGGGTACATCAGGGTTCCACAGAGGTTAGCCAAAGCAGCAATGCAGTCTGTGAGGTACAGACTGCCTGCCTGTCACATACTGTATGAAAGCTAACTTGTTTCTTTACCACCACAGTTTATGTTGGTTTTCCAACCAAGTATGCAAATTCCAGCAAGGAATATGACAGACAAGCTCTATTTGCTTCATGGCTGTAGAGGCCTGACCACTGCAATTAAAAGGAGCTGCTCTCCAGTGCTCCTGCAATGAAACACTCACAGCTCTGAGAGTTTGGATTTCAAGTCACATCAGCCACTGGGTTTAGTTGATTAATCAAACAGTATGTGCTGCAGTATGCTTGGGGCCTCTCCTCCAGAGGGAGCAGCCAACGTTTATAAAGCGACATACAGCACTGGCTGTATGTAGTTAGCCCTGCACAGTCAGCTGAGTTTATCTAAGTATTTGGGAATGTAAAAATAAGAGAATCTATCAATCTTCTCCTGTCAGAACCCACAAGGCTGTTGTACGCTGCTGAGCAATCAAATTCAGACATCTGGGAGTGCCTTCTCAATTACAAGTGTGTCACAGCAGAAAAGAGAAAGTAAACAGATGCAATCTGAATTCTCACACATTTACATATAAAGCACCCATAGCAATCCGTTTTATCCATCTTTGCCCTTTGTAGGCGGGGGAAAGCTACAGGATCCCCCCCAGTTAGATCCCAATCTCTACATAAGAAAATCTGAATACACAAGGGAATAACAGTCTAAAGTCTTAGGCATGCTTATTTGACTCTTCTATCCACTGCTGAAAATCTACCCCAACAAAATGGAGATCTCTGGGTCTCACTGGTGCATTTCAAGGCACTCAATGTTCACCTAAAAGGTCTCACAGGCTTCCATGGCAAAAGTAAGTCACCAGTGATGCTGGGTGGTGGTACATTCTCCCACTAAATATTAATGCTCATCTTATTTATACACCCTGGGCTCCATATTAAGAAAGGATAAATCTTCAAGCATCACGGCTGATGATATGGATTAAATCTTTAGCTGAAGACCAAACATGAGCAAATGAGACATGTCCTGCATACAAACGGCAGTAGGACTTCTCCTTGAAAGAAACACTCTCCTTGAACCTTCAGGGAGGCTGTGTGCTCTGGGGTTCTTAAGCTGTCAACTCCTATCATCTCTTCCTTCAGGTCTACTGCATGTTGAAGAGCTGGAATCTAAGCATTTGCTCACTATGTTGTGCTGAATTTGAATTCTTGAGGATCTCAATTTTAGTTTTTTAAAAAATCCTCACTTTCCCTGGGATTGCTACCATGGTGCTCAAATAATGGAGTAAATGTTCTCAAGTGGGTATGCAGAAGACCAGTTATCCCAGAGAACAAGAAAAGCACTTTGAGGTCTTTTTATTGATTTGCTTTGGCCGATGTCTGAAGGGAGACTGAGTGGGATTTAACACAGAAAAAAAGCAGTGGAGCCAGGAAGCCAATTAAGCACAGTATCCTGCCCCACACAACTCCCGTCAGAAAAACAAATAATCTTTTGAGTTCCAAGGCCCCTGAAGTTCAGAGATAGTAGTCACTTTAAAAGAATGGCAGACGGCACAACAAAAAGGAGGCCAGTAAAAGAGATGGTAAGAATGATGCCAAATCATTGTCCCCAGTGGTCCGAGTGTGAGGTGACAGTGGAGAAAAAGGATGACAGGAAAACAAACCAAGAATATTTGGTGCTCATTGCTTTTAATATAAAGCTGAAGGAAGTCCTTGGGAGAAAGGGCAAAAAGTAGACAAAAGAGACACTCAAAATTCTGTAGATATCTTTCTGTTTTAAATGTGTTTTTTTTATTTGGCATAAACTGCATTGGGTAAAGTGCAACCCCAAGGCCATTCTTGCAGCATTCATGGGTCTCTTTTCCCCAGTACACCACTAGAATGTTTTTTTTTTTTAAACCTTAAAATGGTCAAAAAGGCCCCATGACACTTTTGCGGGGCACTAATGATAATTTTCAAGGGCTTTGTCTTTTTAAAGCCTGTATGGGCTTTCAACATCATTCACTTCCTGTTCTTAAAAAAAGACCTGTACAGACCTATAAATAGCGTGTGTGTGTGTGTGGGGGGGGGGGGAATACACAACAAATGGCCAGCAGTGTTTGCTGGAGTCTTTGGAGAGTGCTGTTGCTCATTTGGGGGCAAAGAAATATCATACCAAGTTTGGGGGGAAGGGAGGTGAAAATGGTGGGAAGTGCCACATTGTGGACTTGGTCATTTAACTGCTCATGCTAATCATTAGAGCAGTGGTTCTCAACCTGTGGGTCCCCAGATGTTTGTGAACTTCAGCTCCCAGAAGCCCTGAGCATTGACCATAGTGGCTGGGGCTTCTGGGAGCTGAAGTCCACGAACATCTGGGGACCCACAGGTTGAGAACCACTGCATTAGAGGGTAATAGGGAAGAAGCAGAATCACAGTATGTGATTCTGCTCAATTAAATAAGTTCCCTTTAGTGTAAGTGCAGCAGCAATTTAAATTATGGAATCCAAGTACAAGAAAATGTTGTGTGGTGGGTGGTGTGGTGGGCCTTCAAAGCCCCCATTCTCAGAGGGCAGCCCAGGTGAACAAACAGGCAGGCATCTTGGTATAAATATGCTTTAAACCTGAGGTCTTAAAACCACTCAGTACTGCATCTGAAGAAGTTGCTTTACATCCATGAAAACTCATGCTAATGTAACAAGTTAGTCTTAAAGTTCTGTCACATTGCCTTTTTTTCCTTCCCCTCCCTTTCTCCTTTATAACCCCTGCATCTCTTCTGCCATCCTTCCCTTCCAGCCACCCAGCCCAATGGACCACTCGCAAACTGCCTGTGATAGATGAGGGGTCAGAGGTTGACAAGCAATTTATTCTGCCTGAAAGAGAGATCTTATAGCCGGTGCCTGTGATAGAGCAATCTATCTTGCCAGTGCCTCCACCATTTGAAGAACAAGCTGAAGCAGAGGTTTTACAGCCAGTTCCTGAGGGAGAAGGGGTCAGTGATAATTTTGGGGAATTAGATTCACCTTTGCCCCATAGCCCTCAGTCACAGAGGAGGCTAAAGAGGGTGGCTCAGAAGGAAGCTGTTTGCTGAGGTTGAGAAGACAGGAGACCGACTAGAAACACCTGTTCTCCTCTGCCAAGTCTGTTGATGTGGCTTGCCTTTTGCTTGTGCCAAATTGCTATCCAAGCGCCCACGACCCTTGCATTCATGCTCTGCATCTTATGAACTTCAGCACTCTTGACTTAGATTAACTTTAATTTCATCTTTCAGCTCAGGGTTTCTACTAGACTGATAGCTCTGGACTCTCCCTGCTACCTCCACCTCCTTGGCAAGTACTATCATTTTCCTTCCCTTGCTGGTAGATAAGCACAGGCTGGGAGTTAAACTCTGACACTGCCAAAAAAGAGCAGTCCCATGTGCCACTTGTTTATTGTCTTGAACCTAGACCAGGGATGGGGAGGCTGTGATCCATGGGCCAAGTCTGGCCCCCTAAATGTCGTAACAACCCTACAGCTCTTCTCAGTGCCAGATTTTAAATGGCTTTATGTGTTTTAGCTGTATTTTGATTTATGATGTACCCCGCTTCAAGCCATGGGGAAAGGTGGGTAAGATAATGATAATGATAATAACAATAGCAACAGTGGTGGCTCTGCTTGGAGATGGCTTCCAGTAGCCATTGTGTTCCCCACACTGACCTAATGGGCTGTCTCCCTGAGAGAAAGGAGGAAAAACAGAGACAGAGAGGACTATAGCCTGGCAGCCAATCTGTGAGGATAGATGAAACATCAATGGGAACTCGGGGAGATGGAGTAGAAGATTCTTGCTCACAATTTGGAAATAAAGTTTCTTGTGGGGAAAGTCCTAGGCCCCTTCCGCATCTTACTTTTTTGTGGAGGTGGGGGGTGGCGTTCGCGCGAGCAGCCTCTTGTGCGAGGCGCTCACTTCGTTTGTCCTTCCTTACCGCAGCTGGTTTGCCAGTCGCGCGAGCACCGTGCGAACGCCCCACCCCTTCCTACCGCAGTGCAATCTGGGAATTGCAGGCTAGCACTGAGGCAGGAAGTGCGACCGGCCTGGCTCTCGACATATCGCAGTGCACGTAAGTGCACGCGGGCCCCGGGAGCCTTGTGCGACTGCGCACCATTTTCAGCTTGAAGCCAAAAATGAAAAGGTGCATGCGCGGTTTGCGTTAGGCTCGTGAGGGTCGCATAACTGGAGGCAGGTGCTATTTACCTTGCCTACTGTAGACAGGAACACACAGCTACAGAATGAACAGGTAGAGTAGAAAATATTGTTTACATCAGACAGACTGCTGCAAACTGACATGAAAAGTCTGTGTTTCTCCAGCTTTCCTCACCTCTTCTCCCAATCTCAATGCTGCTTTAATTTCAGGTAGACAGAAGACAAGGGCCATTTCTGCACTGCACTTTTATAGTGCTATTATTCCACTTTCAACTTCTTATGGAATTCTGGGGTTTGTTGTTAACTGAGGCCAAAGAGCTCTCTGGCTTAGAATTCTAAATGCCCCTCCTTAAACTGCAAATCCCAGGATTCCATAGGATGTTGAACGGGGAACAATAGCACTATAACAGTGTAGTGTGGAAACGGCCGAGGAGGGAAAGGGTGGCTGGGCAAGCATAAAAAGACTTTGTAAAAAGGAGCTTCGCTGTCACAGCTTTGTCAGCTGAGGCACGCTTGTGTCTGCCAATTCTGCTGTCCATCACAACTGAAGACACAGGGAAGAGAAAGCCCATTCTTAGCTTGATGCCCTCAAGACTAAAAACAGGCTTTCTTTGGTGTTTCTTCTTTTCTCATCTTTTCTTCTTTCCTGGTTTTTAATGATATCTTGTCTGAGGAATAGAGCTAGGGATCCTGAGAGTTTGCATAGAATTTTGTGATCTTGTTGGTTAGCTTAATAATGTTATCTTGTTCCTAACTTATCCTTGCTACTATCCAACTTTCTTTGAAGAAATTAGAATTGAGATAAGTTCACACAGCCTCCTTAGTGATGAGAGAGCTGGTTGTAGTGAGAGCCAGTGTGGCACAGTGGTGGTGCCAAGAATCTCCTGGCAATCCCATTGAATTACTCACTGATGAAGTTCATGATATATGTGTGCACCCACAGTATTCACCAGATGTCGGCGATTAACAGCAGCGGATAGCTATTGTCAGCCTGTTCTGCTCTCATGAGCATCCTAGAAGAGTCTGTCTGGCTAGCCGCTTGTGGTGCACACACGCTGCATTTGATGGACCAGCATGTCAATTCGTGTGTGAAATCCCTGACGGATGAGATCAGCATCAAAACAAGCCTGAGCTGGAGCTGTTTGAAGACACCATTCAGTGGCTTTCTCTGTATTAATCTTCTGTAAGCAAGAGGAGCAGGCATTTTCACACAGACAATGCTTCGAGCAGCTGTGGATTCAATTGGTTTGTAATGCAAAAAGTCAAAGACATTTTGGCCAGGAACACGCTCACCACACAAAAGACATTCAGATGATTTTTTTTCCCCATTGCTTTAACAAGAATGCAGTTATTTAACACACAGCCTTTCAGAGTACATAATTCCAACTGATGAATAAATACATGGGTATTTCTGAAGTGTCAGTTTCTTAAAATCTCGTTGAGCTTTGTCTACTGTTTCTAGTGATTGTGAATAGGGAGAAAACTATATCATAGACTCAAACACTTTGTTCTTTCTTCAGGTACCTTCAGATCATAATCTGTTGTGATTGCTTTGGCTTTTATGATGTGGTTTTACTGTTGTTTTATTGCTAAATTTGACTATAATTTTGTTGTAATTTATATATTTATTGTAAGATGCCTTAGGCTATCTTTTTTTACCATAAAAAGGAAGGACATAAATGTCCAAATAAATGTAGAGGTGATGTGAGAATGGGATTAGAAGGATGGGTTTTTTTTTATGGCAGGTAATCTGCTTCAAATAAGCTCTTTACTATGGTGTCATGTACTGAGAGAAACATCTAAAAAGGGGAGAGACATTGGGATATCCTGGACAAGCAGCAGTTATAATCCAGGTCTGTATTAGCCTGAGGCAATAAAAAAGATATAACAGAAAAATGGTATCTTGAATAAGATTAAACATTTTAGGCTTAAGCTACTCTGCTGGGCTGACAGGGGGAGTGTACTCCTTCTCTGGATCTTATATGTGTCCTCTTTATGTCAACCACCTCGTGACCTGATACCATAAGCTAGACCAGCTGCGTGTCTTACTTTACAGAGCAGAATTCTCTATTTGAAGGACTGTCAAAGGCAGTCATCTATGTGAAGGGATATTTGGTCCAGGCCTTGCTTTAAAATAAAGAACCAGAGGAAAAGATATGAGGGAGGCTTGAAGTTGCCCAGCACAACTATCATTTGGACTGCAGACTAAAGAGGCACACAGGTCATTTGATGAGCTGTCTCTACCTTCTTGAGATGTTTTGTTGTTGTTCAGAGGTGGCTTTGCCTTTGCCTTCCTCTGAGACTACAAGAGTGTGACTTTTTCAAGATTTCCATTACTGAAAGGGGATTCGAAACCTGGTCTCCAGAGTCATAGCCCAGTGTTTAAACTGCTACATCACACTGGCTCTCAGAGATGTTTTTTGCCACTGATTATACAAAAGGCTGTATTCATGCTGAGCATTTGTGGAGCATAATGTTCTGTTAGTCCACATGCCCAGGAGTATGGCAAGGATGGATTTGGCTGTGATGGTCAGGGGGAGGAGTCAATGTAGATGGCAAAGCCAAAATGACTAAATGGAGGCTGTCATACTTTGAACATATCCTGAGACAACATGATTTATTAAAAAAAAGATGATAAATGCTGGGGAAAGTGGAAGACAGAAGAAAAAGAAGACAACATTACAGATGGATTGACTCAATCAAGGAAACAATGGCCTGAGTTTGCAGGACCTGAGAAGGGGGCTGTTGGTGACACTCCTAGAGGTGTTGACTTGATGGCAAACAACAACAACAGCAACAACAATCACAACAGATTTGTCCTCTCAGATATCATGAACCAAGAAACAATCCCTAAAACAAGTCTTCCTATGTCAGTTTCTCAGCCAAGCTTCCATAAATATTTAGAGACTTTTGTTGATTCTTTGTCAGTCTGCTGTTAAAAGATGATCCCTGGGTTCTACTGCAGCAACATCTCCTGGTACAGTGGAGAAGGAATTCTGATTTCTGACTCAAACCTACCGCATTTTGCTTTCAATCTTTTACAGCCATGTAAGATTCTATATCTATATGTCTATTATCCTAATCTAATGTATGAATCCAGAGTCATTTTATTTATTCTCCTGGTTGTAATTCTGTTATTTGGGTGTGATAATCAACTTAACTTCTCAGTTAACTTGTGTGCTCTGATATGGAAGGGATTCAAATTGACCTTATCTCGCTTCACATTCATGCCTTTTGATTTTTGCTTGTAAAAATGTTTTGTTTTTCCATAGAAAAAATGACTTAGATACCATATAAAAATGATGTGGCATCAAAGTTAGTTTTGTTACTGTAATAATAAAAGAAAATGTGTACCTGTGTGTATCTGTCTCTGCAATATTTCCAAGACAATGAAGCCCAGATACCCAAAAGTTGGTATACACACTACGGAGATCCAAAGCGTGTGCATATCAAAGTTGTTTGGTTTTTATAAAATATTTATTTTATGTAAGTAAAATTTGTTCATAGTTTGCAGCACCATCTTTAATCACTAGAATTTAGATGCTCATAGCCTTCCACAGCCATCTTCCTCATCTTGTGGAGAGCAGAGATATTGATTTCTCCTCAAAGCAGCATTAGGGATATTGATTTCTCCACAAAGCCTATAGGCAGTACCATGTATTCCTTCTTTCAGAAAGGCCCCAGGAATCTTCAAACAGACAGAGAGAAAAAGACTTGCTGCCTAGCAATCGGAGGAGGACTGAGCAGTGGGGAAAGGCCGAAAGACTACCATGGCAGAGAGAAAGACCAGTGACAGAGAAAAACAAGGGAGGAGAGAAATGAAAGAGTAGAGGGACAAGGAAAGAGCACCAAAGTGGAGAACAAAGGAGTTTCTAAGGGTTGTGAAGCTGTTTTTTTTTTTTTTTGGTACCTTAATATTAAAAGAATCTGGTTTTCTCTGTGTGTTAGCCAGCAGATCTTCCTACCTTGGTTTCTGCATTTTTGGAAGATTAGGACGATGGAGGTATTAGACATCTATCAAGCCTGATATATGAAGTGATTTACCCTAACACCAAGGTAAAAAGAGGAGGGTAAGTGTCTCCAGAAGAATTCTTTCTATTCTCCCACTCCTGTCTCATCATTTTCATCAGGTATGCCAGCCAGAGCTTGATGAAATGTAAGAGTGGCCAGATACATAGCAATGAAAAATGTAGTCAATGACTGTCACATCTGAACTCAGATGGAAGGGGAAAGAAAGATGGTTGCTAGGTAAGAGACACATAACAAAAGAACTAACCCTAGAGATAGCTGCATGTATGTGCAGGAAGGCAATGACACATAGAATACTATACTCCCAGAACAACCACATGCCAAATAGGATTGTACTTGAAGGATACTATTTTTTCAAAATTCTGCTTTACACATGGAAAACTTTCATAATCGTTTTAGTCTCTTTTTAACCCTTGCATCCAATTGTTTTATGCATGGGATTTGTGTGTTTCTTTGGCGAAAGCAGCATTCTGTTTGAACCTGTACTGCTTCAAAGCAGATTTGGTGAAATGAGCATGGACTTCCAGATTGGTTTAAATAAGCATCACTTCTAATGATATAACTCTTTATGCTCAGCTGGTTGTTGTTGACAACAGGCCCACACACTTCATTCTTTTTACGGGCTATGTGTAACTATTTCTTGGACTGAAACTAAGGTTCCTCCAAACTATTTTTTAAACCAGGAAACAGTTTGCTGAGGTGGTCCTGTAGCTTGAAGGGCAATTTTTATCCCTCTCTGAATTTTTAAAACTTTTTTAAGACTTACAGTGTTATAATACAAAGATGTTATTTCATGGATCCACTGATCTCTGACATGTCTAAAAACATTTTAAAAGAGAGAGAGAAAGGAGCAAAGCATATCTTTTTTGTTCCACTATCTCTTGGAATTGAAGCCCATTTGAGGATGGGAATAAAATGTTGCAGTTGGTGCAGGAACTGTAAGAAAACAGTCTTGGGTGATAGCAACACTGTTTGTGTATTTCAAAATCCACAAGAACTACAGCAACAAATACTACCTCCCAACACATTTGGTCTGTCTGCAGGAACCCTTCTCTGCTATAATTCTCTGCTAATTCTAGTTGGTTAGATAGGAATGCAGATGTACCCAGAGTGAAGATATTGCTTTGGCTTTTCAGAGTGTAAGAAGGCCATCACAGAAATTCAGGCATAGTGTGACACACCAAAGGTCATCTAGTGCGTTTCCATGGCTGAGCATGTAACTGAACCCCAGTTTCTAGGGTCACAGTCCAACACTCAAAGAACTACACCATGCTGGCTCCCTAAACATGTTTACCCACAACTAAGTTCCAGAGGGATTTATTCCTTGGAAAATGAGTATGGGACTACAGCCTTAATGGACCAATTTTGGGACAACAGGTATGTAAAAAAAAAAACACCCCAAACCCTTTTGTATCGTATAGAAAATTGCTGTCCATCTGCCTGCGTGGGTTAATTAATTAGCTGGAGCAAAAGTAAAGTTTATAACAAACAGCAGAGTCTAATTTTGATGCACTCAAAGCAATTTGGACATTTTTGCATCTCTCTAGTCCCATGAAGGGCTTATTAAGAAAAAGGCCTTTGTTATAAAGCACAGCAGATTCTTGGATTTTATCACCGGGCAGAGATTAGCTGCTAGCTGCATATCTTCTTGTTCCTGTAAACAGATGTGGTATTCAAGATGGATACCCAATGATGGACAATAATGACCTTTGGCAACTCCTTCTGAGAGAATGGCTCTCTTCTCCACTACTTAATATAACAGTGAAAATTATTTTTTAAGCCCAAAAAACTGTTTATATTTGAACATCATGCTAGTTTGCATAGCCCTAGTCTCACATGTTTAGACTCAACAGATGGTGGTAGTAATGCCATGGAGATCTTGATGGCCCCACACTTGAGGAAAGGCATTTTCCAGGGACCCTCAGAGCTCTATTTCCCATGTCATGCTAGCACAGAGCACACATGTCAAGCACCAAGAGGGTTGGAGATCAATCCCCACTCCTCCCCAGTCTCAGTTGGCCAAAGGAGTGAATTTAAAAGAGAAGAAGAAGAAAAAGGTAGAGGCCAGGCCACATTCAGTTCAGCTAAAAAATGAACTTAGTGATTTCCCCATTTGAGGCAGGAGACGAATGGTTCTGCAAGCCATGGGTGGAATATCCAGTTCTACTTTCTGATTCAATTCTCAGAGCGGTGGTGGTGGTAGTGTCAGAGTTAAATTGGCATAAGAAAGCACAGAAAAGGTGGGCTCTATATCTGTGACCAAAGCCATTTCCGCAAGAGTCTGTTACGGCGTGATGATTCCACTTTTTTTTTAATTTTATTTTTTATTAAAGTTACAACAAACAATATTTACAAATAAACAATACAATACACCACAAAAAACAAAAAATACAAACGAAACCAATCAGAATAAAAAAAGGTACGAGACAAGGCTGCCCTCTTTCACCATTGTTATTTATAACAGTATTGGAAGTGCTGCTTAGAATCATCAGAGCTGATAAAGATATCAAAGGGACTAAAGTAAAGAGTCAAGAATACAAATTGAGGGCGTATGCTGACGATCTTGTGATTTTTCTTGAAGATCCAAAGTCAAGTGTGAAAAAATTACTGGAAACAACTAAAAAATTTGGAGAGATAGCAGGATTTAAAATTAATAAGGGTAAAACAAAAATCATAACAAAGAATATGACTAAAAAAGAAATGGAAGAGATAATACAATTGATGGGATTTGAGACAGAAAAAAAGATAAAATATTTAGGGATTCCAACAGCAAAACAAAACAATGAATTCTATGAAAATAATTACAAACAATTATGGACTGAAATAAAGACAGAAATTCAGAAATGGTCTAAATTGAGGTTATCTTTATTGGGAAGGATAGCGTCAATTAAAATGAATATTCTTCCAAAAATTAATTATCTTTTTCAAAATCTTCCAATAATAATCAACAAAGGATGTTTCTGTGATTGGAAGAAAGATTTATCGAAATTCATTTGGCGAGGGAAGAAGCCAAGAATAAAGTGGCAGATGTTAATAGAGAGAAAAGAAAGAGGAGGATTTGCTGTACCAGATCTTGAAATATATTACAAAGCAAATGCCCTGACCTGGTTGAAAGGATGGATAAGTCTCGAAAATGAAAGAATATTGGAATCGGAAGGATCAGAATTGAAACTTGGCTGGCATGGATATCTTTGGTATAATAAAAGCAAAGTAGATAAAGAATTCCTCAACCATTATCTTAGAAGGGCATTATTAGAAATGTGGAAGAAATTTAAAAGGAAGATGTATATTAAAATCCCGTTATGGCTATCTCCCCACGAAGTCTTATTTGGAAGATGGTGAGATGAGAAAGAAAAAAAGTGATGATTCCACTTTCAACCTCCTATGGAGCCTGGAGTTTGCAGTTTTGGAATGGGCTGGCCGGCCCCTCCCAAAACTGCAAACCCCAAGATTCCATAGGAGGTTGAAAGTGGAATCATCGTGCCATAACAGACTCATGCGGAAATGCTTAAGGACTGCACTGAGATTTCAGTTCTGGACCTCCTCTAGTCCCAATGTGCATTTGTCATGGGAAAAAGGACAAGTTATTTCGAGAAGGGGGAAACCTTGACTGTAACATTGCTACCAAATACAATAATGAAATTGACTTTTTTCCCCCATTTCATTTTATCAGGCATTATAATGTTATAACCACTGCAGAAGCAGCAAGACTTACCTGGTATGTGTTATCAAAACTATCGTACATGAACCTTGTGATCAGGGATGTCTTCCCAACTGGAAAAGAAAAAACACCAGAGATTAAATGAAAATCATAGATCTTCAAATGATTTGTAATTCTAAATTCTTCATCTAGCTGCATTTTGGGACACTCTCAGGGGCAAGTTGTGTGTGTTAAAATGGAAAGTCTGTTTCACTCTCTTTAAAAGCATTTAGAAAGAGCAGCCTTGGGTGTGTGCTTGTGTGTATCAGTGTATGAGCGCAAGAGAGAGCAAGAGAGAGGGGTGCAGTTAACCCCCTCCATTTGTGTTTCCACTTGTTCTATTAAAAATTTTAATTTTTTTATAAGCCACCCTGTTAAAAGGTATGCATAAATAAAATGAACATAATTGTGCCATTCTCTCCAATGAAAATTTTCCATCCCACACCTCCTCCCCATATGGAGATGTGGGTATGTGGCTTTTAAACCAACAGATATTAAAAGTCTCTGGGAGATGTACAAAGCCTTCTTATCAACATCAATATTAGAAGCTGGCTGTTCACTAAGAAAATAACACAACCAGAAAGGTTAGTGCCCTTCCTCCCACATTTCTGATCTGAATAATACATCCTTCTCCCATGGTTGCAATTTGCAAAAGTTAAAAGATAGCAGAGGTATCTTTATACAATTCTGCTACTATGCCTAATTTGGTTCTCAGTTTTCATGAGGCAACCATGAACCAGAAAGAGAGAGACAGCAACATTCAGAAAATATCCTGGTACACCTGCAATGAACAGGCATTCTGTAAACAAATGGGAAAATGTGGAAAGGATTCCTTGAGGTTCAGGAGTTTAAAAGGCTTTAGGTGACGTTCAACTCCATCTCCATAAATTCCTCATACTCAGTTAACTCTTTGGAAGCATCCTTAAAACTCCACACATATAAATGGCATTGGTTTCAAAATGTTTCAACAGTGGCTTTAGTTTGTCTCATTCAAAACATGCCACATCCAGGTCAATTCATTTCTTCCCTTCAAAGTACGAGATTATAATTCTAAGAGCTGTTTCACACAACAGGAAAACAACAGATGCCTTGTAATGTGTGCCCAGAGTGTTCTCCGCTTTCACACAGTGCATAATCAGGTGTTGTAGTCTGTATTTCAGAGGAAGGAAATGGCAAACCACCTCTGAGCATTCTTTGCTTAAGATAATCCTATGAAATTCATCAGGTTGCCAAAAGTCAACGGGCAGCCTGAAGTCACATACATACACATAATTAATATGTCAGAGGAGTCGCAACTGCGCTAGGTTTTTCTGTGTCTGAGAGGAATACAGTTCTTGCCCTGGGAATATACACATAGTTTAATTTAAGTGCCCTCAGACCATGTTAGACCACATGGGATGCAAACCCTAGGAGGAATGGCAGAAAGTGCTGCATCTCCTGTGCATACTTTGTTGCTTGCCCAACTACTGAAAAACACCATTTTTTCCCCCACAGCTCCGGACTGCCATATTACATCGTAAGTCTGGTTTTGTGTAGATTATGGTCTGCTATCCTCTTATATGTTTCCACAATCAGTTGACACAGAAGCAGTTCCAAGTCAAGCTTATGATCTCTGAAGGATCATTCCTTAGTCTTGCATTTTGGCTTTCAGAGTTCCCAAAATGGAATGCTGCTGAAATGGCACCTCTGTAGGGAAATGTATCATTTGTATATTTAGAGCACTCACATAAAAGGGACTCCATGGTCTGAATCCTATTGTTAACACCAACTTGACTAGATCCACTGAATCAATGTAACTTACCAAATTACCATTGATTAGTGGGTCTACTCTTAGTGGGACTAACAATACAATTTAGGCCAAGAAGTGCTTCTGCTCAAAAACAGTTTAATCAGCTTATCCATTATGAGAAGTATCTTAAAGCCATGACTACTAGATCAGAAGTCTAATGCAGAGAAAAGATGGATCATTTCTCCATTCTATTAATGGGGGAAGAAATAATAATTTATCATTCTAATAAACATACGAAGGCTGCAACTGTAGCAAAGCCACATGTATTAGTGACAAACAAAAGAAGAAACATCATTGCTGACACCGGATTTTTCCCTGCAGTCAAACAGATGGAAGCAACTATCAGTTAAGTAACACAGCAGCTGTTCCAGACACCATCACTGGTTTCCAGTAACCAACTAAACTGGGCACTGACTGCATCTGAAAGTAACACCTAAGCCATGATTTGGTGTATTCCCTCTTCCATCTCTCTTTCTTCCTTAATGCACTTTGATTTTCTTATGGATCTTTGCTTCTCAGCCATAAATCACACCAGAAGAAAGTCTGATGTTACACCTGCTCTGAATGTAACCACTTTTGCATGGTGCAGTGCGTATCTTCCACAGATTTCTAGACAGAAGTCTACAGAGTAAGGCAGAGCAACACATTGTAGGAATCAAGGACAGAGGCAGAATTTGGAAGCAACGTGTTAAAGTGAGGATTGTTAAATATTACCTTTGGGTATAACAAGAACATAACAATCTTCTTCTTCTTCTTCTTTTTAAGGAATTGCCAATAATTTCACTTTTACTGTATACTGAGTAACTTGTAATTGGTTAAAATGCTTTGGAGCACATTTTACAGCCCCTACAACAAAGGGCATTTTTTTTTAAAGAAAAGAAATGGAAAGTCACAAGTAATGTAATTAGTAACACAATGAGTCATTAAATTCTTCTTGTAATATTAGCAGTAACAAGTTTTTTTTTACTAATGCATAGCAGAATAAATTCATTTTTAAAGTAATTTTCCAAGCTGTGAACAGAGGTTCTAATCTTTGTGCTGAACAGCTCTAAACAAGTCATGAAAAGCCTCCAGTGTACCTCGGTTCTCTCCTCTACAGAAAAAAGAAAATGCAGGGTGGCCCAGGGGACAGAGTGACAGCTCTGGAAAATCTGAATTAGCCCATTCAGCCATAGACTCTCAGGTTAGCCTAAGCAATTCATTCTTTCTCAGCAAGTTTCTAGCCTCTGAAGCTGCAAAGACAAGCATGGAAGTATTTTAATGACTCTTTGCCCTTCTTCATGACTGAGTGATATAAAATTATACAAACCATGAACGCATACTTGCACTTAATTTGCATTATTTACGCATGTTACTGAATTCACATTTACCTGGTAGAGAATTAGAGGAACTGATCCTGCAAAGTAGCCTTTTATTTCTTTCAGCATACATAGTCTTGACAATAACAGACCCAACAGACCCAACTCATAAGGAGAGAATAAAAGTGGCTCAAAGAAATTGGCCTTCTTCAATTTATAAGTATTTCTTTTGAAATAAGTTGAAGAATAAATTAATTTTTTAAAAAAAATAAAAATATTTAAAGGTCACGGCTGGAATCCTGTTGGGGAGCTATGATGCACAAGCACCAGTGTTACTTTATGCAATGATTGCTATCCCAGTCCCCCCAATCCCCACTTACCAGGAAGCAATCACTGTGATTGATGGGGGTTTGTTCCCTGGTTGATCAAGAAGCAGCTAAGTGATATTTCCACCCCCTCTGAGGAGTAGTATCTAGCATGACAGGCAGAAGCAGGGTCCCATATCAGCCAGCTGCTTCCTGATCAATACAGACCACCACTGACTGCAGTGGCTGCTGACCAGTAAGGAAGGACTGGGGGATTTTCACAGTTCCTATATATATCCCCTGAACTAGGGGACACATAGGGATCATAGGTTACACATTCATAATTGCCAACAGGATTCCAGCCCAGTAATGCACACACTGCTCCCTGTATGGGCAGTGGTGATTTAGGAGCTGGGTGGAGCTGGGAAGGAAACTCCTGACTCTATCTATCTATCTATCTATCTATCTATCTATCTATCTATCTATCTATCTATTTGATTCATATCCTTCTGCCTCCCTCCCAGGAATAGGATTCAAACTAGCCCACTGTCAGGATGTGTGGCCCCTGTCACAAGTATTTGCTGGATGGGTAATGGAATATGCAATATAATAGATCAGCTAGCTATACATGGTCATAGTCTTCTTGAATGCTCCAAAATATCAGTCGTTAATTGTTGATTGCAACCATGCTTCCAGTGGAAGGTGGCTTGGCATTCCAGTGCACCAAACAGTTAATTGCTTTATTGTTCACTGCTGCAATGTGTCCGGTCAAGATCAGAGGGAAAAGAACAAGAGTATCAGAAAGGTGTTATGAGAACTGGCAATGCTCACAGATGAGAATACAGGAACTTGTTCCTGTCTCAAGGATGAAAGATGTGTAAACAACAGAGGGTCTGGGAAATGTCTAAACCAGTGGGACGATGTGAGATTTATGGTCTTCACCAGTCACAGCTTTGCCCCCCTAAATTTGTATGCCAGGTATAAAATATGTAACCATTCTGTCTGCTGTTAGTCTCAGTAACTTCAAAGGCAATGTGCTATGTTCCTTGCTTGCTACAATAGACTTTGCTGTTTAACTCTAAGTGAAATTTGTGAAGTGCAGGTTACCCAGGGCATGACACTTATAGCACAATAGTAAAAATACTGTTAAAACACAAAATGAATGAAAACATAAACAGTTGAAACAATTTAAAAACAAATCTTAAGCATTAAAGGAATAATACAGCATCTTAGCTTAAAATTACATTTCAGACTCACAGTCCTGCAACATTTATGTTTAATGATTATTGATTTCTCCAGAAATTAATCTGATGTTAAATAACTTCCACAATAGCCTATTGAAACAAGTATTTAAGCCAATTTTCAAAAAATTCGTTAACTGGCATGATGTTGTATATTTTCAACACAGTTCATTAAGAAGATACTACGAAACAACAGCTCCCATTATAACCTTTCTTTTGTCCTCCAACATATATAGCAACTCCTCAACCTATATTTCCATACCACCCATTGTGCCGCCCAAAGGGTAGACTATACAACCGTAACAGTAAATAATCACATTATACTGGGTCACACGAACAATTTTTTTTTAAAAAAAGTTATTGCTGTTCCCGTGACTTGGCAAATTTAGCAGTCAATGTATCCATCATTGTTCCATCTTGCAAGACACCACCTATCAAGCTAATTAGCTCATCCTCTTTCATAGCTGCAGTATGCTCACCTCCTTCCTCTTTATGCACGTGTGTTATTGAGGTGGTATAATGTATGGTATAATTCACTGTTGCCTTTGGATTCACAACTGACTTTTTTTTCAAAAATGAAGTACAAGCCACATGCCAGGGAAAAAAAATTAACTCTCTCTGAAGTGCTACATCTAATCGTTAACCTTGACTAGAATAGACAAAGTGAATCAAGGAAATTTATATAAGTGTTGACCCCTTTTGATTCAGCAGGTCTTGCTGTGGTCCGGGCTGACAGTTGGATTTAGTCCCAGATCTGTTGATGCTGTTGGAAAAGTTAAATATCTAATTCTCCATTAAAATTGATGTGAATGTAAAAGTGCTTAGAATCTGTCTGCATTGTTTCCAAAATATTTAAAAACACGTATACCCGTATACCCATATGTCTATCTTTGAGATGTCTTCTCAGTATTCCACTGGGTTTTGTTCTGCCCTCAATTATTCTTATAAGAGAACTAGGGTTTTTTAAAATATTAAGTATTTATGTATAATTATACTTATTGTTATTTGCATTATACCAGCAATACAATATTTTTCTTCAAAGTTCATTTTCAGAAAATATAAATTAACTATTCCTTTTAATAAAGTCTGTCACTACTGTTCCTATGTTACCTAACTGAATTTTATAATCACAGTAAAATGCTGCCTTGTTAAGGTTCTCATCAGCATACCTTGACTTGAATTCATGGTGTTAACTATTAAAATACTTCATTTTTTCCCCTTAAAACTCTTTGAAGAGTGTATTTGAATGCTTGAATGGTCTACCTATTTAAAATAGTTCAAGAACTATTTACAGCCTTTGTTTCAGTGGAGTACAGCAGTAGATCTAAAATGTTATGGCTTGATATTTGACCTCTTGTATAAACCGGATCAGAAAGTACAGATTTGATTAATCAGGCGGATCATATTCACAGACAAAACCCCCATGTGCTCTCTGTAAATTGTATAGAGATCTATTTTCTGTATTAAAACTATTCTTATATGAAGTGCATTTGTAAAAATTTCTTCGTTAACTGTGTAATTAAAAACTTATTGTATTAAAAAAAAAGAACAATACAGCATCAAGCCAGTTAAAAACCTTTCTGAAGTCACTTGTTAAAGGCTCTTCTGAATACAAAGATCTCTCCCACCACAAAAACAATAGATGAGTCTTCTTTGGTAGACTACCTCAGAGCTTGGGAATGGCTACCAAGAGACCGTTCAGTTCTACTTCTGATCACCCCCAAAATACAAATAGTTTTGCTGGCCAGGTTGACAGTTCTGCCCAGCAATATGGCAACTGAGTGTGTGAACTTGGTTTGAGCCAGAGAACTGGAGCATCAAAATTGGGTATTGATTTCTCAGGAAAGAATGGATTGAAGCCAGGCAATTCAAGTGAGCCACTCATAAGGTGAAAACCCTTGAGAATAGAAACCTTGCAGATGCACATGGGATGTGTTTTTTGTTACGCTTCCATATCTAGGATTATCTTCCCCATAGAAAATACACCTCTCTATACACAGTAATAACAAGACGATGTCGTGATCCTACTAAGTCTGCACAATAAAAAATGCAAAATGTTTAAAGCAAACTTCCGCTTCAGACCCATTTTCCCACAGGACACATTTGTTAATTTAAAAACTTTACAATGCCATTCATCAGGAGCTTTAATTAAATATGCTAATTTCCTTCATGTTGTGTCTTCTGAAAAGACAGGATCTGTTTTTAAGTTTAATGAATGCACTAGCATTCTGCTCACACTGGAAGGCGGATCTTTGGCTAGAATCTTCTGTCTCTCAAAGGAGGCCCGGCCAGAAATTCTCCTGAAAGGAAGGAGGCATGCACATATTTTGCCTCAAAGGTCTTTTTTTGGACATGGTTTAAAAAATCTCTGCACTCACTGTTTGGCACTGGAGATGTGATTGGTTTGAAAGATGGAAACTGACTGCTACTACATGCACAAAGGAAAACTATTTAGTGAATTTTCTAAACAAAAGGTTACAGTCACAGAAGGTAATTCTTAATGATATTTTTTAACTGGGAAAGTAAGCAATGACGGGTAGGGTGCTCTCCAATCCTTCTCTGTGTGGGAGCTTGCTACTTTCTTCTGGAAAATAACAGAGACAAATGGGGGGGGTAATTCCATGTGTTCTCCCATGAGGAAGAGCCATGCTACAACCTTCTACTGGGCAAGGCTGACCCAAATCATTTTGCTGCTGAGATGAAGAACAAGATGGGATCCTTCCCATTAACATGTATAGAAACTGACTAGACTAGCAGATGAATTTTGACATTGGCAGTAGGCCAGCTTCTTGCACTGTTCTTGACGGTAGCAAGCCAGCTTATGAGGTGCAGGATACATCACACATTTCTCAGACACTTCTGTCATCCCAACATTTCCTGTTACTCCCTGCCCCAGCTATCTGTCACCGAAGGCAGATTCTTCTTGCCTAACAGTAGGGCCAGCCCTGCTGACAGCCTGCTTCATCAGAAGGACAGTAAACTGTAAACAGCTTACTTTGCATTACACTGCCACCACATGCCATTTGGGTTTTCTGCCTCAGTCATCAAAATGTCTTGATCTATCTCTTGGGAAGAGTGTAGCCAAGTGATGGCAACAGACAGTTCTGAAGAGAACTCCTGTAGAGAACTTTCAGTAACATGTTCATCAACACTATATCATAGCCATGCAACTTCTTTTTGGTAGCATGATGCCATCATGTTAACTGAAAATAACAGAAACTCTCAGATCACAGCTGTGGCTTTTCAAACAAGGAAGGAGCATCATAATATGAGCAAGTTGTTTGCAAAGCCAGAAAGATCTGCTACAAAATTGTGCCAGTCCAGTTGATGGGCATGCTTAGAATCAACCACTTTATGTTTGTTGCTCTGACACTTAGAGCTTAAATGTGCTGCTTTTAAATATTTATGCATATTAACCTGGAACATTTTGTCTTCAGCTAGGCTCTTTCCACACTACATAATTATAGTGCTATGATTCCTCTTTAACTGCCTTGGTCCCATTCTATGGATGTGTAGTTTAGGAAAGGTATTTAGAATTCTCTGGCAGACAGCTCTATTGCCTCACCAAACCCTGATTCCCTAACCATGGCAGTTAATGTGGAATCATAGTACTGTAACTGTGTACTAAGAGGGATGAGTCTGGATGACTCAAAGCCAGCCAAAGACATCCCTGCAAGAAGCAACCAAAAATGACACCTGGCATCCAAACTACAGTCATCTCTCCGCATTTTTCATGGATTTGATTGCTCACAGATTGCTGCCACCTCCACTGCTACCCTATTTACAGTTTTTAATAGGGATTCACAAGTTTTGCCTCACATTCATAATCTCTTTGCAAGCCTTGTGAGACTGAGACTACAAATGCGAGACGAAGCTTGTAAGTCCCTATTAAAAATGGCACAGGGCAGCAACAGAGGTGCAGCAAGCCCCACCAGCCACTTGCTTCTACTTTGCAAAGGAATCCTGCCACCTTGAAGGCAGAACTAGACGGCTGGTGTGCTCCTCACTGTGGATTCAAATGTTTCATGTACTGTACATTTGAATCCACAATAGGTTGAACCCACAGCTTGTACTTTTTGTGTATGTTAAACACTGGGGTTTTTTTGAGGAGAGGGGTTAGAGATATTTGTGGGTTTTCCACTACCTTGGGGGTCCTGTGCCCCTAAACCCCACAAATGTGGAGGGGCAACTATAGCGGACTCTCTCAAGTATATCCCAAATAACAATGTTTCTGTTTTACTTTATTCTTTCTTACAAAAATACGGCATTCACAGTCAATATCCTTTCATGCAGTTTCTGCACGTGCACATTCTTTCCAATCTGGAGACAAAGGTGGGTATGAAGAGACCATCACTATGTACTGGAAGACACACTGCTCCTGCTCTTCATAATTCATGCCTTGGGGTTTGCCTTTTATAGAAAAAATGGTGAACAAAAGGAACTAAAACAAATTGGGGGTATTTATAGAGCAGCTCTAGCCTGTTCATCAGAGGACACAGGGCTGGCGCAGAATGCTAATTGGCTGCTGAGGTCTACAAGGCACTGACGGATGCTTGGTCCCTGGAGATGCTTTAGAAATCCAGAGCATTACGAAACTACAAAACACCACCCGCCTTCTCTTGTGCACTCTCTCTTAAAAGATATACTGTTGCTTTGCAGACCCTAACAGGTTGGTTTGATATAACAATAGGGATAATGTGAACTGAATTTGTTTTTATTACTCAACAACTGTTGCTACTATTGCTGATACAACTTACAGCTGCGTAGATTTCGCCTGGAATTTCATTCATTTCCACAGGCTGTTTCCTTAAAACAAAGCTGTTAGTGGCTATAGGTGAGTATATTTGTAAGTACAGTCTGTGGACTTTTGGTGCTCTTTTTAAAATTTGTTCCGTTATAAATGTGTAACTTTTTTCACCAGGACTACTACTATCCTTTTCTGAAGCTGAAGTCTGCAATCAGATCCACTGCTGATCTGGGATGCTAAGACTTGTGGTAAATGTTCACAAATATGTACTTTGAACTCTTTCTCTCTCCTTCTGTCTCTTTTTGTCCTTGTTAGGGTTATAATGATGAACCTTAATCGAGGAGTTAATTTTTTTTTCTACCAAACAAATTTATTTCCATGTAAAACCAACAAGTTATTTGAAATAGTTTCAGAAAAGCTAATAAGACAGTATATTCCTCCTCCCACTTCATGAATTGCCAGAAGCAGCATTTACACAACTGTTCACAAAGAAAGGGTACAGACATACTATTTACATCAAAAGAGGGTAAAAAAGGAAGAACACAACCTTGTAATGAAACAGTACTGATTAAAAGGTTTGTCTCTTCCCCACAATTGTCTGTCTTTACAATACTGAACAATAAAAAATGTTGTGAAGAATTAAATACATTTGTAGAAATAAACATAAGACCTTTGAATACAGACCCCTGTAAGGTACTCACATACTCAAATTTTGATTGGTGAAACCTGAATTGATGGCTACCTTTCTCCAGTTCCAGAGCAGATGGGCTTCAAAATTATTCTTAATTTATTTGTATGATTTCAGACTTCAGAACTGCACTGAACATATTTGACTCTTGATATATGCACAGAAGGATCCTGCAGGATGCAATGACATTCCTTACCAGGCCTATGGATCTGGATACTAAGCAGATATGGGAGCAGAAGGCCTGTGTGCACACGCTCAGTCTCCACAGCAGCCTGGCAAGATGTCTGTGACAGATCAGAGACAGAATCCCTTCATGACTGAACACTGTACATTTGGTGCAATGGATAAGGAACCTGGATTATAGCCTAAAGAACACTCCTGTCACACTCAAAATCCTGCTGTTGAACCAAGACAGTTATCAGTTAACAGCAATTATTCTCAATGATGTTTGACTTTGGGATCAAAATCATTTCCAAAGGTCTAACAGGATCATGGTTCAGGATGATTCAAGATGGTTCACCAGATGGGAAACTCATTGTTCAGGAGCTTTGAGGAACATAATGGATTGTATTTGCAGAATGAAGCACTTCCTATAATTGTTGATTATCCTCTGTCATTTGCATGGTGGTGTCATGTTTTCAAGGATGAAGGTTGTGAGAAGCAGTGGAATACAATTGGTCCCTTAAATACACTATTTTAGACTTAGCAAATACTGAGGGAGTTCATTTTTAATTAAGTATGTTTAAAGTTTTAAAGCTTCCCCACCCCACAACAGTATAGAAGTATGTGATTTCATTTTCTATTTTCAGGTGGTAAATACATGATAGATCCACTGTTGGTCTCCTGCTGGGGCAACAGTGAAATCCAGGAGAAACAGGAGAGAGAGTGATTTTTCCTCCCCACTGCAGCCTCCCCCTGCCTGTAGAAGATGCTCAAACGTTGCTCAAGAATGCTTGACAGCCAATTTTTGGGTAGGTACAACTGATGCCGGCTGGGGGAGAGGAAAAGGAAATTCTGCAACACTGGCACTACAGCACCAATATGATATTTGGTTTAGGCCACTCTAACATTACTCATTCATTTTGGGGGCAAAATAGTCTGTGAGACTTGATCATATATATGCCTTTATATACCTGCATGAAACCTGTCATTCAGGTAACTCTAGAGTATTGAGGATGACCCCACTCTTGAAATGTGGTTGGTGTATTTTCCACATTATTACTTCTATATTATGTATCTGATATAGTATCTTAATTTTTGAAATGGTAAAGCTGGCCTGTTTTTGTGTATCTAAGTTTGTCTATTTTTATCACATTATATATCCCAATTTATCTGTTGATTTTTTCATCTTTTTTGTTGCTAGGATACATTTCCTTTTCTGTTGATTATAAAAAAGATTTTGGAGACAACTGAAGACTCTACAATCTTGAAACAGGAAATGTAGCTAGTGAGAGTGCTGGTGAATATGAGCAATCCATTACAAGCAAAGATTTGCTGTTCCTGTTTAGTAAAGTTCCTTTGGTTGGACTACAAATTATGTATTCTTAAAAACAGTTGAAAACAGAACATGTAGAAGTCTAGGTCCCCCGCCCCATCAGAGCAGTGCTTGGAGACCCTGGTTCTCCTCCTCCGCCTCCTCCACCCCCAGCTGCTGCCTGGTCAGCTAAAGATGGATTGTAGCCTGATTTCTCAGTGCCACAAACCCTTTCCTGATGCTCTCCAACACCCAAGGAAGGAGATGGGTGTGAGAGAGGAAGTACGGAGCCACCATGCGGATCTACCCCCTTTCTCTGACTTGGTTTGGACCCTGGGTGTCCATTCTCCCCATCATGCCTCATCCCCCTTCCACACACACACATGTTGATATTTGCAATTTTTCCACTTTTGTGAGGGTCCTGCACCCTACCTCTAATGAATGTGGAGGGCTGCCTGTACTAAATTGGGAAAGGCAGGACTCCACCTCCTCCTCTCCCTACCTTTCTGCTCAGTTAACTGAGTGTAAACAATCTCTGCAATTTGCAGCAACTGAAGTAAGCTGAGGATAAAGGGGGAAAGTGGGAGGAGGAGAAAGTAACTGGGACATTTTAAAAGCAGCTGAGAAAGTGGGACAGCAGACGATTAACCAAGGCTCTCTCTACCAAACCAGGACAGCTGGAAGGTAGGTGTTGTCACCAGAGCCTGCCCACTATGATATCACAAAGGGCCATCCCTAGGTCTCAAGTATGGCCTTGAAATGGCAGGGTCTGGGATGTGCCTGATTAGGTAATCCTATGTAGCATTGGAAGATCAAACTGTGATGTTAACTGAATTACTGGAATTAATGCCGTATTTTTTTAAATTGTAAATGATAGTTGTAGTCCTGCTGGGTGGTTGTGGGGGAGGGAGCTGTAGCAGTTATTTGCTTTCATGTAACATCGCATCTAGGCTCAGCTACTGCTGGAAAGCAAGATTAACTTGAATCTAGATGCTATTAAACTGTTTGAACTCAGCAGTGCTGGCAAAAACCCTTTGGTCACAAAGCTCTCCTACCAAACAAAGAAGGTGGGGGACAGAAATTAGCAGTTTATTGCTGAAAAGGCAGAAAGGAGCAAAAGCTT
This sequence comes from Iguana delicatissima, assembly GCA_948472985.1. Classification (NCBI taxonomy): domain Eukaryota; kingdom Metazoa; phylum Chordata; class Lepidosauria; order Squamata; family Iguanidae; genus Iguana; species Iguana delicatissima. The sequence continues at coordinate 85,196 of CAOKZL010000330.1, forward strand.
GACTCTGTAGCACAGCCCAAGCTGAGAAGCCCTCTTACCAATGTCTAGGTGCATCACAAGCTCTGCTTTATTATGACCTGCTGATTATGATTATGATAAGAGGTTAAGCATAGGAAAACTAATATACTGAATACTCAAGTCAAAATTTACTCACTCCCACCTCACCCCACTGCCTCCAATCTTACTACAGGCTGAGAATTGTACCACCACATTATCGATCAGGAAGGGTAGGGGTGCAGGAATGGGAAATTTCAGACAGACAGGGAGAATAACTTACTGAAAAGAATGATATATTAGCTTGTAGATAAGGAATACAGAATCAAGATGCCAAGAGATCATTCAGCAATCTGAAAGGAAAGCAGTTAACACAAGTGTGGCCGTTACAGAGTTGCCACGTCAGCAGTTTCTCATTTCCTGGGACTTAGGGACAAGGACAAGGCCTAAGACTTAGAGGCAGGGCCCCTGTGATGTCAAGGGACCAAGCTTTGCATACTGAAACTGCAAACTACTGTGCGGGTGCAAATGAGACAGTGACACAGACAATGTGGATTTCCTGAAAAACTTCCTGAACCAGCAGTTCCCAAAGCGTGTGCCATGGTGCCACAGAACACTGCAGCAAATAGAGCAGTGCAGCGTATTTTAATTTTCCTTCCAGTTTTTTTTTCTCCTGGCTCAGCTCTTCTGTGCAGTGGAAGTGCAACCAAACAGGAGGGGGGGCAGTGACTTGGCTGTTGGCTGCCTTGTTGGCTGGAGGAAGCAGCAGCAGAGCAGCAGGAGTGAGGATGAGGAGCAGAGCAGTGACTTGGCTCTTAACAACATGCGGCTCCTGCTACACAATGGTGAGAACTGAAGCTGTCACCACTTGACTTATGGTGTCCTTAAGGAAAACCTATCGCGTTATTTTCTTGGTGAGATTTGGTCAGAGGGGTTTTTGCCTTTGCTTTCTTTTGAGGGTGACAGAATGTGAGTCACCCACTGGGTTTTCAAGGCCAAGTGGGGATCTGAACTCCGGTCTTTGAAGTGAAGAGAGTGTGACTTTCCCAAGGTCACCTAATAGATTTCCATGGCTGTGCGGGGATTTGAACCATGGTTTCCAGAGTCATATTCTAACATTTAAACCACTATACCTCTCTCTCTTATTTACCTGTTTCTATATCTCCTGTGAGAGAGAAATATTTGTATCTAGCTGCTCTTCAACCACTTTGTGGGTTTCGTTACTCTAATATGTTGAAAACAATCATAGTACAAGAAAGCTACTATCATTTTCTTTATTTGTTTTTTTCATCTATCTCTAGGCATGAACCAAGTGCAATGAATAAAGAGGGCACAAGAGGAACATTCACAGGTGTCACTGCAGTGCTAACGTGATTTACAGAAACATAATTATGGTTGAAGAAGGACAAAGATGAAATTATCCAGACTGGTTTCCAGAACCTAGGCTGGAACTGGTCCCTATCAGAGATGCACACTCTATCAGACATCTCTAATAAGCATGATATACGGGGCAATGCATGCCTTTTGCACAGTGACCTTTAAGCAAAACAAGTCTTAGCATGGCACTTAATGCTGGCTGTGAGTCCTCACCATTCAGAAAGCTGTAATAATATTGACAATGGTAGATAGCTTATCACACCTAGGTGACAATGTGAAAAAGAACACAGATAGTCATATTGATGATATTCAAGGAGGCCTGAGACAAATGGACAGAACAGTATCCTTCAGTGTATTTGGGCTATGGATGGAACCATTTAAATAGTCTAGGAAATAGATTTATTCATTTCCAACAGTTATATGCTCCTTTTAATTTTTTTTAAAAAACCAATGTGGTTCACAGTGAAAGCAGATACAAGGCAACAGTAGCCCGACGAGATGACGAAACAATAAAAGCAGTAAAATCCATAAAGCTATTCAAGGGGAGCTGACAGAGTTACAGGAGTAAAGAAACAGGAAAATGTCTGGTAAATCTTTAAGTGATGGCAGAACAGCCCACATTGGGTGCCTGCTTGAGAGGGAGACCATTCTAAATGGCAGGAATTACAACAGGAAAAGAGCCTTAGAAGACAAAATTCTAGGTGTTAATGAGAGATGCTGTATTTTTTTAAAAGTTTGCATTTGTTAAATATATAGACAAGACTACATATAGACATAGGTACACCACTTAAAGTATTTCATCAGACATGTACCGACCACTGTTCTCTCATTAACATTCTAAGGAGACAGCCTCCTCCCCAAGATGCTTACAGAACCCAAATTCATCTCTCTACAACTTTCTCAGTCTGCCTCAACACTATTTTTATTGTTCTTTTCTCAGGATAAATCCACACACAGGTACCGACTTCTCTTGTTATAAAATGCTGCATTTTTTTTTTAAAAAAGTATTACGCTCTTGCATTTGAAATCATTGTAGCAATTACACATTAGTTTCAGGAAATGTCTTCCTTGTTTCCAATATATTGCCTTTGAAATTAAGCACACTTTTAGTTGTCTCAATGTAGCAGTCCTCAGAAACATAAATATCTTTTATTTTTAAAATATTTTTTATCAACAAACATGAAAGGAAAACATACATAAAAGCAAAAACTAAACTAACCAGTACATGAACTACAAATTAACTGAACTATTACAGTCAACAGATAAAAATAGAGAAAAAAAAATAAGAAAACAGGGATATATGTCTGACCTCTGACTCTCCATTTGAATAGTGAGTGCTATTGCTATAATCTACTTCTTCCAACAAAACTCTTGTTTATATGCATATGTATGTATATGTATATATGTGCGTGTATATGTATGTATGTAGAATCATAGAGTTGGAAGAGACCCTAGGGGCTATCCAGTCCAACCCCTTGCTATGCAGGAACACCCATCAAAGCATTCCCAACAGATGGCCATCCAGGCTCTGCTTAAAAACCTTCAAAGAAGGAGACTCCACCATACTCCAAGGCAGCATATTCCACTGTCAGACAGCTCTGACCATCAAGAAGTTCTTCCTAAGGTTCAGGTGGAATCTCCTTTCCTGCAGCTTGAATCCACTGCTCCTTGTCCTAGTCTCTGGAGCAGCAGAAAACTAGCCCGCTCCCTCCTCGACATGATGCCCCTTCAAATATTTAAACATGGTTATCGTGTCCCCTCTGAACCGACTCTTCTGCAGACTAAACATAGCCAGCTCCCTAAGCTGCTCCTCATACGGCATGGCTTCCAGACCCTTCACCATCCTGAGAAGGGAGGGAAGAGGGGGGAATGCATGTACTTGTGCCTTCCCCCTGTTCTTTGCTCCAGCAGGGAGTGCTCTTCCTTCCTTCCTCCATCATTTCCTGAGTGGGGAGGAAAAGCTTCCGTATGCCTCCACATCCTTCCTTGCTTTCCCCCTGTTGTTTACCCCAGTAGGGAGGGAAGGCATGTCCACACCTCGGGAATAATCAAATTTGCAAATGTCAAACTTGCAAATGTGGAAGGCTGACTTGTCATTTTTAAAGTGTAAATGAAAAGATCCTGGCAATGTTAGGAATGGTTACAATGATTCTGGGTGTATGCCTGCATCACGTGAATTAAGAATTTAAACTTTCAGGTGCGCATAAATGTCATTTTGAGCCTTGTGAATTCTGCCACACTCAGGTGACACCATCCCTTCCAGGAGTGGGGAGAAGGGGTGGAAATAAAGCCCTGACCATTCTCTTGAATGGCACCCAGAACAATCTTGAGCTACTGTCTTATGAGTGTTACAGTCTACTGCTGAGAGCAGTCAGTTGATCTACTTAAGAAAAAGAAAGTATTTGGCAGCTTTTTGAGACTATTAAAATATGCGTGTGAGTGTGCATATACAGTCGTCCCTCCACATTTGCTAGGGTTAGGGGCACAGGACCTCCGTGAAAGTGAAAAAAACGTGAATAACTCTAGGCCCTCCCAAACCATATTTAACACACACACAAAAAATATGATCACCATATTCAACCCACTGTAGATTGCTTTGAGGCATCAGAGTTCCGTCGCAAGACAGAATTGGGTGGCTGATGGGGCTTACTGCCACCTCCGCTGCTGCCTCACAACTTTTTTAATACGGATTTATTAGCCTTGTTCACAGTTTCTCAGTCTCACAAGGCTTGCCATCCCTATTAAAAATGGCATAGGGCAGCAGCAGAGGTGACAGCAAATAATGGGTGAATAATCAAATCCACAAAAGTGAAAGCTGCAGATGTGGAGGAAGGACTGTATATGATTTTTCGCTAAGACCTGATAGATCATCTACAAAAAAATAATCTAACAATTAGCTTTCATTTCTGAGACATCAACTGACGACAATGGGTTGATCAACTGAGAAATAATCATCCAGCACTCCTAACAACACGATATTAAGACCTTTTGTCCAAAAAGACAGCTTTTTCTAGACTGCCAGCTTTCCCAGCCCTGCATCCCTAGAAATTAGGCTGGAACTGCAGTCCAACATCCAGGGACCCAAAGCTAGGAAAGGCTGCTAGAGGAAACAATTCAAATCAGAGAGTACCTATCACATATCTTTTGGGCACAAAAAAATTACAGCCTGAATTATACAAATATTCTTACACATCTATTATTGGTATGGTGTATGGGAAAACTCTGCAGGTAATTAAAGACAATGAACCCTAACAGGCTCATTCAGCCCTCTCTAGCAATGGGAGGCAGTGACTCCAATGTCAATGGGGTGGTGATTCTGCTCTAGGTTTCACTCTGAACTTGAAATGAGCTATCCAAGGTGCTGACCCCAAAACAGATGCAGCACATGGGCATCACAGTCCTCACTATTCTCTAGCTTCTGTACTTTCACAATGGATTGCTGATAAGTTTTATAATTGTTTCAGAGCTTTGATAGACAGAAATGTATATTAAAGAGTCCAGCACTTCATAAGAAATTGCATTTTGTACCACTTTTTGATTTCCATGGATGCCTATGCCTTGAGTAATTGTGCCATAAAGGAGAAACAGATGTTGCTGCTTCCATCACTGTGACAACTGAAAGATGCCATAACTGGATTTCTTCTTGCTTCACAGTTATTAAAGCCTCAGAAGCTATTTTCCACTACTACTAGAAGGAGTTGGAGATTAGGACCAACATAATTAAAAACACAGAATTGTTCAGAGAATTTGCCTGGTTGAAGTGACTGTGCTGATTAATAGCTACATGTATAGATTTTTTGCCCGTTAAAAGTTAGAGATTGCATTTTAATGGGTTTCACCTGGGAATAAAATGCTTTGAAACTCCCTTGAAAGCCCTCCTTCACTCCCTCCAGAACAAATTTTGTCCTCCATTCCTGGCATTAGACATTTCAAATGCACAAATATAAAGCACAATCAACACAACATAGGTTCCTTTGGACTTTGGCTTGCAAGCTTGCCTCTAAACACTGACCAGGTTCAGCCATTGCAGTTGTGATCCAACTAACTGTACAAAAACCCAAAGATTATGTGACAGGATCATACATTCCTTTTCGCCCCACCAATAATCTGATTTCCTCTCCTCTTTCATTATTTGGTGGGTAGACACACCATCCCTGGGCCTAAACTTGCTAAAGGCACCAGATCTTGTCCGATCTTGAAAGCTAAGAAGGGTCAGCCTTGGTTAGTATTTAGAAAGGAGACCACTAATTAATACCCAGTGCTGTAGGATAGATTTCAGGGGAAGGAACTGACAAAACCACCTCTGAATATTCCTTGCCTAAGAAAACCCTATGAAATTCATGGGGTCAGCATAAGTCAACAAGTGACTTGAAGGCGCGTATATGTGCGCATGAACACACACACACACGCAGAGTATAATTTGCCATGACTACCAAACTGAGCAAACTAGTAATCGATATAGTAGTCCCTTCACTTTTGTGAGGGTTTGGGGTGCAGAACTCTTGCATAAAGTGGAAAAACCATAAATAACCACCCCCCTGTGCTCGCCCTCCCATTTTCTTCCAGGACTCCCCCCTCCCATTCCCTTAACTTATGCCTGGGTCCATCTGCCTTCCTTCTCTGCACTCTTCTCCACATTCTCTGTGCCTGGTTAAATTGGGTGGGGAGGTGTATGTTCCTCCTCCCCATTCCCTTGCCTTTTGCCTCAACATGTGTTCTCAATTCCTGGGCAAAAGACAAGGGAATGTGGGAAGGCATGCATGACTCCACCCATTCTCTTGCCTTTTACCCTGACACATGTGCCTTCCTTCTCTGCATCTGGACAAAAGGCAAGGCAATGGGGGGAAGGAATGTGCATCTCTGTCTTTCCTTTTTCCTTTGCCCGGGTGCACCTGGCTTCCTTCTTTGCACACAGGCAAAAGGCAAGGGAATGGAGGGAGGTGCCCCTGCCTTCCCGTCCTTTTGCTCTAGCACAGTGGTTCTCAACCTGTGGGTCCCCAGATGTTCGTGGACTTCAGCTCCCAGAAGCCCCAGCCACTATGGTCAATGCTCAGGGCTTCTGGGAGCTGAAGTCCATGAACATCTGGGGACCCACAGGTTGAGAACCACTGCTCTAGCATGTGTTCTCTGCCTCCAGGGCAAAAACCAAAGGAATGGGGGAAGGTACACATTTTCCTTCCTTCTTTGTGTGCCTTGCTCTCCTTCCCACTCCCTTGCCTTTTGCCTGGGTGAAGAGAAGGAAGGCACACACACTCAGGCAAAAGGCAAGGGAATGGGAGGAGGAGACTGGGGTGGGGGAGAGGCACCTGGCACCTCACAAATAATCAAATTCACAAAGGTCAAACCCACAAAAGTGGATGAAAGACTATACTTATTTTTCAAGCCACTACTTGCAGACATGAATTGGAAGTAATTTCTTATCAACACGGACCCTAGGTTTTCTCTGACATCTTTGAATCAAGCAAATTATGGTTTTCCCAGTTTATGGAAAGGGAGTAAGAATTAGCATGTGAGAGAAGTATGGAAGAGGGAGCACATGAACCCTAACATATCATCGGTCCTCCAAACAGTGGCAGCTTGGTGGGTCAAGAAGAGGAAGGCCTTACCCAAAAATATGGGTTGGACCTAGCCCCCTCCATCATCTATAGTCTTAGCAACAAAACACACAGTGACTGGATAATTTTTGCTCTCACTGTACAGTACACATTCAGTTCTTAATCTTGTCCTCCACAACCTAATCCTTCTGCAAAGCATCATTAATACATTTTGAATTACTATTGTTAGGGCATTCATGATAGAATAATCCTAACACAGGGCTTTGGGGAAAGAGCTAGCAGTAAAAATGCATGAAACTTAGCCTGCCTTAAAATAAAGAGGTTAATCAGGTGACTTGTTCCCCATGATCACTCCAATTTTAGTTTTCAGGGCATGCTATGGCAGTTATTTTTTGCCGCCCAACCCACGAAATGAAGAGACCACACACAGGACTTGGGTTGAACTAGGGCAATTTATTAATATGCCTAATTATTATAAAGCTGGAAGTGAACTTGACCTTGAACTTGGGCTTGACCATGAACTTGAACTTATGACCTGCGAAGGGGGGTCAAAAGCATGGGTGGGCTAAGGCAAGGGCCAGCTCCCGACCTCTTCCCTAGCCCTTGAGCAAGATACTGGGCCTCAAAGCCAACCGCTGAGGGGGATTAAGACTTTGGCCGGCCCTTTTCTGGAAGGCAAGCCCACAAACCACAACTCCCCCGGCTCACGACGGTAGGGGCGAGTCCCGGGCCCTCCTCAAGGATAGCATTTATCCTACACCAAAGGGTGGCATAGGTACTCACCAAACCCCTAGACCCCCCTATACCGGCCATGGGTAAATACCAGTGTGGCTGTGAAGACCTATTTAATACCTAATTAAGACACCACCCCGTAGAGCCAATTACCCAATCCCTTGACACAGTGTAGGGGAGGCGAAAAAACCCCTCCAAACGGGGGGGGGAATTCCTACCCGGTCCCGAAGCGACCAGCGATCTTACACTGAAACCACAGGGTGGGAAGGTGGGTCGCCAGGAAACCAAAAGGCTGAGGGAGGAGTGGGGGCAGCCTTAAAAGGTATCTGCAAACCCCGCCCCTCCCTGTCGCACAGATATTGCGTGTTCTCTTCCCGTGGGAGGGCGGCAAAGGCCATCCCCCCGCCACCCGTGGTCACGTGGGGCGGTGGGAGATCAATTCCATTCCTTGAATGTCTTGCTTGAGAGTAAATACTGATAAACAAACATCTCCGAGGATGTTTCTATCTACCTGTGAATGCCACATAGCACAGAAATGACTCAGCAGAAGACCCGTACATACTCCAAAAATCTTCCAGCAGATCAGTCCCTGGAAGTGGTTTCATATTTGCTTTTGTAACATGCAGTAAAACGTCCCCCTTTAGAAAGACAGAGACTTAGGATGAACTGGTTTATGGGACACCAGGAGTCATGAAATTTCCCATCACCAAAGAACTGCCCAAATGAACTGACACATAGTTGGCTTTTGCACTATCATGAGATGCAGTGTAGTTCTATTTAAATTATAGTAATCACTTTCAAAATTGTATCTATTCACATTTGCAATTTCCTACCTCATTGCACATCTATTTTTTTCGGTCTTTTTTTTAGAAAACTGCACATCACCTTTTCTGAGCACGTGTTTATACCGTGCTGAAGGCTTACCAATCTGTCAAATTAAATTACCAAATTAAACTGCTCGTCCTAAAACCGTGAGTGTAAGCTGATAAGCACAGGAGACAAAGTCCCTTGATGCTGAGCTTAAAAGTTAAAATACCAAAGAGTTTGGAAGGGGGAAAACCACATTGTACAGGAGGCAAAGAATGCCCTGGGCTATAGAAAACAAGACACTTTTACTGAGAACGAGTTCGTCAACACTGGTCAGCCAAACTGGCAATGGCACAGCAGGTTTATCTTGCTAAACAGGTTTGTTATCGGTTATGATAGGGTGAGGCTGAGGAGAGTTACTGTGAAACTTTGCTCTTCAGGACAGGTATAAATGATTATGTGAGGTTGGCGGTATCTAGAAGTGCTTTTGTGATCACAATAAAAGGGTTAACTGAGCATCTAACACCAAGCTGAGACAGTCAACAAGCTCATGGAGAATGTATCAGTTTTTATTAGCTTGTAACATCAGGCTTATAACTGTATGTTACCAGGAGAAACTTCCCATGCCTAGGAAGGGAGCAAGAAATAAACCCCAGCAGCATCCAATTTTGCAGCAAACCCAGAGAGCCTACAGGAACTGATGGTAGCAGCCAATTTCTTCTGAGGTGTATGCCAACTGATGCCTCCTTTTTCACACAGGAGTTGAAAATGTGCAGCAACATCTAATGCAGGAAAATAGTAATTGCTTCAAGGTTATTTTTCCACAGGGGGAAAAAAAATCAGGATGCTCGTGTCTTTCCAGATATATGGTTGTCCTTCTGTATCTGCGGGGATTCTATTCCAGGATATCTGCACCCCCACCGGAAACATGAATGCTCATGTTCCATATTATTAAATGGCTGCAATGTGCATGCTGACTCTTCAGTGTGTCCATGCACATGTTGCTGCCATTTTAGGTATAGAATGCAACACTCTGTGATTGCTTAAATACACAGATCCAGATATCACTGATATGGAGGGTCCACTGTACCTCATTCTGCAAATGCCAAGCAAGAAACGGTTTTCCAAGTTAGGAGTGGAGAACACGTGGCCTTTTAGATGTTGTTGGACTTCAACTGCCATCATTTCTCATCCTAGCCAGCTATGCTGGCTACAGCGGATGGTAGGTGCAGTCCAAGGCCATTTCGACACTAGACTGTTACAGTGCTATTATTCCATTTTCAACATCTTATCGAATCCTGGGGTTTGCAGTTTAGGGAGGGGCCTTTGAGGTTGTACAGAAGAGTTTCTTATGCTACCAATACAGCCATATAGGCATTCAGTGCAAGATCCATGTATTAAACCAGGGATGGGAATCACAAAGCCCTCCAGATGTTGGACTGGAATTCCAAGCATTTCTCATCAGTGACTATACTGCTTAAGGCTGCTGGGAGTTGCAGACCAACATTTGAATGATTCCCTGTATCAAATGTAAGCGAAAGACAACTACTAATGTAACACCTGGCTTTACAAATACAGGATTTCAGAGCCCTCTGAAGCAGAGGGGGCAGGGAGAAACTGCTTGGTTCTGCACAAATATTGCTTGAGAAACTGAGCAGTTACTCAGCAAACATGAAGGAGGCAGATCATTGATATTCCAGTCCTGTGCATCACCAGCACCCTGCTCAACATTTCAAAGGGGAAATGCAGTCCTTAGAAGACTGCTTTGAATCATGCCTTGGGGGAAAAAATAAAGAATTGGAGCTTACAATGGAATTTCTGGAGTTCATGCAGAAGATCTGAACAAGAAAAATGTGATAGGAGATATATAAATGCATGTACAAATAAATAAGACGTTTGCACTTACTGGCTGTCAGAAGTGTGGCAAAGGCAGGGCTCTATAGGTCAATACCCAGGGATCTTTTGATTAGCAACAGCTACCGACATCTACCACCCTTCTTGGATTCCTATCCCTTACGATTTATTTTCAATCCTCAGTATTACTGAGCTGACATGGATTTCTGCAGAAACCCTTTCTTCCTATGAACTTCTTATTGCAATCCAAAGTATTTTAAGGATGGATCATTCTTGAGTGGGCAAGAATCATTAGCTGTACAAAAGACCTGCTCTTGGTGGAAATGTGAACTGCATTAAATGGCTTTTTTTTTTTTTTTTTTTTACACAGACCCATCCAGATGTCTGTATATTTCAACCCCTCCTGGAGTGTTGCTACAGGGACTGTCATGATGAGAGTCTGTACAAAATTTACCACTGTACCACTAATGATTGCTCTCACAAAACAGTAAGAGGAAAGATAACATGACTATTACGCACTTTCTCTGGTACTTCAATGTTTACATATGTAAAGTACCTCTAGGCAAGGAATAGGGATGGAAAGAATACTTCTCCCCTCTGTGAAAAAGAAAGAAAAAAAAAGAAAGAAAGAAAGGAAAGGAAAGGAAAGGAAAGGAAAGGAAAGGAAAGGAAAAGAAAAGAAAAGAAAAGAAAAGAAAAGAAAAGAAAAGAAAAGAAGAGATTGAAAAACATGCTTTTCAAGTGTCAAGAAACCTTGACAAGAAGAATCCTGGATTGATTTGAATCTTCCCAGTTCAGAATTTATCCAGTGCAAAATTTGCATGTGGTTGTTTTGTGCAGGAAACAGCTTTTTCCGCATAGAAAATTAATATTTTCCCATAGAATTATTTTCTATATAGAAAACGTTGTTTCTTGTTAATATAAGCCACATGTATAAGTCCAAAATTACAAATAGGCTTCAAAAACTGTGCAATAATCAGAGACTTCCTCGCGGTGGGAAGAAATATGCTAAAATTACATTCGCAGATTTGACCTTAGCGAATTTGATTATTTGCAAGGCACATGCTTGCCCCCCCAGTCATTTTCCTCCTCCCATTCCCTTGCATTCCTCACCCCAAGCTTTCCAGGCTTGTGTTTAAAATAGATGTTTTTTCTTTTTGAGTGAGCAAAGCCCCCCTTCCATCGCTGGAGGCATGCCCTCTCTCCCATGAGGCTACCCTTTCTGCTGTGTAATGGCTGCTGATCGGTCAGGTGTTCTCTTTGCTCCTACCTCTCCCTTTTCAAGATGGCCACCAGAAGTAACTAGAGGGGAAGAACTGTGCTCTTCTCCCTTTGAGGGGAAAATACCGGCAAGACTTTTACTGTGTCTTTTTTTTCCTCCGCCCCCCCCCATGTTGAGGCCGGAAGCAAAGGAATAGGAGGGGGAAGCTCTGGAAGGGAACTGCAGAGGTGGGAGTTATTTGCATTTTTTCCACTTTTGTGAGGGTTCTGTGCCCCTAACCCTCATGAATGTGGAGGGGCTGCTATACTAATTGATTCCATTAAGAAGAAAAGTAGTAAAAAATTACATCCCTAGCAAAGAGGTATGCTAGGCCAATCACCAGTATTCTTCATGTAGAGACACATTGGCCTAACAAACACACAGAGCGTGTGTTGGTAATATTTGGGGGATGATTTAAGACATAGCAATAGCATGTGTATTTCTATACCGCTTATCAGCTAAGTGCTCTCTAAGTGATTTTACAATGTGTTAGCTAACTGACCCCTAACAAGCTGGGTGCTCATTTTACCAACCTGCAGAAGGATGGAAGGCTGATGTCAATATGGAGCCCAGCAGGATCGAACTCACAACCATGTGGCTGCCGTACCAGCCTTTAACCACTGCGCCACCAGGGCTCACAACATCCTCAATGTTATGACAACATCTGAGTTTATAACAGCAAAAATAGACGAAGAAGAACAAACATGAATTTATACTAGGTCTTAGGTAGTGAAGTGCTCTTTCAATGACACTACTTGTCAACTGCATTTCTAGGTGAATTTAAATTTTCACATGAATGATTTGTGGCTTTACCTTCATCTGTGGAGTGTTGCTACACTACAAGAAAAGAGGTTTTATTTTATTTTATTTTACAGTCTCCCTTACTCCCAATAGGGAACTGAAAGTGGCTTATGGTAAGGTTAAAATAAGAGGTAAACCCCTGATTGAAAAAAGGTTTAAAACAATTAAACAAGTTACAATACTAAAACAGCACTAATTTTAAAATAAAATAATGTAAAAATATAATAGAAGACCCCACTCCATGAAAAGATGCTTCTGCAACCAATTGATCATCAAATCCCTATTTAAATGGAAAGGTCTTAACTTGCTGGTGAAAGGAAAGCAGAGAGCATACTTTAGCAAAGTATCTGCTGTTTACAACACTCCATCTTTTTGAGAAAGCTGCCTTATACTGAATTAGACCATTACTCTATCTGGTCCAATAGACTGGCAATTTTGACTGGCAGCAGAGGTCCAGGAAGTCGTTGGGGATTCCTGGGTGGTCTCCCATCTGGCTACTAAGCTGGACTGGTTCTACTTAGCTTCCAAAATCAGACATGACTAACCATATTTTGGCTTGCGGCTCCAAAATGATCACTGTTCAAATTATAGGAGGTAGGAGTTGGGGGAGTTCCCTACTTCTTGTGATGATTCCTTTAACAACCAATTTAGAACAGTGCAGAAGGATCAACATGTTCTTCTTTATTTCTGCAAGGCTTACCTGACTTGGTTTTTCATTTTGTACATGTCTATTATTAGTTTTGACTAAAAAGTCAGCTGAAATATGTTGAGTTGCTCTTTCTTTCTTTTGTTTTTTAAGTGTAGGAACCTACAGTCAGCCCTCCATATTTGTGGGTTTCACTTCTGCAGATTTGATTATTCATGGATTATTTGCTGTCTCCTCTGCTGCCTCCTTATGCCATTTTTAATAGGGACTGCAAACCTTGTAAGACTGAGAAACTGTGAATGAGGCTTGTAAGTCCCTCTTAAAAATGGTGGGGGCAGCAGAGGAGGTGGCAGTAAGCCCCACTAGACACCCACTTCTGTCTTGTGAAGGAACCCTGATGCCTCAAAGGAATCCACAGTGGGTTGAATATGATGATCATACTTTTCCTGTGTGTTAAATATGGTTTGGAAGAGCCTAGAGTTATTCACGGTTTTTCCACTTTCATGGGTGGCCTGTGCCCCAACCTTAGCGAATGTGGAGGGATGACTGTATTCCTATTCTTTTGATGTTATTTCTGCCTCTGGTACCAAATTTTCTGTTAAAGAAGTAATCCTTAAGAAGACATCTATTTCATTAATTGGGTATACCTGCATACTCTGTGCTAAAATAGCAATAGTGTCACAACAATATATTGTTCCTAGAAAAATCAATTGTCTTCCCAGCTGCGGTGATGATGGTGGCTATGCTCAGGGAGAACAGACAGATCTCCCCACAGGAGCCAATACTCTGCAACGAACTGCCCTCCCGCAATTCTCACTGGGAATCCAGTGAAGATGCTGAGCAGGGAAAAACAAAACAAAACTCCAAGCCCAATTTTTATCCATTAGCCAGGCAGCCCAGCCAGATCAATACCAGATCAAAGGTGTCTAGGAGAAAACAGTCCAAGCAATTCATCATAGGGATCACAGCCCACTCCTACATTATCTATGCAGCACCCAAGAAAAGCCTACACTGACTCTGTGTGTGAGTGAGAGGGTGCTGACTAGACAGGAAAGAAGCATTGTTGCATTGGACCAATAGCCTTTTTGTAGTCTCTCTATAACAACTGTTTGCTTGTGATAGGCTCCAAATTTTGAGAGAATGTGTCTCTTCTTTGGGTTTCTGAACAGTACATAAATACAGCTGGCTGTCACATGTCCTGGTTTGTTTGGTTTTTTTAAATAGATGACACTAAATTAAAGGGAAAAAACCCCCCACAATCATCACCATCGCCATATACTACTCACATGAGGTACACAATAGGGAATTTTCTGCCTTGGGCAGATTCACTTGTAGGGTTGTCAGTTCAGGATCAGTCTGGGCTTTAGATATCAAGATCAAACCCTAAGACGCAGAGATGACCCCTTTGTGATTTTTTTTTTAAATGAAACAGGTCCTGCTCATATTATAAGGGTGATGTTACAGGAAGCAGTCCTGATGATGTCCTTAAACATGACACATGAAGCATCAATCACAGCTACACAGAGTATGTCACTCAAATATAAAACAACAAGTCTAACAAATGAGGAAAATAGAAATACACACATTTTCAAGGCAACACTCTCACTCTGAGATTCCTCCCCCTTGCACTGAAAACTCAAAAAGAAAAAGAGGCCAGGCCCTGAGATATGGGAACCTTATTCACTTGAGATGCTTTGAAAACAGCTTCTTAATTTATTTAGCTGACTACAGAAGAATTAGTCAACTGTGCTTTGGACTTGGTTGAACTCCATTTGTGTTGGCATACTATTATTTCCACTCAGAACAATCTAATGCCTCGTTAGGATGGGTGGAGTCAATCCAAATATGGAAGGCTCTTTGTTGAGAAGCAAGCACTCACATTTCAGTGATCAACCACATATACTTTCCTGAGAAGCTACAGTTTTGTTCTTCATAGGGATGGAAGAACATTTGGAAATATTTGAAAAATGGTTAAAAAAAAGTTTTCCCAGAATCTTTTGGAATCTGATTAAGAATGACATAGAATTAAGTCAAATGAAAAATTATTAGTAGAGGGCTATAGTTTTCAGTTATGTTCTTAAAGACAAATATCTGACATATTTAAAATGGATTAAGAAAATGTATGGTTTTGAAAAGAACAAATCAAAACTTGAGATGGAGTTATGTACAGATAATGAACATTTGATTGGTAAGATGTATGAACTTCTGTTAAAAATTGAGTCAGAAGAGGAGTAAGTTAAAGACTGTATGATAAAGTAGTCTCAGAACTTGGGATGCAATATACAAATGGAACAACGGAAAAAAGGTGGTCAAATGGAGTGAAATTTACTTTATGTTATGATCCTAAGGAGAACTTTTGTAAAATGATGCATCACTGGTATTTGACTCCAGAAAAATAGGCTGAAATGCATAAAGGGATTTCTAAGGTATGTTGAAAGTGTGAACAAACAGGGTCATTTTATTGTATGTGATAGATCTGTGAGAGAGCTAAAGAATTTTGAAAAGAAATACACGGTCTGAATCAAATTCTTCTGAATATTAATATCTAATTTAATTTTAATTGTTTATATTGGGACTGATAGACCAAATGCAGAAGAGATACAGAAGATTATTGTGATAAATGACCATGGCAGTAAGATTAAAGTGTGCACAGAAGTAGAAAAATACCATAATTCCAATGAGTGAAGACTGACTGCTGAAACTGACCGACCTTGCTGAAATGGACAAATTATCAACACTGATTAGAGAAAAAGCATTTATATTATTTTTGAAAGATTGGGAACCTTTAATTGTCTTTTGGCGGAAAAGTGAGAATAACATGTTAACTGTAGAATTTGATAATCAATAGGTCTGGTTAAGTTGAAGAAGTGCTTGAACTGTATATAGTTGGTGAAGTTATCTTAAATAGTAAACTGTATAACCATCATTAAGAAAATTGGAGGCCAATGTTAACTTTTTTGTTTCTTTTTCTGTTCTCTGTTATAATGGGCCCTCCACTTTCACAAGGGCTCAGGATGCAGAACCCTCAGGAAACTGGAAAAAAATGAATAACTCCTCTTGTGATCCCCCTCCCATTCCCCTGCCTTTTGAGCATCAGGGCCAGAGGCAAGGGAATGTGAGGAGGGAGCTTGTGACAGCTCCCCCCCGCTATTCCCTTGCCTATTGCCTCAGTGGGAGTCCTCACTGCTGGGGCCAGAGGCAAGAGGAAGGCACGCACGTGCCTCCCCCGTCATTTTTCTTGCCTTTTGTCCAGGTGCTTGTATGCCCACCAAAATGCAAGAGAATGGGAAAAGGAGAATGGGGGGGGTACATGCACACCTCATGAATAATCACATTTCCAAATGTGAAGGGAGGACTGTACTTCTTTCTGTGTTTTTTTTTTGCTTTGCTTTCTTTTGTTTGTATTAAAAGGTTTGTAATAAAAATATATTTAAGAAATAAATTTTTCACTGGCAAGAACCTTCACAGTTTATTCTGCACAAAATTTGCATGTGGCTGTTTTGTAGGAAACCCCCCCCCCAGCATTTTCTGAAAAGGAAGCAGCATTTTCTGTGTAAAAGATTTTAACACAGAAACATTAATTTCTATGCAGAAAATCTTGTTTCCTGCACAGAAAACAGAATTTTCTTCACAGAAAACATTTTGTGCATGAGAATTAATATTTCTGCATTGTAATATCATTTTCCAGGCAGAAAATTCTGCTTCCTACACGGAAAATGCTATTTTCTGCACAAAACAACCATATGTGAATTTTGCACAGAATTAAGTACCAAATCGCAAAATATAACGAGTAATTTCAGCAATTTCCTTCCCACTGTGAGAAAGTCTTTGAAAACCATGTAGCTTTTGAAGACTTTCTCAGAGCGAGAAGGAAATTGCTGAAATTACTCCTCGCTGCCTTCAAGAAGAATTACCTCCCTAGTTTTTCATCACATTAATCGGTTATCAAAGGCAGACACTTTGCACCAAATTAAAAGTTTGGCCCAAATAGTTTAGTGCTGTGAGCACTGACTTTCAGTGGCTCTCCAAGGTTTCAAGTAGGGGTCTTTCCCACCCTAGCTGCTGATGCCAGAGCCTGTATCTGGGACTGTTTTCTGGTAGAACATTTACTTTAGCATTGAAGTATGTGTCTTTCCTTGTCAGTAAGCTATTTATAGGAGTCATACATGTCTCTTGTTTTGTCTTGTTTCTGAATAACAACAGCTTCATCACTACCAATTTAATCTGACAAGGAATTCACTGAGAGCTAATACACTAGGCTGCAATGAAACAAACAGTATGTATGTATGTATGTATGTATGTATTTATTTATGGTTATTTATTGGTTTATTTATTTTTTAAAAATATTCATTTATCTATTGTTTCTTCTAGTAGAGATGAACTTACTTTGTTCGTTTATTGCTTATGGTTAAACAATATTCTTTTTTTTTTTTACTGTTTATTTCTCCTGTTACAAATAAACTTACTTAAATAAAAAGAAAGGAACACAAACAAAAGAAAGAATACAAAAATATCACCATGTAACACCAGAGTGCATATTTAGACTAACTATTTAAATGCCAAGGGCAGAAGCGGTTAAGTGTTTTTTATATTTGAGTCATATTTACTGAAGATTTTGACTTAACCACTAGCACTTTAATCAACGCTGGTTGACAGCTGCTTGTGCTTCCCCCAAAAATCAAAGACTGAAGAGATTACAAATGGTTATTTAGGCCAACTGCTCCAAATTATAAATTGATGCCAAATGCAACTGTTAGCTGTTAGCCTAAACGTGGAGGCCTTTTTAAAGTTTGAGTGCAAGGTACTCAAGCATAACACATTCCCACTAATGAACAAACAAAATGCATGAATGTCCCAACCTATGTGGATATAAAGTATGGAGGGGGCTCAAGAGGCAAAATTGTATCCTTCCCCTCTTCCAACATCTCCTCACTTACCAGTTCCACCCTGACTTTCCTGCATGGATTGGGAAGGTCTGAAAGGCAATCCTAAGTGAGTTTTGCTAAACATGTTCCAAATCTTCCTTCAGAACATTTCACTGGAGGTCGGATGGTCAGTGGTCAGGGACACTGTGTCCCTCTGCCCTTGATGTCTCCACAATGTTCAACAGACAACATGATAGTTGTTATTTTGGATGCAAGAAAGGGAAGACACACAGAATGACTTAAGTCCCCTATTCAAGCATTCCCTGTTTACATTAAGTAGACAGGGAAGAAGGACAGCCTCTCACACATGCATCACCCTCCTTACGTGAGAAACAATTTTGTGAAGGTGTTGCTCCTTTACTCATGAAGACTCTCTGGGTGATCCAAAGTTCTGAAAACCACCATTCCAAATCATGTGGACAACCTACACTGGATTCAGTGGGTCTACTCTAGCTGGAACTAAAAACTGAATGAATGCCTTATAAAAAATTGCTCAGCTCAAGCTTCTTACATATATTAAACCTGGTATTTATCTTACAGGATTTGTTTGTTTTTTGGCTGCAATGCTGGTTTCATTGCACTGCTTTATAGATGGATTTGATCTTATTGGTTTTTTGTTGTTCTAAACGACTCTGCAAATTCCACTGGGTCAGAAGAATGGGGCCATTAAATTATTACAAGATTAATTTATTCATATATCACCAAGAAAAAAAATGGTTACTAGGCATTTTAAAAACACACACAAAAATCCATGACACATTATAGGAGTTCATGTAAGAGGCAGAACACTTGCCAATCCACTTTCCACTGGTGATATGCTCACACTGAATAAAGTTATCCCCCACTTACCATAATAGATATTCCTACAGCCAATAAATTATGCAGTTCTTCAATCTGAAAACACACACTGGAAGTATTTGGGGTTTTGCATGTGATGGTACTGCTGGTAGTGGTGGGGGGACTATAACACAAGGTTGTTCTCACAGGATGCAGATAAGAGACAGGATCTAGACACTTCCTTGAAAGCTGGCCATTTATTGAACATCTTTCAAATACCCTCCACATTTAAAGCAAGAGTGGGCCCGGTATAGCCCTAGGCCCTCGTAAGCAACCCAAGGCTGTTTTAATGGTCCTCCACACCCTCCAGATGACTGAGACTGGCTTTTTTGTTTGTTTGTTTTTTTGCCACCCTGATGATAAATTTCTTTTCCTGGAGGTCTCCAGGAGAGGCAATTCCCCTTTAAAATAGGTTGCAGCTTCTCTTCACTGTTTATCATCAAAAACTGCCCATTTGTCAAAACCAAACACTGGGATTCTGGTTCCTTCTGTTGTTTTTCTTCTTCTTTTTTTGGCACCCCATTCTGGGGGAAAAACCAACCACTGTAGAGTACTAAGAGCCAAAATTTGGCCTATGAATCTGTCATACTTTCCCACTCCCAACTTAAAGCTATTCCATTTTGTATCTGGGCAAATGGGATTCTTCACCGAAATCAGATTTTTGGAAGATTCCCCCCCCCCCTTGGTGTTTCAGGGAGGCTTGGTGGGTTTTTTTTGCATTTTTAGGCAGTTTTTGCCTGTTTGGGAATGAAATGTTGCCTGAAACTTTGCCCTCAGATTTAAAGATTTGGGGGGGGGGGTGGAGCTGGGGGTGGAGAGGTTTTCTGGGCATCCCAGGGGCTGCGCTTAGAGATCCCAAGGGCCATACTTTGCCCACGGGCTGCACTTGCCCATTCCTGCTTTAGAAGCAAAGCTTTTCCTCATTCAGGAAGAAGAAAATTTATCACCTTTATTTTTTTTTTTTGGAGTGCATTTAAAAAAAGTCAGTCTCCACCTCCCAGCTAGCAACAGGCTGCCATTCAGCCCACAACACTGACCATAGAAGAATATGGCTGAAACAAGAAACTCAGCTTAGGGAGAAGGCAGAAGGAGGAAGTAGCATCTAGAGATATTTGAGGATGTTGTAAAATGTACACATAACCAAAACAGGCTACTGAGAAAATGGCAGATGATATGCAATGCCAGGAAAAGAGAGATGGGAACAAAGGAGGAATCCAACGTGCACTAAAGGGAAAGCAGGGCTGTCAGGTGTCCTTATGTAAAATTAAAAACCATCCTGCTCTCCCACAGAGTGGAAACTGCTCTTCCCGCGTCTGCTTTGCTGAATTCGCCATGCTTGGGCAGGTGGAACATGTGTTACGCTTAACAGGGGCCCCTAGAGAGAAAGGAGCCCACTGCATTAGTCATAATAGTTGCTACCAGTAGAGGGACAGCACCCTCCTCCCCAAGATAAGCACTGGCAACAGATTGGCACCAGATGGTCCCACTGCCAAAGTAGCACAGACTCCAGGGAAAGGAGCTGACGTCTATGATGGAGGGGTGAGCTGCATAGTGCCACAAGTGGCTGCTCTCTTTGCAGCAGGCTGGAGCTAATCATTCGCAAGTCTATACACCATGCATACCAAACTAGGCACCTCTCCATATCACACCAGCTGGCTCAGCAGCCTCTTTAGCTGCGCTTCCGCTCCTTCACAGTGGGAGAGATCATGCAATTCGCTTTTTGTTTGCCGTTGGCCTTTTTAAAAAATATGATCCTGACAGCAGGTACGCAGATCCAGAGTGCCACTATTCACAGTTGCCAGGCAACAGATGGCAAAGCGAGCAAGAAAGCCTGAAGGGGTCAGGCAGAGCCCGCAGAACTACAGGTGATGAGCAATGGGCCACATCACTGATGGAGGGGCATCAACACCCAATTAGTGTTCTGCCTGGGCCTCAGTACATCTACTCAGATGCACACCCTGTAACCTTAAATGGCACTCAATCCTACACAAAGTACACAGAATTATTGCCTTAAATTGTAATCCTAATGCACACGAACTAGGGATAAACCCCACTGAACACCGTCACACTTACTTCTAAATAAATGTGCACAGATTTGGACTGTAACTCTTCTTTTTGAAAGAGTTCAGTGGGAATGTGATAACCAATTATACTCAGAGACCAGAATGGGATTGTGAAAGTATTAATAACCTTCAAAAATTCTGCTTGTGAGTCATAAAGGCACAGTCAAAAGTTACAAGAACAATCAGTTATATATAGGGCACAATCCAACATAGAACAGAGCCTCTTAAATGTTACGGACTGAAGTGCTCTTTCATTCTGTGTTGCTGTGTAGCCATAATGCTCTCATATGAGAGTCACTGAAGCTATTTTTAGTCTAGTGAAGAATGGTTGCATACTCTACACTGGGGTGGAATGGGCTACATGTGGCATTCCAGAAGATTGCAATGACCATCAGCCCCACCCAGCATAGCCAATTATGAAGAATGGTGGGAAAAGCAGTGCAACAACATCCAGAGGACCATATAATTCCTACCTCTGCTGTAATCCAACCTAGTATTTTGCAAGTGTGTTGTACTACTATGCCCAAAATCCCATGCTTGCTGAGGATACTGGGAATTGCAAACCAATATAACTAGAAACCACTGGACTGGGAAGGCTAGACTAAATCATTTGCTCATTTACAAGAATTCTTATATTATTTTCCACAGCCACTGTAGTTTCATCACAGAAATTAGAAACCTGATTTTAAAAAAGAATTCAGCCTCCAGAGGCAGCTGGTTTGAATGAATCCATCAATTTTGCTTCCAGCCATGTGTGGATGGCTTTAGAACTCAAGTTCTTGTCCTGAATTTATTACAAAGTTGGTGATTTTTTAAAAAAAATGACATTATAGGTGCTACCTGTCAGTCAGCATAGTGTAGTGTTTTTGGTTTTGTATTGTAACTATGGAGACCAGGGTTCTATTCCCTGCTTGGCCATGGAAACCCACTGAGTGACTTTGGGCATGGCACACATTCTCAGCCCCAGAAAGCTCTGAGATAGGTTTGCCTTCAGGTCACCATGAAGTCAGAAGTGACTTGAAGGCAAACAACAACAACAACAGCAATGTACTACCTTTTCTCACACATTTGTTGTTCAGAAATTCCTGACAAAAAGTATGGACTATCCAATACCACCAAATTAAAAAACTATAAATGAATGCAAGCATATAGAATTAGAACAAACTATGGATTTCACTGGGCAAACAGATGGGAAGGCAGGAAAGATTATGGTTAAGTCACAGTACAGGAGTTTTGTGGGAAGAAAGTTTTGACTGGTAACTAGGACAAAAATAAACCACCATGTACTAACTTAAATTAGGAACTGTGACTTGCAAAGATGGGGGCTAAGCATGCTCCGCAGCCACAGAATGCTGGCTGACTGTTAGCTGAGGCAAGAGGAATGGCCAGAATACCAGGTCAGCCCAAGGCATTTTGCTGCTTAAGCCAAAGCCAAAGGTAGTGCTCCTCTAACATTTTAAAACATTTCTCTTAAAATGTAAGAGAGAAGATCCACATATATGCTGCCTTATTTGTGCCCTTGGCAAAAATCCCACATTATGTGCTCCTATTCTCTCTACTGAAAGCCATTCACCACAGTTCTTACTGTTGTGGACAACCCTGAAAATACTGATACTGAACGGTGACTATTTATGGCATTACTCTCTCCTCACCTTTCCTTCATGGAGCTCAAAGCATCACAGAGGACTCTGCTCCCTCCCCCTACCCCACTTTTATCCTGAGAAGCAGGGCAGGCTGGGAATGCCAATTATTCCAAGATTGTGCAGCCACCAGCTGCATCTCCCCAGCTGACTATCCAAAACCAGAGATGAGGGAATGGGTGGCCCTGCAGGTGCTGCTGGGCACCAATTCCCACTGGTCCGATAACACCAGGGAGGTCATAGGCTCGCCATTCTTTGTCTTGTGGCATAATTCTATTGCAAAACCAGAGTTTAAGGAAATGGCATTAGGGCAAATGTGTTGTTCTGAAAGGGCCAAAGACTGCACTCCTAGCAACCTAGCTCCTAGCACCCAGCTTCTTTCAGGAACTTTTGTTTCAGTAAATGCAACCTATGAACTTTTAGTTGCACACATCTACAAATTAAAGTGGTTGTTTCAAATGAAAATGCTAAGAAGTATGGGGGCAGGGAGAAAGACTGATGAATGAATCAGTATTCAAAGAGCTGCCCCCATTGCACAGTCATTACACAATACTACTCACCCAATGTACACATATTCAAAAGCGTGTTGGGTTTGTTACGTGCCATCTGGTCCGCTTCAACTTACTGCAATTGTATGGATGAGGCACCTCCAAGAGTCCTGGTGATCAACAACCCTGCTTAGATCTTGCAAACTCAGGACCATGGCTTTCTTGATCAAATCAATCCATCCATAATGCAGTCTTCCTCCTTTTGTATTGCCTTCCTCTCTACCAAATATTATCATTTTTTCCAATGAATTATGTCTTATCATCATATGAATAGCCTCAGTTTAGTCATTTTGGCTTCTGGCTTAATTTGCTATTGAAAACATTTGTCCTTTTGTTTTGCTTTGGGGTTTTTTTGGGTTTTTTTGGAGGCCCTTGGTATCCACAGAGCTCTCTTCTAGCACCATATTTCAAATGACTTGATTTTTCCCTTTCATCGTTCTTTACTCTCTAGCTTTCACATCCACACACAATAACTAGAAGTACTATGGTATGGATGATCATTACTTTGACATTCAATGGTATGGTTGCAGGAATTAATATTGATATACAGGGCACAACTCAACATGGACCAAAATGACCAGATAAAGCCCCTTAAATTCTATAGATTTAAACCCATTTTCATTCTCTTTTGCTATATTGTTTGTATGTGTGCATGTGTCTTTGTGTGCATTTTTATTTTGCAGTTACCTCTGAGTATTCCTTTTTTAAGAAAAATCTATGAAGTTCATGGGGTCCTCATAAGTCGAGATGAGACTTGAAGGCACATGCACATACACATATCCAGAAGTGCCTAGCATCCCCCATCTTGCCATGCAATTGCCAGATCCTAGCAACTGATCCAACACCAGTTGATTCAACTTCCTCCAATTCCTTGCATGCCTTCTGCCTTCTAGAGTTTTAATTTAAAATACCATTTGTATATAGCTACAACTGAAAGCTCACTGGGTACATTTATTTAAGTACCAAAACTAGTCAGGGGAGTTATGTAAGTGTGTGAATTCATGATTTCACAGGCATCAGCTAATTGGCACTGTGCACAGCCAGCTTGTTCTACAAAGTCAAAATAACTAATCTTCTTCACATTCATTTCTTTTTTAAAAAACTTTATTTTTATAAGCAAAAATCCAGAAACACAGGTTATTGAAGAAGAACTGCTATTTATTTGCCTGCATTACGTAAATGATGTAGCCCATATCACATGAGGCCAATACCACATAGACTCTTCCTCTTCAGTTCCTTTATATGAATAAAATTCCAGAGAAGGCCTTTAGTGTTTAATTCTATAAAATGTCTTATAAGTACCAGCATATAAAATCAGTAGTGTGACATTTTATAGCAGGCATAGAAGATCTGGGGAATCTACAATTTATTGGTTTAAATGAATATGCATTCCGCCATCTGAAGTTATGCACAGCAAACAAATACTGGTTGCATCTTTTCCTACAATCCTCTTTCACATTCGTGGGCTTGACTTTCACAAATTTGATTATTCCTTTGCCCTTCACCCAAGCCTGCATGCCTGCCTTCCTTCTCCATGCCTGGACAAAAGGTAAAAGAATGGGAGGGGGAACAAAGGGAGGGAAGGCATACATGTGGAATCCCTCACTTGCTCATGTGTATGGGGGAGCTATTTGCAGTTTTTTGACTTTCACAAGGGTTCTGCACCCTGAACCCTCACAAATGTGGGGAGGAACTGTACTCTTATTTTGCTTCTGGTTTTAAACATTATCTACTGAAATGTCTTCTGCTCTCCTGCTGGGTTTACTATGGTTTCTACTCTGCTGTCTTCAGTCATTTCATTTCCTTATTTTTGTATCATTGTATTTTATCTTTCTAATCAACTATACATGACCCAGAACACTCTGGTTGGTGGACAGTTTAAAAATGGAATCAATTAATGAAAATAACTGTTCATGGTTGAACATTGTTTCTCAGAGTTACCAAAGCTGAACATTTCACTTTAAACAGGACTGGACAGCTCTTCAAAGACAAGAGAGATATTCTTTGTAAAATACTGCACATGGTTACTCTAGATGTAGTCCAAGAAATAGAAAAATAATTTGACTGAACAGTTCCTTGGCCTATAACCTTCACAACCCAGTAGACAGCTCACAGTGCTACACGTGGAAAGACACACATTTCATAATCTCTCTCAAAATCTAAGCCACACATCCACCAGAAGGTATGTATACATAGTTACATTAGAATTTAGCATGTAGACTGCCATTTCAATCCCTTTCTGAATGGCCAGAGAGCCACGGCAGCATCTTCTTGGGGAGAACCAAAAAGGTCGATAAACAAATATGCATGGGAAATGAGAGCCAAGCCAATCCTGACCCGTTAGTGCTTTGATCAATCCACACTTACAGAATATGAAGATCACTAACAATTGAGTTCAGTGGAAGGGCTATTGACAAAGACCCTTTATTATAGAGAAAGGCAGTTAAGCTGCTTTGATCAGCTTTATCTAAAGAACTATTCTAACAGATACACTCCTTCTTCTATCTCAAATAGTAGGGTAACCATCTTCCAGATAGCCACTGACCCAGATGAAAACAGAGCCCATCAAAGGTATTTTGCTACCCAAGGCAGAGCAGCAAATGACAGGCCCGCCATTCCCAAAATCAAGGTATACAACACTCAACGCCACCACCTGAGGCAGAAAATCTTACAAAACTGCCTCCCTTTCCTCATAATAAAATCATACTAAATTAAATGAGTAAGTTTACTGCCCTTTTACGACACACTCAGAATCTGCTCCCCGTCAGGGCTGTCTGACTAAGCCTAGCAGAAGGGCTGGCTCTGCAAAACAACAATTCCTTCCAGGTGAATACTACAGCTTGCCAATCCAGCAGTAAAAGACATCTAGTGACACTTGAAGTTGCTAGCAAGCAAGCTGGCAAAAAAAATTGCAGCCCATATAGCTATTTTATAAGCGGAGCAAGTACTGCTTTGACAAAGCAAAAAGTCTCCTGAACAAAACGCAGACTTAAACAACTCAGCTCCTTCGTGTATTTATTCAAACCAGGCAAGTTAAGGTATTGATTGTGAATGTTATCGAGCTTGCATTGTGTGAGTTACTAAAGTACGATCAAAGTTGGCATTTCTTGATTTCCATTAAAATGAAACAAAAGGAGGCAGCCAATGCACTACATCCTTGAAAAGGTTTCTTCAAGCTTACCACCCATCTCCAGTTTTAGGAGAGTCTTGTAAAACATGAAAAATTCACAATGATTTTTTTCTATATGCCTTCCCACATGACTATTAGATCTATCTACAAAAAAGTCTGCACACTGCTGGGGCCTGTAGACAATTCTTACAATCCAAAATTATAAACCCTGCACTCAACCACAACTCCCATATCTTCCAACAGTTGGCTGTGGAATTATGGGAGCTAAAGTCCAGCACATTTGGGCTGCTCAAACTGAGGATGACTGGTCTGGATCCAGGGGATGAACTAATTTTGAGGGGTAGGCAAAACAAAGGCTGCTCTATTGATTAGATTTGAGCCAAGACAAAAAAAACACTACCCATTCACACAAGACCTACAGATTGGGGAGGGAAAAGGAGAGAGCATAGTCTTGCTCCTTCAATTTTTTTTAAATAAGAATTTGGGAAACTGGCCCAAATTGTTGTAAACAGCCAGACCAGTTCCCACTGCCATCTTGTAAATATATACAAACAAATCTCTTCCAGTTTAATCAGAACTTCCCTGGATGGTATTCTGAGCTTGTTCATACTTATTGCAAATTATCAGGTGAATGGTTATGGACCAGCCTGGACAAAAACTTTTAAAACACATTTCCACACCCACCAGAGCTCTGCAGCTTCACCCCACGGGGCCTGCAGGTCCCTCCTCCAGTTCCTTTACTGGGCCCTCTTGATCCTAAGGGGTTACTGTGCACTTAAGGTTCAATGTGCTGTGGCAGTGGGGAAAGAATTGAAAAGTGAAGGGAAGACGGAATTGGGGTGAGTGGATGAGACGCTTTATTCCACTGTATGTGGGAAACAGAGATAGTGGACTAGCTCACCATCTAGAATCTAAGGATTATCTCATGAGGCCACTTCAAATCAGGCACAGCCTCATCCATGGCTCTGAAGCATTAAAAGCAGCTCAGCCAGCATCTAGTCACTGAACACAAGCAGGAAATTGAGGAGGAGGATGGTCAGAGATGCTTCATCCCACATCTTTGTCCAAAGTAGGCACAGGTTTACACCACTGCCACTGACTCCATCAACTCAGGGACAGAGAAAGAAAAGATGACATGGAGGAGGTGGCAACATCTATTTCTGGCTTAGTCTCCATCATTAGGTATGACTCCTCAAACAGATCAACAGCCAGAGGATGGTGGGACAAGTTTTCCATGCCTCCTGAAGAAGGAACCTGTGACTCTCCATAACAGTTGGATTCCATCTCTCACTATTCCTCAGGATGCTGGCTATGACTGATAGTAGTTGCAGTCCAACAGCCTTTGATGGCATCTTCTCCATACTTGCTGTGGTGGAACCAATGGGTGTAACTATGGGTATGGGGCACAACAAGAATGTTTACTCTCAAATAAGAATTCTGCTCCTCCTTGACATTTTGCTTCCATTCTCAAATTTCTAGCATCACAGTAACTTAAAACTTCTGTCAAGCATTTAGAAATACAACCTTAGGCATCGAAAGAAAAGGGCTGGCAAAGTTACCAAAGGAATCTCAACACAACAAATATGAAAATTCCAGATATGAATAACCTTCAGTGTCTCACCCTTTGAAATGCTAGAAATTTGGGGACTGGAGAAAAAAAATCTTTTGTGGGGCAGAATTCTTATCTGTTAGGGCAATAAAGTTTCCCCCCCCACGCCATAGCTACAAAAGATCATTCTGACTTGGAGGTCTTGATAGAGAACAACTGGCCTTTTCACACAATTCTAACATGCTATGAATTTTAAAGAACCATTCCTAAACTTCAGAATTCCCTCCAACTTCCCACCCTCATTTCCGTTCTTAGACAAAATGCCAGGCTGTAATTCAAGTCCATAAATCTCTAACAGATTAACATTGGGTTTGCAATCCCCTGATTTTTATTTTTATATTTCTCATCACCTTCTTTTTAATGTTCTGCTAAACCACCACCCTTTAATTCTAAAGTATACACCATGATGTGTAGTGTATGCAGTGGTTTGAGTAGGAGACTGGGAGACCATGGGCTGAATTTCCACTCAGCCACAGAAACTCACTGGATGACCTTGGGAAAATCACATATTCTCAGCCTCAGAGGAAGGGAAGGACAACCGCTCCAAACAAATTCTGCCACGAAAACCCTGTGATAGGTTCACTTTAGGGTCACCATATGTCAGAAATGACTTGAAGGCAAACAACGACAACACAACAGCTTTCTTGTGATTATTGAATGCATTCGGAAACACAACATCTGAAATGTACTGCTTCCACCCCAGCTGCCATTGCCCTGGCCTTGGAGGAAGAGTAGTATCTGCTGGATTTAATCTTCTCTCCCCCACTGCCACTCCCTTCTCCTTGTGTGTCCTGTCTTATTTAAATTGTAAGCCTGGGAGCAGGGAACTGTCAAATTAACAATTTGTAAGTGACTGAAAAATGGAGTATAAATATTCTAAATAAATAAGCAAGCAAGCCCTTGAATAACTGCTAAGTCCCCTTGTCCTTTCAGCCTGCAAATTCCCTGCTGCTTGCTTAGTAGCATTGGGTTTATATAGAAAAACAAACAGATAAAATATGGTAGATCTCTTCATGTGCCTTGATCTCTAGTTTTGCCTTTGGAATTCCATAAGCATGCAGCAATTGATCCACCGAAAGCACGAAACAACAGTCAGGAGGAAGAGGTGAATCTGAGAGGAACACAAGAAAAGCAATTGCTTTAGCTTTTCATTTTGCCCCAGGATAGGGACAGCACTGTGGGATTGGGGGAAGGAGACATGGAAATGCTCATGGATGGAAAAAATTGATCAACTGAAAGTTCTTTTCTGATCAATAACATAAAACCAGCAGTATTGTCAGAAATGCAGCCGTCTATCTGATGGCTAGGTACAGGCAGCCAAGGTCATTTGGCTTTGCTCCTCTCTTCTGCATGGTTTTTATGCAATGTGTTCAAAATATAATCAAAATTACATAGCACACTGGGCAGGGCCAACTCAAGACATTTTGCTGCCTGAGGCTGAGCAAAGCCCAATCTTCCCTACAATGCAAATTTAAAGTGCATAAAATCCAAATCCAGGTGATTTATTTCGGGACCTGAGGCACCTACTTTGTAGTAAAAACGCAAAACTAATAAATTAAGCAATCCATTCCTGTTTCATGCCACCCAAAATTAGATGACCAAAGCAGCCATTTCATTTTGCTTAATAATGGACCTGACCTTCCAGAGGACATGAGTTCACCGACCCAAACATTGGCAGGGAATCACTGAGGGACATTTAGCAGACACAAAGCTTGGAACATTTACTTTGTTGAACAATACTCAGAACCTCCCAGTGAACAAACTCATGGGACATGTTGGCTGGGGAATTTTAAAAAGTAACTGTTCTAAGGCTAACAAGAACCAAGCACAAACGGATAGCTGATTTGTGGCATAACCGATTTGTGATATCATTCCATTACCACTACTTATGGCATGAATGAAGACTCCATTCTTAACAGAGTCAGTCCAAGATATTCTACTGCCTTAGGACAAGGATAAGATTCCTCCTTCCACATTTCATGTATAAAACCAACAAGACTAGCATTTAAGCAGTGGTGATGAGACAATATTATCCAGGGGGTGCTGGAGGTTGGTTGGGGGCTGTTCAAGGCCAGGCATTAACACTCGTATCTCCCCTTTAACTGTGCATTTGTCACTTGAGGCCATAACTCCATTCTGCCTAATAAGAGGGCCAGCTCTGCTACAGCTGGGTATGAGGAGTGGATGAACAAGTGGCAATGCTGTTGAACTAAGACGGGAAAAGTCCAAGAGTAAATGAAAAAGGAGACATAAAGTCAAGATGGACTGGGTGTCAGCCAAGGCTAGACTAAGCTATTCCGAGTCCCTGAGCCATGTCACATTTAACAGGCCTCATAGCACTATGTAAAAATATTTTTATTTATAATATTTAGGAGCTCTTCATGATGTGAACCCCAACACTGTAGCTTAGCTTGTGTGTTAATCAATCTGGCACTCTGGGCAGGGGAAGGGAGAGTTCTAGAGCCTTACCAAATGACAAATCTCAGGATTCTACAGGATGTTGCCATGGTGGTTAAAGCAGAATCAAAGTGCTATAATTGTCTAGTGTGAAAGGGCCCAAGATACTGGCTGGAAATTACTTCTCTCCCCCCTCATATATGCTTTAGAAAGATGATGCAGAAAGGGGAGATGGGGGAAGAGATTATGTATGTTCTCTACCTGGTATATAGAATGGAAGCTTGTATCTTTTTTTTTTTTTTCCTAGCCAGGTGTCATATTTTATGTAAAGTGAATGACAAAGGAGAAGACATTTTAAATTCCCTGTGGATCAAACACCTACAATCATTTGCAGAACAGGAAGATTTCTTTGGGTGATTAGTAAAAGAATGAACTTATGATTTTCCAGTCCGTTTATGACCAATCCACACATGGAGATCCCATGCTCAGATTAATCCACTGCCAAACACATCTTAGTCAATTAAGAAAGGCCTTCTATAAACTAGCATATTCAAGATGTGTTGGAAGACAGCTCCCATCAACCTCAGCCAGAAATGCCTAGATAGGGTGGGGATGATGGAGATGCATAGCCCAACACATCTGGTATTGTGTTGGAGAAAACAGGGTTAAAATTTGGTTATACCTCTTTTCAAGAGCCAGCACTGGCACAGTGATATGACTGCTTGACTAGGACTCTAGGAGATCAGAGTTCAAATACCTACTTGGCCAAGGGAAACCCTTGGGTTTCCTGGGGCAAGTCACACTCTCATCCTCAGAGGAGCACAAAGGTAAACTCTCCCTGAACAAATCTTGCCAAGAAAACTCCATTTTAGGGTCTCCACAGTCAAAAATGACTTGAAGGCATGCAACAGCAACCTGCCTTTCTTTACTGCACTTCCAGCTGTGCTGGGTTTTGGGGGTAAATGTTGGCCTGTAACATGAACATAAGAGCCAGTGTGGTGTAATAATTTGAGTGATGAGCTAGGACTCTGAAAGATGCAAATTCAAATCTCCATTCAGCCATGGAAACCTACTATGTGACCTTGAGGAAGTCACTCTCTCTCAGGTTCGGAGGAAGGCAATGGCAAATCTCCTCAAAACAAACCTTGTCAAGAAAACCTCAAGCTACCTTCATCTTAGCATCGCCGTAAGTCAGAAATGACTGAAAGGCACACAACCATAGAAGGAAAACTAATTCCTGAAATACTTATTTTCATTTTTTAGACTTCACCAAACTACCTCCAAGCAGACTTTGACATACCTATTAACAGACCCCACCTCTGTGTTCTTAAACAACAGCGGACGATTTAGCAGACAGAAGCTATCTGAATGCGTGGGGGAGAATGAGGGAATTTCACTCTGCTGGTTTCTTCCTATCTGTTGTTATGAAAAGATAAGAGGAGGAGAAGGACCGCGACAAGGCACAGATTTGAGGGAAAGCCTTTAACTATCCAACTCCCTTAAAAAGTGCCTGAAGGAGAAACTGATGCTGTGTTGTCAAATTTCTCTCTTTTTAGAAAATAATTAAAGGTGAAGGAGAGAAAACAGACCTAGCACTGAAATGAGTCATTTCTCTTTTTTCCATGAAGTCAGAAGACTGGAGATGTTTTAAAATCTGCATCCATTTAAATACATCAGCATAAGCACACAAACAATTCTCTCTCTCCTCTGAAAGGAGACTGGAGTCTTTGTCTGGAGGTGGAAGCAGCCAGAACTTGGGCCTGTTGCCCGGCTGCACTCCTTATCACATGACAGCAAAAGCCAATTTTCTCTTTCTTAGGGCAGGAACTTTGCATCAGCCTTGCCTCATCTGAAAACTTCCAGACACAAAGTTCACCATCTCACCACCATGGTGGAAGCTCCAGGTCAAACAAATCTCAGGAGCAACAAGTTGAAGGCTTTTAACTACTCTCTGCTTAATTTCTGAATGTAAAGTGGGGGAACAAAGGGGACTCCAGCTTTCTGGAAATCATTGTCTCTGAAGGATGTCTGACTTCACAGTGATTGGAACACAGTGCTTGGTTGATGGTTTCTCTGTGCTTTTTTTAAGAATACACAGTTCTCTTTTTAGAAAACAGTGTATTGTTCATTGCCAGCAAGGGAGGGCACACCTGGCTCAGAGGCAACATGCAACTGAATAGCAGCAGCTGGGAAGACCAGCGGTTAGGGAGGGCAATTGCCTTCGTGTCCTGCTGTTTGGTTTTCCAGAAGTATCTGGTTCTCTCTCCCGCTCCCCAGGAAGCTGGATGCTGGACCAGATGAGCAGGTCTGGGCTCATGTTCACTTTAGATATGCTCAGACACACTCCTATTAGAATTCCAGACACATCAGGATTGAAACTTAATACAAAGAGTTGATTGCCTATGTTTCTACTGTTAGGACTTGACAGATGGGTCATATCTGCAGAAAGGTTTTGGGCCTCCTTCCCTCCCTGAGAAAGGCTGCTGGATGGAGGAGGAGAGAAAGGCGAATGAGGGAAAGCTGGCTCCTCTCCCTTTCTACTGGGGAAGATCTCTCTCCGGCTGTTTCTGCACTAGACTGTTATAGCACTATTATTCCACTTGCAACATCACATGGAATCCTGGGGTTTGCAGTTTCCAGCCCCTCCCCGGAACTGCAAACCCCAGGATTCCATAGGACGTTGCAAATAGAATAATAGCGCTGTAACAGTCTACTGAAAAAACAGCCTCTCTGCTCCCTCCCTCTCTCTCTCTCCAGGCTAGCCTTCCGCAAGCCAGGCAGCACCGAAGCGCGTAAGACTACGGCTCCCACCATCCCAACTGGCTGAAGCTGATGGGGAAACAACCTACACCACCCTAGCCACCTGCGGATGATGAGCCTTGTGGTCTGGCAGGCAGGCGGGCCAGGCACGGGGTGGCTAGGGAAGGCGGCGGGGGACGCTGAGGCTCAGCCAGCCCTAGGGCGTGTCCTTTCTTCCCTCTCGCGTCCTTCGCTATTTGCGCACGAAAGACAACTGCCGGCTAGGAGTCGGGGGGGGGCGTGTGGGATCGCCTACTGACCTCTTGTTTGCGGAATACTCGGGGATGGCGGTGGGCGAGGAAAGAACAAGAGCACAACCCGAGAAAAGCGAAACTCAGGGGGCTGGCCACCTTGACCCTCCCCACCCTCGCCGAGCCACCCTCCTTCTCCAAAGGCTACTACGACTGTCCCCGCCCCATACCCCGGGGAAGAGGAGCGGAAGAATCCGCGTCTAAAAGAGCGATCGCGTCCCACGGTCTCCCGCGGACCGCCTTGGCTCCACGCCCTGCCGTCTCTTTTGCGGCTCCTCCTGGCGCCCACACCCTGCAATTCCGTGGCCAGACGCCTCGCCCCGGCCCCCTTCCTCCGCCCGGTAGCCACCTGCTCGGGTGGGTGTGGCGGGGAGCGGGGGCTGTCCCCAACCCAAAGCAACGCTGGTGCCCACTCGACGCCACGCAGCCCGAGGGCAAGGCAGGGCGAGCCGGAGGAAGGAGGGCAGAGAGGCGGGGGAGCCGAGGGCCGGGAAAGAGCAGCGCCCAGCCGCGGGAGCACGCCCGGCGGGCAGGCACTGCCGCAGCCAAATAAGCCAGGACCTTCGCCCCCGCTCCCTTTTCTCCCTCAAAAAGGGAAAGCGGGAACGGGGAAACTCGATCGTTTTCCCCCAGGGCTCGGAAGGCTTGGGCGTTCCTCGGGGCGGCGGAGAGCCAGTCCGTCTTCCCCGCCGGCAGGAGGGAAGGGCCGGCCAAGGCTTTGCAGGCACCTGCCGCAGCCCCGACGAAGCGGAACCCGGGCGCGCACACACCCTTTGCAGCAAATGCCACTTTCCACGGGGAATCGGGGGGGGGACCAGAGACAGGAGGGGGGAAGAGGGACCCTCCTGCCTTCGCCCGGCGACTCACCGCTTTGCTCCCCCAGGAAGACCAGTTTGAATTTCCTGAGCGGGTTCCCGAAATCTCCTCCCGTCGACATGGTGAGCTGGGCTCGGCGGCGGAGGATGCGGGAGGCAAGCGAGGGCTAAAGCCGGGGCGGAGCGGGGTGAAGAGCGGGGAAGCAGCGCCCCTTGGACTCAGGGCGACCGGGAGGAGCTCCGGGCTCGCCCGCTTGCCAGTCCGCCTGACGCCGGGAACTCCCTCGGGGTGCCGCCGGTGCAGGAGGAGGCGGCGGCGGCGGCGATCGCTCGCTCGCTCGCTCTCGGCGCTCTGCAGGGGGAGCCGCCCGAGCAGGGCGCAGCAACCTGCAGTTGGCGGGGAAGGACGCGCGCCCACCCTGGCTGGAGCGCAGAGGGGGATGCGCGACGGCGCTGGCGGCTCCTCGGTCTCGCCCGGCCCCCTCCCCCGCCTGCTGCCAGTCCGCAGCGCCTGCGCTCTCGCCCCTTCGCGGCTACCCTGATGTCATGCTGGAGCAGCCAGCAAACCAATGCGGTGCGGCAAGGAGAGGGAGGTGTGTGGAGGGGGTGGATGGAGAGAGGCGACCTGGTTGCCGGGGGTGGGGGAAGAGGGAGGGGTGGGGCCGCCCAGGCTGGCTGGAGGTGGGGGGATCGCCTTTTTCCGGGGGGGGATCTGAGTCCCCTGCTCTCGCGTCGGGACCGCGCGGTTGTGTTGTTGCCGTTTGCGCTTTCGCAACCACCCAGGTGTAGTGTTATCTTGTAATCCTGCCAGCTGGCACCTGCTGGGGCTGGTCAGATGAAGAGGAAGCCACAAGTGCGTTTTTCCGGAGAGAAAAAAGCGGACAAATTGGCTGACTGATGTTGACATCATCTCCTTGGCCGTTTCCTCACTAGACTGCTGTAGCGCTATTATTCCACTTTCAACATCCTATGGAATCCTGGAGTTTGCAGTTTAGGGAGGGGCCTCAAAGGCACCCCTTTGAGGCCCCTCCCTAAACTGCAAACCCCAGGATTCCATGGGATGTTGAAAGTGGAATAATAGCGCTACAGTAGTCTAGTGCAGAAATGGCCCTTGAATATATTCGGGTATTGGTACTTCTTGCTCCACCCAGGTCCCTAAGAGGATTTGAACTCTTTTAAAACTTTGATCAGGAGGGGTGAAGTTTACTGTGGTGCCTTTCTTTAATCAATCTTTGGTGTGGACCAGGACAGTTAAAGCATCTTCAGCACCTAACACCTATTAGTGATTCCTTTATTACCCTGGTTCCTCTGTGGACAGTGGGGGAAGGAGTGGGTGCTTCTGCCTTTTTTTGGGGGGGAGGGATCATTAGCAGTGATGGACCTTTTTCTTCTAGAAAAGGTGGAGGGGGAATGCTTGAGTGGCTACAGGAGCCGACCTCCTGTGGCTGTTTTACATTTGTTTAGATTTTGTTTTAATGGTTTTATTGATTCCACCCCACCATTGGAATTTGGGACAGAAAGTAGGCTAAAAGTATTTTAGAGAGCCAGCGTGGTGTAGTGGTTTTAGCACTGGACCATGGAGCCTGGGGTTCAGTTCTCCTCTGGGCCATGGAAACCCACTGGATGACCTTGGGTGCATCACATACTCTTAGCCTCCAGAATACCCCAGGATAGGTTCACCTTAGGGTGTCCATAGGTCAGAACAGACTTGAAGGCACACAACAACAACAAGAAATATTTTAGAGATATATTGCAGCTGACAGTGCTTCTTGCAGTGAAGCCCCTTTTTATTTCTTAGAATTGCAACAATGGCTATTGCTGAAGAGTCAACAGTGCCTCACAGAGGGCAGTAGTACCAATCCTGACCCCTCCAGTGATGCAAACTGATGCTCTTACTGGATGGCCATCTGTTGGGAGTCCTTCCGTGTGAGTTCCTGCATGGCAGGGGATTGGACTGGATGGCCCCTGTGGTCTCTTCCAACTCTATTATTCTGTGATTCTTAGGGATTTTTTTTCTACTTCTTCTTTTCCTGCCAGTTCTCTCTCAGCTCTTCCCTAGAATAAAGCTAGATTAGATTAGCATCCTGTGTTGCTTTCCTGTCTTACAGTGGGTTTTCTGTAATAAAATTTCTTGTGTTTCTCCAAGCTATGTCTTTGCTTCTTAATCAGGATCTCTAACACTGCCTGCGCGCTCTCTCTCTTTTACATCCACTCAACCCCCACTGTTTCTCCTCCTAGCTGGAAGGGTTTTTAGCAGTGCCAGCATTGGGAAGATGGGAAGGCTGAAGAAACACAGACTACTGATGTGGGGTTGCAGGAGTGAGTCTACAATAAACAATGTAATAAACCTTGAGCCAGGAAATAATAGGATTCTGCTCCAGTCAATCCTACACTAGCTGTATGTGTTTGCCTAAAATGGGCAACATAAACAGCAGCTGCTTCCAGAATTTCTTACTGAGCATGGGTGAACACCAAATGGAAAAGTGGAAAGTAGATAAGCCTGCCACATTATCTATATGCAGCATGCTTTAAAAAGGATAGATTTAGAAATTTGTCTACCAAAATGGAAATAATAAAAAATTGGAGGTTGGTGAAAGAAAAGTTATCACTGGATACATTGTAGAAAATGCTTTCAAGTAACCTCCAGAAGATTCAGCATGTTTTTGTTTGTTTACGCAAGGCCTACTTGGAACTAGTTATTTCCTTTTACATGTGCATATTGTTTAGTTTTGAACAAAAAGTTTGCTCAAACATGTTGAACTGCTCTTCTTTATTGTAACATAAGAACCTCTCCCTATTTCTTCCATGTTATTTCTGCCACAGGTACCAAATTTTCTGTTAAAAGAGGTAATATACGGAACAAATCTACTTTGTTAACTGGGGTATACCTGTAATCAATAAATCAAAGGAAGGGGGTACTTTATTTTTTTCCAAATAAATATGTATATTTGTGGGTTTTCTTTTAAAATTATGCAGCCAATTTGGTCCAATGATTTCGGTGTTGGACTAGGGCCCTTTCCGCACGGGGTAGGTAGTATGGCATGGTGCAATCTCTGACGGAGGTCGTCCACACCGTGGGAGCGGACTGGGTCGGACTACTGGTCGCAGTTCCGCACCTCAGTCCGCTCTGGAGCGACCCAAAGTGGTCACGCAGCGTGCTTTTTAAAAACCTGTTTTTACAGGTTTTTCAAAAGCATGGAGCGCGCCACTCCCTGCCACTCCGTTCCCGCACTCCGGTGCAGATTTGCAGGTGCGCACCAGTGTGTGCCTGCAGATCTGCTGGGGACAGGCTTCCGGCTGGCGAGCTTCTCCGGTTGGTGGGGAGCCTCCGCCAACTGGAAGCCGCCATTTTGGACGCCGAAGCCGCCATTTTGGATGCCGGAGGACTGCGGAACAGCGAGCTCGCACTGCTCCACATGGGGACAGACTTACCCGGCTGCTGGTAAGCTCCATTTCAGCACGTTTTCCCCTGTTTGCCCCTCCATGTGCGGAAAGGACCTAGGACTCTGGGAGATTCTAGACACCACTCAGCAGTGGAAACCCACTGGGTAACATGGAGCACATCACCTTCTTTCTGTCTAAGAAGGAAGCAATGGCAAATCTCTTCAGAAGAAATCTTTCCAAGTAAACCAAATCATAAGATTGCTATAAGTTAGAGACAATCTGAAGGCATATAAAGACAACAAATATTAACTACACACTATGTGAAGTTAGCTTTAAGTAATCAAATTCTATACTTTAACTGAAACATAATACAGTGTTATAACACATATGATAAAATTACTATGCATGAAGATGTACAGAATTATATAAGGTATGTGAAATATTAACCTTATATTTCTCCTGAGAGAAAGAAATATTGGGCAGCCACTGAGAAACTTCATAGTAGATTAATCAATTGATAATTGATAATAATTAATCAAGTGGTTGTATTTTCCCATTCCATCTTCAGGCAATTTGCAAATAAGGATCAGGTAGTCATGATGCCACCCTTTCCCAAACTGGTGTGACCCAGATACATTAGACTACAACTTCCAGTTGGCCATTTGTGATAGCATTCCTAAGAAAATACATTGTTGATCTTGTGAACTGTGTTCTCATATATCATAAACTCTCTTGCTTTTCCTCAGAAAAAATGCCTATGGCTGTATACACTAACCTAGCTGCTTAGGAGTCCTGCTTTGCCAATTAGTTAAGTCCAAATCTGTGAGAAAAGGTAAATATATATTTTTCAGACCACTTGAAATATACTGCAGATTAAAAGCACATAGCTGGTACACTCTGAGTTTGCACCAGAGTACTTAGCAAATATGCAGTCTTTGTAGAGGCAGCTGCGCTTGTCTTGTAGCTCCCAGAATACAGGACATGAAAGATGACCAAAGGAGCCTTTTATCCTTATAGAGAATTCTTCGTAATGTAAAAGTTGCATGCAGGTTTCCCAAGTGAATAAAAATATAATTACTTATGTTCTTTATTAGTGAAATTGGGGCAGTTTTACCACATTGGGAAACAAGTAAGAAAAAAGTATATTTTAACAAGGTCTGTATACTTCCAGATAATACACAATTAATCCAATCAGTTTTGTGTTTACTGTAAAGAATGCTAAATGGGATCAAGTTATGCTATTTGAAAGTATCTGATGGCTCTGGCTTCCAGGAAATACACAGAAAAGGTACTGTGTGTATGTGTACAAATACATACACACATCAGCCAATTTTGATTGTCGGTGGCCATTAGTATGACATCTCTGTTCAGTATGGTACCACTGGATTTGCTCTACAGTTTTTTTCCTTTAGCCTTCCTTCCCTTGATCCCCTATCTCATTCTGTTGTCTCAACTGTTCAGGACAGTCTCTACTGTTAGAGGAGGGGTAAGCAACTACCCAGCTCTGGGGGCCTCACAGCCTTCCCCAAGAACACTTGGGAGGGCTGTACTTTCTTCCACACCAATTTTACTGGCAATCTTTAAAAAAAAAAAGAATTACTCAGCTGAGAAAAGCACTCTTCCCTTTAAGAGCAGCAAGGGGCAATTTTGCCATGTTTGGAGACCTCTGTTGCCTTCGGGATCCAAGAGAGCCCTTTTTCTGAATGGGGAAGTGACTGGAAGTCACTCTTCTCTTCTTGAGCCATTTAGCTGCACCCATTGTACTTTACTGTACATTGGCAGAAGGGTTTCTCCAAGAATCCATTATTTTGATACAGCCAGAATAGTAATGCAGTAAGATGGTGCACACAGATAGCAAACAGAGTAACGTGAAGAGAAGGAAGGAAAGGGGAGGAACTAATAAGAAAAAGAAATGTGCCAGCACCTTTAAGACTAACTGGTTTTTATTTTTGCATGAGTTTTTATGCAATCAACTTCTTTGGATGTAGTACAGAATGATAATAAATGCTCAACTATAAAGCATATTGACATAGCTGTGGGAGTGGGATGGAATATAATAAGATCTAGAAAGATGTAACTCATGACTTTTGCCCTAAATTTTCAAAGGGCTGAATAATGTTATACAAGTCTTCGGATCTTTACAGTGGTCAGTGTTGATGTGTGAAAGCAATAAATCTGCTTACCAAAAGTCAGTTTTCCAGAGTTCAAAACTCTGAGAAGATTCCTTTTGTTATACGTGCAGTAGCAAGGAATTCTGTATTAATATATGTAGTGCGGCAAGCAGCCCTAGAAGGTAGGAGAACAGATTTTTCTGACTCTGACTCTGTTCAAGAGTCAGCATGGCACAGTGTTTTGAGTGCTAGACTAGGACTCTAGGAGATAAAGGTTCAAATATCTGCTTGACCATGATAATCCACTGGGTGGCCTTGGGCAAGTGACATTCTCTCAGCCTCAGAGGAAGTCAGAGGCAAGCCCTCTCTGAACAAATCTTGCCAAGAAAACCCTATAAAACATAAGGCAATTGAAGGCACACAATGACAACAACAACAAATACAACTGGGCTGGGGGTATTGCCTTGATCTCAGGCAGTGGTCTTCCCAGAAACATGTGGTGCTGATTATGAAAAAAGGGATAATAGAATAAATGGCCTGGGTCTCCCCTCCCCCGGATGCAGCAGAATATTACTTAAGACTTTCTCTTTTGAGCCCTCCTTATATTAAGATGTCTGTGACCAACGCATATGAGGTAGGTTGTCTCTTGCAGCAAAAACATCAGAGGCAGTCTTGCAACACCTTAAAGATCAACAGATTCATTGTGGCTTATTATTCTGTGGACCAGAATCCTCTTAATTAGATGCATCAGGACACTGAGAGACATATATACATAAAGAATGAAAGAGAAGGGAGAGACAGAGGGAGGAAACATAAAAATGGGACAAATTAGCCATGAAACACAAAAAGTATATGCATCAGATGGACTCTATTCTATGAAAGTTTATGATGCAAAAGGGTGGATAGACTTCAGATTTGCAAGATCTACTTTTTTTCCCTACAGCCCCAAGATCACCAGCTAGATTCTAGTGCAAAAGGCATATATGTAAGAGTGAATAATTAACATCTCAGAAATGTGTTCTGAATGGATTTTGCCGTTCTCCTCTTACACACAGAAATCTGCCCCTAATCACTCCAAGCTTGCTGCTTTTCAGCAGTATACTGTTGGCCCTTCACATTTCACCAATTTGATCAGTTGTGAGTTTTTTCAATCTCTGCCCCACCCTGCAATTCAGGCACTTTTCTAGGGGAACATTCCTTTAACAGCTCTGATCAGGCCACATGGGCCTTTAAAAACCTACCTCTGGCCCTCCTTCTCCACCAGTTGCTGTCTGGCCAGCTAAGGACAGCTTGCAGCAACAAGCCTTCCCCTGATGCCCCCCCACGCCCAAGATGGGTGAGAGAGAGGAAGTTTAGGGCTGCTATACTGACCATCCCTCTTCCCTCTTCGTTCTCTGACCTGGTTTGGACTCTGGGTGCCCATTCTCTCCACCAGAACTCAGCCCCTTTTCCATAGACACACATACACACACACTTTGATATTTGCAATTTCCCCATTTTTGCAGGGGTTCAGCACCCCAAACTCTAGTGAACGTGGAGGGTTGAGTGTACTTTGGAACAGGAGAAAGGAGTCATTTTCTGGTTCTATTCTTCAACTATTGAAAATGAGAAAGCCTTGCTGATTTGACTGTAAATCACACACAGATTTCTGGTTAGATCTAGAACTGCCTTCTGCCCTGTTCTGTAGTGTTGGAAGCTTCTTGGTTGTTCTCATCAACATGTGGCATTGCTAAATCCTTTTTAGGACCTTTTGTTATTCATGATGAACAGGCCCTCCATTTTTCACTGACTTTTATCAGCTGCTTGTAATGTTTGTCTGAGAAGTCCCAAGGAATGACCCTGCTAAGTAAGCAATGATGTCAAGCTCTTGTGTAGTGCATTTTCATCTATAAAAAGTTAAGTGCTTTAATTCACTTTGATGGTCATAGCAGTCCCATTAAGGAGAGAGGTCAAGCTTATTATTTAGATGAGAAACTGAGGTTGCAGTTTGGTGACTGTGCTCTCAAGAGCCATCTGGCAGAGCTGAGAGACACATATTAATTCGTTCAGACAATGCTCCCAGCTTTGAATAAGAATATACTTTGCATGCTGACAGTCTCTCTTTCATGCCTGGCATCTTGATCTCAAAGGGTCAGGTGCCATATGAGGGGAAACACCAGGGCCTGAGATGCTAAAGAATTACTGTCATCATTGCCAGACAAATAGTCAGATCTACTATAAGGCTGCTTATGATGTCCCTTTCTTTTAGTAATTCAGTCTACTAAATTACTGCAAAGCTTGTTAGATCATAACAAGAAAGCATTTTGTCAGGAAGGTCAGTTCCTTCACAAACATAATTAAAGTAAGCCTTGAGAATCTGTTCTTCAAAATAACAAACTCAGTGGAAGACCTCAGCGCTTTTGCACATTAAGACATTTGCCAGATCTAGTCTTCTTCTTGTGTGCCTTCCAAGTCATTTCTGAGTTATGGTGACCCCAAGGTGAAGCTACCATGAGGTCGTCTAGGCCTGAGAATGTGTGATGCACCCAAGATCACCTAGTGGATTTCCATGGCCAAGCAAGGAACTAAACCCTGGTCTCCAGAGTCATAGTCTAACACTCAGACCACCTCAGGTCCTGTGCTAGAAGAAAAGCAGAGTATAAACTGATTGATTGAGGGATGGATTGGTTGATTGGATGAATGAATAAATGTCTTGCAAGAATTGCATTGTAGCAGATGTGGTCTTGCACATTCTTTGAATACATTTATTTATTTAATACCCTGCTTTTCTCCTGTCATGGGACCTGAAGTGGCTTACAATAATTGAAAGCAAAGTTCCTCTAAAGGTCTTATTACAGAAGCTAAAAAAAGGTGATCCTATTAAAAATGGTTAAAAATAGTTTATAACGTATTGAAAGCACAAAAAGATAAGAAAATATTTAAAAAGCACAGATTACTTTCAAAATGCTGTATGATTTAAAACTCAAAGGCTTGCCTAATTTAAAAGATCTTAGCCAGCTGATGGCAAGAGAACAAAGCAGGGGCCAATTGGACCCTTGTGGAATGGAGTTCTACAGCCTAGGAGCAGCCACTGAGAAGACTCTCTGCCGTATCCCCAGCAACCTTGCCTGAAATGATGATGGGACTGAGAGAAAGCCCTCCCCTTAAGGTCTTAACATTAGGACTGGCTTATATAGAGAACTATGATCTTTAGATAATCTGCACTCAAGCCATGAGCTTTAAAGATCATACCCAGCATGTTGAATTCTGCCCAGAAACAGATTGGAAGCCAGTGAAGCTATTTCAATGAGGAAATTACAGGATAGCCTCTGTCAAGCAGCCTAGCTGCACTGTTTTGGACATGCTGAAGTCTGTCAAGTTTTCAAAAAGAGTTTTCATAAAGAGTGAGTTACACTAATCCAAGTGGGCAAGGCATATCTCACTGTGGCCAGATCTGACCTCTCGAGGAATGGGTACAAACTGACACACTAGTTTTAATGGTGCAAATGCATTCCTGGTCACTGTCAAAACCTGGGCATCAGATGTGAGTGTGGGAATATGCCAAACCTGCAAACCTGAGATTTCAGGGAAAGTGTATCCTTAATCATTTTACAAAATATTTGTTGTGGTGGTGGTGGTTATTATGTGCCTTCAAGTCAACACTGACTTATGCCAACTCTACCAAGAGTTTTCTTGGTAAGATTTATTCGGAGGAAGTTCATCACTGCCTTCATTTTAGGCTGAGAGAATGTGACTTGCCCAAGGTCATCCAGTGGGTTTCCATTGCTGAGGGGGATTCAGAGCTTGCCCTCTCAGAGTCCTAGTTCAACACTCAAAACACTTCACCATACTCTCT
This sequence comes from Iguana delicatissima, assembly GCA_948472985.1. Classification (NCBI taxonomy): domain Eukaryota; kingdom Metazoa; phylum Chordata; class Lepidosauria; order Squamata; family Iguanidae; genus Iguana; species Iguana delicatissima. Next base: position 128,567 of record CAOKZL010000330.1, read on the forward strand.
TTGTATGAATTACTTGCAGCTAAACACAGCTAAACTATTGAATAACACATATTTAATCTAAGAGATGTTACTTCATTCACCAGTAAGCTAAAAAGGCAGTGCCTACAGCTTGTGTTAGTGATGTTTTGTTTTTTTAAAAGTATTTTTACCTTGGGATAGGATAGTTAATAGAAGAATTTAAAAAATACTGTAGACATTACAAGCCAGTTGAATCATATAAGCTTATCTGATGTTAAACATCAGAGCACAGCAGTATAGATTCCTGGGATGCTTGTTTTAGGTGCTTATCACACTAACCAGTTGTTTTAGGGTAATTCTGTTTGAAAGTTACTTCTCTTATACTCAGAAAAGCAGTAGAATGACAACGCACTCTTTCACACCATCCTTAAATTTGTGCTTCAGTAACTTTAGTTCCTGCATCTGCTTTCCTGCAATTGAAATTGTTGGTGTTAACTGCCATCATGTTGACTTCAATTTTATGGCTACTGTAGGGATGAGAGACCTCCGAGTCATTGTATCCTCAACCACCCTGCTCAGGTCTTGCAAATTCAGGGGCATGTCTTCCTTGATTGAGTCTATCCCTCCGTAATGTGGTCTTCCTTGTTTCCTACTGCCTTCTGCCTTATACCCATTATTGTCTTTTCTAGTGAAACATATCTTCTCATGATATGGCCAAAGCAGAAAACCCTCAGTTTAGTCATTTTGGCTTCTAGGGAGAGTCCGTGCTTGATTTGCTCTAGGACCCATTTGTTTGTCTTTTTAGCAGTCCACACTATTTGTAGAACTTTTCTCTAGCACCACATTTTGAGTGAGTTGATTTTCTTCCCACCAGCTTTCTTCACTGTCCAGCTTTCACAGTCAAACACAGAAATTGGAAATATGATGGAATGGATAATCCTAACTTTAGTATTCAATGATATGTCTTTACACTTCATGATCTTGTCTAGTTCCTTCATAGCTGCCATACCAAGTCCTAGGGCATTTCTACACTAGACTGTTGTAGTGCCATTATTCTACCTCCAGTGTCCTATGGAATCCTGGGGTTTGCAGTTAATCTGCAAATCCTAGGATTCCATAGGATGTTGAAAGTGGAATAACAACACTATAACAGTCTAGTGCAGAAATGGCCCCAGTGTTCTGATTTCTTGAGAGCACTCTCCATTCTGATTAATAACTGAGGCCCTTTTTGCATGGCATTTCTAATGCAAAAGGGCCCCTTGACATGGACTGCGTACGCATTTTTTCATTTTTGGCTTGAAGCCGAAAATGCTGCACAATCACGCATCGCTCTGAGGCCCCGTGTGCACTTACCTTGCGTGCGGAGCCTCGGGAGCTGGGCCGGTCATACTTCCTGTCTCAATGCAGCCTGGGAGGTCCCAGGCTGCACTGCGAAAGGAATTGGCGGGGCTCTCACATGAGCAGGAAGCTCGTGCGGAGCCGAAGAAGCAGGGAAGCGAGAGCCTCTCTCTGGAAGCTGCTTGTGTGAGCCCCGCACCCCAGCACCGCGAAAAGGTAAGGTGCAAAAAGGGTTTGAGCCAAGGTATGGAAAATCTGGAACTATTTCAATGTATTCATCATCTACTTTAAGGTTATGTAAATCATCTGGGGTCATCATTTTTGTTTTCTTAATGTTCAACTGTAAACTTGACTTTGCACTTTCTTTCCTGACTTTCTTCAGGAATCTCTCCAGGTCTTCACTATTTTCAGCTAGTTATGTGGTATCACCTACATACCTTAAATTATTGATGTTCCTTTCTCCAATTTTCGTGCCTCTTTCCAAGTAGAATCCTGCTTTATGTATGTTTGGCATACAAGTTAAATAGATAGGGTGATAAAATGTAGCCTTCCCTGGCCCTTGCCAATTGGAAACTATTCCATTTCTCCCTTTCTGTCCTACTGGTAGCCTCTTGTCCTGAGTGCAGGTTATGTATCAGGACAGTTAAATGTTGTGGCCCTGCCTTTTCTTTAAAAGCAATCCCTACTTTTTTGTGATCCACACAAAAAAGCTTTTTTTGCTGTAATCTATAAAGCACAGGCTGGTTTCCTTTAGAAATTCTTTGGTACACTCTATTATCCAACCTCGCTTAGCAATATGATTTATAGTGTCCCTTCCTTTCCTAAACCCGGCTTGCACATCTGGTATTTCTCACTCCATATATGGTAGAAGTCTTTGTTGCAGAATTTTGAACATAACTTTGCTTGCATGGGAAATTAATGCAATGGCCCTTTGGTTACTGCAGTCCCTTTCTTGGGGATTGGAATGTATATGGAGCAAACGTGGGCCCTTCTTTTGTTTTCCGTATTGGTTGACAGATTTTATTTAGAATTAGAGTAGATTCCTTCTCTGTAGATCGAAGCAGTTCTAGTGCTTTGCCACCTGTTCCTGGTCATCTATTTCTTCCATGTGCCCTGAGTGCAGCTTTCACTTCACTTCCTACAATTGGCACTTTGTCCTTGAATGAATCTGTCAACCTTTCACCTCTTATTTGTAGTTCTTCCATGAACCCTGTGGTTACTCTAGGCCTTAATCCTTGCTAGTACTACATCAGAATTCAATTATTGTATTACTTCCCTCATTTAAAAATAATATCTTTTTTTAAAAATGTACCACTGAACGGAGGAAGAATGTATAGCAGTTCTCATGGGAACTTTGAGAATCCCAGTGTTCTCTCAGCCCAACTGCTGAAAATAGCCTGAGGTTTCCCTGCTGGAAATCCCTGGAGAATCCCCAAAGGAGGAGCAGTGAAACCACACCCACATCAAGCCCGCTATATTCCCAGTATCACAATAATGAGGAATGTGATTTCGCACTGAAAGTGTTTGCTAAACCATAGCAGAATAGGGAGTCATTAATAGATTATTTCAAATGGGAAAAGAATTGAATTCCAACTGACCCAACAGTGGTACAGCAGTGAACAGCCTCGGGAGAGCCAGAATATTATGCAAGAAGCTCCAGGCAAAGATGGGACTAACACAGGCCTTTATCATACCAGCCTGGCATCTCACAGCGATTGCATTATGTAAGGAAATGAAAATATACCAAGTTAGGAAGCATCACTATCACACTGTCCCTGCAATAAAACTATGCTGCTGGTTTCGTGATGCGTGTTCCTGCATCTGGTCTTCTTGTACCACTTCACTGAACCCGCCTCCTTCCCCTGTCCACGCCACCAAGTACATGCACTATATTTTTTCCTTTGCACAATATCAGCATGTCAGGAGACTTCTTCACTGTTATTTCAGCATTGTGTTTTCCTGTAATGCCAACATTTCTGCATTTCCCCCTTCCAGAGTCATGGCTGGCTGTTTTACCATAATGGGAGTGGAGAATAATTGCAGTGTGCTGGCAACCACCAGGGCAGTTACACCAAAAATATATTTTTTTTAAGTACCGGGGAATGGAATAAAAGCAACGTTGTTCACCTGCACCATGATGTCTTTGTCCAGACAGCAGAAGTTCAATGGGCTCACCCTGCTTATGGATAAGGGGGGGGGGAGGGGAGAACAATGCCCACTGACACCACATGACTGCCACAGTATTGGAACTGCAGAGGAATGACACCATTGCACCAATACACAATAGTGGAAATGCAGCATTATTGGAGCTGTTCATGGGAATTTCTTGTGAATGAAAAGGGATGACCCAATAACAATTGGAATGCAGTTCAACAATGGGAGAAGGGTGACATCATGTGATCAGGAGAGATCAAAAATAGAACTACGCCAGTGCAACAAACTAGCATGTGATAGTCCATAGTGGATTTGCTGTATAACAATTATGTGTGATAAACCCCTTAGACCATTTCTGCATGAGTCTGTTGTAGCGTTATGATTCCACTTTCAACATCCTATGGAATCCTGGGGTTTGTACTTCAGACAGGGGCTGGCTGGCCCCTCCCTAAACTGCAAACCCTAGGATTGCATAGGATGTTGAAAGTGGAATCATAGCGCTATAGCAGTCTTGTGTGGAAGTGGTCTTAGTCATACATGTGGAATATACCCTCATTTGTTGCATAGGTAAAGATACTAAAGAAATGCTTCTATTGTAGGACTATGAGTATAGCATTTATATCAACAAGAACATTTATGTCCACAGGAAGAGATGTTTTCATTGTCCAATGAGCTCCCTAATGTTCATTTTCAATCCATTTTTCCTTTGTTTATTTGCCATCATTTTATTTTCCTACTCTTTTTTTTGTAATTCCCCTGTTGCCTCCCTATTTCACATCTACTTATCAATTTTGTCTTATTCAGAAATGGTGAGTATAAGGAAGGTTACCAGATATTCACCTTGAATATTCACCTTTACTTCTGAGGGATCTGAAATAATTTCCAGATCTAGATCCAGATTTTTCACTATAAACAGAGCACTGATGTAAGATGTTACAAATGAATTATTTTTCCTTTCTATGAAAAGGCATAGAACTTCTTTCAGAGTCTGAAATGAGAAATCTCTGAATGTATGTACAATGGATTGGAGACTACCAACAAATACCCGATGCCATAGGCTGTATCTCAGAGAAAGGATCTAGCAAAACCATCTCTGAGTATTCATTGCTTAAGAAAATCCTATGAAATTCATGCAGTCACTATAAATCAACAGGCAAGTTGAAGGCACATGCACATATTTACAATAGAAACCCTTATTTAAGTATGTCCTTTCGAGTCACTTGTTGGCTTATGGCAACACCCAGAATTTGATATTTGTTTGTTTGTTTCAGGCAAGGAATACTCAGAGGTAGCTTACTATTGCCTGTCCCTGAATACAGCTTATAGCAACTGGCATTCCCTGGGGATCTCCCTTCCAAATACTAACTAGGTCTGGTCCTGCTTAGCTTCCATGGTCAGACAGGATCTGATGCCTTCAAGGTATTTCGCCAACTGTAGAAACTCAAACTAGCTTTATAATTCCTTTATACAATTTAATTGTCATACCTTCCCTCAAAATATGGTTGGGGAAAATGTGACTCATGTGTCTCATGAAGCTTAGAAGAAGTGCATTTTGCACCCGCAAGCCTCCCAAAGCCCTCAGATATCCAATTTTTTATAAAATATTTTGGGATAAATATTTGGTTAAAAATGTCTCAAAACCAAGCCAAATGTGGTAGTTTTTCCTTCATGGCCCTTCACAACTCCCCAGTTGCTCCCATTCCCCCCACTCCTCCCCCAAATGGCCAAAAATCAGCAGAAAATGAAATTTAAAGTGATGTGACATCCCTTCTGGTCACATCAGGACTACTGCTGTAGATGGAGGGTGCAAAGGTTAAAAATGATCCCCCGTTTCCAGAACTTTCCACCGCTATCCTAAGGAATCATGGAGATTGTAGTTAGCATAGGTCCAGAAATTTCTCAGTTTGAGATAGAGAATGTTAACCTTTTCGCCTGACTAGTTTTGAGGAGAAAGGGATTGACTGTTAATCACAGTTTGAGGTATAGCCTGCAATGGATTAGGAATCATGTGGCCTTCTAGATATTTTTGGATTGCAACTCCCAGCATTTCTTGCTGGATAGACCTGCCAGGACTTGTAATCCAACAACATCTGGTGGGCCCCATGATTTCCACCTCTGGCTTAACAGGAGTGAGCTACCGTTGGACCTCCAGATGCTGTTGGGTTCCAGTCTCATCAATCTAAATAACATGGCCACCAGCCAAGAATGATGGAAGCTATAGTCAAACAACATATGGAGAACTGATGGTTCTGTAACTCAGGCCCAAATTGGATTTTGAAATTTGCTGCCCTAAAGCAACAACAACCACCAGTTTGCCAACTGTACTTGAAAGTGGCTAGCAGTTAGAAATAAAATGCTCAGTTTCCTGTATGTCAGTTTCCTGTATGTCAGGTCGGCTTTGTTCTCCCTGCCATGCAATGTAATGCTATGTAGTATCATGTAGTGCTTTGAGAGCTGGAAAAGGTCAGAAGGGGAATGATAAAACTGAGTGAGAAACCATGTGTTGGAAGCAAAAGAATGTTGTTTTAACAAACTTTAATAAGAAGGAATAAGACTTTAATATGAGGGAAACTTTAATAAGAGTGATGCAGCTGCAAGGTCATGAGGTTGGCAAGCAGGATTAGAGTCTGGGAAAAGAGTTGTTTTAATTAGCTGTCAGATAGAATGCTGGTACATACAAACTTATAATGTTGCAGCATATATAGTACTGCAAATCCAATAGTTCTGGGGCAACAGCCAGAATGTGCTGCCATTACTTTGCTGTTCTTGAATAAAGTTTTTGAAAAACCTCTAAGCCTAACTACTGGAACTAGATTTTAGCCAGTATGTGACACTGTGATTTTCTTTCCCTTGCTTTGCAGGAGAAAGCTGAGTGTTCATGGGGGAGGAGAAGAGAAAAAAACTGGCAAAAAATCACACAAGGGCAAGTACATGCAAACAAGCATATACTGTACATATGTACACACATACATATGTACACACAAACACACACGCAAATGCAAACAAGGTTAACTGAGCTGGTATGATTTGTTATAATTGTATGCCTATAAAAAGCTTTTGTGACACCGAGTAAGCAAAATGCTGCCTTTGGGATGTGAAGGGCAATGACATCTAGTGAAGCTTGAAAGGGAAATCCAATAAAAGAGTCACAGATATGCAGGGCTGAATGAAACTCAAAGGCCATTTAATCTCAGGCAGGCACATTTTGTTTTGAAGGATACAGAAAATATCCTTCCTTAGATATGAACTGTGGCTTGAGCTTCAGCATGTAGCAGCATAGTCTAATCAGTACATGGCCTAAGCAGATGATGCCTGTGTATATGTTTATACTAAGGCCATGTCCACACTATACTGTTATACTGCTATTATTTCATTTCCAACATCCTATGGAATCCTGAGGTTTGCAGTTTAGGGAGGGGCCTTTAGAATTCACAGCTAGAAAGCTCTTTGGCCTCAGTAAACTACAAACTCCAGAATCCACAGGGTATTGAAAGTGGAATAATAGCACTATAACAGTGTAGTGCAGAAATGGCCTAAGTAATACATGTATGTTTTATAGTGGTTTCTTAAATTTATATCCCATTCTTATCCTCCTGTGAGTTCAAGATGACCTGAAGTACTTACATTCTCTTTGTTTATTCTCACAATAAGCCTGTAAGGTAGGATAGTCTGAAAGAAAATTTACTTGGTTACTTATTTCTTTTATATCCTACCTTTGTCCCAGAGCTGTGATTAAAAGTAGTAGAAGCTGCACTAACAACAAGATAATTGAATATCCCCTGACTCCTGGAATGGAAAGTTTTTCTCTCTTGCAAAAGACTACTTTCCCAGTGTAACGTTTCAAGGAGGTAGTGGCCTTAAAGCTAGACCACCACGAAGCAGTGTTTGGCACTTTTTGTCTTGTGCTCATTACCACTCTTTACTTGCATCAAATCCAACAGATTCAATTCTACAAATAAGGGTACTCTCTAAGCCAGCAAATCTCCACAGTCTAGACATTGTTGGCTATCATTCACAAGCCAGTCAGGCCTGTCTTATAAACCTTTCATATCCAACAGACAAACCTGATGTAATGGTATTAATTCCACTAATCTTAATTTTCTGGATAGAATAGGTGAGGCACAAGCAGAACCTATGACAAGGTGTGCAATGTGTAGCCCTGAAGCTACATGCAGCTTCTCCCCAGCAAGAATGCAATTAACCAGTCTGATCCAAGTCCTCCATATGCTAATTGACTTTGGCTCTGGGAGTTGCAACCCAACAAGAGCTGGAGGACCACACATTCTGTAGATTCAGTCTAACTTATTCTGTCCATAGCGTCAAAGGATGTTTTCCTACCACTGCAAAAAATAGTTTCATGGATGTAGATTTTTGTATGATCCACACCAGGGCAGGAAGAGTTAAACTTTTACTCTCCAGTTCCTGCAGTCCCCATGGAGATTAGACATCTCCTATGCCTCTTTCCATTAAAAATAATGAGAATCATTAGCTACCTCCAGATAATTAATATCCTCTCTAGCTTGCCCCAACTCAGCTCCTCTACCTAAGCAACTACTTGTCTTGCTGTAGCCACCTGGACTCCTTCTGTGTCCCTCCCCTTCTCTCACCTTCCCTGGAGTTTGGCCTCAAGGCTGTGTTCAAATCAGATCAAGTGCATCCGGGCCTGTGCGTATGGACTCTGTAGTACAGAAGTACCCCTCCTTTGTTCTGCATCACTGAGGCATATGAAATGCAAGTATAGGTTGATTGTGAGAGCTCCTCAGCAACTTTTCTGGAAAGCCTGGTGCTTAAGTAGCCTAGGATGCAGCAATTTGTAGCTCTCTCCTTAGTTTAGGGTTTATTTGAAAATTTAGTTGCACAAAAAGAAAGCTCAGAATTTAACCTTGAAATTAAAATGTTAAATTTCACAAACTCACCAAATAGCACAATTTGATATGCTAACTATGTTGTGGAGTGTTTTGTGTTGTCAAAGCAGTAAAATAAATTTGGGTTTGATATGAAAATAAGAAGGCCATATTTCTCCCAGTTTTTTGTTTTGTCCAACCTAACTTGAGAGAGACGTTTCCAAAGTTCTGAAAGTTTTACATCTCTAGGCATAAGACGGGCCATTTGACACATATAGTTCTCTCCTCTAACACCTAGCCACCATCCCCCCCCCGCATTGTGGCATCTGCCATCTGAGACAGTGGCCTTACTCTGTCTCATGGCAGGTTGTTGTGTGCCTTCAAGTCATTTCCAACTCACTGGCCCAGAATTCCTCCCATGATAGAAGAAAGGAACCCTCTCCAGAAGCTAACTGAATGTATTTTGATGATATTTTGGTTAGGGATGGCAAAAATGATTTCATAGACAACCACACTCAGTACAAGACTGGGTGGAGCAAAAGCCTGAGAGCACAAGGCAGCATCACATGTTCATAAATACCAGCAAGGCAATAATAGACAATATACTGTATATGCTTAGGAGCTATGCAGAGGAGCATCCACTAGAGGGAGATACCTACATTATACATTCAATCTAGTTCCTGCTCTGGACATAATTTCAACGGAAAAGGGCAGAGTTTGAGAAGAGGATAAGACAGAGATATATCACTGCTATGGCACTGACCCTTTCGCACTTCACAATTATAGTGCTGTTATTCTGCTTTTAACTGCCATGGCTGCATGCCATGGAACTGTGGGGTTTGTAGTTTGGTGAGGCACCAGAGCATTCTATTATAGAATTCTAACCACCCCTCCCTAAATTTCTAGCCTCAGGATTCCACAGGATGGAACCATGGTAGTTCAAGTAGCAGCATACTGCTGTGTAGCATGAAAGACCTCTGAATTTTGAAATCGAACAAAAGAAGCACATGCCAGGAATGGACTAGGTGAATGTTAAGAGTAGGCATAGTTGGGCAGTTTTCAAGGGTCTACAGCTCATCAGGGATCCAAGGACGAGATCTCCCTTACCTTGCTTCTCCACATCACTGCAGTGTGCTTGTTTACCCAACTCTTGTTCTGGTCCAGTGTAAGGTCTTTCTCTGATAGGGGAATAATAGTCCCCCCTTGCTCTTTGCAGTTTTTGAACTTGCACCAATGAATACAGTTCAAAATGCTTTATTGTTGACTTCAGTCTTGGATTTCTTTTATAGCAATGGGCTGTAATCAAGCTGAGCCTCTCCAACGGCAACATTGCACCACAGTCTGCCTACAAGTCTCTGTCTTCCCCTTTAATGCACAGAGCCTCTCTGGGAACCACTCCTTCTAGCGCCTTATGGCCCACCATTCCCAGCTGCTGGGGGCTGTCTCATCTGTTCTGGCTCATCCATCATTCTGGCCCCTTTTGCCTTCCTTGTTTGTTTTTCTTCTCCCTTAAAACCACACTTCCAGCCAGCTCCTGCATGATAGCTAGCTATAGCCTCACCTTCATCCAGTTGTTGCTTAGGTGGGTTGCTCTTGATCCTTGCTGGATCTTCTGGTCTTCCTTTGCTGACATAGAAGGTTTTCCTGCCTTTCCAAGTGTCCTTGAGTGTGCCTGCAAACTCTACCCCAATGAGTCCCTCCACTTCTTACACCCAGACAGGGATCTTCATTCACTGACTATCCACCTCTCAAACAAGCAAGTGGCAGCAGTGACCAAAGGAGGCCAGTGAAGAAACAGCACTAGGAGCTACTCATTTGGAAGTGCTTCTCATCTTTCACTAAAGAACTGGTAAAACAATGCCCTATGAATAATAGAATTTTTTTCCTGACAATTGTCTGTTTCACAGTAGGATAGTATCAGTGCAGTAGAGTGTATGCCTGCCTATTCAGAACTTAAGTTCCAGGATGACCACCAGAGCTTAGATCCAGGTAATTCTGTACAGGAGTAGAGGAAAATTAATCTGGCCCACAGAGGATCTGAAGGAGACTCCCTCCTTCCAAGTCCTATCCCTTCCCCAAGCCATCTACCTCAACAAGGGAATTTCTCCCTGCCTCAAACACCCTTTACTGAGTTATTTCTGATCAGTGATGATTTGGTAAAGCAACCACAAAAGAGACTTCCTAGTTCAGAGAGAGGAGCACACAATTCCATGTTTCTTTCTGCACTGAGAAATTGGAAGTGTGCATTGAAGGAAGGGCTTAGAGTTAGGCAGAGTCTCCCCTCAACATAATCCAGTCTTCTGCCCTAGTCCTGGAAGGTACCTTGGCCCATGGGGACACCAAAAGAGTTCCTCAACTCCAGTCAATGTTAACTTCTTCAGGAACTGATATGGCAATATAACTTTCGTCACTGCTGGTACAGCTTGTTCAGCAGTAAGGTTTGGTCTGCACTGGATGGAAAAACTAGACTGTTCTCTGACACACACTGTGCTCTTATTTCCTGTTCTTTGGAATCACTCTGGAACTCTCCTTCTGTTGAACTGAATTCTCAGAAATTCATACATTTGGAAAGGAGATTTGTTGCCAAGTAATGACATTGGCAGTTTCATAATTTCAGTTCTCAGTTTTCCAAAAATCTGAAAATCAATGTGTAGTTGCACTGCTTAAGCCAAGCTTAACTAAAATGAATAGTTTTGCAGTCACAGTGCAAGATAGAAATTTCTGGCCTCCTGTTTGCAAAGAAAGCTTTTTTAAAAAATGTAATGCACATGTGGTACAAGGGCACAAAAGATTAGTAAAGCTAATTTCATAAGAGAGTGAGAAGTTGGTACTCTCCATGAAGGTTCATTCTAGGAAGCTGAAGGAGCACTCTACAGCTCTCTGGGTTTATCCCCTCATGCCAACTGAACAAGGCAGGAGAGAAACTTTCTGATCTGTTAATATTGTTGAAACAATGATCTCTTCCTCAATTTTGTTAGATAGCTTTGCCTGCATACTTCCACCCTCTACCTGCTACTTAACTTTTTTTTTTTTTAATATTAGGCAGCCACAGGAGGGAGTGGGTTGCTCCTTCAGTTTTCCAAGTATGACTTTTCTTGGTGAGTACCAACTTCTCGTTCTTAGGAAGACTAAAGGAGCAATCTACAACTCTCCAGGACTTACCCAAGCTGACTAAGGGTGAGAGTGGCTGCCTGATTCTTGTGCTACAGACTGCAATAATGTTCTTCCAAAAGGAACTTGACTTGACAAAAACTTGTCAATTTTACAGTTTCTTCTAAAGATGGTTGGTTCTTTCTACCCAGCTGCTTTGCAAATGCCCACTAGCAATAAAGTTACTCTGAAAGCTGCTCAGTGCCATTGATCACATGGAGTGAGCCCACACTCTGTGGTCTGGGAAGACTGGCATAGTCATAGCAACAATAAATGCAACTCTTTATCCATCTGGAAATGATTGACTTTGAAACTTTGAACCACATTGTTTTTGGGTTAAACAAAACAAACAGCACCTCTGTGTTTTTAATTCTTTTAGTCCTAATGACATACACCTTAACCCCCCTATGCACATCCAATGAATGGCACCTTTTTCTGTTGGATGTGAAGGATTAGTACAGAAGATTGGAAGTGTTGTGGTTGGCAACACCTGAAAAATTTGCCATGCACTTTGGTCTAAATGAAGGATCCACTGTTTAGATTAAAAAATTCTTCTCAAACTTACTGGTTTGGATTCACTGATAGCACTGCAATGTTGGACACCCTTCTCACTGAAGTTATGATTACTAAGAACAACACTTTGAAGGTAAGTTACCTTAGTGATGCCTCTTTCAGATTGTCAAATGATTCAGCACTAAATTGAGGTCCCAAGTTGGGAATCGATGTAATGTTGGTTGAACTTGTAAATTCTCCCCTCTCAGAAAACATTTCACATGGACATCCGCTGACAACGATTTTCCATTTACAGACATCACGGAAGACAATGCAGCTACCTGCCTTTTCAATATATTAGGATGCAAGCCTTTTTCTACAGTACTTTGTAAAAGTGCTAGTACATTTGAAACTTGTACACGATCAACTGTTACCAAGTTCCTAACATACCATCGCTTGAAGATCTTCCAAGTTGTTTCATATATCTTTTCTGTTGAACTTTATCTAGATGCTTGAATTGTATTAATTACTGAGTCTTCAAATCCCTGTTCTTTCAGGGAGTGCCACTCAATCTCCATGCAGTCAAATTCAGCCACTGTGAATTCAGATGACAGATTGGTTCCTGCATCCATAAATCCGACCTGATTGGCAGATGATAAGGACTCCTGATTGACATGTGCAACAATAGGGGAAACCAAAGCCTTCTTGGCCAGTATGGTGCCACCAGCACCACCTTTGGTTTTGTTACCCTGATTTCTGGAGTCCCTTGGAGGACACCTCAATGTGCTCCACGCAGTGGGGAATGGAAACTAGCCAGAGCACAAGCAATAGCAAAGCGAGAGGCAGGGTAACCTAGCGAAGTCTTTTACCCAGTTTTTACAGGGTCAGGCCAAGCCAAAAACCAAACAAAATGTCCAATAAATGATTTTATTGAAGGAAAGTCTCACGCAGCAATGCAATCACTCACACACTCACTCAAGACCTATTAAGAAGCAAAAGGGGGGGAAACCGGATAGGGGAATATTGAAGGGGTGTAGCTGGAGCGATACTGCACCTTTGTCCTGAAGTCCTTGGTCCAGGAAAAACAGTGGAGAAGTGGGGCTCAGCATGGAGAGGGCTGAGGGGATCACTCAACGGATGGAGAAATGGTCTGCTGGGATGACTGGGAGTGATCCAAAGAACCACTCAAAAACTGGGACTATTTGTAGGGGAAAAAGTACCTGGTGGACTAATCCTTTCCCGGGGAGAACAATGGGTGTTGGAGTGATAACGAAGCTCCACCATGGTAATTTCCTTTGTGTGATGGGATTGCAAGTGTTGCCAAAGTCTCAAGATCTTCAGCTGTTTTGTGGTGTGACTTCTGGTCCCCGCCTGATGGGATATTTGCTTAACTTGAGGCACACATGCTAATCCTCTCAAGTCAGTGTCTCAGGGCTGAGGACCTTTTGTTGATTGTGGGATTGCTCATCCTGAGGTTTCCTGGGGCTATGTGATGGGGGATTTTACTGTCCTGACCTGGTTTTCGGTGTTTCGACTGTGCCTGCCTACGTGCCCCTTCGGGGGACCTCTCTGGAACACAGAATCATATTTTAATATCAAAATTGTAGACCCCAGGATAGGGTTTACCAGTGAGATAACAGTTTCCGCAATCTGTTTTTTTTTTTTGCAGGATTTTTTGCATTGTCGGTAATGGTGGAAATAGGTATAGCAATTCCTCTCATCAGTCTAGTCTTAAAGTATTGTGACCTTCTGAACTTGTAGTTTGCTCCAGAAGTGAATAGATCCACTGCAATGCCACCAAATCTTTTTTTTTTTTTTAACAAACTATCAAATGTTTCTTGATTTAAGCTCCATTCTACTGGATTAATGTAATTTCTGCTCAAATAATCTGCCTCCAAATTTTAAAGTGAACTGCTGAGAGAGTTTTGACATTCTTCTCCGCCCATTTCAAAATCTTGGCAGCTTCTTCCATTAGTTTATATGATTTCATCTCTCTTTAATTTAATAGATATATCTTTACAGAGACATTATCTGTATATACCTGTACATTCCTCTTTGTTATAATGTCTGTAAACCTCAGCATAGGTAATCTGACAGTCTTCATGTTTAAAAGATTTATACTGAGAGTCCTTTCTGCCTCTGACAATCTGCCTTGACCTGTTTGACCCATGCAATGCACACCCCAACTGTATAAGCTTGCATCTGATGTTACTGTTATCTTGTCCTGAGGGAGAAATGAAGCCCCGAGCTTTACATTCTTGTGCTTCAGCCACCATACCATTTCCCTCTGCATCTGTCTTGGAACTCTACATTCACATGGGATTCCCTTATCATTTGACCCCAAAATGGCCTCAGAAACATCTGCAATGGCCTCAAATGGAACCTTGACCATGGAACCAGCTGAATAGTGGACGCTAGCATTCCTAATACTTTCACTTGATGCATAATATCCACTAACTTTCTCAAATTCAGCACTTCTTCCCTGATCTTTGTCTTCTCTCCTCCAAGAAGAATATGCAATTGATGAGAAAGCCAAAATCCTGAATGCAACTCAGTGTCAATCTGAGATCCTCATCTAACATCACTGTGTACCCCCTCCTTCAGTAATATATTGTCTAAATAGGGAAACAAGTGTATTCCCCTCTGCCTTAGATGAGCTGTTACCAGACTTAATACTTTTGGAAATACTCTGGGTGTGAACGCCAGGCTGAATGTCAAGCTCTGAACTAGTAATTGTGCCCACTGAAGTTGAACCTCAGAATCTTCTCGCAACTGTTGCTCATTGGCACATGCAAATATGCCTCTTGTAAATATATAGAGATCAAATAGTCGTTTAATTCCAATTATCTAAAAGTGTTTGTAGAGTTTCCATCTTGAATTTTTTTTGTACTGCACAAAGTAATTTAGGAGGTTCAAATCTAGCACAGGATCATTTTCCCCACTGTGCTTGGAAACTGTGAAGAATATAGAGAAAAACTCCTTGGAACCTTTGTTTCCAAGGAGCGTGCTCTATTGCCTTTATATCTAACTAGCGTATATACCCAGCATTGCCTGGGATTTTATTTTCTCACAGGTAATACTTGTTAGAAAGATTTGAAATCCTGTGTCTCTAATTCCCCAAACTGTCTTGTTCAGTATCTGTAACTTCTCCCCATAGTGCCCAATCCAATATGTATTCAGAGTTGTTAACATACAGAGGTTTAGTTTCTGAGGGAATACACTATCCTCCTCCTTCTTGCTGCTAGGCCTCATCTCCACAGCAGTCGGCCAGGCCCAAGAGTTCTCTGGCTAACAGTTCTAAAGGCCAGTCCCTAAACGGCCAACCTCAGGATTCCATAGAATCTTCACAGACAGCCAATCATATGAGGTCTTCTCACCTGACACAGCCAATCATATGAGGTCTTTGCCTGCCTAACACAGACAAATCCACAAGCTCACAAACTTTGACTTTTATATAGAAGATAAAGGTCATATTTCCTTCTGTACGATTTCTTTCTTGTTAATTTTTCTGGGCACCAGTGAAGGTAGATATTTTCCCTTTGGCTTGTTTGAGAAATCTATCTGATAAACTTTTGTATCACTTGAAGTACCCATTTGTCTGTGGTTATGCTCTCCCAAAGATGGCCAAAGGGAATTAACCTACCCCCTGCTGGAAGGCTCCTTAAGTCAATATTGTTGCTTTCAAGCCCTAGCTGGCTGGTTTGATCCTTGTTTTGCTTGTTGTTGGTTCTGCTGATTAAATTGAAATCTATTCCTCTTCCACTGCTGCCTATTTCCTCTGTTTTCTCTTTGCCTCTGGAAAACACTCCTTCCTCAAAAGGAAGTTTTTGCCTCTGAAATTCTTCCTATTTTCTTTCTCTGCAGTGATGGAAGAACCTGTGTTTTATCCCTTTCTTCCACCAACACTTATTTGCAATGCTGATTCCCCAAATAGTAATTTCCCTTGGATTAGCATCATTTTCCCAGTGCTTCAACTGGCCCTTCACCCTACTATGGCTGTAGTTATCACCCTATCTACAAATGCTGCAGCATCATAGCCGGCATCAGGAACATACTGCAAAATTTGCTCTAACCAACCATTACTTTTTTAATCGTACAAGCTGAAACATCCTCTGACCCAAGAACCTCTTGGGTCCAAAAGATTGCTGCTCTTGCAATGGAACTCACCATTGAGGCCCTAATAGATATTGCTGATGCTCTTTTTAAGTTCAAATCTATTCTCTTTTAATCCTTGTCTCTCAATAACATATCCCTCTCCCAAGTGACAATAGCATTAGAAACCAGTGCTACCACTAGAACATTGACCAATGAGATTGATAGCTTATTCATGGTCTTTTTATCAAATTTGTACAAGTTTTTTCTATAACCTATGAATCTTTTTCAAATCGCTTGTGGCCCCTCAATTTGAATCTATTAATTCTGCAAAAATTTCTGGCATTGGAATCTCTACCAACCTACTCTACCAACTGAGAGAGAGATGACCGTTTCAACAATATTAATGGATCAGAACATTCATCTCCTGCCTTGTCCAGCTGGTGCAAGGGGATAAACCAGGAGAGTTGTGGATTGCTCCTTTAGCCTTCCTAAGAATGAGCAAGCTGTCTCTGGTGGCAAGGTTTTTTGGGGGAACAAGGTGGTAAATTGTTATTTAATTATTTTAATCATTGGGTCAGGATACCATTTCAGTTTTTCCTTTCAGATACACAGTGCCTTAGGCAAGCCCTGTCAATGGTTTTACATTGTTCTGAGAATTTCTGAATGTGTGGGTTTGGCAGCCATACAGAAAGCACAGAAATTTAACTGCAACCAAAGCTTAGAGTGTTCAAGCAGAGCTAGGCAACTGCAATGGATCTGGGAGTCAGTTTTCTGCCTTGGGAACTTCTGAGGGCTGCACAGATTGCCAAAAATTCCAACAAACAAAATAAATCTGGAAATGGGTAGTTCACTTCCGGTTTTGAAAACTGGTTTTCGATGTCCATTAATGCTGGAGGCCCTTCTGACCTATTGAAAAGATGAATTGCTACTCTTTGAGGCTTTTAGGAGGGGCAATCCACACTTTTTGGCTGGAAAAAGGGGATCTAGGGAATGTGAAAGGACTGAGGGCTGTAAAAAGCAGCACTGAAGGGCTGCATGCAACCACAGCCTTCATTTTTCCACATCATAGAGCAAGACTCTATGGGGGCAGACTTCATGCTACACATAAATGCATATAAGGAAATCTTGATGGTTGATACAGTTGGCATCCTATTTGATATGTAAAATATTGTAGGCTAAACTTATGATCTCATAAATTTGTGCGCATGGCACCATTGCTGTTCACATTGCTGTGACTACAAATGCCCCCCAAAAGCCAGGCGACTGCACCAACTGAAGAACTAGCATACAAGGCACCAAAGGATGACATAGTTCTTTCTTGCCTGCAAGCCAAGGTGGGGTGAATGGTTGCAACAGAACTTTGTGGGAATCCCTGCTGCTGCTCTTCACACTGTGGCTTGGTGGCAGGAGCGGGTAGGTGCATTATCCTTCAGCTGCCTGCTCACCATTGCTGCAAAACTCCTTTGGTTAATGGAGCTGCCTGGTTTTTAAGATGGGTTTGTGGGAGGTTAGAGTGGGAGACAGATTGTAGCTATATCTCCCATGCAGGATCACAGTATTGTGTTGTTGTTGTTGTTAAAAAGCAAAACCAGGAGGATATGATTTTGAGTGGAAGAGCAGTGTGTGTGTCCTTAACCTTTTCCAAATTTGTACCCCTCCCAACCTTTCTCACTCTGTTGCTTTTGGCTCTGCCCACCACTGAAATGCAACTCTTCTCTAAAAATGAATTTTGTCCTCCTGCTGGAAGAGGTTCCACACCCTCGATTTACCCTTGTGGTGAACTGTTTGTTTGTTTGTTTGTTTTGCATAGGTACATAAAGTTGGAGTGGGCCTTATAAGCCATTTAATCTAGCCCAACCCTCCACTTAAGGCAGGAAATCAAGGGACTGAAGTGAATGGCCTATACAACTCCCACAAAGTATGTGAATATATGGAGAAAGCAGTTCACTGTTGTGGAAATCATCCCTTAAGGTATGCTTTCTCAGCAAATTATTAGCCCAGCATTTCTGCTGCAAGACCTTAGACCTTTTAACCTTCTTTGGTATTATCTATAAACACAGGATAGAGCAGTCTTCCTCAGTCGGGTGCCTCCAACAGCCATGCTGGGTGAGGAGGATGAAAATTGGATGCCAACACATTTGATGATCACCAGGCTAGGGAAAGCTGTAATACGACACAGATATATTTTCAAACTTCATAATTATTTGAATCAAAGAACAATAATTGCCATGGCTTTACCCTATGGAGTCCTTGGATCTGTAATTTCGTAACTAGAATCTTCTGCCAGTGAGCTCTAGTGCCGCACCAAACTACAAAGCCCAGGTTTCTGTAGGGTGAAACCATGGCAGTTAAAATAGAATCAAAGTGCTGTAATTGAGTAGGGTAAAAGGGTCCTTAAAATCTTTTTTAAAAAGGTAATAGTGCAACCTAGTGGAATGTTAATGTCAGCGCGGGCTGAGGTCAAGCAGGGGCCGGGCCGGAGGCGGCCACCAGCAGCGTCCCAAACAGTCCCACAAGGGCGCTGCAGCCAGCAAGGGGCCTTGAACTGAGGTTTGCCTTAACAGCAGGCGTCAACGGAAATAACAACGGGTTGCCTCACCCCGAACACAAAATGGTTACTGCACCTTTAACGCAGGGTAGGGTCTTGGTAGAGCTGGGCA
Source organism: Iguana delicatissima (assembly GCA_948472985.1). Classification (NCBI taxonomy): domain Eukaryota; kingdom Metazoa; phylum Chordata; class Lepidosauria; order Squamata; family Iguanidae; genus Iguana; species Iguana delicatissima. The sequence continues at coordinate 147,258 of CAOKZL010000330.1, forward strand.
GCGGAACGCAGACATGGGCTGGACTGGAACAAGGCACGGGTGACAGATGCACGGGAAGCCGACGGTTGTTGCTCTGTGCCTTCCCCAGCCCCGCGCCTGCCTAAAAAGGCCTGCGGGCCGGGCCGCGGCCAATCCGCGCCGAGCACGTGGCTGGGCTCGCAGCTGTGCTACAGCTGGGAGCTCCCTGCCCCCAGGTGTTTCTCCTGCAGCTGCTGGGAGCGGCGGCTGGCCTCCTTGAGCCGCCGCTGCCGCTGGAACGTTGGCAGCGGCGCGGCGGCCTCAGCCTCTTCCGAGGCAGCCTCGCAAGTAGGCGGTACCCCGGGATGGGGCCCGGGGCCCGCTTCCTCCCGCGGGTCCTCGTCCGCCACGCCACGCGGCCCGGGAGCTGGGCCAGCGGCCTCCGCAGCGCCGGGACGATCCTCATCGTCGGCCTCCGTCGCGCCGGGGAGACCCTCGCTGGGATCGGTGTCCGCCACGGCGTCCCGGTGATCCCCCCGGCGGCGGAGCCCTCCGTGTCGGCCGCGCGGCCCCCGTCGTCGGCTGCGACCTCCGACGGGCCCGGCCCTGCCTCCTCCTCCTCGGAGGTAATGGTGGCGTCGGCCTCTGCGGCGCCCACCGGCGCGGCAACGCCTGAGGCCCTGACAGTTAACTTATGGTAGCCAAAGAACACACTTTATTTACCTTCAACAAAGAACATCTTTAAAAATTTTAGTTAGATAGATTTTTGCAATCACAAAAAGCTCTTCCTACCCTTATCCATTGTGCAAGTAATCAAACAACAGTAAAATACAAAATGAGGTGCTTTCAACCAACATGGCCATGAAACAGTTTCTGCATTTTGGAACAAACCAACATATTTTGTAAGAGATTTCACTGAATGGAAATGCTGATCAGTATCCTTCGCTGTAACCCAGTTCTAGGCATGGTGTGACTATATCATGAGGAAGGTCAGCAGGCAAGAAGAATATTGGTGAGTTGGTGCCTTTGAAGAAGATTAAAAAAAATGGTACAAACTGGAAAAAATGGCTTTTATTTAAAAATTCAATATATCACAAACAACAACTTTATACATTAAGTGGAGTTTTTTTCCACTCTGACCTGTGTAATAGATGAGAAAAGAAGGCATGGAAGTCAGGGCAGGCTGAGCTGTCATAACCTCGTCTTCTTCCCTAGTTCCATGCCTTTGTCCAGGAAAAGATAACTTAGTGTCATCCAGATATTTTGGACAACAACCCGCATAAATCCCAGCCACTATGAACAGTGGCCAGGGACCCTGGGAGTTACAGTCCCAAAACACCTGGAGGACGCTAGGTTTCCTATTTCTGACCAACCTGGATATCATACAACATACTTGATGGACTCAGTCAGAATGAGGAATTGTTCATAAACAGGACTACTCCCTCCTCAGCAAACTTCTAAGCCTTCTGTCTCATAACAGTTTTTATTTGCCATTCCCAGAGGTCTGATGTTTTTGAAGAGATCTGGCTGCCTTTTTTGCCAACTGTCTGACCTATCTGGTGAGAAAAAGAAGAATGACAATAAAATGTCCACTTCCTAAACATGACAGGATAGCTGTGGAATCCCAAAGTGACTTCATGGCTACAGCGTGCCGGGGCATCTTTCCATGCCCTGTGGAATCTTTCATGATGAACTTCTGTTGAAGAGATGAGTAGGCTACATTGGTTCTTTTAACACTGATTAGATGATTGGTCACCAGAAGCCCTGCTCACTCACCATTTACCAATAAACTCAAGTCCAGTTAGCTGGACTACATATTGCAGAAACTGATAATGCCAGAGTTTTATGTTCAGCTACTAAAATGGAATGTTTCTCTTATTGTAAGTAAGATAAAAGAAGGCGAAGCCACAAGGGCAAAGGACTGTTAAGTAAATACAGATATGGTACAAAATGGCATTCCAGCTGGATCTTGCATTGTGGAGCTACATTAGGCCAGTGGCTTTGTCTTGGACATTGTATTCCTTCTTCTTTGTCAGCTTCCAGCTGATCAAAGATAACAGCAGAATCCCAACAATTTTGTAACCCACTTGGAGACCTAAGTACCTGCCAAGAAAAAAGAAAAAAAAATGAAATCAAGTGACATGGTAAAACTGTACATCAGACTTTGAGTGGAAATGTAAAATCAGTTTGTTCAGAACAGTTCTCACAAAAGCAAACCATGTTCTCAGAGATGAGACTGAGATAGTAGTAGGATCTAGTGGTCTGGCTTTCTGGTGGATTTACATATTTATATCCCAACTGTCCTTCAATGAGCTTAAGGTGACATGCATGGATCCCCTGCATCCTCACATCAATCTTGGGAGGGAGAACAGGCTGGGAGAGTGACTGGTTCAAGGTCACCCTTTGTATTTCATGACTCAGTGGAGACAAGAATCTGGATCTCCCAAGTCACAGTTCAATACTCTAGCCATTACACCATTCTTTGTCTTGTTGCCTAGCCTCACTTCTCCCTTATTCCCTTATCCTGAGATAGCTACTGAACATTCTTGGAGTCCACAAAACCTAAAGATTTCTCCTGGGAAGAGGACCTAAACTTCTGCTGACTGTGGAAAGGGTCTCTGGGTGGTAAAAGAGCCTTGCTTAGGGGTGGCTTTGATGATGTGAAACTGGCTGCAACAATGTTCACAAAGGCCCCTTTCACACTACACAGTTAATACTATTATAATTCCACTTGAATTGCTATAGTTCCATCCTCTGCCACTTGGGATGCATAATTTAGAGAAGAGTGTTTAAAACTCTCTGCCTGAAAGCTAATCTAGAGCCTCATTAAATTACAATCCCAAGATTCCATAGGATAATGTGATGGCAGTTAAAGTGCAATCATAGTGCTACAATGTGGAAGGGTCCCAGATCCAGAATCCCTTTCTCTATCACTAGAAATATGTGGGAGCATCAGAGGGATATTTGCATCATGGAGAAAAAGGGTCAGGAACAGTCCCCAAATCTGATACTACTCTTTTCTTTATGTGCATACAAAATATGCCAGTTGCAGTTCCTGTCCCAAGCATCTACATCTGGTACTTGCTATTTCCTCCCCTCTTACAGACCAGTCCTGGAAACTATTTTATTCTGGAAAGGGCAATTTCTTTCTTCGCATTACTGAAATGGGTGAGTTTAAAGCCACTTGTCTGCTTGAGCCACTTCATATCTGATATGCTAGGATTCCCCTTGAGAGGATAATAGTAATTCCCCTTGGGCTCCATCAGTGAAGGCTCTGCAAAACAGGACTGGTTAAAAATTGAGAAGTCAAAGCAAGTGTCTGTCTGGATAGGCTCACTGGGAGAAAACCAATTTGCATCCTCCAGGAGGCAAAGAAAGAAGCTGCATCTGTGTGGTGGCAGTCCAAATATCTCAAAGCCAAATAGGCATGGATTTAGAATGGTGGTAAGGGAGGATTCCTCCCTGGCTGTGGGGAAGATAAAGAGTGGAGCATGTCACAAGATTTACATGAGCAGTCTGGTACCTCAGGGGAATAATTTGGTTTAACTCAACAGAACTGGTTTAACTCAACAGAAATTGCATAGATGGTTTACCTGCTGCGGAGAAAGTTATTGTTATAGTAAAAACAGGATCCACTACCCTTGTTGCACCTTTTTCTCCACCAGACGCATGAGGTGTCAATGAGAAAACCAAACAGAGCAGGAGCTGGCAACCAGGCTTCAGAAGAAAGAGGAAAAAAAAGAAAAAGGTGAGGCCTCAAAGCACGTCTTATATTTTGCACCCTCAGCTCTGAGTACACAGAAACTTCACAGAGTCATGTCTGAACTTCTTATCCTGGTCTTTGTCCCTAGGGAAACAGGGAGCTGAGACACTGAGCTGGGGTTAGGAACAGACTGTGATATGAAGTAGTAGATGAAAAAGGCCAGCTCTCTCAGATTTCTACATTATCTGTACAAGCCTGCCCACTGGATTCAGCTTGGCAAACTAAATCACCCCTCTTGCCCCAATTATAAAATAGCTCCTTTTTTTCCTAAGGCTTGTGGCAAAATCTGAATCTCAATGCACTCTTTCTCAATAACACATCATTGGGAGCATGATAGTATCCAACGCTTCCCTTTGGTTTCCCTTCCGGCAACAGTGAGATATTATAGGAGCCCTACTGCCTGGCCTCCCTCCTCTGGTGTTTCAAACTCTTCAGTGGCAGCATCCTAAGTACTAGGAATCCTAGAAAGGTAATTCTGCCAAGGAATCTGAACAAAGACAGGAAGGACTTGGGTGGCTCAGAAAATTATACTTCCTGGCACATGGATTGGGTGAGAAATGGGTTCACTTCACACTGTAATTTAACAAAAGGCAATGCTGTTTTACAGAGATGGTCACACTTTTGCCAATTTTGCAATGAAGTCCAGAAGTAAAAATGTGTATGAAAATGCATATACTGTAAAAGAGAAAAGTATGCACAAATATGCATATTAGGGAGAAGTGTATACAAAAATGCACATATTAAGGGAAGAGCTCAGAAATACATTATACTAGAGGAAGTGACATGCATAAGGAAAAGTGTGCATTAGGAAGTGTGCCTAAAAACATGAACTTTAAGAGACATGTGCATGGATATATAGTTTTGTTCTGCCTTTAATGACAAAAGAATGAACCAATATGAAAACAAGTCAGAATGAAATTAATGTTGGAAAAATGAGAAAGTGAGCAGGACTGAACTGGACAGATTTGTCCATCCCTGTCTCCATATAAGTGTGCTTAGATTCATAACCCCAGGCTGGAACTCACCAATCAATCTCATCAACAAGAATTGGATTCCAATGGCAAATGACTTTTCTTCATAGCTCACCACCCTGTGTAGAGAAAAAGCACAGCTTGTCAAATGCACAAAAAATTGGGCTCAAAGTCTATATCTATGTCCTTTATATGCAAGAAACGAGACTTAAAGATGGAATATTTTGGGTAGGCTGCTGTTTCAGAAAGCAACTCCTTCACAATGGAATTAGTGAAGAGGTAAAATACTCTTTTCAGAGAGGCCAGCTGAAGCTTCATGTTCCTTACTTTTCAGAGGATGTTAAAAGACATTAATACACACATTTGAGATTTCATTTATCTTCTTCCATTTTGGTGATGTTACAGGTTATTGCACAATGCCTATAGTGTTTGTGCATTTATACCTATTTCCAAGTTTAAGCCATCATTTTATGGTGAGAAATTGATGGGAATGAAAGAAAAAAATAAATGCATAAATACAAAAGACTGTGGCTTCCCTAAAGGACAGATGAGGCTTGCAGAGATACAGGCATATCTCACTTAACAAAGCCTCTAACAAAGAAGTGTCGTTTTATAAACTCTTTTTCTACTCACTCAATACCCCCCTTTTTTCCTCCTCATCCTCTGTCTAGGTGAATGTTATTTTACCAACAGTGGCATTGCGATGATGGAGAAGGAGGGCTGGAGAAACACAGACTTCCAGAGTCAGATTGCTGCAGCATGCCTGCAGTAAATAATATAATAAAGCCTGAACTAGGAAAGTATGGTATTCTGCTCTAGCCAATTCTACTGTAGCTGTGTGAGCCTGCTTGCAACAGGCAGATAAACAACAGCTACCTTCAGAATCCCTTACTGGCCATGCATGAAAAGTAACACAGAGAGAAAGGGGAAAACAGGTGTCTGCCTCACCAGCTAGCTCCAGCAAATTAAAGAAGTGTAGGTCTGTAACTATGATCACCAAAATAGAAATCATAAAAAAAAATATAGAGGCTGATTAAAGAAAAAACATCATCTTTGCATACATTCTGGAAGAACCTTTCAAGTAGTCTTTAGAGGATTTTAAATGCTTTTGTTTACTTTTGCAAGGGTTACCAGACCTGGTTGTCTCATTTCACATGCACATAGGGTCAGAAATGAGTTGAAGGTACAGTAAAAAACAAATTGTTCGTTTTTAAATAATTTTAAAATAATTTTAAAATTTTTAATTTAAATAATTTTTTAAATAAATAAATTTGTTGAAACGTGTTTTCTTTCCATTTTATTTCTGCTCCTAGTTCCAAATTTTCTGCTACAAGAAATAATGCCCAGGAACACATGTCCTTTGTTAACTGAGGCATATTTGTATTTTCACATGCAGCGCAATGAACACTATCCCTGGAGCAGGGGAGGGCTTGCTGCTCCCAATGCAGTTTACAAGTCTCTTAAGTCCCTCCAGACTGCCCTTTTCCTGCCCTCCAACATAGGTGTGGCAATTCCCCCTTTAAATTGGTTGCACCCTTGCCCCTGCACTGTTTATCATAAAAAAAAAAAATTCAAAACCAAAAGTGGACACCTGCCCTTTCTTGGTGGTTTTTTGTGTGTGACATTTTTGGCAGTCCATGCAGCCCCCCAATGGGTACTGGGGTCAGAAAACTGGCTCCTAAATCCACTATGGTTGTCCACCCTGACTTAGGCCCTCCTTACCGTAGCACCATCATGTACAGAGGATTGTGACTTAGGCAGGCAATCAGTGCAGCAAATGAGATGAGGAATATCACAGGCAGCAGTAGGTGGGCACAGCTCAGTGGGCAGGATCCAGTCTTTGCTGAGGACTGTCCATTCTTGGCATCAATACAGGAACAGTTTGTGAAGGTCTAGTTGGAGAAGCACAAGTACATCTCAAGACCACAGATCATTAGTGCAACACATTCTATAAGAAGGCTTCATGTTTGATTCCTGACATTTACAATTAAAAAGGCCAGGTATGGATACCCAGGTATGGAAACCCTGGACTGCTAAAAAGACAAGTAAATGGGTCTTAAAGCAAATCAAGCCTGAATTCTCCATAGAAGCCAAGATGACTAAACTGAGGCTGTCATACTTTGGCTATATTATGAGAAAACATGACTCACTAGAAAAGGCAATAATGCTTGGCAAGATAGAAAGCAGTAGGAAAAGAGGAAGATTTTATTACAGAGGGGTAGATTCAATCAAGGAAGGCATGTCCCTGAATCTGAAAGACCTGAGCGGGAGTGTTGATGATAGAGTGGTTTGGGGGATTCACATCCTTAGGGTTGCCATAAATTGAGATCAACCTGACAGCAGTCAACAACAAGCAGGTTATATAAAATGCCTCTCTCTGAGTCCCTGGAAAGCTACAGCTGTAGACCAGAAGTGGGCAACCTGTGCCCCTCCAGATGATATTAAGACTTCAAGGTAGAGACAGGGAAAGGTGCTTTGTACTACTACTCTTATTAGCCGTGCTGTCGAGGGACAGTCTAGGAGCTGTACTCCAAAAAACTATCTTTTCTATTTCTGCCAATATGATTCTTCACCATTGGCAATGCTGGATAAAGATCACAGGAACAGTAGTTCAGCGGTGTCTGGAGAAACACAAGTTGCCTACATCACACACAGACAATAGTAGGAAAGATGGACAAATAGTTTGACATGGTAAGAGATATGCCTCTGTGTTCCTACATTTCATAGCTCTAAAAATTACAACTGCTCCATGGGAAATGTAGATGCATCATTTCATTTTTCAGGGAATTACAGGATGAAAAGAATGGCATGTGTGGAGTCCCACTGTGACACTGAACAATATTACAGAAGAAAGATGCAACACATTTAAAATTGCCAATTTGATTTTAAAATTTCTGGCCTAATATCCCTGAAACCTTAGGATGAGGGTCAATACTTTAAATATAGGCTCAATCATTGACTAAAAGTAGGCAAAACAATTAAATTTCAAAAGTACAAATGCTTGTACTTTTAGCTAGGCAGCTTAACTGTGACATTTTCTACCACATTACATACACAACCAGCCTGAATAAGAAACAGCTTTACATAACTTCCAAAAGAAGATCAGATTTGGGCTTCAGCATGAGTCTAGGTGCTTCTGAAACTCCAGTGACAACAGCTGGATTTAACTAGCTTTACAGAGTTATCTTAGGGTAGGGGCAAACAAGTGAAAGAAACCGAGCCAAATTTTCACCCTTGCATTCCTCTCTGCCGCATGTTGACATTTTCAGCAAAAAGTACGATCCAGAAATGACCTAAAGTCATTTCCTGCTCCCACTTCCTGATTTTGGAGGGCTGTTTTTCAGCTGGGAAAGTATAGAGGTTTTTAGGGACAGGTAAGGGGAGCAAAACACAGATTTCTTGCAGCCTTTTCGGTTATTTTTAGGGTTATTTGCAGTGTTGCAGAATTTTAGGGTTATTTTTTAAACTGCAGGGGGAACTGCAACCTGGGTTGGCGTTGGTAATCATAAAAAAGGGACTGGGACTGTATGTGGCCAATGGGCTGTACTTTCACACCACTCATCTTAGTAGGGACTGGGTTTCAGAGGCGCTTCTCCTTAAGACAGTGGTTCTCAACATGTGGGTCCCCAGATGTTTTTGGACTTCAGCTCCCAGAAGCCCCAGCCACTATGGTCAATGCTCAGGGCTTCTGGGAGCTGAAGTCCAAAAACATCTGGGGACCCACAGGTTGAGAACCACTGCCTTAAGAGATATTGGACATGAGCCACTGGACATGAACTGTGTTGGGAGACAATGTAAAGCTGGAAGGCCCTGCCTTTGTGAAACTATAGACCGCTGCTTTACTTTATATTTGAGTCTGTTATCTATCCCAGATGGCAATGGGTCTCCAAGTTGTCAGGCACACATTTCCCTGAAGATTTAATGGAGATTCCAGGGAAAGAGCTGGGCACCATCTGCCTGCAAAGGATATGCTCTCCAGCTGAGACATTACAGGCAGGAAACAGAAACTGTATGTAATGTGATGCTGAGTCCACAAGCCCAAGCCAGCTTATCTGCACTCCCAGCAATTTCTCCAGGCTGAACAATCTTTAAACATGACCCCATAAAGACAGTCTAGTGGCCATTAAAAACTACAGGTATTTTCCAGCCCCCAAAAGTTTCCAGTGATAGTACTTACCTTGGATTCGGAAGAATTAGAGGAAAAACTAGTGCAACCAGCATGGCAAGGGGACAGGTATTCCACACCATTGTCTCCACAAACAGGATGGAAAAGATACTCCGAGCAGGAGCACTGTTGGCTGCATTGATCCTTCTCTTGGGAACTTGATGTCAGAAAGAATGACGGGGAGAGAGAGAGGGAGAGAGATCAAGTGAAATTAGTTAAGATGGGCAAAAGATGCTTTCTTGAATGCATTGAGTGATTAACTTCAGTCTGTTACTGTTGGGTCCCTGCCATCCTGAAGTCTAGTTTCTTGCACTCCCAAGGTGTGGTTTTTCAGGGAAACTGATCATTAATTTTTACTTACATACACATGCAAACAAAATATTCCTACTTCCAGTGGAAAGTTACTTGATGCTTTGAGGTGTTCTATGGTTTTAACTGTGGTGCAATGAAGACAAACATCAACCAAAATAAATTGCAGTTAAAATGAGAAACATTGTAGGCTCACTCTGTGGCCAAGATCACAATAGGTCAGAGAGTGTAGAATACTTACTTTTTTTTAGATTACACTTTCTATAAACCTGCAGCCACCTTAATTACTTGCCATGCTGGATGAGGGATTCTGGGATTTATAGTTCAAAAAAAAAAAAAACTGCCCAAGCTCTGTAGTCTTACTTATTTAGATCCTGCCTTTTCCCAAAACTAGGACTCAAAGCTGCTTGTTATTAGATACTCTGTTAAATATTGTGAGCAGGCCTCTAAAGTGAATATTATGCTTTACTTATGGCAGCAACAGAAACTGAGATTTCAGAAATCTTTGCTGCTCCAATTTTATAAATTCTTTTAATAGCAGATGCAAAGAACTGAAGCTTATTAAGCTAAAAATCATGTATTCTTTCATTGAACTTTCACTATCACTCAGCTGTCACTGAACTCAGGAAGATTTTTTACAAATAAATCTAGGTTTTGCCTGGGGCTTTTCTCTGAATTATTTCACATTTCTAAGAATGAGTAAGACCTCCAGCATGTCTCTCCTTCTCTGAGCTCTTGAGTTCACGGTCTTCAATGGGAGACCATGCATAGATCAAGTTGCTGGTTTTATGCCTGAAAATGCCTAGCAAGTAGAATTGTAGAAAAGGAAAAGACCACAAGGCCCATCCAGTCCAACACCTTGCCATGCAAAATTACACAAAGCTCTCCCAACAGATGGCCACCCAACTTCTGTTAAAAAGCTCCACAGATGGAAACTCTTCCAAATATCTAGGGCAGTGTATTCCACTATCAGACAGCTCTTACCATCAAGAAGTTCTTCCTAGTGTTTAGATGGAACCTCGTTTCCTGTAGTTTCAAGCCTTTCCTCTGTGTCATATTTTCTGGAGCAACAGAGAACAAGCTTGCTCCATCTTCCATAAGACACCCTTTCAAATATTTAAATGTGGCTATCATATCACTTCTTAACTTTCTGTTCTCCAGGCTAAACATAGTAATTGTTTATTTTTGTTTATTTTTTTGCAAATAATAGTATGTCCACAATAAATGGGAGAATATCCTTTTTCTGTGCTCTTTAAGACTGGCCCTGTTCTTTGTCACAGTGAGGCAGCAGCCTCAGAAAGGAGATTTTAGAGGCTGTGAATTTAAATTATTAATTTGTTGTCATTGCAATTATAGAACTGGAAGGAATTGCAAAGGCCAACTAGTCCAACCCCCTGCCATATACAACTAAAGTACTTCTGAAGGATGCCCATCCAACCTCTCTTTAAAGACTTTTAAAGAAGCAAAGTCCAATTCCCATTGAACGAGTCTATTGCACTGCTGAACAGCCTCCTAATGTTTAGGTGGAATCCCTTTTCTGGTAATCTGAATCCATTGGTTGAATCCATTGATTCTAGTCTCCAGCAGAAAAGAAATTCAGTCCATCTTTTACATTACATCCTTTCAAATATTTAAAGGATGTTTTATTATTTTTATTTTTCATTTACTATTTTTTATTTTAAAATAATTTATTTTATTATTATTGTTTTTAAATAGATATTAGTAGTTTAAAATAATAATAATGGGGAGTGGCACCTAGGAAATTTCCTACCTCATGTGCCAAAATAACATGGCAGGCTTTGGGTATTACGCATCACATAGGAGGCAACGTGCCGTTTGCTGTTCTGTCTCAGGCAGCACAAATACCTAGGATAATCCCAGTAGTGGTCAACTAGATGCCTCTACAAAAGTCCAGAAGCAGGGTGTGAAGGTAATAGCTTCTACCCTATGTTGTTGTTTCCTGGCAATTTCTGTTCACTGATAGAAAATATTTGAATCTTTTGATTCATGGCTGACAACTTCTGAGAATCCTATTTCTCTATGAATAGTTTCTAATTCTCTGTTCAAGCCATCAAAACCATTGGCTGTCACCACCTCCTTTTGCCAAGGAATTTCATTACTTAATGCTGCACTGCATGATATCATTCTGTTGGAGAAAACTCCATTCAAAGCAGAATGCAATGGTCAGTGGTTTAGCCTCATTTTCCTCTGAAATCCGAGGATAAGCCTCCCTGCCCTGCTCAGACCACCAACTGCCACAGGGATGTACAGCTACACATGTGTTTGATGCAGCTGAATCCAGTGGGAGAAAAAAATCATGCAGGCAATTATAAAAAGTGTGAATGCCATGAATGAATTAGAGAATACAAAGCAAGTTGAGGTATTTGAATGCATGAGGCACAAACATTCATAAGCAGCACCTCCCGGCTTTGGCAATCTGAAAACTGAACATCCCTTGTCTAGTGTACAGTAATCTGTAATCCATGTTAGTGCTGTTCATATGATAATGTTACTCACTAAATACTTAATTAGATAATTAGTCCTATTAATTACTTAATTACAGTATTCAGAAGAAAATTTAAGAAAGATATACAATTCAGAGACTACTGTTAGGATGGGCATATGTGTGTGTATGTGTGTGTGTACACACACACACATATATATCAAGAGAGAGATTGAGAGAGAGAGAGAGAGGTCTACAGTTTTGAAGGCTAACTAATTTAAGTTCTTATTTCCTATGAAGTGCTTATGAAGAGTAGAGCATCTTACCTGGGTGGATAAATTCCAGCCACTTTCTGTGTTGAACAGCCCATAAAAAAGAGAGGGAGGCAGCACAGCGTGGACAGAAGAAGCACAACAATGGAGAATCGTGGAATGGCTTTGAGGGAGAAAGCAAATCGCTTCATGATGAGTCCTCCAAAGAGCATGCCGAGAGCAGCTGCAGGCAAATTCACAGCTCCTGCAAAGGGTTGGAAGAGGGAGAAACAATGAGGCATCCATCTTCAGCAATGAGAGGCAATGGCCTATGACCACAAGCAAAACCTGCATCAGACACAGAATAAAGTCAGTTTTATAAATGGCCTAGAAGAAACTGCATACCTTTCTGCATGACAGGATCAACGTTTGCTACATTTATACAGAAACAGGGCCACTGACTAAAGATGCTGGCCACAGCCCTACAGATTGCTCCACACCTGATAGAATTCCAACATGGGAAGTGTCTTTCTTGTAGGAACCTGCATGAATTCTATATATAGACAGCTATCACATACAATGGTTTCATATGCACGTGCAGTGATTCCAGTTTGTGTGCTCTGGCAAACTGGCCACGGCCAGTCTCTAGAGCAGGGCTGGGTGATGGTAGCTGTCCAGATTTTTGCCTGCAGCTCTCACCAGTCCTTGGCAGCATAGTCAATGGTAAGGTATTGGGGCTCTGCTCCTTCAATACATCTGGAGGGCAACAGTTGTCCATCTCTAGTCTAGAGGAAAGCTGGCTGCAAAGATGTTCACTGTGCTAGAGAAGCAGAGGGCTTCTCATTCCCACCCAGTAAAACTTTATTCCGAGTGACAGGGAGGCTGCAAGACAGGGGAAACAACATGTATATTCTAGGAAAAGGGGAGTTTTTGTGGCTGATTCAGCATGAGTGCAGGGCAATCATCCACACAGAAGATGTGAAAACCAAGGCTTTCTTGAACTAAGATCATTTTAAGAGCTGTTGCAAGCACACCTTCAACACCCATGTTGCTCTTAAAAGATATGCCAAACCAAATTTTGCCCTGTCTTCTGAATAATTTTCAGTGCTTTCAGTCCAGTGTGATGAAAGGGAATCATTTCCTTTCACATGTTCCACTCGGAGGACAGATACTCAGAACTTGAAAATGTTTGTGTTAGCACTAATGTGGTAGCAGCAGGCCATTAAAGTAATTTAACTCATTGGAAGAAAACCATTTTTGAGAAGATGCATACAATTAGTTCATTGTTAATTAATTGTTAAATCATTAACTTTTGAAACATAATTAAACATCATTAGAAATGAATTAAGGTTGCAAGAAACATTTATTGTTGCTAAAAATCAGATAACTGGTAATAAGGCTTACATTAGGAGATTTTTAAAAAACTCGAATTCTTAATAAATTAGGGATGACAAAATGATTTCCAAGCTCTGCAGATGTCTCTCTGCTTGCAATTTCTCCAACTTCCCTACTCCAATCAGATCTCCAGGCATAGTAATATGAACTATAGATTATTGTATATATAGTTTGCTCACCATGTATGCGGGGATTTCCGTGCCAGAAACCTCTGTGTAAAATGAAAAATGCAAATGTTGTGTCCCACTGTCATCAATGGACACAGTGTCTGTGCCTGCACAGGTATGTGCCCACTGAGTCCATTGTGTGTGGAGATCATGCCAAAAGAGGGCACCCTGTATATTACCAATATTAAGCAATATCCATAGCCATGAGGAATGTGTTGAAGTGCTTCATCTTGAGGAACCTATTTAAATGCCCTGTCTACTAAGGTATAACTTTGTACTTAGTCCTGCTTAGTTCAAAGCTATTCCAGTTCTCTCACCAATGAGAAAGTTTGCATAGGAAGAGGTGGCACCAAACTGTTTCTCCAGGTATTTGTTCAGGAAGGTAGAGAGACCAGCGATAACGGAGGAGAAGCTGCACTGGGCCAACACCACCAACATGAAGAGTGGGTTGAGGAATAGCTTTAGAAAGCCTCGGGGGAACTCTGGAAACAAACACAGGAGAACAAGATGGAAAGTTAGTATGCCTGGAGGAACTGGCCCAAGAAGAACAGAATTCCACAGGGCTTCCTTGTGTCCAACCCTTGCCTTGAAAGAAGGGTCATAGTCTGAATCATTGGTTCATAAAGCTTGGAAAAATTATGGGATTGGACTACAGCTCCCAGCATCCATGATGCTTGGGCAATTCTAGAAGTTCAAGAAGATAACTATTTTAGGCTGTGTGACCTTTCCCACTGCAACTGAATGCGTACAAGCATTAAACAATAGCTAGTAAGCTGGTACACTGAAAGGTTAGACAAATAGAGCTTTGCCATTTTATTACACATTATACATGTCCATCTCAGGTACAACAGAATACTCATTCCTGCTCCGTCATCAATGACTAATCTATCCCTTTCCAGTAATAAAGAGATTAGAAAAAACAACATTATATTATCTGAATCAAAACAAAAACATAGGAAGGCAAGGCTAGAGGGGGGAAAAAATCACCTCACCACATACCAGAATGATACAGCTGAACAATTTAATAGTTATTACCTGCATTTTGTAAAGAAAAACTTAGGATTGATATAACTCAGAGTCAAATTGAAATCATGTAACAACAACAAGTGTTAATGTGCATTTATCCTGCTTTTCACCTCTAGCTGTGAAGGTCAGACCAAATTTGGCTAAGACTGAGAGGAAATGAATGAACAACCTCCTCTCCAGTATCAAAATGTTGCAGAAGAAACCACCAGAGAACCAGGCAAAGCAAACACTACCTTGTACGAGCTTAAGGAAGAAAGATGACTGTGGCAGATTTATCTTTACAGTATCTGTTGTGGAAACAGATGATTATCAGGAGGTCATAAGGGTTATATTGGAGGTTTATGTAAGGATTATCAAAGAGTCATAATGATTATGTTGTTACCTTCAGGAGCAGTGGAAGAATGCCTCTGAATTACCAATTCTTGGGGAACAGCAGGAGAGGGCTGTTGTCTGGATGTCTAGCTGGTAGACATCTGAGGGGCATATGGGTAGCAATGTGCATAGAAGGATGTGGGACTAGATGGGCTTATGGGTGAGCTGGAAAAAAATTACTTTTTTTGGACGGTAACTCCCAGAATGGACCATGCTGGTTATGGGATTCTAGGAGTTGCAGTAAAAAAGGATAAATTTCATGTTCTTTCTGATGGCCTGATCCAGCATGCTTCTTACATTCTTATGAAATGTGAGGCATTTAAAGTGCTGCAAGACTCTGTGCTGAGCTCTGTACACAGGCCTGGTGTTTACAAGGCTTTCAGAAGGATATTCTAATAAGAAACCCACACTAAAATGGCAATGGTAACTCAAAAGAAGTTACAGCTATGTATGCAAAAAGATTCCATATTTCTCTGTACAAACTGAATCTCCCTTTACAAACCTGATACAGTCCTGCTGGGAAAGACTTTCCCTTGGTTCTGCTACTGTCCAAGGCTCTCCTGGTGAGAACACAAGAGAAAACCTTCTCGGTCGCTGCTCCTACCCGGCAGAACGCTCTTCTATAGGAGGCTAGGCTGGCCTCCTCCCTGCTCTTCTTTTGTCAGCAGACTAAAACATTTCTTTTTAGGTAGGCTTTTATATGAGCTGGAGAGCTTTATTTATTTAACTTGTTTTAAAAACTGAATATTATTTTAGATTTTTATAATTTTATATATTTTTAATGTTTTTACTTGTTTTAAGTGTTTTTAATGTTTCTAATTTATTGTTGGAAGCTGCCTTGGGTCCCACTCTGAGAGAAAGGCGGCATACATATATAATAAATAAATTTATTCCAGTAGAAGTTTGCAGGGTGGAGGGACAAATCCAAATGCTGAAATTTAGAATAATATTTTACTTTTAATAAAATCCACCAAGGCGCCTTCCTCTGCCTTATTCTTCTCAATCTTCTTCAGTATGTCCACTTCAGATTCCAGATGCTGGAAAAGACAACAAAAGAGAATGTTCCATTTGACCAGAATGACAGTGGTGGGGAGCAAAGAGTGATGGCTGTGAATTTTGCCCAGATGAAAGACGACCCTGGAAACTATTTTACAGTCTATAGCACCCGTGTACACAGAGTGAGCAACAAGCAGGATGCAGATTCTAGGGCAGGCCCAACACAAAAGGACACCCGGCCTCTCCTATGCTTCACCCAATCCAGTCAACACAGAAATAGGGCGGAATGTGTGCTCTTCCTCCACAGGACAAAAGGAGGACCGAGGGAAGAAATAAAAGGACAAGCACATATGTCTGAGTAAATGCACCTTTCCAGCCATTGCACAATGCCATCCCACCCTCCTGAAACACGTTTTGTTTGACTTGGCTTCTGCCAAGGCTGAGGCCTCTGTATGCAATTTACCCAAGAGATTTAACAACACAAATGGAATCTAAGGCAGACCTCGCTCCTTTCCCTCTTCCTGTTTATAACAATGTTTCAGGTGTTGCCTTGAGCCATCTAATACCCCCCCACCCGCTACTTGGGCCACTGTGGCTGCTGCAGAGAAGAACAGTAGAAAAGTTAGTTAACTTCTTTCCTGGTGGGAATTTATGCTGCCATGGAAGGTAGTAAGAGAAAAGATGGAATCACAGGGTAAAAGCTTTAACAGGAGCTCCAGATGAATGTGTTTTTTTTTCAAAACCAGAGGGAGTTTTGTATTTTTCCAGCTTCTTGCTGAATTTTTAAGATAAGGAGAGGAGGTAGAATTGTAAGATTTATGAATGCTGATAGAGTTTCACACGTTCTTGTTTACGGCTTATTTATTGTGGGATGATGTGAGGTTCAAATGGCAGCCATTGCAGTCTCTCGGTTCTTGCTTATTTAGCTGCACAACAACCTAGAACACTCTCCTGCAATCTTTCCTGCTAGGTGTGTTGGACTTTCACTTCATGTAACAGCAACTGAAGTTCTCCAAAAGAGCTTCTCCTTTTTAAGGTCTAGTGGAAAAAGAGAACTGATTCTTTTGATTGATTGATTGAATTTATATCCCACCTTTCTCCCACGATGGGATTCAAGGGTCTTTTGGACTATAGCTCCCAGAATGCCCCACACAACACGGGCAGTGACCAGACTATTTGGGGATGAGAGCTCCCAGGAGTGGTACTCTCTAAAAGTAAGGCCATTTCTGCACTGGATTGTTGTAGTGCTATTATTCCACTTTCAACATCCTATGGAATCCTGGGATTTGCAGTTTAGGGAGGGGCCTCAGTGTGGAAATGGCCTAACTTCTCCAAGCTTCAGCTTTAACTAATCTCTACAGAAGAGAAGTTCTGCCAGTTGACTACTTTTTCAATGGTTGCTGTTTGGAAAGGTTATTCCACTCCAGCACTTGAATCTTACCCTTCCTTTAAGCATATATCGAGGGAAGAAGAAATAGGGAATAGAAGTGAGCAGCAAGCAGCCGGAGGCAATGAGAAGTCCTAGCCACCATGCTCCAATCCAGCGCTGGTCTCTTGGGTCCAAGTTCACATTTTCTGAAAGAGACATAGGAGAGGAAACATGGCAAAAATGCTAGTGACTTATTACTTCCTGATAGTTAAATGGTGTTCTAGATAGACTGGGAAACCATGTCCCATGTAGACTGAAAGCATGTGATTTCCACTAGGACAGAGGTGGGCAAAATACAGCCCTCCAGGTGCTGTGCGACTGAAGCTCCTAGCATTCACCACTAATGATTATGGTGGTTGGGTCTCTTGTGAGCTGTAGTCCAACAGCATCTGGAAGAATGCACTTTGCCCACCCTTGAACTAGAGTCTCAACAAGAAGCAGATGAACAGCCTTTCTTCCATCTCAAGTGCCACTGCCTGGGACTTAATCCCCTGTTCCACTGCCATTCCCTTTTCCTTGTATATCCTGTCTTATTTAGATTGTAATGCTGAGGGCAGGGAGCTGTCACATTAATAATTTGTAAGCTGCTTTGTGTCTGAAGGATGGGATATAAATACATCAAATAATAAATAAATAAATTCTATGCTTTAACTGTGCACTATGCAAGTAAGTACTATTGTTATCTGTCCTGAATCTCCTACCACTGAACTTCACTGGATGATTCAGCATTCTACCATTACTACAGAGAATTCTGTAGTTTCACTAAACTAGGATGAAGAAAATTATAGCAACATCCTGTCTTAAAACCAGTAGCTAAAGCTGGAGAGCATGCCTCTCTGTCGAAAGTAACAAGGTCTTGTGTAAGATGACTTCGTATTGGGAACATTGGTAACCATTTCAGAAAATCTTTAAAAAGAATTGTGGAGAAAGCAGCATGGCAGGAGAGCGAGAAGGGTAGAGAGGGAGGGGAGGGGAGGGGAGGGGAGGGAGAGGAACGGGGAGAGAGAGAAAATGAGAGGAGGTAGAAAGGGAGAGAGAACTTCTTTACATGGCTAAGCTGAACACAGACTGCGAACAGAGCTCAGAAAAGTTCAAAGTACTGAATTCTGGGAACTGTAGCCTGAAAGGGTAAATTTTCCAAGTTCTAAGTTACAAGCATTTGGTGAGGCAAAAAACAGTGAAAACCTAACAGTCTTAAATTGTGAAAAATGTTTTTTGAAGTATATTCCTTAAGAAGGCTACAAACAAGGTATGAATGCAAGGGAGACAGCTAATGTATCCAATTCATTTGTACAATTATAAGGTTAATTAAGGGCACTGATCTTATTCCAGCCCTCTTTCTTTTGAAATGCCTGATGACTTTTGAAAATGCTTAACCAGCACTGTTGTGCACAGAGAGACGCTGGAAATATTATCTGCCCTCTTCCTGGAAAGAATCTCCTTTCCCATTGTTCCCAGGCTGGGCAGAGCTCTGCTGGCTGAGTGTCAGGCCCAACCTTGGCCACTGATCTCTGTGGAGCAACAGTTTTAATGAGTCTGGCTTTTAGTGCCTTTGCTCTCCAGGGACTCTGGAGAACAGACGCAGAGTCATTCCACTTTGAGAGCGGACATCCTTCAGGCAGGAGGCCTTGTTCAAAGGATTCAGCATTTCACTGGGTTGGCATGGAAAGTGTCTCCACATTGTTAATGGATGGGAAGGAACAAACAGCCATTTCAAGCCTTTGGCAGCTCAGTCCAGGCTTCCTGTCCTCTAGGACTAAAAAGCACGCAGGCAAAGAGAGCTCACGCCCTGCCAAAACAATGGCGCAGCTTCCCTGCGCGTGACTAGTCCGCTCAAGACTAAATGACATCATCAAGAAGCGACCATAAAGAAGTAATTAATGTTGCTTGTCTTAATGGAGAGAGAGAGAGAGAGAGAGAGAGAAAATCAGACACCTCCTCAATATTTTTTCATTTATCTTGCACCAGATGATAAAGATCATTTTGTGATCCCACATTGCCTGGAAGAAACATGGGGGGATTCGCATGGAGGCTTAATCTCGAAGAAAACCTCTGACTGTTTGGGAGAACAGTATGTGCATTACACATTTTAATGTGTAGGGAGAGACCATCAGCCTTAAGACAACCATCTCCTAAGCTGAAAACTCCATCATTTCTGATGTAGCAGCACCTGAGATGGGAATCAAAGCTAAATCTCCCACCCAACCTTGACAGACAATGGAGAATGGAGAATGGAGGACAAAGAAAAATTGGAAATCGTGGCTTCCCTAGAGCCATTCCAGATAGACTAGCTGCATTCTAGTCCCTGTCCTGCCATAGAAAAGGGGGTCAAGAAGTTCATTGCTTGAACAGAGGCCATGTAAATTTGCCTTAAAAAAACATTTCTGTATAGTAGGATGGGTTATTGTCAGGGGGCAGAAGACCATATTGCCTCCTTAGGGGACCTCCCAAAAACTTCTGAATGTTCTTGCCCCAGATGCACACCCTGTAGGGCATGGGAAATTTCACCATGTTTTTGATCCTATCTGGGCCATTTTAGCCCCTGAGCAGTCAACTCCTGGGGCACCTACTATTTTGAAAAAGGCCTCCGCTGGGCCTAAAACAGCATGGGGGTGGGGACATGGTTAAATTGTCATCCCCACTTGCTCAAGGTTGTTGTTGGTATTTTAAGGCCAAAACAATTGCTCAGGGGAATGATAGACATCCCATGGACCACATTTTCCCCAACCTTGAGGTAGACAATTCCATCTTACATGCATTGTGTATTCAAGTCATTTTCCGGCAGACATGTCGGATTCATGTAAACAGGACCTGAATCACTGCTGTGCACAGCATGCCTTGTTACTTCGAAATCTACACCTCTGTATCCGCCCCATTCAAAAACACAATATCTGTTGCATGAAGTGTACCAATGGGCCTGAATGTGTAACAGTCTGCTCAATTAAGCCACCTCTTTTGTTGTTGTTTTGTTTTGATGACAATCTAATTTCAATTCAGTCTGTAAACCTTCTGTTGGTTCAGAATATTTATTTTTGGGAAGGAATATGTGGCGTTTTGCTTTAGAATCACAAAAAAGTCACTGACAGGTCAGCCGGTGGGCTCAGTTTCTGCCTGTCACCTAGGAATGTACCAAAAATATGTTCTCCAGTAGGAAAGGGTGGTGGATTGCTGTAGCTAAGTTTTCTTATTTCAGATCTATAAAGCCTCCAACATTTCACAGATGAATACTTGGACGTATGTGGCCAAGCAATATTAAAGTGTGGGCAAGAGTTATTAATGAGGAAGAATTTACGAGGTAGGAGAGGCTGTAGAAGTTTGCATTTGCCCAAGCCTACCAGGAAAGTCAAGATTTTACCACCTCCTCTCCTCTCTCCTCCACCAAGTTGACTACAAACTACCTTTGCAGTTTGAACTCAGGGCCTTTCCACACTACACTGTTTCAGTGCTATTATTTCACTTTCAACTTCCTGTGGAATTCCAGGGTTTGTCGTTTATTGAGGTCAAAGAACTCTCTGGCTGAGAACTCTAAATGCTCCTCCCTAAACTGCAAACCCCAGGATTCCATAGGATGTAGAAAGTAGAATAATAGCAATATAACAGTGTTGTGCAGAAAGGCCCTCAGCTTCCAGTAACTGAAATAAGTTGAGGACAAAGGAGGGGAAAATGAGAAGAGACAAACTGGGACATTTTAAAAATAGCTGAAAAAGTGGCATGATAGACCATTAATAAAGACTGTCCCTACCAAACTGGCACAATTGGAGGATATGGACATATCAGCTAGCTCAGCATTTTGACTTGTGATTATCAGCTACCCACCTCGCCCCCTGACCAAACTAAAACAGATACTCACTCAGGTCAACTCTCCCAAAGTCCACAAATACTTTCAGTGCTGCAGAGCCAAGCAAATAACCAAAAGCTGGGCCAAACACTGCAATAGCAAATAAGAGTGCTGAAAAAGAAAGAGAGGAGGATTACAAAATGTGTGGGAACTGTATGTCTGATTTTTGATGCAGTATCTTTTCTTCCTAATATCTCTGCATTGGGATGTGGCTTGTGGAAGCAACTTCCCCAGGACATGAACCTAAAGAATTGAACATTAAGGAATTATTCTTCTTGTTTGTTACTACTCAGAAAATATAAACAGTGTTTAAGCAAATCAGAAAAGGAATACTTCTGTTGCGCTAAGATGTTGTACATCTTATTTATCATAATGAAGTGGCTGCCTTTCAAAAAGAAATTTTATTGAAATAAAGATGGGGGTAATGTATTCATTACAAATATTCTACATCCAACACATTTTAAACTTATCAAATTTTGCATTGCAAAAACACTAACAATTAGAGGCTACAGAATTGAGGATGAAACAGTCAGAAAGAAAAAAATACTTTACACTTGTTGAAAATTTAATCCTTCTTATCATACAATATTACTTTCTTTTTTGTGTTGAAATGCAAAGGATATACTTTTCGTCACACGCTAGATTATACTACCATGTATCTATATAGATACAGATAAACAGTGATCCAATGAGGTGGACTGGAGTAGCTGAATGCTTATGACAGAAATGTCCTTTTCTTAGTCTCAAAGATTCTGCAAGATTCCTTTATCTTTTTTTTTGGTGAAACAGACTAACATGGTTATGTCTTTGAATACTACTTTTTTTTTTTTTGGACTGCAGCTCATAGGCTCTCTCTGCCAGTAACACTGCACTGGTGTGGGATTTTTATAGTCCAAACAGTAACTTTTCTAAATTCTGAAAATGCCTATGGACAAGTCTAGGACTAAGCCCCACTGTGGAAATATTTTGGATTCTGTCAAGAGGAGGGGATCTATATCTTCTTCCTTTTTAAAGAACAATTCTGGTTGCAAAAGCTAGAATTCATTTTTCAAATACCAAATACAAAGTACAAATACAAAACATTTGATTACTGAAAAGTTACTAATCCTTTGTTTGTAAAGTGGCTATAGAACAATGGACCAGGAATTAGGAGTCCCATGTGTGCCAGAGCAAGAGGCCAGATTGTTCTTTCACTCTAGTGTTGGAATTGGGACATACTTGACAGCAACCACTTGACTGGATGTTTAATTAGCTTCTCAGAATAGAAGGGAGAAGCTGCTACCATCTACATGCCAAGGACTATTTAAAAAGGCCTCATATTCCCAGTACCAGAATAAACTAACAGTAGGACTTAAAGAACCAAGTAACCATGTGATCCATAAGTAAAACACAAAATGCAGAGCTGAGTATACCTTTAGTAGGACTACTAAAATGATTCTACAGTGCCAGCACTTTTGTGATGTTTTAGTGGTCCTCATCAAGATATTACCCAACTATGACTTTTATCAACGCCAGGGAGGAAAATCCAATTGAACAAGATAGAGAAACAGATAGAGAAATGGTGTGTGTGTGTGTGTGTGTGTGTGTGTCATTCTAAACAGAATCTAAAACAGAAGATATAATTGATTCTATCAGTTCATGCTTCCTAGTCTTGTGCATAAACATAGTTGGCCTTCTACGTTTGCTAGGGTTCGGGGCACAGAATCTTCACAGAAGTAGAAAAACAACAAATATCACAGCAAATTGTGTGTGGGGGGGGCTGAGGTATGGTGGATGGAACAGGTACACAGGATCCAAAGCAGGTCAGGGAAAGGGGATGGGTCCTATACTTTCTCTTTTTCACTCATCTCCTTCCATGGGTGTGTGTGGGGTCATTGGGAGAGGATCTGTGGTGCTGAGAAATTGGGCTGTGAGCTGTCCTTATCTGACCAGGCAGCAGCTGATGAGGAGGAGCAGAGGCAGGTTTTTAAAGGGCTGCATGGCCTGATTGAAGCTGCAGAGAGCGAAGGTTCCTCCAGAAAAGAAGTGCTTGAGAGGGGAGGTACCTCTCAAGAGAAACTCACAAATACAGTGGCCTCCTGCACTTTCATGAGAGTGGAAAAACTGTGAATAACTCCCAGCCACAATCCCTCTTCCATTACCTTGCTCTGTGCATGTTGGGTCCAGTGGTAAGGAATGGGAGGGGGGAGCTCCGTAGGAAGAAGGAAGGTGTGTGAGAAACTTTCTTCCCATTCCCCTGCCCTTTGCCTCAGTGCGAATTCCCAGTGCCAGGGCCAGAGGCAAGGGAATGGGAGCGGGAGCAGGAAGGCGTACATGTGCCTCTTCCCCCATTTCTTTGCCTTTTGTCCACTCTCTTTCCTTCTCGGCACCCAGCAAAACGCAAGGAAATGGGAGGAGGAGAATGTGGGTGAGGCGTGCGCAAACACACACATACACACATACCTTGTGAATAATTAAATTCACAAAGGTCAAACCTCCTACTGTGGAGGGAAGACAGTAAACGAATCTGTGAAAGTTAAATCCACAAATGTGGAGGGCTGACTATACCTATTACACTTTTTAAAATTCATTGTTTAAACTCCTGACAGAAAGTAACTTGAGGGCTTTGGTGGGAGTCAAACTCTCACGCTATCCGGAAAAAAAAAAAGCTAACTCTCTAACTACAAATCTAAATCTGTCCTCAGCTTTAAATTAATCAATTACAATTTTAAACATGTGGTGAAACTTCTCAACAGCATTCAAAGAAGGATTATCTGTCTATGCTCTTTCATCTCCTATCTATGTAGGTCCAACTCCAGACTTCAAGGGCTCTGGACAGGTTGGTTTTGGTGGGTTCCACGGTGCTGACAAGGTCCTCCTGTGCCTGCTTCCCTCCCCATGTTCCCCAAGGGCAATGGCACCGCTGCATTCATCCCCCGCCCCAGTCAGATCCAGTGAATACAGATGCAGTGACACTAAAACATGGCAGCTTGCTGCAGCCACTGAATAAGCCTGTTTGTGAATATGAGGGAAGGGGGCTAGGGGCATCAGGAGCTTTACCCCAACGAGAAACATTAGCATCACTGTAAAAGCAAGCACTTGGTTGTACATCATACTTCATTTTCATTATTCATTGCACACTGCTTTAACACTAATGTGTTATATTATTAATTGCTGTTGTTTTTTTGACTTGGCAGGTGTTTTTAGGGGGAAAACCTACAGTACAAAAATGCCTCCAAATTGATCCCCTAGTAAATGTTTAGAAATGACCCATAAATATTACATAGATCACAAATGTTACTGCTGTTGACTCAAAATGATTGTAACTAATGTCATTGGTCATTGTTAGTTTTTTAAAGAGTAATGAGTAACAGTGTTGCTCTTTTTAATAGCTTATTTTCATGCTCCGCATTTTTATTACAACACTGATAAACAGGTCTTTGGTCATTTCTGCACAAGGGGGGAGGAATGGTTCACTGTGTGTCAAGAGCGGTGTTTTTATACTCCGATATGGAAATTGAATTCAGGAATTCAGAAACTGTGCTGTCTGCACACACACACCCCATTTACATCGTACTATCGTGGAGAACAGTGGTTGCTGCATCCAGAACAGCAAGTCCCTGGCTACTCCCATTCCCCTCCCTCACCCCACCCTGCCATCTCTGATTGGTCTGTTTTTTAAAACACACACACACACACACACATTTTTAACACATTTCTGTGTTGCTACGTTTGTGCATAGGAATGTATGTTCGTTGATAGGTGGAAAAAAACACATTTTAACAGTTCGTTACCAGATCCACTCTCTTCCCCCTGTCCCTTTAATACAGGAAGGCAATAATGACGGCAGCCTGTCCTTTGATGGGTGGAGAGAGATAGAGACGGCAATGACAGAAAGGACAGCCTGGGAACACCCCTAGCCAGCCACTTCTGTGATGTGAATTGATGCTATGCTTCTGCATGTAGGCAAAAATCAAAGCAGAACCGGTCTGGGAGATTTACATCGGAGGTTTTCTGGTTTTCACATACAGCAGTTTCGCATCACAGTGAACCCCAGTGAACTGTTCTAGGAGCTGAAAACATGTAGCATCACAAGGAAAACTATGATGCTAAAATGATACAATGTGCAGACCAGAGGGTAAGAATTCGATGCTGCTATGATGTATCAACCTCATGTGGAAATGGCCTTTGTTACATTAGAAGCAGCCCTTCAACATCAGCAAGGACGAAATGACATTTTTACACATCATTTTTAGGTAATAGATCCCTCCCTCCTTCCCTCTCTCATGTACTGCTGATAAAGCGATGCAAACCAGGTGGCAAGCCACAGGTCCTACGTAAATGTCAATCAAACCCTTTCCATGAAAAGCACTTACCTATGTACAATGGAGAATTGTTTGGCTCAGCAAAGTCATCCACATAGGAGATCCCAAAAGGCTGGATGGGGACTGTCCCAATTCCTGCCAACAGCTGAGCAACCACCATTATTGCCCACATGGTGCCGGCCTCTGCCTGGGTTTTCATGGTGGCATTTGGACATTTAAAATCACCATTACAGATCTCATTTCTGGTGGCAGTAGTAGTGTTAACTGAAACAAGAATGCAGTGATTCAAGAAAAACATACAGACAGGGTCAGTTCCATTACTAGTTACATACTAGTCTTGTGTGGACTGCTAGGCCTAAGTCTCATGTCAGATCCAGTGCTGCCATGATGATTTTCCTTTACAAAAACTCCTCCTGCAGAAATGGAAAAACATCCAACTTGAGAGTCACTTTGCAGACAAGTTACCCTTGCAAATCCCTTTGTGCTGCAGGTCAATCTGAAATCTTTCTTACAATTCACTGAGTAAGCTCCAGCATACAAAAGTTAAAATAGACAGCAGCACAGGTGGGGAAGCCAGATTCCCCCATAACATCTTCAAGGCTACAGTGACCAAAGAAACCCTTTAACAATAGAGGCAAATGGAAACCAGATCCAGGGCTGCTATCCACAGGGGCCTCCTGCACATAAGGGTTTATCCAGGTACATGGGGGGATGAAGACAGCTTTCTTAAAAGGATAGCTGCAGGAAGGGGAAAGCTGTGAAGAATCCCTATGCACCACTGAACAGTTTGTGTGGTGCTTTTGATCCTGACCAGTGTCTTTTGTACAGACATCTTTTGAATGTCAGCAATTCCTTACAGTTCCTCATGGAACCTGTGTACCTCACAAATCAAAACTGAGCTAAACTCTCTCAAGTGTAAATGCATATTTAAGCTCATCTCTCATTCTTGGGTGAGGGAGATCTGCCAGAACCGTAAACTTCCTCAATTTAATTAGCAGCTGTCATCACCTTTTTCTTTCAAGGTATTACCACAGTACTGCTTACAGGGATAAGTTCAGAAAGCCTTATGAACAAAAGTGCATTAGTAAATTTTGAATCTAGGGTTTTTTTTCCCCTGGAGGAGGAGTGAAAAAGGCATCAAAAGCCAACTGGATAATTACTGAAGGAAGCATAGCTGTGGTTTGTCCAGGATTCTTATGTATTTTCAAGTTGATGGTGAACAAGATGTTCATGGGAGGACTATGAAATCCATTCCAATTTATTAATTGAAGTACTTGGAGTTCCTATTAGAGTGAACAAAACAATGCTTAAAAACCCAAGAGAATCTTGGATCTCACGTTCAGAACAAAATTAAAACAAATTACAGTGTCCTTGCCATAGATGTCAGTGCTCCCACATCTTCCGCCTTATTATTTGTTCACTTTTACAATTGTTCTAGTATTCTCAACTCATAGAACTTAATGAGTGGCCCTGCAGGCTTGTGGTATTTTAAAAGAAAAATGTCCACCAGGTAATTTGAGGGTTTCAGTGGTTATGATATCAACTTTAATAGACAATAACACACTCTCACAAAAATTTTCGTCAATGGTCATTACAACAACATGAGACTGGAATATAATTCCAACAGCAGGGGCCTTCTTAACCATCCGAGACCTACTTTTATACATTCAAACTGCCAAAGGGGCCATATTAGAGTTGCTTCTCCCTTGCCAAAGGATAATTTAATAAGCAAAACTGGTTTAGGGTAAATAAAAAGAGAAATGCCAACTAAACCAACGTCATTTTGGTTTACATAAAAAATCCCAATTCTTGGTTACCTTCATTTACTAATGAGATCCCAAGCAAGTCAGGGAGGAACATATTGGAAACTAAGATGGCTTTGGAATTTCCTGCCCTGGAGCACACAAAGCTGAGGTAAGATGGCTAAGTATATGGTGAGATGAAAACTGGTTTGCACATCAGGACAAGAAATGGCAATGAGAGCTCTTAACTGAAACAAGAGAAAAACATACTTTGCAGTGTTTGTCAGGGCAAACATTTAAAATTAAGTCACCAGTGAAGAATGGCTTTATCTTCATGCAATAGCCTTGCCCAGTCCTGGAGATATATTGAGAGTTGTTACTCCCAAATATCAAAGCACTTCCTTCAGAGAACTTCTAATTCACAGATGAAATGATCTTCAAAATCATTTGTGTGGATCTTTTCTAGTAGCTGCAACAGACTGTGACATCTTTGATGTCATCACATCTTTGCCCCATAATCTGAGGTGTAACCTAACATCTAAAGCACCTGACACAGACCCAAGTTTGCAGCTTCAGATTTGGTCTAATATATAGAGCTTGTTGCCACAGTTTCTGCTCTTATTTTGGGGCTCTCCAAGTCTTCCCACCATTCCTGGTTTTTTGCAACACTTAGCCTGATTAAGAGTTCTGAAGAACGTGTGTGTACAATATTTTGTGACATTTTTGTTCATCCTAAAACTGAGGATGTTGGAAGGGTTTTTTTTCTCCCTTCTGGACCAACATGAGACTATTGTTGATGTGGTTAACTGCTGTCAAGTCGACTTCAATTTATTTCAACCCTGTGAATGAAAAATCTCCAAGTCACCCATCATCAACAGCCCTGATCATGTCTTGTAGACTCAGGGCTATGGTCTCCTTGACTGAGTCTATCCTTCTGTAACGTGGTCTTCCTCTTTTCCTACCACCTCATAACTTAAAAGCATTATTGTCTTTTCTAGTGAATCATATCTTCTTGTCATGTGTCCAAAGCACAACGTTCTCATTTTAGTCATCTTGGCTTCTAGGGAGAGTTCAGATTTGCTTTGCTCTAGGACTTATTTATTTGTCTTTTTAGCAGTTTAGGGTATCCACAGAACTCGTCTCCAGCACCACATTTAAAAGGAGTTGATTTTCTTCATATCAGCTTTCTTCACTCTCCAGCTTTCACAGTCAAACATAGAAATTGGAAATACGGTGGCACAGACAGTCCTAACGTTAGTATTCAATTATACACCTTTACACTTCAGGATCTTGTCTAGTTCCTCCATAGCTGCCCTTCCAAGTCCTAGCCTTCTTCTGATTTCTTGACTGCAAGTATGATTATTTGGGTGAAGGTCTTTCTAATGAGTTATTGAGTGACAGTCTGTACACTGTATACAGTACAGAATACATCTATTCTAATTTAAATTTAAGTATTCTCTATATCAAAGACCACATGTTAGTCTGATTGATAATGATATAGGGTCCTCAGATGGGCTCAGAAGAATATGGGAAAATGACTGAAATATTGGTCTAGATAAGAAAAACTGGGGTAGTATGTTGGGAAAGTTCATTTTTCAAAGTGCCACTGCACCAATAATGCAGTTTTCTCTGAAATAAATTGTATTACCTATCAACACCTTACAAAGATTCCAGAACCAATTTCCCCCTTCTCCTGTACCTGAACTGGGTATTTATTAGTAGCTGATAATTAGTAGCTGCTAAGTTGGTCATTATTTGATCATGTAAAGATTTAAAGAGAGTATCTGTGATGGCCTGATATAATAAGGTGTAGCAATTAGCTTGGATGAAAAATTAACTAATTAAACTTCAAATAGCTATGATTTGGAATTGTTTTATTCAATATATGGGAGGAAGATAGTGCTGGACTTCCAAAGACATTCAAGTCTCTTTGTTTGGCTGTTGGAGAAAAAACT
The DNA here is from genome assembly GCA_948472985.1 of Iguana delicatissima. Classification (NCBI taxonomy): domain Eukaryota; kingdom Metazoa; phylum Chordata; class Lepidosauria; order Squamata; family Iguanidae; genus Iguana; species Iguana delicatissima. The sequence goes on from CAOKZL010000330.1 coordinate 176,342, forward strand.
TCTGACATTTTTAAATTATGCACTCTTGCTGTGCACTTTAGTATCAAATAAAATTTGGTGTACCACTGGGGGGGGGGGTTAAAATCAACTAAAAAGAAACAAACACACACAAGTATTCTGGACCAATTCTCATGGAGGAAAAATATGCAGAAAACACCAGTCCAGAGAATATGCCTATTTCAGCTAAAGGAAGTATTCAGGACTAATTCCCAAGGAGGAAAATATGTAGAAAATATCAAGCCAGGTTAGAGGAAATTCATATGGATTTTACAGGAAAAGTTGATGAACTGGATGGTAAGATCCAGTTGAATTCTTTCTATAAGATCATTCTTGTAAAGTCCAGATAAGTTTTCAAGTTAGTGGCATTTTTAGCTGCTTTTTTTCCACTGGCATATATCTTGTTGGTTCTGGGCAGAAAAATGTTGCTGTGGAATCGGCCCACCTGCACCAGAAATTCCAACATGCAATCCTGGTACATCAGAAGCCATCATTTTGGTTTGTGGAAAATACTCTTCCAGAGTTTGCCAGTGACTTCTGACAGCCTTGATTTCCCTACTTTTGGAGGGCAAGTGGCAACAATATTTTTCAGCTTACTTCCTGGATACGTTATAGATAAATATCATGACAGCAGAGTCAAGAGTTGTCATTATATGATTATATCATATGATTAGAAGGCATTAAAGGAGCCATATGTATCTGCCAAACCATCTTGGATAACCTCCCTGCATATCTGCACATCTCTTTCTTTGTGAAGAACACAGTAATTGGATGAACTGACAAACACCAGAAGCAACTCTTACTTCCAACCAGATGATTTGGGCCATTTTGAGGCTGATGTGACCATTCCAGCACCCAAATGGTCTATGTATGATAATTGACAGAAAGAGATGAGACAGCGTTGTGTAGTGGTTTGAGGTTTGGACCAGGTCTCCAAAAAACCAGGGTTCAAATCATCCATAGAAACCCACTTACTGGAAGGCAATGGCAAACTTTCTCTAAAGAAATCTTGCCAAAAATAAATAAATAAAAAGCCAACAAAAACCAAAACCCTGGGATAGGGTTACCAGAGGTCAGAATTGACTTGAAGGCACATAGGAACACGTGATTGCTTTACTGAGGTTCAAAAACAAAAAATGGCAGAAAAATTCAAGAGGCAAGGCATCACCACTCCCTTTTTGTGCCACAGGAAAGTGGTGGAGGGGGGAAAGTAGTTATGATGTAGTGATGCTGTATATACAGCTCCATCATCAGAGGAGTCTTGCATGCTTTGGTGGCGTCAGAGGAGACTGACACTTCCAAAGGAGCAATTCAATACACAACAGTATTCATTGACACCAGACATGAACCAAAACGTGCATTGCCTCTGGTTCCCCTGGCACTGATTCAGCCTGGCACACCCACGACAGGCAAGTCATCGCACAGAGACCGCAGCATGCCTCAGGGGATGTTGGAAGCCAGGATGGCTAAGAGCCAAATGACTTTAATGTGCAACTGCATTTTCAGACTTATTTATCAGAGAAGTATAACACACCTATCTCACAGGATACTGCAAGAATAAATCTACCTGTGACGCATAAGCACTTAGAAGAATCTTTCCTAAGAACTGCCAAGAGCAGGAGCTGACGTATGTAGTTGTATTGGAGGGGGCAGTAATGGTCCCAGGGTAATTATGTTTTATTATTTTACATAAGCCGCCTTGAGGATCCTTCTGGATGGAAGGTGGGACAGAAATCAAAACAAAAAGTTTCTCACAGCCTTGGAGAAGGTTTGGGGCACAGGATATATTTGATGACAGAGAGAAAAAGGTACATACTGATGAGTGTTCGAGAGTATTCATATGGGGCTGAGAGGAAATGCGGAAGTGTCAGAAGGAAAGCTGCCAGAGCCAACAGAAGGCCTCCCAGACCAATTATCCTAGGCCGGTGAACTCGACTGCCGAAGTAGCTCACAAAGATGATGAGGACAACATTGCCGATCTGTGGAGATATAAAAGTGCACAGATGAGAACCTCAAAACAGACCGAGAGGAGGAGACCACACTGGACAAGTGCCTCAGTTGTATCTCTGCTTTACTTCCTCAGTTGTCTTATTCTGAACAAGCCCTCTCCTGCTTCATGTGTTATGTTCTGCTAAGCACCATTTCCTTAAAGCAATGTACAAAAAGCCTGCTCAGCGCACAGTCTTTCTTGGGGAGAAAGATGCCCACTGCCACATTTGAGACTGGAAATACCACAGCTGCAAAATGTCCCCCTGTTTTGGAGAGACAAAGTGATCTGGTTCAGTATAGCCTGTGACAGGCTATAGAAATCCCATGAGAGGGAATCTCTCACAATCTTGCGGAAGATTAGAACATTCTTATAAATGAGCGCTGAGGAAGAGTACCTTGACCCTCTTTATGATCCAAGACCTTTGTTTTATTCACTTGCCCTTAAAGTGAGGCCTCTTTAGGCTATAGCAAACAATCAGAATGATGAAAACAGGAACAGCTCAGAGGGCACTGTGTACAAAGGGAGAGTGAATGGTTTTCTATAACAAATTGATTACTCAGCATCTTCCTCCACCCAAGATCAATTGAAGGCTTGAAGCAACAGCAAGTGACAAAACAGCATGGGGAAAAAAAGTAGAAACGTAAACACTGGAGCTGGTAGAAGAAGAGAGGAAAAGATTAAGTGGATGGCAAGGGCAGATTATTGCCAAAGAAAATAAATTCACATACTACCAAAGTACATTTTCTAATTTGCAGCTGAATTAATGAAGGATTCCACTGAAAAGTTTTACGGTGCTTCAAATATCTGTGATCTGATCCAGTTATTTAATCTACAAAGAGTGATACACATGCAGGTCACTTCTTAGTGCTGTAGCAATCAAAAAGTGAACATGCATGTGGTATGCTTACAAACTATCTAGAGGCAATATCAGTATCCACTGAGAGAGCAGGCCTCGGGTCTGATCCAGCACAGGTTTTATGTTCTTATGTTAATCCTCCCTGGAAACCAAGCTGCATTTTAAATGGTTGCCCCTGCTGGTTAGAAATCAATTTGACCTACCCCACTCCAATCCCATTGTTATCAAACCTGGATTTTTAAAGGGCTTCCTCACTACTGAGAATTGATTTTATTTGACTTCCATGTAGGAACATCTCATAACAAATAAAATTCCTCAAGGAGTTTCCTTTCTTGTACACCAAGTGCTCTTTCTTATAATAGAGGCAAATACAGTTCAGTTGAGGATTCTAGCTTACATCAAATAATATGTCTCACATGTATTTCAGCAAGTTGAAAATGCATTTGGACTGAACATTTTTGAATGGTCAGTGTTGTGCAAGAAGATGGACATGTGATTTGAATCATCATTCTCCTGGTGTCTGTGGAGAGTCTGCATTTTAGAACCCGTGTAGCTGGAAATACGTGGACTCGGGCTTAGTATGAGCCATACCCCCTGTTTGCTTTCTCAAAACATCTACATATGTCATAACATATCATGGTTACACATAATGTGCAGGTTACATAAAGTTACAATTACACTGACTTGGTTCAGACTTTGAGACACATTTAACATTTTAAGTTACAGTAATTGTGCTCGAATATGCTCTCTCATATAATTACTTACGCCTCCCCCTCCCCTTATGCTTTGTTGTTTGGCGTTTGGATTCACTCTAACAAATAAATGAGAAACCCTCTATAAATTCCAGAAAGATCCAGGCAGGGGAGCCCATATAAAAGTATTTTAAAAAATTGCTCTGGAAGCAAAACCAAATTAATTTGGACAGGAAGGAAAAGATAACTACTTGTGTGGAGGTTGGAATGAATATTGTCACAGTAAAATGCCCGGAGAAGCAGACCACAGAGGAGACACCATGCAGGCTAATAGGCTTCCCAAGAATAAGGCAACATCTTTTTTGCATCAGAAGTACTTAGGAAGTCCCTCTGTTCTGTCTCCATTCTGAACAGGGTTTGAGAAAGCTGTGGGAAAGTAAGTATTTAACTGGGAAAGATACATTTCTACAGATAAATGGAGCAGGCTGATCTGCTTCCCAGTGGGGATTCTTTTAACAGTTTTGGAGATGAGGCTTCATCAGTCTAGCTCAAGGCTTTGCATATTAGTCCCACCCCTAAGTGGCAGGAGGGACTTGTGGATCTGTCCATCTGTGGACTGGAGGATGTGTACACCAGCTGGCAAACAGGCTGCCTGAAAACTGGATCCATGCCCTATGCTGCACCAGAGGCTGTAAGTGGCAACCTGTGAAACATTAGCCATTTTGATGCCTCCACCAAGAATGTGCTTGATGTGTTTGCCTCCTTCTTGGCCTTCTATGTGCCCATTGGCCACTGAGTATATAAGCAGATGCTATGAATGACAAGTCAACACAATTAGTATAAAAAGGACTTTGGGAATACCTTGAGAACTGAGTACTATCTGTCAGGGCTTTGTCAGAACACTTCAGGGACCAGAGTTTTTTTGTCTGATGACTTTGTGACACATTTTAAATTGTAAGTTTTCTGTTTCTTTTTACAGCAGTGTTTGCAAGCCATTCTGAAGGCTTGGAAAGGACTCTTTTCTTTCCCAGCATTTCAGTTGTGAAAGCAGACAGAGGCATGATATTCATTGTGACACATTTAGGCTGTTAAAGAGACTTTGTTCTGAACCCACAGACTGCTCTAATATTTGTTTACTTTAAAGACTCTAAAAGAACCCTAACAGCAAACTGTCCATACTAGGAAACAACTATATTGTCTTTCCTATCAATTATAAGGAAGGAGGAGTTTGTAGGAATGTGTGAAAAATCAAGATGAGCAAAGCTGTGTTCATTCACACTTCTACATCTCAGCCTCATTCTGTGCTAGTTGCACCACACCACCAAAGACCGACAAATCTTTCCCAGCCTTTCCCAGCAGAGAACATGTTTTGCTTCCAAATGCAATGAGAGCAAGCATTCAGCAAGGGGTCTCTGTCCATTAAGAATAAAACAACCCCAGTTAGACAGGAAGTTTGCAGATAAGTTGTACAACAGCTTATATTATTGCATTATAAAGTGACTTCAGAGTGTACTTTCTTGATCTACAAACTCTTGATCAAGGATCCCCAATGAAATTGCTTGATGATTCTCTATTTGTCTTTGTTTGCTTGAGTTCTGTTGGCCTTGCTACCCAGGAAAAAGATTACAAATATGTTCTTCAAAGTGATTGCTGATGGCCCTGGGAGAAATAGCCTCAAGAACAGCAGTCTGGAACCCCAAATAGAGTAGGAAGTGCAGAAGAACAAGTGGTAACACTCTGTGGATATTAATGTGTGATTTTTTCCATTTTGTCCAAGACATCTCATTATTTCTTTTACCTTGGGCCTTCTCAATGAGATGCTTTGTAAATGTATTTGTGTGCTCTCAGGCTGGAGTATCTGGGAATTGTTAATGCTGGAGAAAGACAACTTAGCCCACTGAGAAGTACTTCTCTAAGGCAGCCTTGGGGAACAGAGCATTTAACAAATCAAAACAGATGGACAGTTTTGCTAATACTATTGAGCTGCCCTTCTGGTCTCACTTACTGTGAGGCTTTGGCAAACTTTTTTTCTTGCAGAAATTATATGAGGCAACATTGCCCACCCTGATGGCTGCTAACACTTGGGTACTGGTGGCTTTGCTCTTCTTCTTTTTTTCCTGGCAGGCCTCAAGATGCATGCTTCCTTTGACTCTGATACATTTTACGTGTTTCTGTCAATATGTGGGGTGCGTGCTGTTTACAGGTTGAAAGTACACCCTGTGCAAGTGCACCAGTGGTCTTGCTAATTAAAATGTCTATATTTTACACTGTCGCTTCTAAGAATTTGATAACATTTCTTGCCAGTCTCCAAGTGCACTGCCAAAAATCAAAGTTGAAATCAAAACTCTAATTGGTTCTGAGTCATGAGGGGCCAAGTTCCAACTTGAAGCTGCTTCAGCAAAGCCAGAATAATATTAGAGCACCAGGTACCGCAAAACAATGCCACGTGGGCAAACCCACAGTAAAGGGCTGCCTGTCATTGCTGGCTGGGTCATTGTTGTAACTCTGGTACATATTTTCATGACCAATTAATGCAGGAATGCCCAGCGATGGACTGGATGCTGAACCCTTCTAGGCCACACCTGTTTCATCTTATTGATTTTGTTTCCACAACCTATACCATCAGTAAACAGGTCGCAACTGGATCTCTGCCTTTTCCTGGTCCTCTGACATTTACTGGAATTCTACAGTTCAGGCCCATCTACTTTAGGGCTCTTAATTCACCAGAGCTATTCTTCCCTCTTGTCTATATTCCGGAAGGAGGGCTTTATGGTTGAGTTTCCTAAAGGACATGAATAGATGCAGAGATGTTGAGACCCTGCTGGACCTGGGTGAAGAGGCTCCTTCTGTGCACTATAATCTTTCTAATAGGCCATAAGCTACAGAGCTTGGTGATAGAAAAAGGGGAGGATCTTTAGCCCTCTCAGGAGAAAAACAAACAAAAAAAACAAGCAAAAGGCTATGTAAAGACCATTAGATTGGGTAACAGAGTCTAGAAAGGACACCTGGAGACAGAGGGTCTTCTGAACTCCAAACAGGGCTTTGAGGAAGCTGAGTAAACCACAATTCAAGCAGCAAAACCCTTGCCACTGGCTGGGTTCCAGCCCGAAGTGATGATGACGACATTCCTTTGGAAAGAAGGATTTTTCATAGGAAACACTGACAGAACCTTAATTATGGGGGTACTACAAAAGGCACGGCTATAATAAAGCCTATCAGTATACGTAAAGTGCCAGTCTTAACTGTCGGAAGAGGCAGGAGATGCTGTAATGGTCTGACTCACATCTCTGTAACAAATTGGGGGGGTTGTTCTTTTAATATACCATTAGCAGATAATATAGCATTACACATCAGATGCGGCAACACTTCTGAGGACCTGGCAGAAAATGCTTATCTAGTAAATCCATGGGTGTAGCAGGACTCCATTTGTAAGGAGGCACAGAAATGTAGGTCAGGCTTTCCTGTTCATCAGAGGAACAGATGGATGGCAGGGGGCCGAAGGACCTCAAAAAGATTCTATCCTACTTTTCTCTACCCTGAAGGGTTCTGCCCATGGATTCTTGCTATGAGAGGAACTGTGTTTACAAAGCATGACTCCATTGCTTTTTCTAAAACTGCATCTTCTGAAACACACAGCATACCTTAATCCTACATCTATCACAAGCGCTCTGTAAAGTGAGCAGCAAAATCAGAAAGACCTGGTTAGTTATCGGAGAATTTAAATAATCACCTCATTTCTGAACCAACACAGAGCTTTGTGGACAGTATGATGGAGAGAAAAAAATGTCCTGTGGCTTTCTTAACAGTGGCAGTAACAGAAAACTATTCAAAAAGACAGTAACACAGCTGTATGCTCTGCTGTAGACAGAATTGGGCAGCTTCTCAAAGGCAAACTAGACATACCAGTTGAGTATCTAGATGACTGTTGCCCAAACAACAGTCACTTATCTGGCTGCTCCTTCTCTATTATTCCCAGCAGCCCTTGCTGCCCTTGTGACATCACAATATTTCACTGGACCCACCTCATATCCAGCATTAAAAATCACCAGTGATATGCAACAAGGGAAATGCAAAAGGACTACTAGACATCAAGGAAGGGTAGAAAGCTAAATACAGTGCTGTTTGGGCAGAATTTACAACAACTAGTGTTAAATCATTTTATAGAACATCGCTCTCCTGTGTGCTAACAGAAGCTTCTAGATTGGCTTTGCTCACAGTGTTCCAAAGTTCAGTGTCCTCCATATTTTTGGACTGCAGCTCCCATCAACTTCTACCAGCATGGCAAACAGTCAAGGGTAAAAGTGGCTGCAATCTAAGATACCTAGAGGCCACCAAGTTAGAGGAAGGATGTTCTCTTATTGCATACAGCAGTCCTTCAATAGTGGCAGTGGGCAAGACATGACAAACTTTAGTGTCCTTCAATATCAGGGTCAGCAAATAGTGTCCCCCAGATTCAGCTGGATTGCAACTCCCAACAGCTCTCGCCAGCATAACCAATGGTGAGGAATGCTGGGGGGTTTGCACTGAAATAATATCTGGGGACCACACTATGCCCAACTTTGTTCTATATTGTAAGTTAACCATTTAACATCTATACTATCTGGATTTAGCTTGGAAAATTTACTTTCTTGGACTGCACTTCCAGTTCTGAGAGTTGTAATTTGAAAAGTATTATTTGTATTTGTTGATTTTATTCATTCATATCCCTTTTTCCCCATTACTGGGACTCAAAATGGCTTCCAAAATACCAACACCAATACAGATTAAAAACACACAAAACATGAGTAATATCTATAAATTTATGAGGGAGGGAGGGAGTTCTTGTGTAAAAAAATCCCTGATTTTTCTAAGTTTTGAATTCAGGGCAATTTATCAGCCATGGATATTTGACAAGGTAAAAGACACACAGAGAAACAAGGTAGAAAACTAGTTGCCCCCTCAGCCTTGTCCTAAAGATGCATGTCTGGTGCAATTACCTCATGTAAACTGGAAATGAAGCCAGAGGACAAGCTGGAGAGGCCGAAGCGTTTTTCAATGGTGGTCAGGCTGCTCTTGAAGTAGGCACTGTAGAGGAGCTGGGCAAGCTGTAGGAGGCCATGGCAGAGTACGAACATCTGTCAAAGCAAAGACACAGAATTAAGAGTGTGGTCCAAGTGAGATCTCAGAAATCACTAATACTAAGTTGGAGTATTCTTGCTCCAGTGATTCACATTTTTTGGGAAAGTAAAACACAGCTCACAAAAGAGAACCTGATTGACTTAATTATCTCAATAACAATTTTTGTTCTGTAGAAATCTTTGGAGGTATTTGTGAGATTTCAAGTCACACAGGCCACATTCTTCACAATCTCACTTAAAACACAGAGGGCCTTTCCACATATTACCTTGCTCTGTTGTCTTCCGGAATGCAGCGCCTTTGCTGGGAAGGGAGTGTGACAGGCATGCTCTCTTCCACATCCAATTGGCTCCCTGTGGAAGGAAGTGCAAGGGACATGCCTCTTCCTTCCGCAGTGGAACCGAGCTCTTTACCATACTATGCTGGGGCAGGAAGCACCTCCATTGTGCTTCTGGCCCTTCCACATGGCAGATAAGTACAGGAGTGTCATGCGATCAGGGGTCATTGATGGAGAAACTCCACCAATGATTTACCCTGCGATTGCACTGGCTGGTGATGGGAGAAGAGTGGGACTGTAACAATGTCATACAGAAGCATTGTCATGATCCTGCTCCTCTTGTGTCCCCATGCCGGGACACAGTCATTGTACGGAAAGAGCCAAAGACTCAGATATTACTCCAAATTGCCCATTGTGGTGATACTTTTGTTCAGCCAAGCAGAAGTCACAACATTAATACTCAGAGTGAAATGGAAGTTTCCTGTCGATTCAGAAGCTCAGTTTTTCATACTGAGATCTCCCATCCCTTAGATACTACCAAGAGTCATAGTATTCAAGGAAGATCCAAATATTGTGACAGGCATTATAAAGAGGATGGGAAAATCCTTTGCTTTTGTGATTTAAATACAATTGACTGGCAGGTTTGCACAAGTGAAAGAGCATTAGACAGAACATACATTGTGGGTGTGGGTGTTGGAGGCATTATCTTCAGCTTGACAAAACTGTCTCTTACCAATTATCATCTCAACTACTGTTTGACACAAGGATCATGTCTTCACCGTCTGCTTTTAAAATGGGTGCTTGTTAAAACAAGCAAAGGTAGGAATTTGGCACTGAGAACAAGGGTAACCTGTGACAATTTTTTCGGCACAGAGTGCTCCTCTTTAGTGTGCCACTCAGCTAGCCATACTCTTTCCCAAAATATTCTCTTCCCTTTCTCTTCTGTGTCTCTACTACTACCTCTCTTTCATTTCCATCCTTCCAGCATTCAGTGTTCTATGGTTACAGACTGCTGACACTCCTCAGTGGATTAGTTTAGCTCTTTCTGCAGAGGCTTACAATATTGTTAAAAAGATACAGAACATAACAACAATATTAAAGCAGTATTAATAATATTAAACTGTAAACCAAGTTGTGTTTTTTCCAAGAATGCTCATACTTCTCATTTGTTCCCTAGTGGCTTCATTTCCTGAAACAATCAGGGAAGAGATGTGGTCTGGTGACAACATGACTTGAACAGCTGTAAAAGGGAATTGGACACATTCATGGACTATGAGGCTATCCTTGGTGACCAGTCAGGATGGCTACATATCACCTCCAGCCAGGCCAGAAGCATTATTCCTATGCATTTCAGTTGCTGGGGAATGTTATCCTGAGGTGCAGTTGGACTCTTGTCTGCCTACAGTTTCTGCAGGCAACAGGTTGGCCACTTCCTTTGGCCCAATCTAGCACAGCTTTTCCTGGTTATTACCTCTTGCTATACTAGGAGATAACAAATAATGATTACTTATTTATTTCCCAACTCTCTTCTCACTTTAAACAGGGCGGAGAATCAGTGATGAACAAAACAGCAATGGTGATACTAGAAGAAATGGCAATGCAGAAAAGGGTGAGGGATTCAAGGCCAAAAGGGTATTAACAATGAAAATAAACAGTATTCTGCTTCAAAAAGATGATGCTTTTTAAAAATAATTTTGCCATGGTTCTTTAAGTGTTAAGTATAGCCTGATTTGACTGAATGGGGGAAATTTATGGAAGATGAGGCTACCCCTAAAGGTGACTAGTTATGAGTGATTTATTCTTTCTTCTACCAAAAGCAGTATATGTCTGTATAACAGTTGCTGGGAAGCTCAAGCAAGAAGGTGATTGTGTCCTGCTTGGGGGCTTCCCATAGGCACCTGGTCAGCGTCTATGTGATGGAACTTTGGACTAGATGAGCCTTTGGTCTGGCCCAGCATAGCTCTTCTTATGTTCTTGAGGCAATGCAGGTTGCTAGGTAGATAAAAAGAGGAGGAGGCAGAGAAGGCAAAAAGGAGAGGAGATGAAGATTAAGAAAAAGGAAAAAGAAAAAGAAAAAGAAGAAAACACACAGAATGGAGAAGAAAAGAGTGAGAGAGAAAAAGTAAGATGTACAACTTTTCTGCAGCAATGTTACAGCCACTAAACCATCCTGGACTTTTTTCTGCATGGTGAAAAAAAGGGATCTATATCTTAAGATTTTGTCCCAGCTATACTTTGTTTCTGTACTGTATACAACTGACCTGACTTACAGAATGTGCATTGTGGGATAGCTGTATATGAGCTCCATGCCAACTCAGAACAGTGTGATACTACATGCCTGTTAAAACTGCTAGATTCTAGTACTAGATTCCATATCACACTATTCCTGCTTTATGAAATCTAAAGAACCTTGGGGATCCCTCTTTTAACTTCCTGCAACATCTAAACAGAGAATAAAGGTGATGTGAACATGGACTGGGTCTCGTGTAGAGAACAGGCAAACTGTTTTCTTAGATGGCATGGTGCTTGCTGTGTTTCAACGATATCCTGTCTTAGCTAGAGTCTAGGTTCTAGATGAAGATGGTGAAGTTTGCCCTCCAGATGTTTCGGATAACAACTTCCATGATTCCCTACCACTGCCTATATTGTCTGGGGCATCTGGGTACTGAAGTCCCAGAAAACCAGTGGGACAAAATTCCCCCCTATCCCAACTTGTAATATTAATTGCATTTCAGAAATAGATGCTGTAATATTAATAGCGTTTCAGTGGTGAGGCAGACAAACTTGTAAGCTGGTAAATCTGATCACTTCCTTTTCATCCAAATGGCTAGTTAAGAAAGAAAACGTGGGTTGGAAGACAGGATATAGTTTGTTTAATTTCAGACATTTGACCCATCTTCTTAGGATGTTTTTGAGAAGGGGGAACCTCTAAAAGACTGACAGGCAGCCCCTTGTTCTCCTGCTGCCATGCACACCTTCATCTCCTGTTCCAAGAACCTATGTGCCCACCAGAAATTATAGAGAAATTGTTTAAGGAGCATGTGAGGGCAGGTGAGAGGAGAGAGATGCTGATGTTGCAACTTACTGTATTCTGGTAAGCCAACAACATGATTACAAAATATTAAAAAAGTAGGAGAAAAATAATGTGGTTTTCCAATTTTCTTAGGTTTAAAATTAAAAACATGACTTGTAAACAAAGTAATGTTTACTTAGTAATGAAATTCTTATCTGTGAGGAGACTTGAACAGTTGTTCTAGTTAACTTTACAAATCTCTCTGTATCAAGAGTCAACAAATGTAATTAGGCCATTCCATCTACAGTAATGTCTTTTCAGTAGCATTGTGGTTTTATGGAGCAAACCTGCCACTGGTGGTTTTACAAAATTCTCTGCGTGCCCCCCTCAGAACTAAGAGCACTCATAAAATAACTCTTGGTTTTTAGCTTTGTCTGGCATCCTGACTGGAATGGCCTATGAAGCCTGGAGCTGGCACCTTTAGATCTTACAGAGCACCCTCTTCTGGTGCAACCTCCATATACATGAATGCCAGGTCACACAAAGTGTCTCTCCCATTATAGTCAATGGGTGTGATGGGCACACGCATGTATGGGCACAGGCATGCACATGTTGCATCCATTGACTAGAGTGAGATATGACACTCACTTTTAATTTTCACATGGGGGTTCCTGAAGCTGAACCACCACATGTATGGAAGGTGCATTGTATGTAGTTTTAAGGGCCAAGCCTATAACATGTTTTTTTCTCTAAACTTGGTTTTAAAATCTTCCATAAGGAAAATCAATTCTGGGATTATTTGATGAAGTAGTGTAGAGAAATCTTCCATAACATGTGTTCTACCAATAACTGAACTGTGGAAGCTGGGTCCCACCATGATAGACATAGAAGCTCGCTTTACAGAGAAGGACATTTATACATCCCCTGGCATTCTGTTATTATTGTTGTCATTTACAGTGAGTTTTAAGAACATATTTAAAACTGCACTATTATTGCTGGGAGTAAATATGAAAGAAAACAGCAACTCCAACAGCACTTGAAGATTCTAATAACACAAATCTAGTAACAATAAAATAAACCTGGGAAATGGGGTAGAAGCACCATGGATAATCTCTGGCAGGAAGCAACCATCAATATGCTTGGTGGTAGGCAAGGGGAACAGAGGGTCTGTGTCCAAAGTTATTACTATACCATGCCAAAGGTCATAGATAGTTAATCCATTGCAGATGACATTGGTAGCAGATAGCACATCACACTTGCAACAGAATACAGAGACTGAGGTAGAGCAAATTCTTCCTAATTGTCATGAAACCTTTGTACCAGAATTATCTCCCCCCCCCCCAACCCTCTAACAACAACACACTTCTCTGGCAGTGGTTCTTAACTTTTCTTGAGTAATGGACCCTTTTGAGAATCTGATGAAAGCTATTAACTTCTTACTCAGAAAAATACTCTTGAACACAATTTCCATAGTTAACAGGAAGGAAATCAAAGGAGGAAAAATCTTTTTCTTCCTGAAGCCCACCCACGGATCCTCAAGGTGTCCAGGGAACATTGGTTAAGAAAGCCTGCTCTTTCTTTTGCCCTGATACTTCACCTCCCAACTCCCAACTTGTCTTTGTTGGCGAAACCCTAATGGTAGTATAACTTTTAACAAAATGAAAAATGTCTCCTGGAAGTCTAACAAAAGGCAATTGCATTCAAAAGCTAAATCTAACAGATAGCAGAGTCTCTTGTCTCTTTTTCCAGCAACAAATTTGACAATAATATTTTGTACTATTGCATTACTTGGGGCTTCCTATTTTTTTTCTTTTTCTTTTTTTTAACAATATGACATTTTTGTTTATGCAGTGAGAATAAAAAATAGTTCCTCAACTATAGCCATCAGTGGAATACTCTTTCCCCTTCCTGCAACTCTTAACGCACCTAACATTCATCAAATAATACAGAAAGGCAGGGGCTGGTGCAGAGATTAGGGCAACAGCAAGCGCTAGCAGATTACATCTGCTTAATAGCATAGTGGTTCTTTTGGAACCTGCCCTAAAAACAGAAAGCAAGGCAGAACACCTTTCTCAACATGTGATTCATGTATATATATAGTGCAATCTTATCTATGCCTACTTTTAAGTAAGTGCCAATAAGTTCAGCGGAGGTTATTGCCAGGTAAGTAAGTATAAGACTATAGCCTTACACGGAATGAAGTTCTCCATATTCTGAGGTACAGTAGGGTGCTCTCCGTTTTGATCTATATTTAGCCAACTTAACATTTTTCTGAGGAAGTGGGACATCTTCTTACATGGCATATGAAACACAACCAGGAGAATGAACAGCTGTTAACTTGAAGGAAAGCTGAAATTTGTGACAGCTACAAGACATGCCCAAAAAGCAGTACAAAACTAGGCCTTTGCTTCTAAAAACAAACAGAAAAACACAAGCCTCCAAACAAAAACATAGTTGCCTGGATTATACAAGAAACTTGGATGGAAAGGGACATATTAGAAAGCTGATTAATGGATATTGAGAAGAAAATCAAAGTATTTCCAAGATCTAAGCCCAGGCCAAAATAGCAGGCACTGAAGTTTTGTAACTGTATCCAACTAAGAGTTTTGGTTTATGTCCTTGGAATCCAAACTGCTGCCATAATAGGGCAATTAACTGGTGTTCAGCATGGTCTTTTTTCTATGAATGCTAAAATCAGCTGTCCTACATAAGCTAGTTTTGGGTCTTTTTAGTATGTATCTAAGGATAATGGCAGAAAAATGACACCTTTTATAGTAAAAACAAAACAAAAACCAAAGCAGATGTGCATTCATGAGGACTAATAAACTTCAGAGATGGATACAATTTTTGTAATTAGGACCACTGAAGTAATACTAATGGGGTGCATAAGTCATATCAGCTTTTACGTTCACTAGAACTCTTCATCAAGCATGACTGCATGAAAATTCTGGGACAGGGGAAGAAACAAGAAATCCAAAAGTCCACCCGCCATGATGGATGACTAATGTTTGTGTCTGGAGATCAAGGATGGTTATTGCATAAAAAGAAGAGAAGTCTTACCTGGAGATACCAGGAATTGAACCTGGGACCTCCTGTATGCAAAGGATGTGCTTCACCATTGACCCATAGCCTTTCGAACATTGAGGGAAGGACAGCACACACTCTGTT
Organism: Iguana delicatissima; assembly: GCA_948472985.1. NCBI lineage: Eukaryota > Metazoa > Chordata > Lepidosauria > Squamata > Iguanidae > Iguana > Iguana delicatissima. The sequence goes on from CAOKZL010000330.1 coordinate 191,450, forward strand.
TTATGCCCCATTTCCTAGACCTACACCCTCTGCCATGCACCTTATTGGGACAATGTAGGCTTAAGGAAGGAAACCTGTTCCCCTCATAGAATCATAGAAATGTGGAATTGGAAGAGACCACAGGGGCCATCCAGTCCAACCCCCTGCCATGCAGGAACACCCTCAAAGCACTCCCGACAGATGGCCATCCAGCCTCTGCTTAAAAACCTCCAAAGAAGGAGCCTCCACTACACTCCGAGGCAGCATATTCCACTGCTGGACAGCCCTGACTGTCAGGAAGTTCTCCTTTCCTGCAGCTTGAAGCCATTGCTCCTTGTCCTGGTCTCTGGAGCAGCAGAAAACAAGCCCAGTCCCTTCTCTACATGGCATCCCTTCAAATATTTAAACATGGCTATCATGTCCCCTCTTAACCTTCTCTTCTGCAGACTAAACTAGCTCCCTAAGCTGTTCCTCATAGGGCATGGCTTCCAGACCCTCCACCATTTTGGCTGCCTTTTTCTGGACACGTTCCAGCTTGTCGATATCCTTTTTGAATTGAGGTGCCCAGAACTGGACACAGTATTCCAAATGAGGCCTAACCAATGCAGATAGAGTGGTACTATTACCTCCCTCAATCTAGACACCATACTCCTATTGATGCAACTAAGGATCACATTGATTTTCTTGGCTGCAGCATCACACTGCTGACTCATGTTCAGCTTGTAGACTATTAAGACTCCTAGATCCCTTTCACATATACTGCTATCCAGCCACGTGTCCCCCATCCTATATTTCTGTATTCCATTTTTTCTACCTAACTGTAGGACCTTACACTTCTCTCTGTTGAATTTCATTTTGTTAGCCTTGGCCCAGCTCTCCAGTCTGTCCAGGTCATTTTGAATTTTGATCCTGTCCTCTGGCATATTAGCAACCCCTCCCAATTTGGTGCCATCTGCAAATTTGATGAGCATGCCCTCTATTCCTTCATCCAAGTCGTTGATGAAGATATTGAACAGCACTGGGCCCAGGACAGAAACTTGTGGCACCCTGCTAGTCACTTCTCTCCAGGATGAAAAGCAGCCATTGGTGAGCACCCTTTGGGAATGGTCAGTCAACCAGTTACAGATCTACCTGACAGTAGCCCTGTCCAGCCCACATTTTACTAGCTTCTTTGCTAGTAAAGTCATCCAAACTTCAGGAGTCTTTAGTGCCACATATCTCTTTATTTGCACTCATTCATAAAGATCAGGTGCTACCTTAATGCACACAGCAGTTTCTGGGACCAAAGAACTTATAGTCTTAAATATGACAGAGGATAGACACAAAGAAGGAAGATAGAGCAAAGGTATGTGAGGAGATGACATCTATTCATTTCAGTTGCACACAAGATAAGGGCCAAACCAGGCATTAAAGAGCAATAGCTAATACTTTAATAAGTAAAATCTACTAGCAAAATCCCAGTTCTCATGGGGAACACAGAGCATGGAAAATCAAGTTTAAACCTTCCCTCCTCTGCTGAGACCCTTAAAAATCAGCCCCATACTTAGCAATTAGCATTTTTTTAAAAAAAGTCCCATTAGCTGTTTTTTAATACTAGAGACAATTTTCATTGGAATGGTGGATGGTAAGGATTAAATTTCCCCTCTCTACACACTGCATTTCCAGTGAAAACTGCACACAAGCCCAACTACACAGTGTATCATACTTTTTGGCCCTTAGATTAGGATAGAGTTGGTAAAAAGAAACTGACTGTAAGAGCAAGATCATGCATGCAAAGCACTAGGTCTTGAGTATACAAGCCTTCCACATTTGCTAGAAATTTAAAATATCAAGGGTGTATGCATGTGTCTATGGGAAAAGGGTGAAGGCATGGTGGGGAGAATGGGCACCCAAGGTCCAAACAAGGTCAGAGAAAGGAGGGAGAAAGAGAGTGGGTCAGCATAATGGCCCTATACTTCCCCTCTCTCACCACCTCCTTCCTTGGGTGTGTGTGGGATCATCAGAACAGGATTTGTGGTGCTAAGAAATCAGGCTTTGAGCTGTTCTTCACTGACCAGGCATTGGGCTGGTGGAGGAGGAGGTCAGTTTTTAAAGGACTGTGTGACCTGATTGGAACTGCCTGCAGGAGGAGGGCAGGGGTTGAAGAAGCTCACAAATAATCAAATCTGTGAAAGTTGAACTCACAAACGTGGAGGGCCGACTGCATTTCAAAGGCACATGATGCAGCAACCTTACTGAAGCTAAGTCAGTTTGCGCCTGGATGGGTTCCTTGGGCCTCATCATACCTGCCCCCACTAACTATACATTTCTTAATATTTTTAAAGTATCTGGATTCAAGTTTTTAACTGCTTCCAAAAATAATTTCGCTAAATGTTGTACAATATAAGTTGCTAGACCCCTCTGCAGAAAATTCAGGAAACTGTCAACATCAGTTTCTGCTGATACAAGCCAGTACATTTCCAGTGTACCTGTTTTTCTCCATCAACAGCAAAAGCTGCAAAGCAATGTTAGTGCCTTTCCTGAACTATACAAAAGAAAGAGGAAAAGAAATGTCCTCTGAAATGTAAGCACTATGATCACAGAAGCTGCTGAGGCTGGGACCTGCAAGTTAACAAGTTCAGCCAATTGTCCAAATGAACAATGCCTGCAAGGCTTCCGTGTTACATGTGAAGTTGACACAAGAACTTTAGAAACTGTAAAAAAAAATAATAATACCGTGGCACTAGTAAAGCATCTCTACTACGTCACAGGGAGTGACCCTCATAGAGCAGGAACCAGACCTCCAAGCAGGGCCATGTTTTCTTGACATCAACCTCAGACATATTCCAGCATGTTGTAAAAGAATCTCAAAAACAGAGACAGGCACCCATCACTCTGCACATCCATCTGTGCTTTCTTCAGTCACTTGATAATCACCTTGATGTTTATTTTAATGATGGTTGAATGATTATGACTGCAGGCTGTTTATATAAGCTGCTCAACTCTTTTCCAAGCCACAATTGACTCTGAAAAAGGGAGAGGCTACACAAACATCTCTGTCGGCACTTCCACTCATAACTTCTATAACACTTTAATTTGGGGGAAAGGAAACCAGCAGAGGGAGGGGAATCATTTGGCCCTTCCAATTTTTGGCTTTCAACTCCCATAATAGCTGATCAGTGCTCATAGTGAATGGGGCTGGTGAGACTTGTTGGACAAAATATCTGTGGCCCTTTCACACTACACATTTATAATGGGATGATTCTATTTTAACTGCCATAGCTACACCCAGTGGAATCCTGGGGTTTATAGTTTGGCCCTTAGATTAGGATTTAGGTGCTTTCTGGGTAAGAGTTCTAAACACCACTACCTAAAGTGCAAACTCCAGGATTCCATAGGAACATTTATGTTGTGGTTAAAGTGGAATCATAGTAGTATAACTGTACAGTGTGAAAGATTCCCTGAAAAATAAAAGATTCTCTATCCCTGCCTTACCATCTCCCACCAGATTTACTTTCTGATGTTCCATCAGTCAATATCATAATATCTTAATTCATATGGAATTAAGCATCACTTTCAGGTTCTATACTATTGGCCACAGATGGAGATCAGATGTGTTAAAAGCAAATCTAGATAACTGCTGGATTTTATAATGTCAAAAATGGCAAATCATCCATAGTATATTTCTTTGTTCAGCATTATTGGTGATAACCTGAAACCTTAACTGATAATCCAGTGGTATGCTACATTTTAAGACTGTGCCACATCTCAGGACTATGACTTCTGGAGATTCTCCTGTTCTGTGCCTTTACTACAAAGCCAGATTGTTTCTTCCTCTTCCCATTCACCCATACCCCACTCTGCAGAACATCTAACTGGATGGAAGAGTTTTGAAGAAGTTAAAATCTTGCTCATTTGTTTTGGGATATTTTGGTTGATCCTGATAAATGTATTGCTTGACTGTGGATTTGGGAGCATAACAGTTTTACATAAATATATTTTTTTAAAAAGATACATTCTTCTCCACACATATCCAATTTTGGCACACCCATAAAATATGAGATTTCAGTTGCAAAGAAATCAAATTAATATATTAAAAGGCTTTCTTTTCAGTCACAATAACCACAAAGTAAGGGACACAGAAACAGATCTGGATTCTGTCTGTTTACGCTCTACAAAATATTATGACAACATGTAAAAATTGGAACACAGTCTGTTTTCAGCAAATGACAGCATGTCATCTATACACAAATGTCGGTTGTATTCTTTCAGCTTATATACCCTTTTCTCTCACAGATTATGTAAGATAACATAGTCAACAACCTTATTTACCATTCCAAGGCTACATTCAAACATCTGTCATGAAATGTAGCCCATGTTGTAACATCTACAAAGGCCTGAAAAAGGCGGTCAGCCCCATAGTTGTAACATTTGCTAGCAAACCAAAGTTCATATATGTGGTAATACAGAATCCATTAATTATAAAGAAAACCCAGTGAAAAAAAGTCATTTCAATTACAAAAATCTTCTTTTTCTGGTTTTATATAAAAACAGATGATGAGTGTTGAGACACAGAACTACTGAGTTCTATCAATTCCAGAACAGCACAGAATTGAACAGGTTGAAGATCTAGTCTAACAAAGGGCAAATTCTGACAGCGTAGCATGCAAATAAATAAGGCCTTAAACTACGATTTTCCTACAAACAAGGAATGTGGGGAATGTATACCTTGTCGTCAATATTACTTCCGAGAGGCACTAATCAGTTTGAAAACAAGGTACACATTTGCCAGGTGCCTTGCTTTAAAGCTACTTTGCAGCTTCTTGCCAATTGGCACTGCTGAAATTTAACAGTAAGGCAAGAATGGGGCTCTGCAAAAAAGATGGGTAGTCCACATGTCACCTACCCTGATCATTGCCAAAGCTAGGAAACTGTTAAAGAGCAGCTACAGTACTTCATGTGAGGGAAACAGTACAGTTAAGCCTAATCCTGAGCTGTTCTTTGTTGCTGTAATGACAGGGAAGAGTTTCCTTTGACATGTTTGTACAAAAAGATAAAAAATAATCATACAAAATTCTATGTGAGTTGGTGTCTGTTCAGTAGGTGGCACAAAAAGAGACACTGGGAAGGATGAAAGTGAGAAATCCCAAGTGGCAACATGTCCCAAGTGACAAGCAAACAACTGCTTTCTCCCAGAATCTACCAGGACTGAGATTAAATCCTGCCAGGACAAACCCAAAGTTTCTTCCTGTCTCTAACATAAGAAAATGGAGGTAGATGAAGGACACAGTACAGCTGGATAAAAATCCAGACCAGCTCCTCTGGCAGAGAGTCTCTCTTCTTCTCACTTGCCAGGCTTTAAGTGTTCTGCTGTAAAGTTTGTGTATGTGAATTTCCTCCTATCATTGGGGGGAAATCATGAAACTCAGAGGCCATTATTCTTATCTGCACTATATCTTTTCTGTCTTTTCAGTGGAAGACTGAAATAAGCACCCAGAGTTTTGAGAAGTTACATTTTTGGATTATAGTTCCCAGAATCCTATGGAGACCACAAGAATTCCACGAGACCATTCTCTGAATCTGCTAGGCTATGGAAACAGTTTGAAAAATTCTGGCATTATCAAAGATATCCTTTTCTATAAAATGGTAGTTTTTCAACATATATTTGAATGCCATATATTTTCACTTTCTCCAGAGAGCATAGGAGGGTGCACATAACTGCAAGTTACTCTACTTTATAACAACCCTGCAAAGTAGGTGTGGTTGAGAGCGAACAACTGGCCCACATTCATCCAATGAGCTTTGTTGCTGAGTGGAAATTTGAACTCTGAGCTCTTGGGGTAAAAGCAGACACAAAGCTTACAAAGTAGCTGAAAGAAACAGCATGAAAACTAAGTGGTGACAAAATGGCTACTAAGGAGTTTATTTCAAAACAAATACCCCAAGCAACAGCGGATAATGAAATAATCATTGAAGCAGAAGACAGCCGGACAAATTGATCATTGGCACTAAAAACTGCATTAAAAGTTTTAGAAGTTAAAGAGGTTCTAACTTGGTTCTGAGAAGATAATAACCAAAGTACCTCCTGGATCTGCCATGTGTGTTGGATGGAGGATTCTGAAAATACATCTCTACAAAAAACTACCACTGACTGACAGACTTCAGTCAAGCAGATGTTACTGAAACAGTCATGTAATCTTTCCTCATTAATGCTTCTTGTCACTTCCTCCCCATGTTGATTTCCACACTGTGATCTCCACAGGGCAGAGACCTGTCTTCCTGTACTCTAAAGTGCCATATAGCATTAATGGTGTTTTACAGCTACTGTACACACATACATACATTCTGTTGAAGACAGCATGTTCTTGGCAACAACAACACTAGCTGTAAAAATTCATGAATAGTTTAGCATGGGAGTAGGTCCACAAAGCCTATAGACTGCATGTAGACCAACTGGTCATAGCATACAGGGCAGTTCATACTTTGTTTGCACAACAAACACCAATGCCAGAATTCGGTTCACTGTGAAGACAGCGGCTTTTTTTAAAAAAATTTTTTTTTATTAAACATTAAACCAAAACACAAACATACATAAACAAATAACACCAAACTATGCCATAAACAATCATACAGAGAACCTAAATAACTAAATAAGTATTCTTCAAAACAAGGGACATGCATTCCATGCACCTTGTTTCAAGTGAAAATAGTTCTCCCAGAAGCACTGTTTTCATCAGAGTCAAGGCATGTCTGCTTTGCTTCCAAGATTAATAGTGTTTCCAGCTGGCTTCCATTAATGCAATTCGCTTCAGAACTGATCCTGTGCTTCTTGTTTCCATGGGAAAAGCACCACCCTTTCCTGCATCCATTTCAACAGCACTAGGGGGTTACCTTTGGTGGATTCTGAGAAGTCTCAAATTTGGACTACAGAGCAATTAAAAGTATCCATCCCTGCTTTCAGGAGAGGATCAGTCTGGTAGGATGTCCCAGCACAGTTGCCTGTGAGTAATAAAATTCCAACATTGGAGAAATTTGGGCTTGGTGTTTTATGCATCAAGGCATTATGTTAGTATTCTGAGACACAAATATCTGGCCAGCCAAAACATCACAAAATATAAAGAGTGGTAGCTCTGAAGAGAGAGGATGTCAAAACATTCTTTCTCTAATGCAGGGTGGGCAAGCAAGAGGGAATAAGACAAACAGATCTCTGTGTGACAGAGATCACCCAGCCTCTTCCCAGAAGCTGGAAACTATGGACAGCAAAGGAACATAGAACGAACTCAGGAAGTTAGGTTCTGCTCTTTTTCTCTCTGTGTGACAGAGATCACACAGAGAGAAAAAGAGCAGAACCTAACTTCCTGAGTTCGTTCTATGTTCCTTTGCTGTCCATACTTTCCAGCTTCTGGGAAGAGGCTGGGTACAAAAGAATACTTAATAACCATGCAGTTACAGAATATAGTGTATATTCTTAGAAGCAAAGTAATGGCTGTTTGAGCACCATGAATCAATCTGTTCCTAATGTATATCTGCTGGACCATAGAGCTTTAATTGTATTCTCTTAATAGAGGCAGTTTATGTGGAACTTCAACATCTGTTTTAAATCACTACATGTGACAAGCAAAGTGAAGGGATAAGAGGTCTGCAAAAAGAAACACAGCTGGGGGGATGCAATGAAACAGCACATAATCAAAAGTAGGAAGGAACTTCATCATCCAAGTGAAAAGAAGAAGAAGAAGAAAAAAACCCAGTCAGTTTAAAGACACTGCATCTATAGCATAAAAATTTGGAGTCAAATCAGACATTAATGGGAATGTATACTTGTTATGATTAACCCACGCTCCTTCCTACAACAGGTTTTCCCCAAAGACATAGGCCACAGCAGTTAAACTTGCATATTAGGTACATGTTGACTTTGTAGCCACATAACAAACATACTAAGTGCAAGGTTTATACACAGGTGAAACAGAAGCAATGACAAACAGAGTCAAGGCATGTCTGCTTTATGAAGGAAGAACCAAAACTGTGATAAACATATCATTTAGTTAGATATCCCAAGGGGTTTAAATGGATACAGCTTTGGTGACTGATAAAAAAAAAATTGCAGCAGAGAGGATCATCTGCATAGTGCTGCCGTTCACCAGGACCTGGAAGGCCATAGGATTCCCACCCTGGTCTAAATCCAATTGCCAATCACCTTCTTTGGAGGTTTTTAAAGAGAGACTGGATGGTCATTTGCTGGGGGTGCTTTGAATGCGTATTCCTGCATGGCAAGGGGTTGGACTCGATGGCCGTTGCGGTCTCTTCCAACTGTACGATTCTAGAGAAGAGTAATTAAATCAGTGGAACAAACAGAAAAATTAATCTATTTATCAAGTTTCCATTTACTTTATGAGTCTACGCTAGTTTGAACAAGCAGTTGGATTCAGTCCTAGTTCTTAACTCAAAGCAACAAGAGCTGTACAAAGTGAGAGCTAAACTATACACCATATTAAGCATCCAGGGTCTACCTTTGCCTCATATTTTTTCTTTTCCCAGTAAGTTCACCCCTTAAATTTAGCCCCCTCATGTGAGCTGTAAAATAAATTAAAAATCTCAACTGGTGCCAGTGGAAGGTTTTGTTTTTTAAACACTTTGCGGGAGAAGGCATTATGTGAGGAAAAAAAACTGCGGGTGAAGTTTAAACTTTCCTTACTTGCACTTGTTGGTCTCAATCTGGATCAGGCTCACACATGCTTACTTTGCAGTATGAAAAATCAGAGGCTCAGTGGCAGGTCACAAACTTAACTAATGTGTAACTAATTTAGCTCTAAGTAAAAAAAATGGTATTAACGCACTATATGATGTTCAGTGTTCAGATGCACTAGAGGGGGAAATCAGATAAGTGAGCTCTGGCATCTCTAGGGTTGTTCATGCATGGATCTTCAGGCTTTCTTATTTAGAATTGACACTATGCAGAATTCACAATTCTGTGAATTCAACCAGACTATATTAGTTTCATAATAAATTTCAAAATTAAAACAGTAAGTCAAAAACACTGTGTATTTGCCCAAACCAACATTTTCATCATAGGCATGTTGATTTTGGTGTTGTGACAACTACACAAATGTGGATGTCTCTTCCCTTCTGTCTTGTTTTCTACTTTCCCTGGTATCCTGCTTTCTTCCCCCTGGTTATTTAATAGTACAGATTACCAACAGTTGAAGAATTGAATGATTCAAATTACTATGGGTCTGTGTCAGTTTTCTACATGTTCTTCCCCTCTCTCTCTCTCCCTCTCTCTCTCTCTCTGTTTGTGTGTGTAGAGGGGAGACTTTTTTTCAAACTTTAGTGCTAGACTTCCTAAAGATACTGCCTGCTTGATATATACCAAGTAATTCTTTTCACCTTTTCTTTAAAAAACTAAACCAAACCATTACTTTGAGCAAAGCATGACACTAGTGTCTGAAGACAGACACAGAACTGTTCTACTGCTTTTCACACACACACACACACACACACACACACACACACACACACACACACACACACACACACACAGGCACAAGTAGGTCTCAATTTTTTTCCTGCAAGATGATTCATTTTCCATCTTGGTATGATATTATTGTACATTTTATGCTGAGATCCATAGCATCCTGTTGGTAAAATCTCTTTTCTCAAGTTTTGCTGACACTAATTGTTTGCAAGTGAGAGACAGCCTCTTTCTCGCACTATGAATGGAAAGCGCTTGTTATCTGCTAACAGGGGATAAAGGAGGGTGGAAAGGTTACAGTGTAAGAGTGATGAATCAGTCTAGGGCAGGAGGCTTGGGAAGGGGACGGCAGGGCAGATTGAACCAAAGTGCTGTAGGTCCATCACCTTCTTCTTCCCACCCCAGCTCCATTTAATAAAAAGGAAAAGAGCTGATGCTATTGTTGACAGTGGTATATTAGGGAAATGAAGGGAAGCTCTCAAGAATATGGCTCCATAGTACTCTGGTGAGGAAATGAAACAGTACAAAACTGTGTGAGAAGCATATATATTGGAACAATGTGGAAAGCAATGCTTAAAATAATCCATCTGAATGGCCCCTAAGTGTCAATAAAGACAGATGACTTGGTTTCCAATAGTATTCAAATAATGAACATCTAGTCCATATATCAGGCTGTTGCCTTAAAATCAATAAAGGATACCAAGACACTTGTAGAACCTGTCAAGCTGTTCTCATCTAACTGAAGATACTGATTTATGAGCTAGTGAGAGACAAGTTTTTATACAGAGAGATCTCCTTGCAAACAGGGTGGAATTTGGATGAAGTCAATGTTTGGAAAAGCACTGGCCTTTTTAGGAAATTTGGATCCTATGCTTCCCTAGTATCCTTATTGCAATTTAGTTTTAGCAATGTCCTGAAGAGATTAACTGATCTAAAACTCCCAGAGTCCAGAAGAGAGTATAGATGCTTTGGAAGAGACAGTGCACTGGAGTCCACAATGGGAGGGTGAAAGCTGTTTGTGCACGTACTCAGGAATGCTTTTGTTTTCCCGGATTGCCCTCTGAGACACTATTGAAAAACTTTGGGTTTTATTTACAGTTGGAATGTTACTGCTGAAACTATAAACGCCGGACTCCACAACACTCCACTTTACAGCACAATTCTGCACAATTATCCTTCTGAGAATGGTTCACTCTGTGTCATTATTGTGCACACAAAGAGCATGGATAGTTCTTTTGTCTGGCCTGAGTTTCTGCTCCTATTTTTTTTTTTTAACTCTAATACTCAGAACCAATTCAGGGAACAATAGTCCAAAAAGGCAACATTTCCATATTCTTCACTGTCTTTATTTATTTGGCATTCCTCTACCCACATGCACAGAAATAGTCTTGGGAAGGTAGGGTAGAACACAAGGAAGCCTTCATGACTGGACTGTTGTCTCTATCCTCATCTCTGAAGACCTAAATTTTGCTGTTAGTTGGGATTTTTTGCTGTGATTATTCCTTTTGTATTTTTTTTTTAAAGATCTGTTTGGCTCAGCTTTTAGAAGCCTATTGTTCAAGACGTTATCCGCTACAAAGTATTTGTCACGCCCATTATATTTCTTGGGTTGGTTCCCCGGTCTGTCCTCTGGCTGATCCACTAACTGCAAATCAGTTTGGAACATTTGAAACTATTGCCAGAATTCATTGTAAGTTTAGTTAAGAACCCTCGGGGCTGGATGCACAGCTTTTCTTCAATTTATCTGCACAACAACCTTATGAGGAAGGTTAGATCAAAATGCTTACTCATCTGAATTCCTCCGCAAACTTTGCTACTGAATGGTGACTTGAACACAGGGCTTCTTGGTCCAAGTCAGCACACCAGCTACTCTATTGAAATAGCATGAATATTACTCAGCAGGGGTCAGGGGAGGGACAACAAGGGATACAATGGGAAGAAAAGCCATAGCTATCTCCTCTCTCAATTTGGGAGCAGATGTTAAGGTCGACAGGAAATTTCCAGGTGGCAATCTGGCAACCATAACTGCCTGGGCCCTACAGCAAGGGTGGAGATATGTATTTTGGCCTGAGGGATGAATTCCATTTCACAAAAATTCTGGGGTGGGGGTGGGGAACCGCATTCCAGTGCTAGGCAGGGTGAAAGGGAAAGGGGTAGAACTAAAAATACAGCATATTTCAGCAGAAAGCTCTTCCTATCAGTAAGGAGTAGTAGAAGAATTTCAGGCTTATAATACTGGAGTAAACCTCGACAATCCCTAAGAAACTCTTTGGTGACATGGGGAAAGAGGAAGCCCAGCAGGGCCAGATATACATCCCTGGGGCCTGAGATTCCCACTGTTGCCCAAGAGCAGTGGTTCTTAACTTTTTCTTTACCAGGGACCTCCTGTAAATCATTTGTTGCCAGGGACTCCCAAGACTTAATTCAAGATATTAAACAATTTAATTTAGATTTAAACATTCAAATATTTATTTATTTAAGGCTTCTGGAGACTAGGATTCAAATCCCTGCTCAGATACTGGTTGACCTTGGACAGGTCACTTTCGCTCAGCCTTGGAGGAAGGCAAAGGCAAACCCCTTCTGAACAAAGCTTGCAAAAAAAAAAACAACAATCCTGTGACAGGTGCACCTTAGGGTTGCCATAACTCAGAAGTGACTTGAAGGTGAATGAGGGAGAAGTTTTGGCCCTTGCACCGCCCTGCTGCCATGCCCTTAGTTGTTGTTGTTGCTGGTGTCTAGCAGCAGAGCTTCATGGACTCCCTGTAAGGGTTCCGCGGACTCCAAGGGACCCCGGGTTAAGAACCACTGCCCTCAAGAAAAGCCACCTTTATTATTTTCATTGAATCTGCAAGGCAAGCAATGCTCCAATCTGCCTAGGTTTGCAAATTTGACTGCTAATTTGTGAGACAACAGAAGTTAACATTGTGTTGTTGCTCTGCTTCCCTTGTCAGCTGGTGTTCTCCAGCTATCCTGGCTAGCTTGTTAATGCTGGCCTGGTCAAAAGACATGACTTAACTTGCTCATGCAGCAGCCTTGGAACCTTTTTTCAATACACTGATGTGGTTGTTGAGATGTCTTCCTTGCTAGTATGCTTCTTGGTACCCAAGCAGATTCCACACCACAAAGCCTGACACATTTCTGATGACTTGTTGTGGTTTCTTATCAAAGGATGGAGTGTTAACGCTGAGGAGACCTTACTAGGCACACTTAGCTATGACAGTCAGTAGGAGACATTCAGCAAGTCAGATTCTTAAGCTGACCTACTCCATAGAACTGTTTTGAGATTTACAAAAAATGAAAATCCTATGCAATCATTCTGAACGCCTTTGGGGAAAGATAGGATAAAAATTAATGAATAAATTTCTAAACACCTACAACAAACAGCTATTACACTGACTGCCTGTTCCAACTTTACTTCTCTAGTGCTCCTCCAATCCTTAGAGAGTTTGGAAAAGTTATCTTTTTTTAGTTCTCCTGCCAGAATGACCATTGTGTTTCTGAAAGACGTAGTCTGAAAAATTAACTTTTTGGGCTCTGAGAGATTACTACTATCATCAAAGCACAGCTACAAGCACCCACTTGGATGTTGCAAGGGGAATTTCACCATGGGTGTAGTCAGCTATTGATTCTCCTTTCGGCAAGTGCCCTTTCTCTTGATCACTGCAGTGGCTAATAATGGCCCTGCTGGTTTAGCAAACTAACAATCCATAATTTTGTTTGCAGAGCAGCAACTCCTTTGTGTGTATGTGTGTGTGTTTCCATGCCTTGTACTAGAGTATGTTTTCACTCTAAAGAGGAATCTTTGTACTTTCACCGGTTCTTTCTGTGTTTTCCTACCATGTAGATAAGGGTCTGAGCGATACCTGTTCCCTCTGAGGTTTCGGTTCCCTTTTACTTTTCTTGACCTATGCACTTATGCAACCTTTCTTCTCACATCAACATCCGAGGCCAAGTCCTCGCTCCCAGGATCAGCCACCCTTCCCTCTTATTCTGCTCTTGCTAATCTTATCTCCAGGGACCACTCCTTGGTGAGATTTTAGGCACCCATCTACCATGCCCACAATAAAAAGGAGCTGCCTGCTTTTGTTTCCCATAAGCGGTCTGGCTAGATTTACAACAGCTGTTCTTGCTGCCTTTGGACCTGTCCTGATGTTTGATTATTAATTGCAACTGTAATCATATGCCACCTGACATCTCACTTGACAAAGGCACATGTAAAAGAGCAGAGAGCAATTTGTATGGGGTCATGGTTGTTATAACATCTTTACTGACCTATTGTGGCATACACTCTCAAGGAGGATTGGGGAACTTTGGGTTGTCCGGATTTTTGGGAATACATTTCCCATAATCCCCATCATTAACCATGCTGACTAGGGCTTCTGGGAGCTGAAGTCCAAAACATCTGGAAGGCCAAAGCTCCATATGATGGAATGGAGTTTAACTCATCAAAGTTTATGTCATAAGAAATCATTACGCCTCTTAACAGTGTGCACGCACACATACGTCACTATGGTCTCAAAAGCCTTGATCAGGTGTATGCGCCTCTGTATGTGTGCATGCACACTGTTAAGAGGCACATAGTGCAAGGTATGCATACTTAGTGAGAAGTACAGTGGTCAACAGAGCCAGCATGTTGTAGTGGCCTCAGCATTTGACTAAGATTCTAGAGATCAGGGTTCGAATCCCCATTTAGTCACAGAAACCCAATGGATGACCTCAAGCAAGTCACATTCTCTCAACCTTAGAGGAAGGCAATGGCACCCCCCCTCTGAACAAACCTTGCCAATAAAACCCCATGAGAAGTTCATCTTAGGGCCACCATAATTTGAAAACTGCCTGGGAATACACAACAACAATCGGTCTAACAACAATGCCATCTTACGCAATTTTTCTCAGAAGTTCCTCTGAGTTCACAAGACTATCCCACTCAGTTAGAGCACATAAGGTGGGGCTACAATGGTACTGCAATCTTAAAGTCACTTATAGGGGAATAGGTCCCACTGAACTTGGGGGTGGAAAGTAGCTTTTAGAGGTTCCAAGTTAACATACATAATAATGGGCTGTTTTGGCTTTCACCCCACTCCCAAAATAGAATTATTTCTGAGAAGTAGCAAATAAACTAGCCCTTTTTTATGTACACATACCCCATCTCAGACACTTCATTTCAGCTCTTTCTTTTCTGTTCAGCTACTGTTGGCAAAGGAAAGGTAGGGTCCTTCTGTCATCTCTGGTTCTCCAAACTGCCTTCCCATCTGTCATGGCACAGCTGCCAAGCCAACCACATGCCACATCTTGATTGAATCCCACAAGTCACTGTTGACACCTTGCTCTCCTATGTGTGTTTCCCCAGAGAGGTAAAGAGGGTAAAACAATGCCTTGTAATATCCTTTGAACTGCAAAGCATCCTCTCTAAACAAAGGCTGACATTTCTAGACTTAGAAGAAACTGGACTTCCAAATGTCACCGAAATACATATAATCCAAAGAATGGCATCAGAAGCAGCTTCATCAGTTAGGGCACATGCCTGGCAGCTGCAATGGCCCAATGACAAATCTAGTTCTGATTCTCTTCTTTATGCTTTCTCTTGACTTTACATACTTTCACTGAAGTAGATGGAATTGCTTTTGTGGTACAAGGGCATCACATTTTGAGCAAAGAACTTGAGCTTGTTATCCACGCAAGGAAATCCACAGAATTGACTAGCCTTCCAATGATTTTTTTTTTTAGTAGCCCATGCCACACAAAATTAACTAATTATCTTCCTACTGTCATCAGTGTGACTCCTGACTGTCCAAAAGTGATGTTCATTCATTATAGGTAACCAGATAAATATTGCTCATAAACTTGTTCCAAATGGGTACAGCCACCATTCATTTCTTGCACTGTCATTACGACGTGTCCTTCTTGAAATTGTTACAGGCATGTTTCTCTGCAGGCCTAAAGATGTGACCAAGAAGCACCACCTTTCTATACCAATGTCTGTCTCTCTCTCGGAGCTCATTTTGACCCATGATTCTGCCTCTCCTCCCTCCATGTTACCAGACACTATTGTTCTTCTGAGCACGCTGAATAGCTTTCTCTGTTTCATCCTTACAAAAAAAAACCCCATGAGACAACAAGACAAAGAGCACCTGACTGGCCTCAAGGTAATTTCAACAACCTATATCTCTGTACACCCAGTCCAGGGGTGAGCAACAATGGGTCTCCAACCTAACAGCAACTCTCATCAGCCCTAGCTGAAACAGCCAAAGGTAAAGGATCACAGACGTTACAGTCAAATGCAATCAGAAGGCCACAGTTGCTCACTTCTGGCCTAATTCAGAAGTATATCTAGCACATTACATTGCTTTTCTCAAGTTCACTGTCCAACACCACTCCAGTTGTTCTTTCAACAACTACCGGTTAGTTCCCCCTCCTGGGCAAAAGAATTTCTCTTTTTCAGCTCGCTATTTGATCCCTCAGCAACGTCATTCTTCTCCTAGGCTTTCTGCTCTGAATACCTCTGATAAGTGGTTTTCTGTTCCCTTGATTAAAAGGAATCATCATTGTTGTTTGCACACCCTCCAACGTTTCACAGATGAAAACTGTGGCATGTGTGGTGAAGCAATATCAGAGTCTGGTCAAACTGGCAAAAGCTATGAGGAAGAACAGATGAGCTAGGAAAGGCTGCAGGTGTTTGCTTTTGTCTGAACCTACAGGGAAGAGCAAGATTCTACCTCCTTCTCTTGTCTTCCTCCTGTTAACTGAGCACAAACTACTTGTGTACTTTGCACTTAGTTTGCAACAGTGATGTACACTTGAGTCAACAGACTCGGACTCAAGTTGGACTTAAGTCGCTTCGGTGACTCAACTCAGACTTGACTCGGCAATAAATGATGCACTGACTCGACTCGACTCAAGACTTGTATATTTTTATTGACTGACCTGCTGCGCTTGATTCAGTAGCATAACACATTCATCCAGAAACCTCACAACTTTGAACAACGCCTCCATCTCTTTTTGCCTACTAGTCACATGACAATCTCTCTCAAGCTCAAAGTGTGGGTGCATTTCTCAGAGGGGAACAGCAAACAGGTTAGGCAATGGGTTAGAGGCAGGTTTGAGGTCTGCTCAGCACCCTGTCCCTGCTGCATATTGGAGGACCCTTCTAAAACTTTTCCTAAGACCTAAAGACAAGATTCTCTCCCAGAGTGCAGGGTGCATTTCTCAGAGGGGAGCAGCAAATGTGTTAGGCAACAGGCTTGAAAAAGAAAGATCCTTCCTTCTAAATCTTTTGAATCTTCAGTAATGGGGAGTAAGATAGGATCCTATTCCCTACTTCCAAAGCTGCAGATGGCAAAACTGCAAATGTGGAGAGCCAACTCTGCTTAAATTGTTAAAACTGAATTTACTTCTCTCTATCCAATAATTCTGGAATTTTGGTTAGGGTATAAAGTTGGCTTCCAGACTTGAGACTTGACTTAAGACTTGACTTGAAAGTATCTTCAAGGACTTGAAACTTAAAGGTAGAGACTTGAGACTTGACTTGAGACTTGGAGTAAAAGATTTAAATATATCACTGGTTTGCACCAGTGGATGTAAGCCAAGAAGGAAGAGGGAAAGTGAGAGGAAGAAAATAAAATAGGGGCATTTTTAAAGCAGCTGAAAAAGTGGGACTGCCCAGGATTAATCAGGAATATCCCCGCCAAAGAGGATATGTTGGAAGTTGGAAGGAAGTGTCATAATATTCATTTTCATCTCATTTTTCTTCTGCCCTCATCCATTCCTTAAAACATCATTGACCTCGTTTTTCCCAGCTATTGCTAAGAATGCTCCACTTAATGAACATTCTCTATACTTGCAGTATCATGGTCTTTATCTTAGTTTCTCATATCTAAAAGTTAATAAAACTGCAGCACTGAGAACTGCCACATAAGCATGGCCTAGCTGGATCATCCAAGGTCCACCTGTCCAGTATACTGTTTCCAGTTTATCCTGGTTAATTTTAGGGGGGGGGGATGAAAATTTAGAGAAACTGAAATATATGCAGTAAACATTCTCTTCAAACCTAATCTTAATTCACTGCTTTAAGAGCATAAATTGAATCACTCATAACTTAGCTTGTACATAAAACTTGCTATTTGGCACATTTATGAAATTATTGAACAAACGCATGAATGTTTATTCACAAGTGAGCCCTGCTGAGTTTAATGGATCTTACTTTCAAGTACATTTTTATAGGAATGAAGCCTAGCCTTATAAGAATCAGAACAGCAGACACACCCCGTACCAGAGACAGAGGGCAAATACTACTCTCTCTGCTACCTAAGAGCATAGTTTGTTGCAATCTGGGAAGCAAGGGGAAAAAAAGTGAAAAATAGAAATCATAAATATTATGGTAAACAGAAGAAAGTGTATTATTTAGATAGAAAGTCTCATTTGGTAACAGTATCAAGGACTAGCAGGATGTTTGGATATTAGGTTAAATGTTATAACAGTGAAAATATTTGAGCATAGCATATATCTACAACGCGGGCCTGTATGCAAATATTTTTTTCACTGTTATAATATTTAACTCAATATTATGTATTACAGTATGGGGATTTTGATGAGAGATAAGCTACAACAATAAATTCATTGTCTGGAGACCTTATCAACCCATACAAATCTATCTGAGTCTTATAATCTTTCTCTTGGTGCCACTATCCACGCAGACCCATATAGTAAGGATATGGGATAGAGACTTCTCAGTGACTGCTCCGAGGTTACTAAATTGCCTCCCAAGGGAGATTCGGTTGACCTACCCCCCTCCATTCTCTTCTCACCAATAGCCTTTTTTCCCCTCTTTTATTTAAATAAAGCTTCATCTTTTAATTGGTCATGGCAGAAGGATCTTTTAATGAGGCATGCTTTATTTTTGTCTTTACAATGCTCTGAATGTGCTTTAATTGGATTGTTTAATGTTTTTGAATTTTTGCATTATATATTGCTTTAATTATGTTTTCCTCTCATTGTCAGCTGTCTTGAGTCCCATACTGGGAGACAGCCAGGATGTAAAATAAATAAACAAACTCCAAAGGAATAATGTTTCATAAGAGTGCTTTGCTTTTTTAATTCTACACAAGGTGCTTGCATCTGTTTTCAAGAACAAGTGGCTACCTTCCTTAATCTGCCCACATCATCTGCACTTGGAGGTATGCTACATCTGAATATTAATTTTCATGATTTAATTTTCATGTCTAGATTAGATTTTTTTAAACTTGCTTCAATTGCGGTCTGGAGTTATACTGCAGTCAAAGGACACAGTTCACAAAGTCATAGTTCACATAGTCATTTCTTCATGCCATGACCATCTGAAAAAGTACTATCTGAATAGAGGTAACCAGAGACATAGTGTTATTATCTTGCAGTGGCTGCAGCTTTGTTTGATGTCACTGGAAGCAAATAACTCTCTTCAAAGCCCATTTTTTTTCTTATTTTAACTCAACCCATTTGCAATGGAATAGAAGGCAGCATGCTTGGTTCCCCTCCCCATCCATTCTATATTCTTAACAACCCCATAAGGTAGGACAAGGCTGCCCAGTGGAGACTAGCGCAAAATCACACAGTGAAGTTCATGACACAGTAAAAAAATGAAAAAAGAAATTGACTTATGCCATGGCATTAATCCATTGGAACATTACTAAAAAGTAAACAAGAGAAAGAGTATAGAAAATATAAAACAAGAAGGAAATAAAGGAAAGGTAAAGAAAGTTAAAGGACGGAGGAGAAAAAGGAAAGAGAGAGGAAAAAGGAAAGAGAGAGAAAAAATAAAGAAGGAAAGGAAAGAGAAAAGAAGCAAAGTAAAAAAGAAAGAAAAAAGAATATAAGAGAGAGAGAAAGAAAAAAGATATGAACTTCCCCATCCAATGGATTGATAGATTGAATATTTCAGATAGAGAACCAGCCTTCTTTGAACAGAAGGGAAAAGAACAGGAAAAAAAATCCTGAAAAAAAACAGGAGAGGAGTTTTGCTTTCTTTTTTCCCCTCTTCTTTTCTTGTCTAATGTACATTGCACATTCTTATTGTATATTCCTATTGTAAAACCTTTTTTAAGTTATATACTATGCTATGCTATATGTTATATTTGGCCAAAAGCTCATGTAAATCTTTTTAAGAACTATCTTTATTAATAATAATAAAAAAAGTTAATGACACAGTGAGAATTTGAACCTAAGTCTCCCAACACTCTAGTTACAGCATTGCTGTAGTCATATGGTTTCTTTAAATGATCTAGGGAATGGGGGCAGGATTGTATACAGAAATCATAGATAAAAATGTAGCATACAACCTCGTTTGGACTGTCTCATCAAAGGATTTTCAAGGTAAAGGGGTTTAAGAGGAATTTAGGAGTTATCTACAGTGCCAGTGTCCAGGAGAGCTCTTGGAGTCAGAAATGCCAGATGTCCAACTTAGGTTCAGAAAAGGAAGAAGCAGTTGGGATCACATTGCAGATACATGTTGAATGATGGGACACATCAAAAAAATTCAAAAGAAAATAAGTCTGTATTTTATAGATAGCAAAGACCAGTGGTTCAAGGGTAGTGCTGCCCAGTTGCAGGATTAAAAAAATAAAGTCTCACACAGGAATAACAAGGTCATCTAGAAAGTACCCATGTTTGATGCCATAATGATGGGACAGGAGGAGGTCCTCACATTTGGTGGCAATGGTGGGACAGATGGAGACCCAAATTTTAACAGTAGAAAGAACTTCTTGGCAGTAAGAGCATTTTGGCAATGGAATCAAATGCCTAAAATAAAGTGGTGGGGTCTCCTCTGGACATCTTCAAAAAGAGGCTGACAGTTACCTATCAAGAATGCTCTAGTTGGAGCAAAGGGCTGGACTCAATGACCTGACAGTATGTAATTCTAAGATGTATTGACATCTGGTGAAGCAAAGCTTCTACTCCAGCTTCTCCTAATCTACTCCAGCTTCTCCTAATTCTCCTAATCTGGTGCCCTCTAGATGCGTTAAGACTCCAGCTAGATGTGCTGTCAGAGAACGACAGGCATTGTAATCATATCTGCAGAGCACTAAGTCAGGAAAGACTACTCTAGTTCATGAAAGCTGACACCAAAATATGTTTGCAAATCTTTATGGTCCCTTTCTGGTCTGCGTCAGTTTTGTACCCATTAGCCTGTTCTATCTAACTTCCATGTAAACAAGGCACAAGAATTCACATTTATTTTCAGATGCAATTTTCACTAGCATATGGATTTTGTTATGGAACAACAGGGATTTTTATGTAGAACTTGCGTATAAACTTTACAAAAGACCATAATGCTTGGCAAATTGGAAGGCAATAGGAAAGCAGGATGGATTGATTCAATCAAGGAAACCACAGTCATGAGTTTGCAAGACCTGAGTCGGGCAGCTGATGACCAGGACTCTTAAAGGTCAGCCATGACTTGACAGCAAACAACAACAAATATACAACTGAATACAGACATTTTTGCTTGCAGATTTTGAACCAAAAACCGCACCACAAAAATTCCAAAATGTGTACAGCCAAGGGTAGCTCTGTTTCTTCTCCATATTGGTCCAAGAAGGGCAAGTTACGTTGGTTGGTTTAAAAGACGCAAACCTGATGAAAGTTGTCCCTGCCCCTGCTCACACAGTTAATCCTCCAAAAGGTGAATCAGAATTGACTCAGTGGCTATCCTAATAAGCCTTGCATCAAAACTGGTCTTTCCCAAAACTTAAACAGTCATTGTGTTTGTTTTAGCCTGTCTCCCCTCTGGGATGAGATTTTTCCTCATGAGATCTGGCTGCTTAGTTCAGAACTTTATTTTGACATTCCCTGGTGCCAGTTCCCCAACACACACACACACACTCACTGCTAACTGCTGCCTCTTATCCATCATTCTGTCATGATGGACCTTCCAGAGTTCGGGTTGCAGATATCTAAGCACAACGATAAGAGAGGACTAGCTCCTCCTTTTCCATCAGCAAATCTAGCTAAACAAAACCCACGGAGCTGACACCTCAGGAGTCATGTGGAAGTGATTCAGCCATATGCCCAACTCCCCTACATGAGATTAAGGAAACGTTGTGGGTGGAGTGGGGTGGGATAGAGGCGAAGAAACATGAAGCATCAACGACTCAGTATGAAAAGACTATGTTTGTTATTTCTGGAACAACTTTTGAGAAAGGCACTTTCTAAACACTGTGCCATAAAACAAACAGCAGCTCCATTATCTTGAACTGACAGGCTGGAGCTTGGGGGTTCAATCAACAGAGAATTGCTTCAGACTGGAACTAAAGCAATGTTCAGCAGTTGCCAGTGGTGCTTAGAAAAGTGGTGCTGTTTGTTTAGTTTCTGACAAAGCCAACACATTCCCCACAGGTAAGGCCTTGGCACTGATCCACATATTGCATGGAGACAACAAAGCAGAACCGTACACACATATACAGTGTGGCGTTTGCTGACTCTCAGCTCTGATACTGTTCTGGGGGAAGCACTGCTCACGTGTCACCATAAAGAAAAAAATATTGGTGAAATCATGTGTTTTAGATTGTAATCAACAGGTTGCAGATGAAAAAAGTTCGCTAAATAGGTGAAACACCATCAGAAGCAATGTAGAGGTAAGCAAACAAGCCATTCTGATAAAGCAGAACTATGAAAGGCAACAACAAAAAATCCATCAACGTTTCTGAGAAACTTCACAAACACAAAGCAGAAGTGTGATAGTAATAAAAGAACACCTTGTAATATTTCAACATGTTCTATAGTTTCCCCAGTGTGCTTACTGACATCAGAAGACAAAAATCATGTTTGTAAAACAAACACCATCCTCATCCTTCAGAGAAACTTACCTGCCATGATACCACCACTAGTATCGAACCTCTACAGGTGTTTACGGACAAGTTACAATGCCATCAGTCTAGCAGGTATAGAACAGGGTAGGAGCATCTGTACCCTACCAGATGCTGATTTGTTCCCATCATGTTGCCCCACTGCCCAGGCTGGCAAGGTCTGATGGTAACAGGACTCCTGCAACATCGGGAAGGCCATAGGTTCCCCACTCCTGGTGCAGATGAAAGCATCAGCGTAATGTAGGGCTTAGACTACTGGAACAGCACAGGTTTGAGTGTGGATTCAACTAATCATCTCACTGGTTGACCTTGGGTAATCTGGCTCAGCCCTACCTACCTGCAGAGTTGTGAGGCCAAATTTTGGGGAGACAGCAGAAGAACCCTCTATACTGGTAACTGTCAAGGAAACAGATAAGCTTGCTATAGAAATAGTACTGGAGTAGTAAGAGACTTGCCTCAAATATTCTTGTTCGGGTTTGGTGCCAGATCAGGTTTTGTTCATGCTTAGTAATGTTTTATGACACCCACAAGGGAGGTTATTCACTGCATATATCACTAATATAGGTGATTCCATGCAGAACACATTGCTTTTTCACCAAATTAATTTTACCTGGACTGATGAGGAGCCCATGTGAGTAGCTGTTACTTTTCTGCCACCTCATGGGTATTTCTCCTTGGAAAAAGCCAACCTAGGCAGCTCTGTAAGTATGGTTGGATCAAGGGTCCAACCTTGAGAAAGCAAGGGAAGAACAGGTCTTGGGCATTTACTTTTGACCCAGAAGAATTCAAGGCAAGGAATATTTGTTCTCCCAAGTGTATCTAGTGGCCTTCTTTCCTGCAAGCCCACGAGACAAACTCTTATAACCGGATAATCTGCCTCATGAAAACTCAGGTTTATTGTGGAAATGCTGATAAATTCTTTCTTGTGGTGCTACTGTCAGGAGTGTCAACAAAGCATTACATAATTAAGGTGGTCAAGAGACTGTTTCCACTTCTCTATCTGCTCTGGAATTTAGTAGTGAGAATCACTGGAAAAACACTATGTCCACTCATGTGCTCTTCAAAGAAGGAAATGTGGAGTTGAGTTTCTCTCTGGGTGGGACATTTTGCACTGATTACAATCAGCCAGTTTCCATGACTGGCCAGTTTTCCACAATCACCACTTTTACATACTTACTTATCTCCCACTTCTATCCATAGTTTCAGGGCAACTTACAACCAGTTAAATCCTAGTATCATAGAATTATTGTTAATCACTGACTTTTCAGGGTGCTTTCAAAGGATGCATTTTAACCTGCAATATCTCGGTTTCATTCACTTGTTTGTGGAGTTCTGGGTGCAGGTTCCATATGTTGTTATCATCACTTTGAAGCTTTACATGTATTCCAACCACCATTCTGTCTTTCCCTATGTTTTCCTTTCCAGAAAAAAAAATCATGCCAAGGATTAACAGATGGAATGACTGCACTGATTGGCTGCAATAGGAAGTCTGTGTACAGAAGCCCGCCTGCCACCTCCAAAATACTTAAACTTGAAATAAGCTGTGCCCTGCTGTTCTCATACTACATCAGAGCTTAGGAAAGTTACTTTTTGGACTACAGCTCCATGAGTGCCCTAACCAGCATGGTCAATGGCTTCTGGAATCTGTAACCTAACAAAGTAACTTTCCAAGCTCTGTTCTGGATTATACTCTTCACTCTTAATGAGTATATAGCTATGTTTTCTTGTAGCTATTTTGCTTTTTGCACTTTAGAAATTCTGTTCTCTCCTGCTTTATATAAAACAAGGACATCACTCTTGTGCCCATTCTCTTCTTAGGTAAACTCTGCACAAAAGCCATTTTTATTCCAAAGGTCAATCTCTAAGATTTTAAATTGTAGGGTAGCCCCTCTCCAAAAAACAAACAAACCACCCCCATCATGGACTGGATTTCTAACATTACATCCCTAGAAGCACTCCCTCTGAGCAAGTTTAATTGATTTTAATCCAGCTGCAAACAACCTCTGCAGAACATTTAAGATGGCCTAGTTGTTTTTACTTTTGTCTTCATCTGGTTTAAATTTCTTAGTAATGAAAAATGTATCGTAGTAGACTCTCTCATAGTTCTAAATTCCCTTTCTCTTTACTGTATGGAATCAAGTATTTGCTTTCTGAACTAATGTTGGAGGACTATGAACAAACTTTATACAGATATGGATTTCTCTTGTGTGTGCTCTTGACAATGTACAAACTGGAAAGACTTCAATAAATTGCATGTCACATTAAAATGCGTGCTTCACATCTATGTCTCCCTTTGAAAGAAAAGAGTTTCAAATGGGGAGTTTGGATCGCAACTATGTTAGGATGGACAAATTTAACTGTTTCCCCACATTTTATAGCCCTGATGAAAATCCCTCCCGGCCACTATTTATGCCTCAAAATAGGTGAAAAGATTAATTTCCTCTCTTGTCACAATATTGATCAGATTGATCCCTCCTCCCAGTTCCTATTCAGATGAATCCAGCTCCTAGGGTCAAATGGAGCAGGCCTATTGAATCAAAGGAGATTTCCATATACGGGTACATACTGGTACACACATTTACACATATCCATTTGTTCAATGGATCTGAACAGTGAACCAATTGGGACTAACTATTGTCGCCACCAGTGTTTCTCAGACTTTGGTCCTCTAGATGTTCTGGACTTCACCCTCAAGAATTTCATTGGCCAAGTTAGCTAGGGCTTTCCGGGGGCTTGTCCATACACCTGGAAGACCAAAGTTTCAGAACCATTAATCTACATCAAGGCTAGAGAAATGCTGGGAGCTGTAATTCAACAACCACCTGGAAGGCCACACAATTTGTATCTGTGATCTACATACATAAAGGTGCAAACCACTAATTCTGTGTGGCATTCTGAATTTGGCTCAGGCATTTCACCTTCAGTAAGGACAATTAAGCCAGCATAGAATAGTGGTTTGAGTGTTGGACTATGGCCCTAGACCAAGGTTCAATGCCCTACTGAGGCATGGAAGCCCATTGGCTGACCCTGAGTGCATCACACGCTCTCAGCCTCAGAAAACTCCACAATAGATTCGCCTTCGGGTTACTATAAATCGGAAATGATTGAAGGCACACAACAAGAACAATTGCTATTTCTTCCTTCTATTCTGCAACTTTTCTCTGAACTTCCCTAGTGGTCATTCATTGCTAATAAGGGGTGCAGACTCTCTGTTTCCTCTCCTCAGCTGGTTAGCAGCTGCCAGCTGCCCAGAGAAATCTTTTGCAAAGACAAGCTGAATTCTTTAGCAACTTTTGACATTCTTCTGTCAGCAAGAGGACTGAGAACTGCTACTTTCTCATCATCATCATCCACACAGAAGACAGAATGCACACATGTTCAAAGAACTGTTGTTTCCCAAAGAGCCTCAGGCAAACTGCAACCCATTTACAAAGAACCTGCTTGCCAGATGACAAGAGTTAGGACAACCTCTACTCCAGAGAGGGAAAAAAATACTAATTTATGCCAGCATAGTAGTTGGCTCACTGACAGATGAATCACCATCCAACTAAAACATAGTCCTTGGACTTAAACTGGTTCCAGTTTATTTTATAGTCATATATTCTAGGTTAACCAAATTGTGAATCAGAGTGAAAGCACTTATTTATAAGTAAATAAAGCCTGGGTTTACTCATGAGGAGGGGGAAACTTCACAATTGGCACTATGCATTCGAGCTCCTCCTACAAACATAAGATTTACCTGACAGCATTCTGCATTATAACCTAAACCGAGTGCATTCCAAACACAGCAACATGTGCACTGTTTGTCTATTTGCTATTTATCAGAAGTATGTCCCCCTGCTTTCAGCGGGGTTTATTCCCCAAAAAGTAAGCACCAGATCGCAATTTTAGACCCCACTCTTGTGAACGTTTACTCCCATGTAAGCTTTGCTGACCTTAATGAAGCTTACTCTCAGGTAAATCTTCGGCTCGGATTTGTCCACAAGTTGGGGACGAGGTGTGAATGCAAACAGATTGGATCTCATTGAGATTACTGGAGAGTAAACTCGCCCATTTCCGCCCTAGACTGTTACAGTGCTATTATTCCACTTTCAACATCGTATGGAATCCCGAGGTCCGACCCCTCCCTTAAACTGCAAACCCCAGGATTCCATAGGCTGTTGAAAGTGGAATAATAGCACTATAACAGTCTACTGCGGAAGACTTACTAGTTCAAACGCAACGGAACCGCCTAAATACCTTTGGGATTATTCTGACAGGTATACAGAGGAGCGACGCCAGATCTGAATGGCGCCGAAGTAGTAACGAATCCGAAGAACATTTCGATCTCTTTACAAACGTTTTTAAAAGCTGGGGGTGTCGTTTGCTGAAGCAGCAAAGCCGTAGGGAAGGACCTCCCCCCCCTTTACCTTTATGTTACAGAAGATGCTCCCGGAGCACATTTTGAGACTCGAGGGGTCGTCGCCGGTCCGCGGCGTTTTGCTGCTGTCGGACTGAGCCCCCATCGTCCGCCCCACGCGATCAGGCGACACCTCGGGAGACGTCGGGCCAGGGAGCGGCTTCGTGCCGAGCCCCTCCGCTTCTCGCCCGGGGCCGCGCCGCTGTCAGGTGCAGGGGGGGCGGTGGTTGCTGCCGCCACCGCTCTTTCGACCTTCCCATGAGCCTGTATAGGAAAAGCGGGAGCCGGCCCTTTTTTATAAGCGCGCTCCGAACCCTGAAGCGGTGATGAAACTCCGCTTTCTCCTCCCTCTTTTCCCCTTCAGCGCGTCAACGCCGCCGCCGCCGCCGCCGCCGCCGGGGAAGCCGCCCAGCGCGCCAGGCGGAGCAGGTGGGAGCCTGGGCTCTCCTGGCCGTCCCGAGGGAGGGCGCTTCCCTGCCCGTGGCCCGCCTTGCGGTGGGGCGAGGGGCCCGTCCTGCGGGAGGGAGAGGCGCGCGCCTTGGGGCGCTCGGCTGCGGCGGGAGGGGCAGCTGCGCGACGGACAGAACGGTGCTGAGCGCCCCTTTCTCCCACGAAGCTTCTCACTGGGCTTGCTTTCCTGGCAGTAAACCCCACGTAACGCAGCGGAGCTTAGTTCTGAAGGCTGAGTTTGAGGAAAGTAAAGGCCTTTCCGCACTGCACTGTTATAGTGCTGTTATTCCACTTTCAGCATCCTATGGAATCCTGGGGTTTGCAGTTTAGGGAGGGGCATTTAGAATTCTCCGCCAGAGAGCTTTTTGGCCTCAGTAAACGACAAACTCTTGAATTCCACAGGATGTTGAGAGTGGAATAATAGCACTATAACACTGTAGCGCGGAAAGACCCTTAGTTTTGGGGACTAGAGGTCACAGAATCCCTTCTGCCTGGCTGAGGATTCTGGGAGCTGTAGTCCAAAGAGTAACTCTCCCCCCAAGTTTTGACTGTGTGTAAGGTTGCTCTGCCCGTGTCTCTAACGCAGGGCTGGGACTCGCTGGGAGAGTGCTCAGCATACCTTATCATGGGCTGCGCTGGCCAAGGCTGCTGGGACTTGCAGTCAGCAACGTCTAGGACCTCCTGATTGCCCTCCCCGCCCTGAACGCCGCTCCTCGTCTCCCAGGGGGTAGCCGGCCGCACGACCGGCTGAGCCTTCGAGTCCTTCATGCTGCTTCCACGTGCCGGGCTGTCGTCCTGGCCCGGCCTGCGGTCGGTTTTGCTCCCGCCCCGCCTTTTGCAGAGTCCCCGGTGAGGGCACCCCGAGCATGGACGCTTGCGCGCCTGTCCTCCTGACCGCTTTACGGAGGACCGGCCGCCAGGCCTTTACTCAAGAAAAGTTTTAACCACAGAGCGCGCATGAGAACTGTCGTGGCGCCCTCCCGCTCCGGCCCACGCCGGTCTTGCAGGCCTCCAGCCTGCGAGGGAGAACTCAGCCCCGCCAGTGCAAGCGGCAGGACCAAAGCCCACGACGACCAGAACCGGGAGGAGCCCCGCCCCCGGGCCCGCCGGCCCTGTGGCCCTTCCTTACCCTCAACCCGCCTTCCGCCTCGCCTTGCTCTCGGGAGCGGGCGGGCGCGCGGGTCTCCTCTGGCGAGTGAGGGGTCGAGGGAAGGAAGCAGGTTGGTTAAAGAGTAACCGCTGCGTTGTGGCTTGGATGTCAGCCGTCCGATGGGGCCGACAGAGGAAGCAGGGAGAGGTGGTGGGGTAGACGGGACCACGTCTCCAGGTGGGCAAACGAAACTCTGCTACCTCAGATATACACGCCCGGAATTGAGCACAGCGTTGAGCAGGAGGACTGAACCTCCCTCCTCTTTTGTCAGAATTTGCTGCTTGTGGAAAGAAGGGGTGGCGTGGGTGTACGGATGTCTTGACATGAAAAGCTTAGGAAAACGGCGTTTCCTTCACCCGCCCTTCCAGCCTTACCATATCACTCTCCACGGGCTCTTAACTTCTCATTCTGCCGGCCTTGTACCATTAAGCAGAGTGAGATGGGTGAGTACAATCCACCTTCCTGAATCCTCATTAATTTCCTGCTAGGGAGCTCCAGTGCTTTAGCTCAGGGCCTTTCTGCACTATGCTGTTCTAGTGCTATTATTCCACTTTCAACATCTTGTGGACTTCTGGGGTTTGTACTTTACTGAGGCCCAAGAGCTCTCTGGCTGAGAATTCTAATGCCCCTCCCTAAACTGCAAACCCCAAGATTCCATAAGAGGTTGAAAGTGGAATAATAGCGTTTTAACGGTATAGTGTGGAAAGGCCCTCAGAAAATACATTAGATTTCTCTACTGGAGGATTTGAAGTTTCTAATCAGACAAGAAATCCTAGGAATCCTTAGGATGGAAAATAGGGAAGGTAAAATGGTATCAAATAGCCTTAAAGTTGTCCTATGGATACACTCTAAAACCAGCAACTTTTCTGTAGTTAAAAACTTCTGTTACCTCTGTAGTGAGATTACAGAGTATTCCATTAATTTGCAGCTATGGGGAACTTTCCCTATAACCTTTGTGTCCCATTGTTTTATTGACTTTTGCCTGCCACAGTCTCAGTAACACCTTGGTCAGCCTTCTCCGCCATGGTGCCCACCCAGGGGCTGTGGCACTGTTTTAAGTTTTAAGTCAAGACTGGCAAGCAGTTAATTATGAATGTTATCTACTGGCTGATGTGTTGCTGTAAAATTCAGAACACACAGCAAAACAACAACAGTATAAAATACTAACTGAAATTTTTAATAGTGTGACTACGACAAAATCAATAATAAAATAATAACTGAAATATTACAAAATAATAAAACCATACAATTGCTATATTGACCAAAAAAAGGGTATATCAGACCTTATTAAGCAAATACAAAGATAAAACTTGTAAGGCCTTATTTAGCAGATGAAAAGTCTGAGTCCCCCTGCCCTTCTGTTCTGGGGTATGTGTGTCCTCCATATATGTTGGACTATAACTACTATCATCCAGGTAGTACACAGTCATGGCCATACTCTGGAGATACTTGTAGCTAGAATCTGATATATCTTGAGGATGCTAGATTGAGGAAGGCTGCTCTAAGTGCAATTGTGTTGATTTTGTAAGTTATCATTTATCCTCCAGAGTTATCTAAGAATTCTGCAAGATCTTGAAGACAGGCAAAGATAGAGTTCATAGGATAGTGTAAAAACTCTGCCTAGTTACCTTAACAGGTGGGAACAATCTGCC
Source organism: Iguana delicatissima (assembly GCA_948472985.1). Lineage (NCBI taxonomy): Eukaryota > Metazoa > Chordata > Lepidosauria > Squamata > Iguanidae > Iguana > Iguana delicatissima. The sequence goes on from CAOKZL010000330.1 coordinate 221,364, forward strand.
TTGTTGTTTTGCAGTTTCACTGTTTAAACTTTACTTATTTTATGTTAACTGCAAATAATATGTTTAGAAAAATCAAGTCAATCTTTGTACATCGGAAGGGACTTAAGACTAAATGATCATTCCATTTCAACAATTTTGTGATCTGTCAGATTGTTCAAAGTTAACTGCCTTTGCTGATATTTCTAGTGCATGCTTTGTCTTTGTGATATGTTGCACAGTTCTGTGTTACTATGACAAACTGATGGAGGTATCCTCCTGTCACCTGTGGCAGTCATCTTGCTTCCTCTTTAATTAGAATTTCAGTCCTGGAGATACTGAGTTGGAGTCACACTGAGCTGGTTGAACTTGGGTCCCACTGAAATCAACAGGACAAGATAGTTGTGGTTTGACCGAAGTCATGTCAAATTCAGTGGGAACCAAGTGCAAATAACTTAGTCTGGATCCAATCATAGGCAGTAGGAAGAGTGGATAACATATTCCCTACTGCTGTTCCACTGATTTCCAATCCTAATCTTCCTCCCTGAAATAAAAATATCCATCTTCCACTCAGATCAAAGTTCTCTGTGGTAAGTGTTGCAGATCAATCTTCTCAGTCATCTTCCCCTGTGGAAATTGTTGGGGTGCAGTCTTCTAAGTTGTCTTTTACTAGGATAACAGAGGGAGAGCATTCTTCTTTGCCATCTTCCCTGTGGTGCTCGTGAGGCAGGAATCTTTTTCATTCCCTTTATATCAGTATATAAAAAATTGATAACTCTATCTTTCTTTACAAAGAAAGCTGCTATCCCATCATCGTTTCAAAACCTTTGAAAATTTCCATCACTAATCTATGGATCCTATTTTCTTAATTTTAGTATTATGCTGTTCCTAAAACAAAATTATATCCAAGTACTTGCTTGTCCATACAACTTGAAACAGGAGAAAGTTAAGGGGTCCCTTTAAGACTGCAAGTCATGGGATTCCTCACCATCGGCTATAATACTGATAGGAATTGCAATGTAATATCTGAACAGCTCCAGTGTTCCTGCCGTACTGTAAAACAGGTTTTCTTTCTTGTTTTTTAAATCTCTGGCTGGCAGATGTAACATCTGGACTGATCCAGAGACTAGCAGATGAAAGTATGCATGCATACACATATGTTCATATTTATTGTTTCCCCTTTTATCCTTCCTTTCCCACCCCCACCCAGATGAAAAGCAGCAATCAAATTCTTATAATTAGGAATAAGGAGAGGTAAAATTAAAGCATTTTAGTAGCTAATTATTTTTGCTGTCTTTATTTTTCCTTTCATATCACCAAATATCTTACCTTGCTGGATATATTGTAAAAAGTAAGTAATGTGAGATTTTTGAGACAGGTAGCTTCTAAATGTATTAATAAATACAAATTAATTAAATAGGCCAAGCTCAGTAAAACTGGATGAATAAAAAGCACCTCTTATTTCTGTTCAAGCTCATTTCTTTCTGGTTGCCTCCTAGTCACATCACCTTCTCACCCCCTTTCATCTAGATTTTCCTTAATAAAATGACCAGTCTTAACACTTCAGTGTCCTTTTGCCTAGCTGGCATTCAGTGATCCCTTATTTCAGTGACATCCGTTGACAAATTTGCATTTGTTCACTCCTTCCTTTTTTTAAATGATCTTTTCAGAAGCCACTCATATATTTTACATTCATAGTTCCTTTCTTACCTTCATCACTATCTTCAGATCTTGTCAAGTTTATCAATCTCTCCCTCCCGCAATTAAAAATCTTTCTACTACACATACCCTTTGTGAAATGAAGCAGCTGAAGGAGAGGTATGACAGTCTCAGGGCAGTTATGTTTAGGTTTTTCAGTGGAAAACAACTGTTGATGGGCAGAGGGCTGCCCTCAGAAGCAGTGGAAGATGTCTCTTGTTCACCTTAGGTGCTTTTCCACCGAAGGGTAAAATGGTTTGTTTTAAAAATCAGGACTATCTTATAGGCGTCTTCTGTGTAGCATCAAGCATGGTCCAGAAAAACTGAGGAATCATGTACCGTCATGACTGCTGTAATGGTGGTGTATTTTCAGACACTGAACATATTGATAGTTCCAGATACTTTAGACAGTTGCCAGTTGGGAAGAGAAAAGTGTGTATGCACAGATCCAGAATTAGACACAGTTGGAGTAGTCCTACTGAAACCAGTGGGACTTTACTCTTGACCAACTTAAGTCTCATTAATTTCAGTAGGATTACTCTTAAGTATAAGCCTGGTTCCCACTGGTAATGTTCAATCTCTAAATAAAAAAAAACCTTTGTTTACAAAATACCTGTCTTGAGCACAGTAGCCCTTGTACAATAACACGCAGCATTTAACTTTGAAGTTACCATTTAGCTTTGAAGGCTAAGTGAATCAGATGGCATAATTTCAGGACAGAGGCGCAGCAGGATATAAAAAAATCACAGAAATGGTTCTTGGCTTGGAACAGCTGGATTTATTTTTGGTATCTTTGATGGTGTATTGTTTTTAATACAACACATCTATCTCAACAAAATGCAGTAGCTATGATGACCAGATGCAAGAGAGGATGAGGCCCTTCACCTTTAATTGTTCTCTAGTAAAAGAATTTAAAAATTATAGCTTGCATGAAGGAGCCAGTTTGGTATAGTGGTTTGAGTACTGGACTGTGGCTCCGGAGGCCAGGGTTCAGATCTGCACTTGGCCATGGAACCCAGCCTCACTCTCTCTGTCTCAGAGGAGACAAAGGCAGACCTCCTCTGAAGAAATCTTGTCAAGAAAACCCTTTGATAGGTTTTCCTTAGGGTCATCATAAATCAGAAATAACTTGAAGTCACACAATAACAACAACTTGCATGAAACTCTTAAGACGCAGAAGCCCTGTCTTCTTTGCATCTGTCTTCCCTAGGATGAGCTATAACTAGGGGAATGTGTGAGAGATCAGTTCAGTGAGAGGCATGTTCACTTGGAAGTATGCTGTACTGAATTCTGTGGTTGTTGTTTAAGTCACTTCTGCTGTATGGCAACATTCAAGAGAACCTATCATGGTGTTTTCTTGGCAAGATATGTTTGGAGGAGGTTTGCCATCGCCTTCCTCTGAAGCTGAGGGAGTGTGACTTGCCCAAGATTATCCAGTGGTTTTCCATGGACAAATGGGAATTTGAACCCAGATTTCCAGAGTTCTAGACCAAACTCAAACAATTGCACTGCGCTGATTCACTGAATTCTACAGACTTATTCAAAATAAATGGGATTGCTGCCTTAGAATGCCTTCCTGTGCCCTGTTTACTCAGAAATAGGCCGTACTTTCAGATCTCAGTAGGAGTTACTTTCTATCATGTGTTTATCAGGGGTGGGAATTATGTGGCGCTCCAGATGTTCTTGAACTACAGTTTTCAACATTCTTCACTAGGCATGTAATTCGTTGCTAATTTTTTTTCTTGAAGGAAGCAATTGTTTTCTTCCTACTTCAAGTAAATCTTTAAAAACTACAGTTTTCTAATGCTAATCACAGTTCAGGACTTACTCAGAAGAAAATTACATATGGTGTTTTTGTTCATAAAACAGCATTTTTTGTATATAAGACAACATTTTCTGCATGGTTAATAATATTTCTGAGTAGAAATATTTTGTGCACAGAAAATGCTGCAGGTGGGGACTAATTCTGTACAAAATTACATGGTTGTTTTCTGTGCAAACAGCCTTTCCTTTATGGAAAATAATATTTCTGTATAGAAATACTATTTTCCATTCAGAAAATGCTTTTTTCTATGCAGAGAGTGCTGTTTTCTGAGCAAAACAGCCTGATGCGAATTTTGTGTAAAATAAGTACAGAACTGCAAAGATTCTTGTCAGTCCAGGATTCTTTGAAGCAGGGTTTCTCAACACTTGAGAAACATGTTTTTTGATTTTAAAAAATATTTGCAGATATTATTTCCATCCTTGTTCCTGACCATGATGCCTGATACTGCTGGAATTTCAGTTTGTTTATTGATATCCTACTTTTCTCCCTATATGGGACCCAAGATGGCTAAAAAGTTAAACAACTTCTGAAGGACCTGAATTACCCATTATCTGAAATTCTGAATTTAGAGCCAATGGCTGCATAGGCTATGGGAGCCTTGCAGTTGTGTTCCAGAACTGTAATTTTTCATGCTCTGCAATAGAGTATTAGACTAACCAGGAATTCCTGAGTTTCAAATGCCAATTCATAAATGAAGCTCACTGCATAGCTGTGAGTCAGTAAGTACTTTTTACTTTGGCCTGCCTACCTCATAGAGTTGTCAGGAAGATAAAATAGAGACGAGAACCCTGTATGGTGGTTCTCATCACCTCAAACAAAGGGTTATGATAAGAATGTGATAATAAATTTGCAAAGTTTTACCATGTACCACAGGGTGGCATGGGTGTGTATGTTTAGCATGGTAGACTAACTGTTAGGTGTCTGTAACAAAAGAGAACTGTAGTCAAGAAATCAAGATGGAGACTGTAGTGAAGAAATCAGAAGATGATTTAGAAGAGCAGGTACGAAAGAACTAGATAAAGGTCCCAAGTATAAAGTTATAATTAAATACTACAGTCAAAATTAAATATGAAAGTCAGAATAATCCATGCCATAGTATTTCCAGTTTCTGCGTATGGTTGTGAAACTGGCCAGTGAAGAAAGCTGACAGGAAGAAAATTAACTTTTTGAAACATGATTCTAGAGGAGAGTTCTATACATACCATGGACCACAAAAACAAAAACAAGCAAATCAGACCTACACTCACACTAGAAGCTAAGATGACTAAACTCAGGCTGTTGTAATTTGGGCATATCATGAGACAACATGACTCATTGGAAGAGATGACAATGCTTGGTGAAGTCAAAGAAAAAGATGAAGGATATACCACAGGTGTGTTGGTTCAGTCAAGGAGGCCACTGAGTTTGCATAATCTGAGCAGGGCTGTTGATGGCCAGAGCTCTTTCAAGTCTCTCATTTATAGAATCACCATAAGTCAAAACTGACAATGGCAAATAACAACAACAAAGCAAAGGAAGTAAATTGCCATTCTTTTCCAGAAAACAGAATTTTAGAAGTTCTGTGAAGACAAGTTTACTTTTGACAATCCTTTTGATCACCATATAAGATGGGTGCATACAGTTGATTAGCTGGCCAGTTTCTGTGATGTTGTTCAGTCTGTCCTTTAATATCTCAAACCATTCTAAACTGATGCTTGCACTTGTTTCTGAAACTTGTCAGGACTGGGGCTTCCTGTGTTTCTGATTTGGTATCATAGTACACAGTCAAAAGGACAGGCAGTGTCCTAGAGAACAGAGATACAACCTCCACCACCCCTTGCACACACATACACATCCTAGCAACTGATGTATTTCAGCAGTTCATCTTTTAATAGTCCTGTGGAAAACTGCCAATAAATAGGAGGTGCTGTAGGCTGTGTTTCAGAGGAAGGAGCTGGCAAAACCACCTGTGAGTATTCCTTACCTAAGAAAACCCCATGAAATTCATGCGGTTGCCGTAAGTCAACAGGCGATTTGAAAGCACGTACCAATGCAAACATTAGCTGGAGATATAAACTGGAGGCACCTACATGCTTTGTTTGTAAGGGTGAAACTCCCTGGGGGAGTGAGGAGGAAGAGCATGTTATTATTTATGTGCCTTAGGTCTGTAATGGGCTAGATGAGAGCTCATAGACTGAGGTCTTATCCAAACAAAAGGAAGAATTGGTGTTGTTAAGCGGTCAAGGTGACTGTAGCTATAAAACACCACTCAGTCAGACGTTGCAGCCTGTTATTCAGATTGTTGTGGATATCCAAAGCTTGCTGTAACTTTCACCAGGATTGGCTGGTTTGCCCATTGTATTTCATCTTGAAGAGATGCTCTGGCCATAGTTCTGCCTTCTCTAGTTCAAAAGTAGGAATCATGTGGCCCTCCAGGTACTGTAGGAATACAGCTCCCACCATTCCTCACCACTGGCTATGCTTCCTAGGGCTGCTGGAACTTGCAGCCCAATGACATCTGAAGTGCTGCATAATTCTCTCCTTCACTACTACCTCAGGCTATTAGTATAACACAGTTTAAGCACAGCTGCTTCAGGTTACTGTTTGGAAATGGCAGCATGAAGCAGTGAGATTGTTAACCTTAACTGACATGGATAACTTTATATACCAGAGCTTGGAATCATTTTTACTGCAGTTCCCGGAATCCCAAATGGCCATGCTGGCTGGGGGATTCTGGGAACTGTCATTTTAAAGCTTCAGACTTAATTTTTTTTTCATTCCAAACTCTAGTTAAAAGAACTACACCAGTTAGGGTTATCAGTAGGGCTCAGCATCCTTTGACAGCTACCAGAGCCCATTATTAATGCGTGCCCTGACCCCCTTAAACATTTTTCTTTCCAGCTGAGAACTACAATTAGTTCCAGGTAGCTTTGTCTAAATTTTAAATTCCCACAATACTCCTACAAGGAGACTGTCTGGGTCAGCCATTAAAGTGGCAACTAGACCCAGCTGCCTGCTACTGCATGGAGTACTGCTATTGCCCTCCAGAGCCAAGTGTGCCTGGCAGAAGCCACCAGTGGAGGAGGAAGGTTTATCAGAGAACACTGTGCACTGGGGTCAGCATCTGCAAGAGTTACTTTTTTGAATGGTGACTTCAAGAATTTATGAATCATCGAAAAAATTTTCAAAGTGCAGGGCAGGCCCCCATCTAAACTGGAATGGGCCTGGTTTTGGGGCTCAGTTCAAAGTTCTCTCAGTGACTTTCAGAAGATCAGAAAGAGCTTCTGTTTCCCAAAAGCTAGTTGCGCCATTGCACAGAATGTGCTGACTGCCTGAGACAGCCAGTTTTGAGTGTCAGGAAAGCATAGCAAATTATTTTTTAATTGGTGGTTGCCTTCATATTCCTTTGTACCTGGCACCACTGATTTGCACCTGGCTATCCCTTGGTGGATCCTAAGAGTTCTAGCAGATCCCACAGTCTGGAAGCCCTCCTGCCCCCATTTTGATGGTGGCTGTTCCTTACTGTTTTTCTTTTTTACTTCTAGGTTATAAAATGCTCTGAGTTTAAGATGATAAGGTGAGGCAAAACTCTTACCAGTAAATGAAATCATTGAATTACTTTAATTATAAACAACTTTGGCTGGAAAAAATGGTGAGACAAAACCTTGCAAAATAGTATGAGTAATGAAACTAACAAGGATGTTTGCAAATAAAACAAACTTGCAATGAAAACCAGTTACAGAGGTAGGTACTAAGTGGTCAGTCTAATACTGTAGAAACTGAATATCCAAAGTGGCTCCAGAAAAAGTGAACTGCAAAGGTTTTGTTTGAATATTTCTCTACTTCTTGATCAGTTACTTACTATCTCATTCACAAATCTATATATTTTCTAATGAACTGAATTCACCTTCCAGTCAGTGCTGGCCAGCACATGCAAGCTGATAAAAGATTTTTTATTGCTGTTAGAGGAAGTGAAGCATAGTAGAAATAAAAACCTCATTGCAACAAGAAGGCTTAATCTATTTTCTGCTGGATTTCCTGAACCGACTATGCCAAGGAAGCAGTGAGCATGTTAACCTTGGCTTTTTTGCACATTTATTTGGAGTTAATTTCCATTAGGTTCAGTGACCCTCCTATGCAAAATGTATATAGGGTCACAGCTTGCTTTCAGGGAGACAGTATTTGGGAAGAACAATCTTTGATGCCATCAGAGTGCTTGAAAATGGCATGGAATACTAGAGCACTTGAAATGAGAATGTTTGAACAAATGGCTCATGAAAATGATTTCCTTGAACATAGAATATTTTAGTGGTAGCTAAATTAACCAGAAATATATATATATTCCACATATGAAGGGTTCCAAGTTGGAAGTCGGGGTTTAAGACCCTAGCGCTCTGAGGATCTTAACATTATTTTTTAAAAAGAAGCTTCTAGCCCTCATTGCTATGAAGATAGGTTTGATGTATATAAGGATTGTTCTGTGAAATGTCAGAACACAACAATATAGTTGAGCAGAATATAAGGCCTTTGGGACAGGGACCTGTGACACCTGTTCTCTGTAAAGCGCAATGTACATAGATGTAGACGTGTAAATTAGTGATGGTGATATTAAAAATATGTTTTATTTTAAAATTAATCTTAATTACAATAATTTTGGAATAATAAAATCTAAAGTGTGTGTGCACCTGTGTGACTCTTTAAACCCACAGCACATGGTTTTCTGTTGAGGGGTTTAAAGTCATAATAGGTCATGGGGGAGAAATCAGTGCAGAATTGCTTAAACATATATAGAGCTAATACTAGTCATTATTTACTTGTTTTGAACATTATATTGTAAAATAAAAAAACTGAATTCTTACTTATTGGGACCACTAATTTATTCATACTCTACTTTTTAAAAGAGAACAGGGCAACTTTAAAAAAATTATAATAGAGAAAAAGCGTGACACAACAGTTTATAGAAAAATATACAGCTTCTTTATTTATTACTACCCACTACCTTTGTATTTATTGGGATAGAGAACTAAAAGGGAGGCAAAAGTTTGCTTCTTACTGAGCAGCTAGGGAGAATCCTTCCTGTATGTTTTCTTTCTGTATCCACAACTAAATGGAAGACAAACTTACAGAGCAATTCGGTATTGACCACTCATTGCTTGCAGGGTTATAGGATTCAGTGGAAACTGCATTACACATTATCATAAAAGATATGTTGGCATATTGGGCCACCAGCTGATCCATTTTGCTGGGAATGATATGCAGAGTTGTGAGTGACACGGGAAGGAGTATGTATGCTGTTGACAGTGCAGCTGTACACTCGTTCCTACACCTGATAGAAATGTTTTCCCTCCTGTTGATTTCTGTTGGAGAGGTGCATTAAATAGCCATGACCATAGTTATTGTATTGATGACCTCATGTGATAACGATACACCATAGGATAAAATATAACTCACTGTGAAATCACAACACCACCAATATATAAACCCCATACAGGGTTTATATAATTCAGATTATAGGACAAACTGATTCGGTTAAATTATCCTGCCCTTATGTTGTACATATGTAGAATTCATAAGAGGCAACAGATAATGGGAAAGAGAAGGCACTGTGCACAAAACAGCTTGGCCTTATACAGTAAAGCTAAATGTGGGAACCTGAGTACAACCCTGGCAGATAGCTTGCCTTGGAACCACAGGTACGCATCTTCACTCCATTCCTACAATTGGGGGTACCAGGGTAAAGCACACTATTCTGATAAAACAAGAAAGGTGGAAACACTTACTGCAAAGTATAATGCTAATGATTTTTCCATGTGACCCAACCTCACCTTCTTTGACATATGTGAATACTGTGACCTGACCTGTCTGAATTGTATTACTGTAATACTCTTCTGGCCAAACAGTATCTTTTACACATAGAGAAGGCACTTATCTCCACATGCCAGTAAGCTGTCTGATGGAAAAGTCCAGTCTTCTGCTCCAATCACTGCTGTTGGTGGCCATATTTTAATAAGCATTTTTGCCTTGCAAGCCCACAGTCTGGATACATGAAGGACAAGAAAATGGTCACAGCATACACATAGTTCCACTCAATGGAGAAGAGTTACATTACTTGTAGTCACTGCAGTCTCCCCATTCCCTTCCCAATGGGAGTGGTAGGCTGAGGCACTCAGGTGTCTCTGCTTCTTTTCTCTCTCTACCTCACAAGCACTTATGGATCCAGATTTGTGAACAATGTCCTCCAGCTTTTTGCTATACTGTGTCTTTTATTGCTTTTTTCCAGGCTGCTGTCAAACAGGTAAAGCATCAGCCCCGCATACTGTCTCAGGTAGGGCGGGAAGATAATTCACACCATGAACTAGAAGAAGTGACTGGGATGCTCCTAGCTGATTCTGCATGGCTACCTATCTTATCCTTGGCAGGATGCTATACCCTCCCAAATTCCATGATAATGTGTAAGGGGGGAAGGGTTCCTACAATTGAGCTACTGCTAGATAGTGGGGCAAAAGTTGCTTTTACCCTGCTATCTGTAGAACCAATGCCCAAGGTAGAAGAAGCCTGCTTGAGTGATTAGTTGGCAGCCTCACTTACATGACTTTTCCTGTCAAACTCTGTCTCACATGCTGATCAATAAAGATGTTTGCTGCACCACAGGTGTTATTTCTTTGTTGCTAGGTTATGGTTAAGTAAGGATCCTTACACATACACTCCCATGAACTTATGTAGAATCTGACTTCAGCTGGTATTAGGATGGGAGGCAGTTTAATTGCCCAGGAGGCAACAGTCCATTTTTCTCTCTGAACTGTGAAAAGACAGGCCACGGAGGTAGCACAAGAAAGATAGGTTCTCCTACCAGGATGAGCAATTCAGTCAGTTAGGATGAGACAGGTAAAAGGAATGGTGTGGGAATAGGGCAGTGAGTTATGCTGAGATGCTACTCAGTGAAGTGAGCTGCTCAGGCAAAATGAGGATTGGTGGTGTTGGAAAATTCTGGCACTTTCTCCCCCCCTCTTGTTCTAGGGAAAGTGGGGCTTAGCTAGCCTCGAGTTTCTTTTTCTTTTGTGTGTCAAAGCCTACTGCCTTTTCACCTAAAGCGTCAGTCTTGCTCTTTGTATTATTTAAATGCATAGCTATGGTAACCAGAACATGTGACCCAGGATAGACCCTGGGGTCATTGGGCTTACATAAAAGACCACACTTTTCAGACCTTTCTCTCTTTGTTCTTTTTGCTTCCATTTCCTTCCCTATGACCATGCTTCGCCTCTCCACCAAGAAGATGGTGAGTTAAGAATGAAACTACTATCTTACTTAATCTTTTTATTAGCTAGTTAGGATCTAGGTTCTCCAGTGCGTATGTGATTGTAAAATTCATTAGTAAACTTCTCAAGTTTGTAACCTGAAACTGGCTGCCTTGTTTTACTTTCTAAGTCAGTCTCAGTTCAAGGAAGCCACATAGAGATTGAGACGTGCTTTTTCTGCAACTCTTCTAAAAGAAGGCCTATTCTTCCATAGAATTTCCCCCAAAGGGCTAACACCCTGGGAAACTCTTAACTCTCTACAGGTGGAACAAAAAAGCTGATTGTTTCATGTAACTACAGTCCTGACTGGCCAAGATGTAACTTGGTGCAGGCCCTTCTCACTTTATATCCAGAATTCAAGTCTAGAATTTTCCTGCTTGTGAAATTTAAATGGATAGATTCTTGACTGGCATTGTTGGTGAATTAAGCACATGTTAGTTCCTTTTTGGGTGGGACACAGAGGACTATTTTCTTGTCCTTGTGGTCCATCCAAAAACCTTTTGCCCACCAGGTGTGAAGCTCCAGCAGGGGTCCCAGCAGCTGTCACTTTCTTGGGGGGAGGTGAGGTAATGCAGATCATCTGGCTGATCTGGGCTTCCAGGGAAAGGAAAAGGTAGGTGCATTTCATTTGAGAGCCTTCATTTCTTTCCCCAATTGAGCTGAGACCTGCTGCTTCACCATGGTCTGAATAACTCCTTCCATCCCTCCCACAACCAATAAGCAACAGCAGTGAGGCCCCTACTGAAGCTAGACAGCTGCCAGTGGGAGCAGATATAGGATCTTGGACTATATATTCATGGTATATCATAACTGAGGGCAAAGGCATATAGAGTGACTAAGAGTTATAGTTATATCAAATGCCCTGGGATGTATCTGATGCTTGTATGTTGCTATGATTGAAAGGTAGGGGAATTGGTGTTTCTAATATTGGCCAAAATTAACAAAATGAATTTCAGTAGAGAGAAGTGTAAGGTGGGGAAAATGAAATGCAGAAATATAGGATGGGTAACACCTCTCTTGAAAGTGGTACATGTGAAAAAGAATCAGGGAGACCACAAGCTAAATAAATGAACAGTGAGATGTGGAGGCCAAAAAGGCCAATATAATTCTAGGCAGTGTCAACTAGAGCTTAGTGTTCAAATCAAGGGAAGTAGCTGTCCCACTCTGTTCTGCGTTGCTCAGACCTCAAATTCTGTTTCTAGTTCTGGGCACCACAATTCAAGAAGAATATTGAGAAGCTGGAACATGCCCAGAGAAGGGCAATCAAGATGATCAAGGATCTTGAAGGCAAGCCTTATGAGGAACACCTGAGGGAACTGGGCATCTTTATCTTGGAGAAAAGAAGACTGAAACATGGCATGACAGCCATTTTTAAATACCTGAAGGAATGTCATGTAGAGATGGAGTGAACTTATTTTCTGCTGCTTCAGAGACTAGAATATGAACCAATTAATTCAAATTCCAAGAAAAAATACTCTTAGACATTAGGAAAAACATCTTGAATATAAGAGCTATTAGACATTGGAACGGAGTGCCTCAGGAATGGTGAATTCTCCTCTTTTGAAGGACTTTAATCAGAGGTTGGATGGGCATCTTTCAGGAGTGCTTTAACTGTGTATTCCTGAACAGCAGGAGATTGGAAGATGCCCTTTGCAGTCCCTTCAAGCTCTTAAGATTCTATGGTTTGAATGCCAGGCATATCTTTCCTTTTCCTGCTCAAATGGCTTCTCTCCTCAGGGATGAAAGAATGGCTGGGCATAGTCCCCTTTTTTTGTGTGGCAGGGCTGAAACACTCATCTGATTCCTAACCATAAGCCCTACGTGTGAGTCACTGAAGGTTGCTGCTGCCAGCTAGCCAGTGTGCCTGCCTGCCTGCCTGCCTGCCTGCCAGCCAGCAACCCACCCACCTGTCTGTCTCGGTCCCCTTGTTTTGGGCCTTGACTTCTGTTAGCTGTTAGTTGAAGGAGTTTCTCCATGTCATAGAATCATAGAGTTGGAAGAAACCCCAGGGACCATTGAGTCCAACCCCCTGCTATGCAGGAACACACATCAAAGCATTCCCAACAGATGGGCATCCAGCCTCTGCTTAAAAACCTCCAAAGAAGGAGACTCTACCACACTCTGAGGCAGCGTATTCCACTGCCGGACAGCTCTGACCGTCAGGAAGTTCTTCCTGAATTTCAAGTGTAATCTCTTTTCCTGCAGCTTGAATCCATTGCTCCTTGTCCTAGTCTCTGGAGCAGCAGAGAACAAGCCCACTCCCTCCTCAACATGACATCCCTTCAAATATTTAAACATGGCTATCATGTCCCCTCTTAACCTTCTCTTCTGCAGACTAAACATCCCCAGTTCCCTATGCCGTTCTTCATAGGGCATGACTTCCAGACCCTTCACCATTTTGTTCACCCTCCTCTGGACACGTTCCAACTTGTTGATATCCTTCTTGAATTGAGATGCCCAGAACTGGACACAGTATCCCAAATGAGGCCTAACCAATGCATGTCTTAGCACATCTTGTCCCAGAAGAATTATATGTGCTTTTTAACAGTCACATGACAAAGAAGCTGAATTATACCTATCCCTAAGTGATACCTATTCATTTTTAAAATAAACATTTAAAAAATAGTGCAGAGTGCACTAGGGATGTAAATACTTTCAAATTTTCTTGATGAGAAAGAATGTCTTCTTGACATAGCAAGACACTACATCAAGAATATGGTCAACTTCTGTGAGTTTTCCCCCACATTTTTGGCCTTTTTTTTTTTTTTTTGTAAAAAATTCATTCTGTTAACAACAGCAACAAAAAAGCACCTTGTGTGTGTAAAATAAAGTCCCAGAATTTTTGTACAGAACACTGTATTTTGCACAAGATCCTGTTTTTTATGCAACTTCTTTTTGCATAGCTGTTTTGAGAAAAAACAGTCCCAAGTGTTGTAATTTTACCCAGCAGGGAAATTTTTTTTGAAATTTATTGTGCCTGCATGTAAGAACAAAGGAAACAAAGATTCACATCTTTAGAATACACACCACAAGAGTATGGAAACACTATTTTTTTGTACAATGACTTCTAGACTCCCCCAGTCACGATTGGCAATGCTGGGAACTGTAGTAATGGATAAAGATAACTTTTTTTCCAAGCAGTCTAGCTAGCATGTCACATAATATGATTAGGGACAAATTGTCTTTGTCCGCTTATATGTACTGCTGATCTGACATAGATATGATTGTCTTTTCTCAATTCAGACTTTAATAACATTGTCAGAGTTGTCACAGGCCAAATGTATCCATGGACAGGTGGACTTGCTACTGGTGACACTGAGGGATGTCCATGTTGGCTAGAAATGTCCATTTTGGACAAGAGGTCTTGCTAGAAGCACAGGATTCAGTCACTCTGGCCATTTCTGCACTAGACTGTTATAGTGCTGTTATTCCACTTTCAACATCTGATGGAACCCTGGGGTCTGCAGTTTAGGAAGGGGACCAGGATTTCATCGGATGTTGAAAGTGGAATAATAGCACTGTAACAGTCTAGTGCGGAAATGGCCTCTGTTAGATTTTGGACGTGTACTCAGCACATAAGAAACAGGATTCACACAGTCCAGGAACTGTCCAAGTAAAACTCCCAAGATAGCAGGGGACAACTTTCACTGCTTCATGCTTCCCAATCTTCCTTTCATTGTTTTTCATTTTTTTTGAGAGTCCTGAGCTATTTGTATTTTTCTCTTCTCAGTTTGAACTGAGGTAGATTGAGTTGTATGGTTTAACCACACAGAAAATAGCAGTTTTACTGCATCCAGAGGAGAAGCAGGATTAAATTTCTGACTCTTTTATTGCCTTTTGTTAAATTATACTGTGCCTAGAAGCAAAATAGAAAATATGTATGATTTATTTCATCTATATTTTAGAGCATTCCTGGGATTTCTGGTTTTTTCCAATGTTAAACTGAATTTCCCTCAGGTAGAGACTACCTGTCTTGCCACAGGGTGAAAGTATTACTGCTTTCTGCATATGTGGTAGCTCTCTAAAGAGAAAGAGCAGGTGTCATACCAATAAAACAAGATGACATAGAAAGAAAAGATGGTGTGTGTCTTGAGTGGTGTATGCTTTTGTGTAACACAGTTGCATGTAACCAAAAACCCCTCAGACAAATAGTAGAGAGTAGGGCAGTTCAAAAATGTATTATTGATTTGTCTGTATTGTTTGTAGCCTTCCCTACAACTAAAAAATGTAGCAATCAAGGAATAAAAATACAAAAATTGAATAAAAATACATTTTTATTAAAAATTATTAAAACACCAAACAAGATTAAAAACATATCAAAAAGAACAGAGAATGAGAAGTTGGAAGAGATGTATAGGCACCATACAACTCTGCAACACAATTTCAAAAGTCGGAGGCTTTTTTCTAAATGTTTACCTAGCACTGTAAAAGATACTAAATTGGGCAACAGGATCCTGTTCACACTATACAATTATAGTGCTTTATTCCACTTTAACTGCTATGGTTCTGTTATATGGAATCCTGGGATTCATAGCATAGGAAGGGATATTTGTAGTTTGTAACCAGAGAACCCTAGTGCTTCACCAAACTACCAATCCCAGAATCCCAGAACTGCCGTGGCAGTTAAAGTGGAATCTTAGCATTATAAGTGTGTAATGGGAAAGGCTCCAGGGAGATTACTCTGAAGAGGACCTCTGAAAAGGCTGTTTTGCTCATAGTTGCCCACCACACCTCACATGAGACGGGGACTCAAAGAAAGGCCTCAGATTAAAATTTGAGGGTCTGGGAAGTAAACGTGGAAAGAGGTGATCTTACAAGTACAAGGTCCCATGCTATGAAAAGATTTTTAAGAGAGAATGTTGAATTAGACCCAACAACAGGATGAGAGCCAAAGAAGATGCCAAGTACTGAAAAAATATGTCATACCTGTGCAGTGTACTGAACGTATCAAGCCCTTCTCTCATACCAGGGTTGGGCATGGTCTAAGTGGAATTTGTTGCTGGCATGTTATCACTTCAGACCACTTTATTTGAAGGAACCTTTTTTTTTTTTAAGATTTCAAGAATTCTAGAGGATCACTTAAAAGCAGTCTCCTCAGCTTTGAAGAGCTTTTGTTCATTAAAGGTACATCAGTGTTACTGGAGCTAGCTATAAGAATTAATACATTCTAGATCTCATTCTGTAATCTATTAGTAGTTAGCTCCTGGTACATCTATACTATATTTATACTATACTATATCTACACTAATGTTAGTAGTACTTCCTAGTGCATCTGTATGTTAATGTGAACATTTAGCATCTTACTAAAGAGGAACATAGCATCCTTTGTTGGAATGTATCTGAACACATCTTCTGTGCTGTTCGCGTCCTTGCTGTTATCTTGCTTCTTCCCTTCTATTATCACAACATTTTTCCTATTTAATCCCAATTTTGTGCAAATACACTCACTACACTATTTTTCATAACTTGGGAAAGTTACTTTTGGGACTACAGCTCACAAAGACTTTAGTCAGTTCACTCCATGGCAGTGTGGAATGGGAGAATTCTCAGAGTTGTATGTATGTATGTATGTATGTATGTATGTATGTATATGTATTGTACTGTATTGCATTTATATCCCATGTTTCTCTCAAATGGGACCAAGGCAGCTCCCAATATGAATTTAAATGGGATATATGAATTAGCATCTAATAATAAGAATTAAATAAAAAAATAAAAAAATAAACCAACATGTTTAAACATCAATACTTTTAAACAAGGCTGGGCTAAGTGCAACCCAGAGAGTGCAAGTGGCCATCCAGGGCTAATTTTGTGGCCTCGGGGTGGGGGGCAGTTAGAAATTGTAACTTTTATTTTCAAATTTTCTTTTGTCCCCAAATGTCTCCAAAGGTTCTCTAGAGAGTGTGGGGGGTGCATTTTTGCTGTGTTTTGGATGCTTTCTGGGGCATATTAGACCAAGGAAAGGCCTTTTTAAAATCAGAAGTAAACTTTTTTTAAAAAGCCTCTCCTAGGCCTAAAATGGCTAAAATATGGGGAGAACACTCTCTGCAATCTCTAAAGTGTGTAGAGACACATTTGGGGGAAAGTGCATTTTTGTGGGGGGGGGTTTCCTGGGGATAATGTGGATCCCTAGCCTTCTTCCATTGCCTACCCCTGCTTTAAAACAATATGAAATCATTTTTAAAACATGGCAATAACAATCAAAGTACAGCACACTCATACACCCACACCCATTAAAGACCTTTCTGCACATCCACTTAATCACCAAATGTCTGTTCAAATAACAAAGTCTCTTTACCTGCTAGCAGAAGAAGAGCATGGAGGAGGAAAGTCTAGTCCACCATGAAAGAGAGTTCCACAGGCTTGGAGCAGCTCTCTCTCTTTCTTTTCCCTTCCCTCCCTCCCATATGTTCACCAAACGTATCTGTGAGGGTGGTGGGACTGAGAGAAGTCCAATCCTTGAGGATTTTAAAAATCAGACAGGCTTGTATAGAGAGTCGTGGAATTGAGAGAGTCTGGACCTAAGCAGTATAGAGTTTTTCAGGTCATAATCAACGTTTTGAATTCTCTCAGAAACAAACTGCTAGCTAGTACAGCCCTGATTTTCTCCCCAAGCACTGCTATTTTCTGCACAACCTGTTTTCTGTTTTCCTTTTTGAAAAAGATTGAGTGGATTGTGTATGAACTTGAAAAACCCACTGACTTTATTACCATATCCTACTGTATCACACGGAGAGCCAGTATGGTGTAGTAGTTTGGATGTTCGACTGATACTCTGGAGACCAGGGTTCAATTACCCACTTGTTCCACAGGATGGCCTCAGGCAAGTCATATTCTCTCAGTTTCAAAGGAGGACAAGGTCAAACCCCCTCTGAACAAATCTTGCCAAGAAAACCCTATGATAGGTTTGCCTGAGGTTCACTGTAACTTGGAAATGACTTGAAGGTACACAACAATGTTATACTTGCCTTTTGTCTGCAGCACAATTTTATAGCAACTTCAGGAGGGCAATTTCAACTGTGCACCATCCTGAGTCTGCATGTGAAAGTTTGTCCATTAAATAAGCAGTTGCAAAAATGTTCCTGAGAAGGAAGCAATATTAGTCATATCCTGAGAGATCAGTGGAGTTCTCCTACATGCCTTAAAACTAATGGAATAGAATAGAACAATCAAACTCTAGCCAGCACTTTGATCTTTTCTTGCAAATAGCTCTTCCTTGGAAATGACGGCACATATTTTATACTTCCATGCCCTTCACAATCTCACCTGGTGTGAGTGAACAGCAACAACAACAGCAGCAAAAAACATGCATAGTAGAACTTCCTGAAATAAGTGTGTGTATGTGCCTTCATGTTGCCTGTCAACTTATGGCAACCCCATGAACTTCATGTGCTTTTCTTAGGCAAGAAATACTCAGAGGTGGTTTTGCCAGTTCCTTCCTCTGAAATATAGCCTACAGCACCTGGTATACGTTGGGAATTTCCCATCCAACTAACCAGAGATTACTCTGTTTAGCTTCCAAAATCAGACAGGCAAATATTGACTCCTGGCTATAGAAAAAGACCTATGGCTATA
Source organism: Iguana delicatissima (assembly GCA_948472985.1). Classification (NCBI taxonomy): domain Eukaryota; kingdom Metazoa; phylum Chordata; class Lepidosauria; order Squamata; family Iguanidae; genus Iguana; species Iguana delicatissima. The sequence goes on from CAOKZL010000330.1 coordinate 239,712, forward strand.
CTTGACTTCATTACCTCCTAGCTGCTGGGTTGTTAACAAAAAGGATATATCTAGGAAGTTTCACATAGGGTATAAAAAAAATATGCATGCATGCAAATATGCATGCATACCCCATACTGGTGAAATTATTTGGAGTTTTAAGGGTGTAAAAACCAGACTTGTAATCTGACATAAAAGAACAAAAAACTACTGCATTTCATTTTTTCTTACTTTTTTAAAAATTGATGATGAATTATTAGTTAATCATCCAGTGTGGATGATGCCCATTGTACAAGAATAAAATTCTCTGTCCAAAGGAGCTTAAAGTTGAAAAATTCATCACAGAAGAAATAACAGAATAAAAGGGAACCGAGATAAACAGGGAAGCAATATAAACAGAGAAGTTTGGTTATCTTGAAGTCTAACTAGTTTTGTTTGACATAATATTTCATGGATTCTGGATCACTTCATCAGAAAGAGTGTGTGTCAGTCCATGAAAGCTTATGCAAGATTAAGTCTTGCTAGTGCTGAAGATGGCCAAACTACCAGTTCTTGCTAAAACAGACTAACATGGCTAATGCTTCTAGTCCTTGAAAGGAAGCAATATGTGGTTTGAATTTTACATGTTTAGGCATAGGTTGAGTTACAAATTGGTCATGGGAACAAGGTGATTGTGACAAAACCTTCAGGGAAATAGTGGGTTTGGAGGGGGGATTGATGAAAACTTAGTGTCATCACACAGGTGTTCTGGGAAGGATTTCTAAGGCTACAGGGCAGCAAGGGTAGAGAGGTTGAAGAGATTAGGATAATCTCAAATGGTAGAACATGGTGGAGCTGGAGAAGCAAAGCTCACAGGGATGGATCAAGGTACTGGAGCTGAGAAATAGGACAGTGCAAAAGGCAAGTCATGGAGATTTTCAAGATAAAGACAAAGAGCTCATGCTGGATCTGGGAACAGATGGGAAACAAGTGGACAATTTTAAGAATAGGTGTATCACATGACCAGAATGGCAAAACAGATGAATCAAGGTGGGAAAATGGAAGACCAGACAGGAGAAGATTTTAATAGTTTAAGCAAAAGATGATGGGGGGGGTAGTGTTTTTGCCAAAAGGGCAGTAAAAAGGATCATGTTATTGTTATGCTGTAAAGCGAGAAGCAAAAAGACTTGGGCACAGCCAGAATATGAGGAAACAGGAGAACAAAGAATGGAAGATAAGGCTGACGCAGAGCATCTTTTCAAGAGTGTGAATGGCAACACTGTCAGTAGATAAGAAAAGCATGCAGGGAGGAAGCTTGGGATGAAACAAAACAGATTTGGTCTTGGACATATTGGATTTAGGGCAACAGTAAGGCATGCAGACAGAAATGTCAGAAAGATTCAAGATTGGAGTACAGGGGAGAATTCAGAGTGAGCAAGTGAGTGAATGAGAGACAGGGAGTAATCTACATATAGGTGGCAGTGCAACTATTGACTGCTCACACAGGAACAGCATAAAGACAGAGAAGAGCAAAGGGTCAAGAACAGAGCCTCAGGAGACCAAACAGAGAGAGGAAGAAGAAAGAGTTCCCACTAATGGAAATACTGTAGGAAGGCAAGACTGGTAGGAAGAGGAACAACTAAGTAGAGAATCACAGGAGCCTATCTGGATAATAAAGACAACAAAGGAGGAAAGAGTGGCAGGCTGTATGACAGACAGCAGACAGGTTAAGAAGATTGAGGATGGAAGAAAAGTGTTTAGATTTTGGAGTGAAGCAAGTCCTGGGGCAGTTTCAGAGGAATGCAGCAGCAAAGAAAGCAACACAACTCCACTATAGAAGCCATTGTCTTTTTATTATTACAGTAGAGTCTCAATTATCCATCCTTCGGTCATCTGACATTCTGGATTATCCGACGTTGCGGCTGCTTGGGGGCGTGGCTGTAGGCATGTCCACGCCCCCAGACACATCCCCGACACGCCCCCAAACGTGGCGGCTGCAACGGGCAAGGATAGCCCTCTGGATTATCTGACATTTTCGGCTATCCGACTATCAGCCCGCCCGTTTATGTCGGATAATCGAGACTCTACTGAATTATTATTATCCAATGCACAATGTCCACATTCTGTTCGAGGTCAGGGAAATTGCATCGTTCATGTGGTGCCTTCCTGCCCAACATATTTCCATCTGCTCCTGAAGAAGCCTTTTGGCTGCATGTTTGGTTGTGAATTCAGTGGTGCATTTGATGCATGTTCAGCACCAATCAACACATAACTTTGCATACAGAGATTTATTTGAAGCAATCCTGATAGTGGATCTCATCCATAGAACACACACACACACACACACACACACACACACGTATATGTATATGTAGAGAGAATGAAAAATCAGAAATATTGACTACAACTTACATAGAAACATAATACATGTCACTGTAGTGGGGAACACTGATCAGATAGTCTACGTGCCTGCACTGCTCAGCCTGCTGCCTGTATTGAGTATTGATAGGTAGCTTCAAAGTCTCAGCTTTCCATACTTTCCTGTGTTGTTTAAATCTTCAAATCAGACTTGGATGGACAGCCTATCAAACAGAAGAGACCCTAAGTAGACTCATTCAAATAAGACCTTCCATAAAGTAGGACACGTGGCCAACTTTTCCATGTAAATTTCCTAATCAGCAGTTTTACTTGTTTTCTATCTGTTTTAAGAATCTTTTAGCCCATCTTTTGACCTATAAGGGTTCAGAAGGTGAGAGGTAGGATAGAAACATCAACAATGTCAAGAACAGAAATAAGCAACAAAATGGAAAGGTATGAAAATACCCTACAAAAGCTTAGCAACCAGTGAAAAAATCAGTAAAACAAGCAAACCAAAATTCAGTAGTCACTGCATTGCAGATCAAATCACCATCTGGAACATGACTATTTTCAGTCAGGGTGAGTGTGAGATGAACGTTCCTAGGAGAGAATTTCATAGATGTGGTATTACTGCTAAAAGGACCAGTCCCATGTAAATATTGCCCTGCAGCAGAAAATAGAAAAAGTCTTAAGTAGGTTGTCAGATTGAAAGCTGGCCTGAATCTACATGAAGGCTGTATCCCACCTCCATTGTGTAGTGTCACTGCCCTGGATTTAACCAAACTGAAATAGTTTTGGAAAGCCACACAGGACCCCCTTTAAATAGCCACAATGGTGGAAGGGGGTGTTCTCCTGTCTGCCTGTGTTTACTATATCAATTTATGCCTGGTCACACAGACCTCAGCAGTTGCGGAGAGGAGGTTGGATTCCTGCAACACTTGTGAATATTCACATACATGCTTAATCAGATCACCTTTGTTTTCCCTTTGTTCTGATTCCCCACCTGCATTTCTATAATGGGAACTGGTAGAGAAGGCTGAGGTAAAATGCCAACGTGCAAATGTATACATACATAACACCAAATCAAAGAAAAAAAAGAGCAACACTGCCTTTTCCAGATGCCGATATAAGCAAGGGAGTTACCTGTCTGTGGCAGGAACAATAACGTGACCACTGATCAATCTGGCTCCACCCTCCCACTCTCCCCCAATTCCACTGCAATCCCAATTCAAAGGTCAAAGCACACATTTTAAAAACCTGGTTTTTCACTAAAACAGTGGAGTAAACTGGAGGTTTTTAAAATTGCTTTAAGATCCTCAAGCATTGGAAAGAAGTGCTTTCAGACCAGAAGGAGAGGAACATTGTGTTTTCTAGCAGGGCTGGGATTGAGGCAAAGATGCATTATGTAGCCCTTGTAGATTCAGCCCTGGAAAGGATTCCTGTAAAACAGGGAATTCCAGCAGGCATTGCCCGTTAACACTTTGTGTGAGGAGCATGACTTGTTGAAATTCTTTCTTCTGCATAAATTTTCTCTTCTGCCCTCTTCGGTTCTCAGGGTGACAACTTTAGTTAAGACTAATTAAACATCCACTTTATATTTCAAACAAGTTAGTCTAGCTTATTACCTTATTGCTTATGCATTCTAATGTACATTCATCTCAAAGCGAAACTCATGGAACAAAGTGGGATGCTTTTCCAAGCAAACTTGTGTAGGATTTCATGGTATCACTAACTATGCAATGTAATTCTGAGAAAAGGGAAATAAGGAACAACCATTATGAGAACTGGAATGTTCCCCATCAGGAGAAATTTTGTAGTGATACCTATATCATCTTTTCAGACTTTCAAATGTGCTTCAGTTAAAACAATTTTAATTGAATTGTCACGGACAAGTGTTTTTATATTTCCTTGTCATGGAATTCAACTTCCTCCTTTTGTATCTGTGTCCAACTGCATATAGAAACATGTATGTTATATTAGAGATTTTTTAAAAAAATATTGGTTGGTATTTGCCTCTGCAAGCTGCTTTGAATTCACTTAGTGAAAAAAGACAGTATGCAAGCATTTTGGAATAAATGAAATGAAATGAAATCCAGAAGGATGGCTACATTCTTATGGCTCTGTGCATAGTCCCAACTGGCTGTCTCTCAAACCTGAAAAACCATTTCAGTCTGGCTTCAGTCAAGAGTGGTGATCCTGACCGGAAGAGCTAGGGCTAGTACTAAGCAGAGAGTCAACTAAAAGGATGCACTGAGCAAAATGGTATTTATTTTACAGAACTATTAATGAAAACAGCATTTTATTTATCCCCCCCCCAAAGAAAATGTTGGGGCCTTCCAAAACAACATGTACCAAATATTGTAACACTGCTGCTGTTGCTGCTGAAGCTAGGGCTCCCTCCCAGAGAACAAACAATGGTATCTTTTCTCATTCCAAGAACAAGAAATATTATTCTTTCCAGTGGCAGTGCTAGTTTGCTCAGTTAACGCCTTGTAACCTATGTCTGTGTGTGTACATATGGTGTACTCATGCATAAGCCCCAGAGGCTAAGAATCATTCAGAGAGAAGGTCAGGTCAGGAGAGGGGAGTGAAATGTGGCCCAGAATTGAGCTGCTGTCCACAGAAGGATTAAAAACAGATGGACCAGCCAATAACAGCCTGTCTTTAGTACAGGAAGGCTTGGATACACCACAGCCACAGCTCTGGGCAGGAGTGGGGTTGCAGAGAATTAATGTCTGTTTATCATTAAAGCTTCCTGGGGAGCACAGTCAAAGACTTCTGCCAGCCCTCTGCCCTTTAACCTATTGTTAGAGAAAAGTAATCTACTTGAAAAGAAACAAACAAGCCAGAAGTTCCCATTTTGTTTTATCTTTTCTCCCTCTGCTCCCATTTCTAATATTCAGGTAGTGAGTACCACTGCTTGTGTTGTCCAAAACAGCACTGCACCTGCATAAGAGTGGGAGGCACAGAGCCTGGAAAACTTACTTACTTACTTACCTTACCTACTTATTTTGCAACAACTCTCCAAATCCTTCAGCCAGGATAGCTAGTGGCCATGCTGGCTGGGGAATTTGGGGAACTGTAGTTTAAAAAGAAACTTTTCAAAGGTCTGGGTTTGAGTTCAGCATTAGGGGAAACAGCAGAGGCTTCATTGCAATCTTGATCTGGCAATATATTTTTTATTTTAAAACCCTGAACTAAAAATTCCATCTATCCCCTACTCCTACAGATGTTTAACTCGTGTGCCAAGCATTACCGAGCACTCACTCTCAGGTATGTATAGAACTGTAGTTTCACAGTGCAATCTCTACTGATAAAAGAAAGTTCTATTATGGCCAATAGGATTCTCTTGGAAATGTGTACAATTGCAGCCTAAAGCCTGAATCTAATTGCTAGTTTGAGTTACATCAAGGAGATCTATTAATATGTTTATTCCTTGTTCATCAATTGATTCAATGGGTGTGCTTCAGTTGGGACTAACCAAAAGGATTCAAACTTAACTGTCTTCCCTCCCTCCCTCCATTTTATACTTAACTTCAAAATTCCATGCACTGTATTTCCTTTAAAACAAAAATAAATCTTAGCATATCAGAAAACTGGATGACAACACTGGACTACAAGGGGTGTCATTCATTGTTTTCCCTTCCAGCCATATGGGCATGACAGTGATGGACTATTTTGCAGTTTGCATACTGTTCAGCCACAGGAACCTCCCCGCTCCTGCAGCAACATACTGGTAGACCTTACATTTGCAGAGTGATTTACAGACTTAGCAGAGGGATATCTCTGTGTGTGGGTGTGTGCGTGTGCGTACATGCTCATAACAAAAGACCTGAATGTGAATGAGCATGAATCACCATCATCGCTGCTGTCTTCTACCTATTGTACGAGATATGCTATATCACAATTATACTATGAGTTCTATATGTCTCAGTTGTTTACTACAGGCAGGAATTATTGCTGCATGCAAGTAGACATCAAATGGTTAGAAAATTAATCAGGAAGTCCCTTCTTCAGGTCACTGTGTACTTCTGTCTGTGGCTACCACTCCTCCATAAACGTCTATCATGGTTGTGACTTAATTGGTTAAACACACCAGATGGTGGTAGCAGCAGGCTCCTTTCTCTCAAAACAAATCAGTACCTCATATTCAGATTCTACAAGAGCTAAATAATTGCTCTTTTTTATATACATAAGAATGTGAAAGCTAGCGATCTGGGCTAGTTGGTGGGATGCCTGAGATAAATACAATATTCCCTTATTACAATGGCTTCACTGGCTGCCAGTCTGTTTCTGAGCACAATCCAAAACGCTGTTTATGAACTATGAATTCCAATATGGCTTGGGTCCAGGTTATCTGAAGGAATGTATTATCCCATATGACTCTGCCCAAGTTCTAAAATCTTTGGGGGAGGCACTTCTCTTGATCCCCACCTTCACAAGCACATTTGTATAGGCAAAATGGACCTTTTCTCTGCTCCCAGACTCTGGCCCTTTCCACAGGATGGCACCCTCCCAGCATGGGGACGTTCAGAGGAGCGGGACTGCGGTGCAATCACAGGGTATATCATTGATGGAAAAGCTCTGTCAGTGACCCCCACTTATGTGAGCCTGTCCCAGCCAGCCACGCAGAAGGACCAGAAGAATGATCATGTGCTTCCTTCCCCACTGCAGCATGGGAAGAAGGCCAGCTGCAGTGAAGAAGGAAGGGGCATGTCCCTCGCACTCCCTTCTGCTGGCAGCCAGTCGGGTGTGGAGAAGAGCACTGAGGACACACTCCCATCCCAGCAGAGGTGCTGCTGGGATTGTGATGAGATGACGTGTGAGAGCATCATCCTCTGGAAAGGGTCTCTGGAATGCCTGTCTCAGGGAAGTCAGTTTTGCTCCCTCTTTGTTGTCTTTTTGCTAGGAAGATAATTTAATACTATTTAAATCACATCTTTTCGTATGTTTTCAACCTTGTGTGTTTTCATTTAATTTTCTCTATTTTGTAAGTTGCCTTGAGTCTTAGTTTGGGACAAAAGTAGGACATAAATACAGGGAGGGGTGTTGTGCCTCCTCCCCTAGCCCACAAATTAATCCAGTTATCTTCTGTTGCAGCCATCTTTAACACAGCTTGAATCTCTGGACATGTTGAGGGGTGAACCGGAGTGCACTGTGAGCTGTTTTTCCTTTGGAAAACCATCCAAAGTGAGACATTCTGGGAAATGGATATGAAAAAAAGAAAACTTCATAATTTAGTTCAAAAGTAGGAGGAAGGAAAGTCCAAGTCACGGTTATCAAAAAGAAAACCAGCAAAAGGGAAAGAGAAGGGCAGTTCATCATTGGATGAGTATAAAGGAAATCTGCTGGGTTATCTGAAGGACTGAAAGAAAATTGTGTCATCATTATCATGTATCTCCTTTCTCAGACACCATACAATCAATGGCTACTAGTAATAATCACTGAAAGCTGTGAAATCAGAGACTTCTGCCTTTCAGTACTAACTGCTGAGAAGCAAGAGTCCAACTGCATTCATGCACTGCTTGTGGGTTTCCCAGAGGTAACTCTTTGGCCATCATGTAAAAAGAGTGCTGGACTAGATAGGCTGTTGGTCTGATACAGCAAAACATTTGTGATGCGCTGATGATGATTACACTGAATCTCCTAGGTTCTTCAGTTGCACAACCAGGACTTTTCTGAGGAACAATAAAAAAGCAGAACTGAGTTCTAGCATGCTTCTGTGTGCGTCACCCTATATTTCCTCACAAGACATATGTGCATAGAATCGTGGAAGTGATGCAGTGGTTCACCAAATGTCAATGAGATGACAAATTGGCAGGCCAGAAAATATTGGAGTACGATCATCCCTGGAGAGATTTTCCTGCTAACGCCCACTGAAAGAAATGAAACATGTGCCAGCATATGACCATTCCTGTTTGTTTCAGTGCAGCACCCGCAGCAAAATGTCCCAGTAGATTGTGCCCTAGACTCCTAGCTCTTACCCTACTTACCCCAACTATATAAGACCAATTAAAACAGACATTGGCCTAAATCCTATTGTTAGGCTTTTCAATATCTTTTGTTGCTGACAGATCATAAAGACTTAAGAGTTAAAACCCGATGGTGCATCAGATATTTGCAGTGGGCCCTTGGTATCTGCTAGAGTTTGGTTCCAGGATCTCCTGTGAATATCAAAACTGATTAAATGACAAAATCAAAGTCTGCTTTTTGGACTTTTTTTCAATGTGGCAGCCTCCCCCGCCCTTGCAGTTTCTTTGTCAGTGGGGAGCAGGGAGACCAGCAGTGACATATTCCTTTATCTGGATTCACAGCAGTAACATTCTACTCAGGAACTTCTTGAAGATCCCTGAGGATGCCTGTGGCATTGCACCCAGCCAAAGAGAAACAGCTGGACACCCTGGGCTACCCAAACATGGAAATAGCCGTCTTGTGGGGAGGGGGCTGCCACACTGAAAAGGTAGTTTTCAGGGAGGTTGCACCTGGAGATGTACTGTAACTATACGCTGGAAATACGTCTCCTGATTCAAGATGCTAGCCACAGTTGAAAATGGTTTTAATTCTACAAACAGTTTAAAACTATTTGAAATTATAACTTTGTATGTTTTTAGTTACACACATTTTTCTCTTTGTTTCTTTTTTTACTTTGTCAGCTGCCTTGAAAAATAAAGTGATAAAACAGATTCCAGAGAGTTGTAGTTCCCCAAATATAAGCTTTCCAGGCTCTCTAGTTACAAGCCAAGGATGACTGAAAAATCACACTGGCTTTAAAGTCAACAGGAATGTAATAGTAGATGAGACCTTCTCTCTCTGCCCTGCTTCACCCTTGCCTCTTTCTTTCTAGCAGTAAAGAGTCAAAGAGCATTTCTCACTTTCACACTTCACCCTTTCCATCAGTAAATATGCCCTGTTGTTTCAGCATTTCTTCATAGGTCTTGCATTCTAAACATTTCTTATCTTTGGCCTTTGAACCATCATCTGTTTGTCAATGTCTCCTCTGAACCACTCAGCACCTCAAACTAAGTGAACGGTACTGACTGAAGCCTGATTAGAGCAGAGCAGAACAAGGGCCTCTTCCTGTGCCTTCCTCAGATTATTCCTGCCTGTTAGAGAATCTTCCAATTGTTTGCAAAACAATTATTTATCAGAATCTCCTGGAACACAGATAAGGTGACCAGTAGGGTTGCTAGTTCAGGATATTCCCAGGACCAGGCCAAAACCTGAGGCCTATGGATGGCCCAGGTGATATCATTAAGTAGCAACTATAGTTGCTTACAGCTCATCATTGAAACACAAGCACACAAAAACATGTTTTCCTGATTGGAAATCAAGACAGAAATCTCAGCTAAAGGGGCTGATCCCAGATCAAGGTAAAATGAAAGGTTATTCCATCTCACTTACTTAGGTTTATGGGATAAGGAACATTTAATCTAGACTACTTGGTTCCAGTGAGAAGGTGGATGAAGAGCTGAGTAGAGGATGAATCCTGGCATAATAATGGAAGGGAAGAAAGAAGCATAGACCACCCACGCAGCAACAATTGCATGAAGACATGAAAACTGTTAACAAGCTGCTGCTCTACCAAGTGAGCTGGAAATCTGTGTATAGTCTTTTCCTCTTGCCTCAGACTGAGCCCCTCAAAACTGGAGAATTTGCACTTTCATCTTCTACCTGGAAACGACCCTTCAAAACTTGAGACTCAGGCCAGACCCTGAGATCTGGTAACCCTAGTTGCCAGGTCAGGAGCATTACAGGCCCTGAGACTTCAGGGCCAAAATCCTAAGGCCAGGATGCTGCAACTTGCAGTATTCTCCACCATTGGCTATGATAGCTAGGGCTTCTGGGAACTGTAGTTCAGCAACATTTGGAGGGCCACACAGTCCCCATCCTTCCTGTAGGGAATATAAGGATTTTTGAAGTGTTTTAGGTCCCAAGGAATTTCTTTCCAGGATTTTTAAACTGGAAGTGACACTCCTGGTTTTGAAAAACAGGCTCCCCCTTGGCCTAAATAATCAAACTGGAGGAGGAAAAAAATTTGGTTAAAGTGTTCTCCCACAGTCTTGCAAGGGTATGCAATATGTCTAGATTTTTTTACAATTGCAGGTGGAAGGTAGGAAGGAAATGTATTATACAGAGATGCAGAGGAGATGACACTTGTGACCCCAGATTTTGAAAAGTTGCCTAGCCCCATTATGGATAGCCATTTGGAAAGATTTTTAAAAACCCATAAAATCCAATAATTTGGGCTGCATCAGTATTACAGGACATTTCTGCTAAATTTGGTGTGATTTATCAACTCTTAATCCTCGTGCACTAAGGTAAAAGAAAAGCTCATTGTGAGAGTTGCTAGGTATTTTCTGACATCAATGAAAATTCCCATATGTTGTGGGACATAAAAATGCCTCTTGTCCAAAGGAGTGTTTGCATGCCACAGAAGCAAGTGAGTTCTACCCAGGCACCCAGAATCAAAAAACACAAGCTGATAATGAGATGAGATGAAACATCCGTTTCTTGGGTTGTGGGAAATCTCTTGATCTCCTGAAGTCTAAAGTGCCCCCAAATGGGGGAAGAAATGATTCTCTTCAAATGGAGCCAAATTGGGCATAATCAATTTCCTTCAACACAATTTGGCCTTGAACTGGTTTTCCCAAAAAACATCATGAGACATTTGTTGGTCCTACTATGCTACCATTTCTTGGGGGGGGGGGAACTCCAATGACAAAATCACAAGTTATGTTGAAACTTTTTGTCCAGAAAAGAAAAGGAACAATGTGTGTGTATGTGGCTAGTGCTCAACATTTGGGGACATTGCTTACAACTGTAGGGATGACAGTGGCATAGAGTGCTTACATTCCAGCTCCGGTTCCATTTTGTGACTAAACGTGACTCCAGGGGGCTACAAAGTCCTGTCCTGGTGAGTGAAATTTAATGGTATTTTGCATTCTTGCTTGTTCCTTCCTGTGTGCTTGTACATATTGCACATTTTCAAATTGCAAAATCAGCATTAGAGTGGCCACTTAGGCATCACTCAAAAAAGAAGACAGACAATTCCAAAAAAACTGAATATGCAAATTTAGAAATCATGTCCATAATTTCAATAGGAATAGAAACATCTACAGCAGTGGTTCTTAACCTTTTCTTAACCAGGGACCACCTGCAAATATAATCTGTTGCTGGGATCCCCCAAGACCTAACTCAAGATTTAAATATTTAAATTTCAACTGAAATATTCAAATATTTATTTAAATGTTTGTTTGTTTGTTTGTTTGAGGCTTCTGGAGACTAGGATTTAAAAACCCTGCTCGAACACCGGGTGACCTTGGGCAAGCCACATTTTCTCAACCACAGAGAAAGGCAAAGGGGAACCCATTCTGAACACATATTGCCAAAACCCCCTCCCAAAACCCTGTGCTAGGTTCACCTTAGGTTTGCTATAAGTCAGAAGTGACTTGAAGGCACATAATAACAAGTGCCGCTGACAGCAGGTGGTTTGACACTTGCTTTGGCACCCACCATCCTCTCTTTCGACACCCAGGGACCCTGAGCTAGAACATACAGCATTCACTTCTGGATTCAGCTATTACCACCTCATGGGTCTGGCTTGGCCAGGACACCTTTTCATGCAACAGAACTTAGTAGTTGCCATTCTTATAACAGTTACCACATTGGCAGCTTACTATAAGTATGGTTCTCGGTAGGTCCCTGTCCTTTCTGACAGTACTGTTAACCATTATTTCCACAGTTTCTGAGTGATTCAATTTTTCACCCTTTGTCATGTGTTACATTCATATTTAATTCCATGAGTCCTGAAATGTTATTGCTGAATTTTAAAAATATGACAAAGAATTTGGAGAATGACATGACTGTCAAAGGGATGGCATGCTCTTTTTAAGTCCACAGAGGAAGTTGGTGGATGTTGCAACACAGTTCATAATTTCCATTTCTACAGTAGCTCCTAGTGTCTTCTGATGCATTTCCAAAGTGAAACTATTTTAAGCGACATGAATACAGGAAAGGGAAGTGCCCTCTGTCACCCCACAAGCTGTTTTTAAAAAAGACAGACGGAAGAAAATTATTATTAAATCATGGGATAATATTGTGAGAAGTGGCAGCCTCGCAGTATGTATGTATGTATTAATTAATTAATTCAAAAACAAAAGTTTGTGTCCACTTGTTTGCACCATGATAAAATTATATTCTAATATATATTCTAATATGTAAATACAAATTGGGTTTCATTTAGTTTAGGTGATAGGAAGTTAACAGACTGCCTTCACTCCCTAGAATATGGAAGGATAAAGTTACAAGTCATGTAGCTACTTGTAACTAGTTACTTTATTGAGGAATGAGGATGTAACAAAGGCACATTGCAAAGTTAATATAATTAGTAAGATCAAAGTTATTTCACTGGTTCAACAAGCAGCAGTTTTCAGTTAATTTCAAAAAATACTTTGAAAAAGAGAACTAATGGGGTGTGCACATTTGGATGTTGGACTAGAACTCTGGAGACTCAGGTTCAAATCCCCACTCAGCAGTGGAAACCTACTTGGTGACCTCGGGCAAGTCACACACTCTCAGCCTCAGAAGAAGCCAATGGTAAACTCTCCCTGAGCGAATCTTGCCATGAAAACCTTTTGAAAGGCTTGCCTCAGGGTCAAAAATGACTGGAAGGCACACAACAACTTTAAAAGAGATGTATTTTGAGAGCCATTTTGGCCCTCTATCATCTTTAAATGTGGTGATTTTTTTGTTATATGAAGATGAGGGTCTCTATGGTTATTTGTTTTGACAAGCCAAATTTTAAAAGCTATTTAATTGTACTAGAAATAGCTATCTAGATAAAATGGCTACAACACATAAGAAAAGGCCATAATTTAGACTTAAAGCACTTGTTCCGCAGGTGAAAATTCTGGGCTTAATCTCTAATATCTCCAGTTCCTAAATATTTGTTGTTGTGTGCCTTCAAGTAATTTCTAGCTTATGGCAACTCTAAGGTGAACCTATTACGGGGTTTTCTGGAACTGAGAATGTGTGATGCACCCAAGGTCACCTGGTGGATTTTCAGGGCCAAACATGGAATTTACCCTGGTCTCCAGGGTCGTAATCTAATGCTCAAATCACTACACCACGTTGGCTCTCATTCCTAAGTATACCTGACACTAATACAGTCATGCTGTTGTCCTTCCTGGTTCAATCCCAGGCACAGGGGTGAAATAGTTTTCAGCACTGCAGCAGCATGCAAGCAAGGAGGAAAGGATTAAGCCTTCCTAAATTTTCACAGCCACGATCTTAGCAAAAACAGTTCCTTCCTACGCATTATTAAGCATTTGTTTCTATGGTCCACAATACAGCAGGTAGATGCCCTCTTGAAATAAATAGCAACTGCATGTTATCACCGTGAACTGGCCTGACTTCGGTAGATATTAGATATCATTTTTGATATCACAATTTGGTCTTATTTTGCCACCCTCAGCCAAGTGTTTGTGAGGCCCCCGAACGAGCACAGAGCTAGGCATGGCTATTAATTGCTGAACATTCCTTTTCCCACCTAAGCAAGCCGGACACAGCTAGATCTTGCTTTAGGAGACCTCCCGAAACAAACACTTCATTAAGGATGCACGCTAATACAAAGAGCCCCCTGCCCCGAGCAGGCACCCTGGCGAGCTGGACACTCCACCGCCCAGGCAAGCTGCATCTGCATACTGGCCATCCCATTGTCAATTCAAACTTAACTCAATCATGTTAAATTCTGACCTTTCGGAGACATTGTCTCGCGCCGAAACCTCATTGTTCTCTCCCAAGTACAGACTAGCCCATGGTCTTATTTTCCCCCATAAAAACCCCAAGCTCCGAGAGCTTCCTTGGATCGCTTCAGACTACCATCCAGCCTTGCTGCCGCTTTGTCGGGGGAGCTCCCCTCGGCCACCACGCTGAGTTTCTTCATTACCATCTTCAGCTTCTTCAGGACTACGAGAAAGGTGTCGTATCACCCACTTCCCCTGAAAATCTTTATTTCTAATTCTTCCATTAGCTGCGTGAATGTGGTGTCTTTTCTGTTTGTATGTCAGTTAATAAAACATCATTTTTGCTATTTTTAAAACTGTCTGACTACTTGACTGACCTGACCCCGCATATGTAGGGTTACAAGATGCTCGCAAAGTTACCCTGCCTCTCGTTAGCTTAAGTGAGTGCTCCAGTTAATTTCCCCATCTTCTGTTGTTGTGGTTTGGTTGTTTGGGCGCCCCTCATGGGACTCCTAATTCACAGGGTAACATGCACAAGAAATTTAAAAAGACTAATTAACATAATTAGTGCTGGCTTAACTTGAACATCATAAACCAGGCTTTATTGTGATAAAAACAAACCTAGTTCAGCCTCAGAATCCAGGTCTCTCGCATTCTCTTCCAGTAGTGTTGTGAGCAGGAGTTTGGAAGCATTTGGATTGTGAAGATGGCATTTTTTATAAACTGTAGTTAAAGTTAGCCATAAGACTGAATGAAACACTAACCTGTGGTTTATTAAACTTAGAAGTGGGGCTCGGAACTTCTGATTTCTACCTCAGAGCTACACAAAACAAAAAGAGAGAAAGAAAATTGTAGAAAACGGGGTGGGGGCAAGGAGGCTAGGCTCATTTCTACCATGATAAATCACAATTAATCATAACTTCAGAATCCAGAGTACTTAAACCCTACACTATATTTAATACCGTACACAATCCTACATAATCCTAGGATGTGTAGTGTGGTCAGAAGCTTAGCACTGTAGTTCAGGTGAGCACACTAGTAATCTCTAAGCTACAAATCTCAGGGTGGTATAGGGTGGAGCTGTGACACTTAAAACTGCATCAAATTTATAATAGCATTGTATACCAAAGATAAATGTGTAGTGTGTGAATGCTGCACATCGTGATGATATTATGGCCAAGATCCTGCATTGGGAGATGCATCTCAAGGCATGTAGCTGTGATATGCCTCTGAGTGTATCTTCCTCCAACCTTTTGTTACCCTGTTTACTGGGGGTCCCGGGAGGGGCGCCCAAATAACCAAAACACAATAACGCAAAGATGGGGAAATTAACTGGAGCACTCGCTTAAGCTAGCGAGAGGCAGAGCAACTTAGCGGGGATCTTGTAACCCAATGTCTACGGGGTCAGGTCAGTCAAGCAGTCAGACAGTTTTAAAATCGCAAAAATGATGTTTTATTAACAACAGACAAACACTTAAGACAACAAAACCACACAGCTAACTAAGAAATAAGAGTTTTTTGGGGGAAGTGGGTGATACGACACCTTTCTCATAATCCTGAAGAAGTTGCAGATGGAGAGAAGAAGCTCAGCGTAGTTCACCAAGGGGAGCTCGCCGGGCAAAACAGCAGCAAGGCGATCTGGAACTCGAGAGCGATCCGAGGAAGTTCTCGGAACTGGGGGGTTTTATGAGGAAAATATGACCGTGGGCTAGTCTGGACTTGGGAGAGAACAATGAGGTTTGAGTGCGAGACAATGTCTCTGAAAGGTCAGAATTTAACATGATGGGATTAAGTCCGAATTGACAATGGAATGGCCAGTATGCAGATGCAGCTCGCTTGGGCGGATACATATTTAGCTCATCAAGTTACCTGCTCGGGGAAGGGGGCTCTTTGTGGTAGTGTGCATCGTTGATGAGGTATTTGTCTAGGGAGGTCTCCTAAAGCAAGATCTGGCTGAGTCTGGCTTGCCTAGGTGGAGAAAGGAATGTTAAGGGCCATGCCTAGCTCTGTGCTTGTTCGGGGGCCTCACAAACACTTGGCCAAGGATGGCAAAATGAGACCAAATTATGATATCAAACGATATCTAATATCTTCCGAAGCCAGGCCAGTTCACGGTGATAACACTTTTCTTTTCAGTGTGATAGCCTTCCCAGATGGCCATCTCTGTGTCAATGGAGAGCAGGGGGAACAGTAGAGATGTATCCTCTGAGACTCATGAAGGTCACTGGGAGGCCCCCGGGGATGACATCAGTGCAGTGTGTGCAGGTAAGGAAAAATAATGGACAAATGTCTGCTGGTATCCTTCCTGCATTAACCTGGAAATGGCCACCTTTGAGAGAGGGGCTAGGGCTGCACAATAAAAAGGTGAGTAGGTGGATTCTGGTCACTGCACATTCAGAAAAGAGTTCTGGCGTCCACAGTGACTCAAAAAAGTAGGTTACAGTGCTATAAGGTGGGCCTAACACCAGTGTTAACTCACTCACAGGATGCCAATCAGAATGACACTAACAGGAGCTTGTATAATTAAGTTTGCCTTACAAGTCAAGCTTTTCAGTTTTGCTTACTTATGTTGGAAAAATTACCAGCATTCTCTCTCCCCGCTCCATCTTGTTATTAGAACAGATGGGCAATAGCAAGATATAATTTGTAGGGGAAAATGAGACTGAACCTGTCAGGATCCAATCTTCATTTAGCAAAGTCACACAGAGAAGCGGTAGAAGTTTTATCTAATGACTTGTGGCTTTGCTAAATGAAGATTGGATCCTGACAGGTTCAGTCTCATTTTCCCCTACAAATTAGGGTCACGGGCCCAGAAGAGAAGTTCTTTGTTTGATGACCACGTGGCACCCGGCCGGCAGAGACTGACCACTTGAACAATGGCTTCTAATCCATTGCTTACTATTGAAAAGTTAACTGGTAGCAATTACCGAAATTGGTCTTGGAATATGCAAATGCAATTAACTACAATGGGACTGTTTAAAGTTGTGAAAGCACAGCGGCCCACAGAAGATAGGGCAAAGCAGAAATTTGATGAAGATGATGAGAAAGCAACTGCTTATATCTGCTTAGCCATTGATCCAAGCATTGTTTATCACATCAGAGACCTGAAAAGTGCTAAAGAAATATGGGAAAAACTGAAGAGATTATTTGACTCTCCCAGTATTGCAAAACAAAGTGGTATTATAATCAGACTTACAAGAATGAAATTGTTAAATCCTAGACTTTTGAATGAACATATTAACACTTTCATGACTATGGTATCTGAATTGCAAAGTGCTGGAGAAAATCTTTCAGAACCTGTGAGACTGGGAATGTTTCTAGCAAGCTTGCCTGAATTTTTTGAGCCCATAATTGATGCTCTACAAATTAAGGGAGATGTAAATTTGGAAACTGCTATTGCTGAAGTTATAGAATATCAAAATAGGAAAAATTTGAGGAATTTTAAACCTGAAGTAAGAGCTGCTGGAAAAGAGTTCACTCAACTTGCTGAGGAGAATTTGCATATCAAAGAGTCTTCTTCACAGAGGACAAATGGCCACCAAATTAACATTTCAAAACAACAGAAACACAAACCCAGTGATAAAAGTGGTTTTAACTCTAAGAAGAAATCTTCTGCAAATTTTAATGTTGGTCTAATTAATGAACAATTGCTCAAGCCTATGCAAAATCAAAAAGAAAATATAATTGTAATTGACAGCGGTGCTACTAGTCATTACTTTAATCGGAGAGAAATGTTTGTAAATCTTGATACAAGCATACATTTTCCTGTTTATTTAGCAAATGGCCAATCAGTGGTTGCAAAAGGGAAAGGGACAGTTCTTTTGCAAACAAAACTTGGTGCCAACAGGATAGAGACTTTAAGAATTCATGATGCTTATTTTGTCCCAGATTTAAAAGTGTCTCTTTATAGTGTCAGAACAACTACAGCGAGAGGAAACAGAGTTATTTTCAAAAAGGAAACTTGTTTTGGTCTTCATGGCAAAAATTTAATTTTTCGAGGAATCCTAAATGGTGACTGTTACCAAATGCAAATTTTGGATTCATATGCAAATACTGTGATCCAGTGTAATCACAAAGACTGTTTAAATTTATGGCATCGCCGATTTGGGCACAGAAATGTACAATGCATTCAGAGACTGGCTAATCAAGAACTTGCTATAGACTTTAATTTTAAAATATGCTCTAACAATGAGAAATGCATAAAATGTCTAAGGGCAAAAGCTGTCAGAGCATCACATTCGTCAATTACAGAGAGACAATCCACCAAACCACTGGACCTTTTATATACTGATCTTTGTGGTCCATTCAGCCAAAAGTCTGCAGGTGGAAATTCTTACTTTATGACTATTATTGATGATTTCAGCAGATACACATACACTTACCTTCTCAAAGAGAAAAGTCAAGCTTTTGAGAAATTCAAGGAATACTTTAATCTTGTCTCTAATAGATTTGGCTACAAACCTAAAAGCCTACGCTCTGACAATGGAAGTGAATTTGTTAATGCAGAGTTTGATGAGTTTTTTAAGGAACAAGGCATTGGACATCAAACTACACAAGTTTATACTCCAGAACAGAATGGAGTGGCAGAACGAATGAACAGAACTCTCAAAGAGATGGCAGTCACAATGCTTTTAGAGGCTAACATGCCTAAACGCTATTGGTCTGAAGCAATTATGACTGCTACATACTTGTGCAACCGTCTGCCAATTAAATCCAGAGATGCAACTCCATTTCAGTTATGGAATGGAACTAAGCCCAAGTTGAATCATCTCAAAGTTTTTGGAAGTAAAGCATATACCTACATTCCCAAACAGAAAAGAGACAAACTTGACTGTAGAAGTGAAGAGGGAATTTTTGTTGGTTATGCTAGAAATGGTTACAGAATTCTAAATCCAGATGGGCGTACAATAAAAATAACAAGTGCTGTTTATGTTGATGAAAGGCCACAGCCCAAATCTAATCCAAACCAAGATGTCTATCCAGATTTGTTTGCAGTGGAAGGAGACTCCCACCAGCAACCAGAGTATGTGACACTGTACAATCCTCCAGATGTCTTGCATCCAGAAGGGGCTACAGATGTGGTGATCCAGCCAGAGGACGCGGAACCGGACGGCGCTCAAGGAGCAGACCCAGGTGTCCAAGTCCAGGTAAGAAGATCTGAACGCATCAACAGCGGTGTACCACCTGATAGACTGTCTTATCTAGCTACAGAGGAGAACATTCCACAACCCTCTGACTGGCAAAAGATCAAGGGACTACCAAAGTCAGATTCTCAAAAGTGGGTGGAAGCTGCTGTTGAAGAGATGCAATCTTTATATAAAAATAAAACATGGACTTTGTCAGAATTGCCAAAAGGAAAAAGGGCAACTGGCTGTAAATGGGTCTTTACCACAAAGCAAGATGCAGAAGGGGAAATTCAGAGATATAAAGCCAGGTTAGTGGCAAAGGGATTCACACAACAATTTGGTGAAGATTACAACGAAATTTTTGCCCCTGTTGCCACACACACAACTGTGAGAACTCTCCTAGCTGTTGCAGCATCTAAGAAAATGCATGTCCAACATCTTGATGTTAAAACAGCTTTTCTTTATGGACAATTGGATGAGGAACTGTACATGGAACAGCCTCCAGGATTTCAAGTTCCTGGGAAAGAGCATCTTGTATGCAAATTGAACAAGAGCATTTATGGCTTGAAACAGGCTGCCAGAGCATGGAGTGAGAAGCTAAGCCAACTTCTTATCAAACAAGGCTTCACTCCAGGCACTGTTGACAAGTGTGTTTACAAAAGATTCAGAAACAATAAATGGACTTATATTGCATGTTATGTTGATGATTTGATCCTGTGCAGTCAAGATAAAGCAGATAGTGAGGAGATAGTCAACAATCTCAAGAAAGAGATAGACATCAAGAATTTGGGAGACATCTCACACTATCTTGGAGTACAAATAGAAAGAAGCAATGATGGAAGCTTCTATCTTAACCAGAAACAGAAGATAATAGATCTTCTGGACTGCCTTGGACTAAAGGATGCCAATATTGTGGCAACCCCAATGGAAGTGGGTTTCTTAAAGGACACTAAGAAATGTGAACCCTTGAAAAATGGAGACAAGTATAGGACTGCAGTTGGAAAGCTCCTATACATTGCTAATTTCACCAGACCTGATATTGCAAATGCTGTTGGTATCTTATGCAGAATGGTTAACTCTCCTACTGAAAAAGATCTCATTGCAGTGAAAAGAGTTGCCAGATATTTGAAAGGAACTGCAGATTACAAGCTGATGTTGCCAGCCTGTGATCAACCACGACTGGTTGCCTATGCGGATGCTGACTGGGCTGCAGACCTAGCAGAGGGAAAATCAACCAGCGGAAACCTGATCTTCTATGGTGGAGGAGCTATAAGCTGGTCAAGTAAGAAACAATCTACAATTGCAGATTCTTCCACAGGTGCTGAGTGTGTTTCTGCAAAAGCAGCATGTGATGAAATAAAGTGGCTGCATAACTTACTTCTGGACTTAGGCATAACAGAGCCCAAGCCAACCATTTTGATGCAAGATAACCAAAGCTGCATCAAACTTTCTGAAAGTGAGAAGCCACTCAAGAAGAACATTGACATTGCTTTCCATAAGGTGCAAGAGATGTGTCGCAATGGAAGTGTTCAGCTAGAATACTGCAATACAGAAATGATGCTTGCTGATATTCTTACCAAGCCTCTACCAAGAGACCAGTTCCAGAGACTACGAGAAGGCATGAAGATCCTCGATGTTGGTCCAAGAGAATGAGAAGGGGACTGTTGGAAAAATTACCAGCATTCTCTCTCCCCGCTCCATCTTGTTATTAGAACAGATGGGCAATAGCAAGATAGGGCCTCCCTTTCTGTTGCATGCCAGATCTTCTCCATTTGCCTCTCTGTCTTTTATTGCATGATCATAAATACCTTTGGTGCTCAGATCATGTGACCCAGGACAGTTGCTTGGGTCATCGGTCTTATAAAAGTTAAGACCTCCCTCTCTCTAAAAAGATCTCTCTCTCTCTCTTTGTTCTCAATGGCTGCTTTCCCTGAACTCTTCGCATGCTCCGAGTTTGAGTCCCATCAAGGAGGATGGTGAGTTAAACTGAAGAATCTCCTATTCACTAGATTAGACAGGTAGCAGGCTCTCTCAATACAGATGTAAATGAAGAGTCATTAGTAAAGTATTTAGTCTTTTATTCAAAGCTACCTGCGTCTGTGTTTATTCCAAGTACCAGTCTGAAGCCACAAGTCATTAGATAAAACTTCTACCACTTCTCTGTGTGACTTTGCTAAATGAAGATTGGATCCTGACAGGTTCAGTCTCATTTTCCCCTACAAATTATAATTTTCCTAATAAAATGTTAATCTTTTTTGAAAACCTTGGATTATGCCAAGGGTAGGACATTTTGCTTTCTCTCAAAAGTTAGTACCAAAATGATTCACTGATTTCCTTTTTTTTTTTTTTTAGTAAGAGACAAAAAGGCTAAATTTTACATAAATTTAGCAAGCCCACAATGTTTTGCTGCGTGAGATGATGGACAATAGAATATTCCCTTGTCAGATATAGAAGGCAACTCAACAAGCAGTTGAGTCTTTCTCACTTCAACACCAGCGGTGGTGCCTGGAAAATGTCTTCCAGTACATTATAGTTGTGGCTATAGTTGTGTCAAATCGAAGAGGAGCAACCAACTGGCTCAGAGGACTGATCTCCTGAAGTAATTGCATCATTCTGCCTATTGGTAGTGCTGTCCTTCAAACTGAGTTTAGAAATATTATTCTCAGCCATATCAGGATAGGTTTATATACTTTAGAAATGAAATCCTTTGCTTCTTTGTTATAAGTTTCTCTGAACTTTGTCGTAGGTTTCTTCGGCTTTTCTGTGATTTCATTTCTGTGCAGTTCTGTGACTATCTCTCAGCAGCTGGTTGAAGACTGTTGCCATGTCATCATCCTGCTGTCTTGCTACCAAAACATAAATCTGATTCTTCCTGTGGTTTGTCTGCATCACTTTTGCGCTTCTTCTTTTCTTTCAGCAATTCAGACCTCTTACTCCATATATATGAGAAACATTGTAGGAAACATTTATACCAAACAGAAAGTCCCACTGAAGTCAACATGACTCACTTCTGAAGAACAACAACAACATTTTTGTTTTTATTTTTTACCTGCCTACCCCCATGGTTTGAAGTGGGGTACATCATAAATTAAAATACAGCTAAAATATGTTAAACCATTTAAAATACTGTACACTAATTTAAAATTCATAGTTAAAAATCAACTGAGTAGATATGTACATGATTGCATGGTAAATCTCAGAAAGCAAAAAAGCCTTGGAGAATAGAAAGGCTGAGATCCTGAATCAGGAAACATATCTTTAGCATGTGGCATCCTCCCTCAGATGACCATTTCTGTGTTGCAGCAAAGCAACGGAAGCAGCAGAGATTTGTCCAACTATTTTCTTTTAGCCAGACACAGAGCAATAACGACATCCCCAGGGACCTCCAGCTAAAGGAAAATAGTTGGATGCATCTCTGCTACTTCCCCTACTCTCACCAACATGGAAATGGCTGCCTTTTGCTGTGCTTGCGTGTGAGGGCAGAGCTGCTACAATGAAAATGTGAATGGTTGGGGGTTGGTCGTTGTATGATAGGAACAAAATTGTTGTTGTTCACAACAACCTCAAAAAGTTGGACCTACACCATTGTAACTTACTTCCCAGAAGGCCAGTCAGAACCTCCCTCCTCACCAAAAAGCAGAGATTAGTCCCTCCAGCAAAAGAGTCCCACAAATGGGGCACAGCTATTGAAAAGGTCCCTGCTGTAGTTGCCACCTGCCCTGTCTCAGACAGCAGGGGCAGCTGGAGGGGAGGCACACTTGCTGAAGGCATCCCATCTAGGTCTCTGCAGTAAACATTAGTCTGGGCTGGGGCTCAGACAAGTTATTCTTCCAGATTACAAATCCCAGAATCCCAGTGGCCATGCTGGTTGATAGATTCTAGAAGTTGCTAGCTAAAAGCAAACAAACTAACAACAACCTTTTACAGGTCTGATCCAAGATTTAGCAACATATCGCCATACAAATGTTGTGGGACTGCAACTCTCATCATCCCCTTAGCCAGTGGAGCCAATTGTGAGAAATGATAGATTTAGGTCACAAATTCCCATTGGAAGGGGTACACATTCCCAGCTTTCCATTAGTCAAGCTTTAGTGAATGGCGGCCTTCCTGTCTGCACTGCAATGATTTATCCCTAATTTTTGTAATGTAACCAGATGTTTTTCATTGGTATGCCAGAGATTTCTGGCTGTACATGAAACAAGCAGGATTTCTCTTACCACAGGAGGGTGTTTTTTGTGGGTACTGCATTGAGAAAAATGCCAGCTTGCCAGAGAATCAAGTTCTACCCTCTGACCAAGGGTAACATCACTGGTCTGCTAAAGGAGTAGAATTTTTCTTGGAACTCCAGACCCTAAATATTGTGCCCACACTGAACTCTTTCTGTCTCTAATTGTGTGTCATTTAGTTCTACAACTATACTGCCTTTGTATTTTATTTTCTTAGTAAAACCTGTTTTTTAAAATATTCTGTTCTTTCTTCTTTACTGCTTTCCCAGTTATTCAATAGGAGCCGTAGCGTTACCTAGAGATGTTTACAAGCTTGGTAAGAGTGATGGGCAGCTACACTCGATTAATCAGTTGCATGTTAATTGGTTAGTTAGCGCATTTCTTAGTTGTTCAAAGTCACTCCAAATAACACAAGTATGTTAGCTCAGAGCCTGGGGTGGTAGTGGTGGAATTTTGGGACTACCAAGTTCCAAAATCTCCCAGCTAGCATGGCCACTATTGTGGCCCACAAAAGGAACTTTTTCAAGTTTTCTGCTATCGGAGCTAGATCAGTTCCCGGGCCAGTAACAATCATGTATTAATCTCTTCTAATGTAATGATTGGAGAAAGCATCTACAGATGGTTTTACTTGCCCTTCATTTTCACACTTAGCAATGTTTACTTTTCATAAGATTTCTATTTAATTTTTTTAAATGATGGAGCCAGTGTCTGTTGAACTAGGATCCTGAGAGTCCAAGGCTTGAATCCCTGCTCAGCCATGAAAATCTACTGAGTGACCTTGGGCAAGTCACACCCTCTCAGCCTCAGAGGAAGCCAATGACAAATTTCTTCTGATGGTTTGCCATTAGGACTGGTTCACCATAACTCAGAGGTGACTTGATGGCATATATTATAACAACAACAACAAATTATTATCCCCAATCCTTCAGTTAAGCCCAGATATATTAAAATTTGATGATTTTTGAAAAATTTGGCAAATTTAATACAATTTGGGAACATCTGCAGATAGTTTGATTTCTTTCATGAAAAGTTCCACATAGAGATGGGCTACTGAAGAATATAGGAAGAGTCCTGACAATTCAGTCTAAAGGCCTATCATCCTGTTCCTTCATTAACCAACCAGACGCCCCAAGAATGCCCATAAGCAGAGTAGGAGCACCACAGAAACCTTCTACTCATGCTGTCCAGCAATGATACATGCAGATAGCCTTTTTCTTTTAAAACTATCCAACTTGGTTGCCATCGTTACTTTTTGTGGGGAGTGACCTGTTTTGGTCAACCACATTCTCTATGAAGAATTCTTTCTTTTTATGTGTCTTGAATCTCCTGCTATTCAGCTTCTTTAAATAATCCTGGACCAAATTGATATAAGAGAGTAAGAAGAGCATTCTCTACACCATAGATAAATTTATATACCTTTTTCATGCCTCCTCTCCACACCCTCATTGTCCAATTTTTTAAAAGGGGGCTCAGACACTATAACCTTTCCTCATAGAGGTATTGGTCAGCTCCAGATATTTTTAATTGTCCAAGTATAGTTGCCTCATATATTTATATATAGCATTATGGCATCAAGTTTGTGTGTGTATTTTTGTTTTTCAGTGCTACCAAACTAGCCCTTTAATTTAAAAATATAGGAAACCACCAAAAAATATTTGTTGTTCTTGTTGTAAGCACATCCTTTTTGCAGGGTGGGCACAGATTTATCTTCTCCTTTTAATCTTTTGGAAGAATGTTATATATTTCTTAACACGATTTTAAAGAAATGAGAAACCTCTGGGAAAAAGGGCTTCTAATTTGGTGCCAGTTGATTATTAAGAATTGCTATGACAAAATTATTGCAAAAGATGAAAGCTTGTAGGAGACACTGACTCACCATTTCTATGAAAAAAAAGTCCATTTCAATAGAAGGAGGATCAGCTGGAGGCATGATTGTTTATATTTGTATATGTATTTTTGTTGTTTATATAGATTTCATTCCAAAAATACTTGATATTTCTACTTTGGCAGAGACATAGGATGTTTCATGTACAGCATTTCTAAGAATGATTTATAGACCTCAGTTTCTGTGGAGAGTACTGAATGATTCTTCAAATGTTGTTGGACTGCAACTCCCATCTTCATACACCATTGGCTATCCTGGCTAAGACTGCCAGAAACGGCAGTCTAACTATATTTAAAGAGGTGCACTTTCACCAGTCCTGATCTCCAGCCTGAAGCTTCCTAAATTCCCACCCTCATCCTCCCAATAATTTCTTTATCTTCCCTCCTGTCTTCAGTTCTCTTTCTCACACACAGTTTAGCCCTGGTACCCACTCAAACCTACTACCTTCCAGATATTTGCGACTGTTGATTGTCATTGGTGGCTAGGGATAATGATATTTACAACTGAAAGTTATCTAAAGGGCACTGGACTGATCAAAGTTTCTCTTGCTCCTTCAAAGGGCTTTCTTGTACTAAGTCAACATGCTATCAGTATATCTTCCTTCTGATATCCTTTCCTGATTATTTCATACAAACCAGGAGGCTGAGAGTGACTCAGAATTAAGTACTGCCACAGGAAAGCAGCAGGAGACAAAACAAGGAAGATTTATTTATCTAGAAGTCCATTGCTGAAGGTGCTATGCACAAGATTTCTGGGAACTTAGTATCTTAAAATCTGTGAATGCTTTATACTTCAAACAATTCAAGAGTTGTTTAAACTCAACAGATTGGCACCCTCCGTGCCTACCTTCAGGAAACAGTTATAGACATTCCTATTCCAGCAAGCATTTAATATGTAATCTGCATATAGAATTGCGCTGGTTATTTCAATGGCTGTTTAATTGATTTTTGTATGTAGTTTTTAATATGTATTTTAACATTGTTTTAATCATTACTGATGTTTAATCTGTGTTTTAACTTTTGTATATTACAGTTTTTAATTATGCTTTTTTATGTTTGTAAGCTGCTTTGAATCCCCTTGGGGAGAAAAGCGGGATAGAAATCATCATCATCATCATCATCATCATCATCATCATCATGGAGTCATGATGGAGTCAAAAAGACATTCAAATGATCTACTTTCTTTGGACTAGTGGTTCTCAATCTTTGATCTTCCAGGTGTTTTGGACTCCAGCTCCCTGGAGCCTCAGCCAGCTTGGAAAATGGTCAGGAATCCTAGGAGCTGAACATCTGGAAGACAAAAGACTGAGAACCACTGCTTCAGCCCAAGGATACAAACCATGGTTCACTTCAAGAAGGGAAGTGGTACATTTGAGGAAGACTCGGAAGTTGCTGGTCAGCTCTGCTTGCAGTGTTTACACTCATGGAGATGAGATCTTTCATTATAGCTGGAAGCATACATAGCTTTTTTTTTACTTTATCTCGTATTTTTATGTCTAATTGGTTTCACTTTTTATTTCTGTGTAAGGGTTTAATACAACCATGTAGGAATGTAATCAATGCAACCTTTTCCCCATTAGTCCAACCTCAGGTCATATTTCAAGAAATCGATTTATATACCCAATAAAAGCACAATATTTTGTTCTAAAATCACATTTAAAAGTTATAGAATGTCTTCCTGTAAACTGGAGACACCTCTGACTATCCCCAAAGGGACATCATGATACATTGTTTAAAGTCAATACCTGCCTTCCCCAATCTGGCAGACTCCAGATGTGTTTCACTACAATCTTCAAAATCTTAGTGAGGATGATCAGTGCCCAGGCTTGCTGGGGATGATGAGTGTTGAAATTCAAAGACTGCTCCAGTGTATGCATGTTTTCCTTTTGTTCTGTGGCAACTGTTAGGTTATAGTTTTTACAGGTATACACAGAATCCATTGCCTTCCAGAGCCTTGTTATTCAGTTACATCCCCCCTTTCCCCAATACTGGGAATCAACGTGATTTACAAATTATTAAAGTTATGCAAAAACAAAAAAACAAACCCACACAGATTAAAAACATACAAAAACACCTATGTATTGATAGACGTGATTTTAGAATCAAACTACGTATACAGTTAAAATCATTTAAAATTCATTAAAAGACA
The DNA here is from genome assembly GCA_948472985.1 of Iguana delicatissima. Taxonomy (NCBI): domain Eukaryota; kingdom Metazoa; phylum Chordata; class Lepidosauria; order Squamata; family Iguanidae; genus Iguana; species Iguana delicatissima. Next base: position 267,157 of record CAOKZL010000330.1, read on the forward strand.
GCATGTAAAGACAGTGTCTATTGCGGTGGGGGCAGAGTTTGGACTATAGTTCCCAGAGTCACCTACTCAGTATATATATTTTCAGAATACTTGAAAAACCTTTCAGAAAACTGAATATCACTCATGCCCTTTTTTCCCCCTGCAACTAATCATGTTGTGGGGGAGGAATCCCTGCATGAGAAAGTTTGCACATCAAAGAGAACTGTTAGCCTGATGTTCTAAGGAGGGAAACATCTGAATATACAGTCCCCACACCCACACTCTGGTCTGTTACGGTCCAACCACAGCTTAGCAAAGTTACTTTTGGGGGATGAGAACTGTCAAAGTTCTTTCCCTGGACCACAACCTTCCCTTGGACCACAAGCTGCCTGGCACTTTTCGAGAAGGGAAATTGTGAATATACAGATCAGCTTTAAGATCTAATTAAACTTCTCTGGATTTGCTGATTTGTAGTCTTGAGAGAGGTAGACGACAGACCTCCACTGATTTTTTTTTTTGATTGGATTCTTGGCTTAATCAACACAAGACAAACATCACAGCACCCCCACCCCTAACTGGCGCCAAAGAGACCATAAAACCACCTATATTTGGGCTTCCCTGTCAATTGATATGGGAAAAACTATGACTCAAACCCAAGCAGTAGGCTAATCTTTGAGAAATGCTCCAAGTGATATGAGATGCCATTTCCCCATTGGCAATTCCTGTTATTTGACCCCTTGATTCCTTCTGCTTTCTTTTCCATGGATAGGCGTCTATGGAAATACCTTCCCTTCAAGCTCCTGCCTGTGTCTCTCCTGTCTTTTCCTTTAATATTGTTCTCTTGACTGGAAATGTTAAGTAGCATGTCCACCATGCCTTGATGGAAATAGACACAGTCATCATCATCTTCCTGTAGTGTCTGCCTCCTTCCTGCTCCTCTAGAGACCCATTAAGAAGGAAGAAGAAAAATACACACTCCTTGCAGAGAAGCTCATTGGATGGGAGGGCCCCTCTTATCATCTGTGAGCCAATTTGCTGTTGCTCAGGGAATTTTTTGAAAGATTTTTTTTCCTGAAAGAGAATTTTATTTTTAAAAGACCTAATTATAGTTGGATGAGATTTGCCCAGATATCCACTGCCAAACACCAGCCTTACTTAGCTTTCCAGAGGCACCTTCTCACTCTATTCAGAAAAGAGCAAAGCAACCTTCTTAAATGTTTGCTTTCCAGCCTAGTCCACAGTATCTTGATGCCTGAGGTGCAAAAGAACAAACTGCCCCACCAGAGGTTGGACAAGTTACTTCTGTGGTCAAAAACTCCTTGAATTTCCGCGGTCAGCATGACCACTGGACATACTAGCCAGGGTATTCTGGAAGCAGTATTTTCAAATAAGTAACTACGAACCTTGAAGGTTCAAATTTTTTTTGTACCTTCCAACATTTCACAGATGAAAACTGAGACACATGTGGCCAATATGTATCTGAATGTGTTCCTAAAGGTGTGGCCAGGCAACAAGAAGCAAAAGTTATTAATGAAGAAGAAAACACAAAACTATCCTAAGTGGAGAATGCATGGAATTTATGTACTGAGTTTATGCGCTGAGTCTATTGAATGTGAACTACTTTTGCACTTTGAATTCAGTTTGCATCAATTAAATTATGCTGAGGTAAATGAGGAAAGTACAAGGGAGGGAGAGAAACTGGGACATTTTAAAGGCAGCTGAGAAAGCTGGACAGCAGAGGATTAACCAGACCATCCTTGCTAAATCAGGACACTTGGAGGGTATGGTTTGTGTTTACTTATGCAAGGCTTATCTGATCTGGTTGTTTCATTTCATATGTGCATCAGGGATACGTCTGGCTAATTAACTTGAAGCATACCTGTATTCATTATTATATTCTATGAATATATCCTTGTTTGTATTACTTGTAAAGTGGGTTTCTATCTGAAAGGAAGTATATAAGTAATGGTTGTAATAAATAATTTTTTAAAATATATATTTTTCTTCTTCAAAAAGAAACCAGAATAGTTTGAAATAATGAAATAACATTGTTTGAAATAATGAAATAACATTGAACTATAACAATAAAACGCATCACTAACATCTCTTTTACACTACAAAGTGATAGCACTTTTATACCACTCTAAGTGCCATGGTTCTATCGTATGGAACCTTGGGATCTGTACTTTCATGAAATATTTAGAATTCTCTGCTGAAGAATTACAAATCCCAGAATCCCACAAAATGCAGCCATAACAGTTAAAGTGGCATCAGAACACTATAATTGTGTAATATGAAAGGGACCTCCAAATAATAATGATTTAAAAATAGCAGGCTTAAACACCCAAAAGAAACAACCTTTCCAAAAAAGTAATAAAGCAGCAGATTACAAGAAGGCAGGGGGAGAACTCTTTATAGAGAAGAAGGGGGCATACTTTTAAAAAGACTGTGAAGAACTCAGTCCACAGCAGTGGCGGGGCTTGGAGTGTTTGGAGGGAGAGGCAGGAGGGGGCAAGTGTACGATGCGAGGGTCATGGCCACTGTGCATGGGTACGTGGCTGCAGTGTGTAGGGGTGTGGCCAGGGTCTGCAGGGGTGTGGCTATACGCCAGGATGCCCCAAAAACATTGCCGCCTAGGGCGAACCATATCCCCATCCCTACGTGACTGGTCCACAGGCAAAACTTCTCCAAAAAACTGGCATCTGCTAGATGGTCAGCATTTTATAAGTGGGTGAATATCCCCATGACAGGATCTTCCTCAAGCCTGGCACCACAATCCAAAAGGTGCAAGTACTAATAGATTGACTGATTTTTTTATTTATTTATATCCCGCCTCTCCCAACGGATCGAGGCGGCACACAACAACACATCATAGAATCATAGAAATGTAGAGTTGGAAGAGACCACAAGGGCCATCCAGTCCAACCCCCTGCCATGCAGGAAAACCCTCAAAGCACTCCTGACAAGTGGCCATCCAGCCTCCGCTTAAAAATTTCCAACGAAGGAGACTCCACCGCACTCCGTGGCAGCACATTCCACTGCCGGACAGCCCCGACCGTCAGGAAATTCTTCCTGAGGTTCAGGTGGAATCTCCCCTCCTGCAGCTTGTATCCATTGCTCCTTGTCCTGGTCTCAAGAGCAGGAGAAAACAAGCCCACTCCCTCCTCGACATGACATCCCTTCAAATATTTAAACATGGCTATCATGTCCCCTTTCAACCTTCTCTTCTGCAGACTAAACATACCCAGCTCTCTAAGTCTGTCCTCATAGGGCATGGCTTCCAGGCCCCTCACCATTTTGGTTGCCCTCCTCTGGACCTGCTCCAGCTTATCCATATCCTTCTTGAATTGGGGTGCCCAGAATTGGACGCAGTATTCAAGATGAGGTCTAACCAATGCAGAATAAAGTGGTACCAATACCTCCCTCGATCTAGACACCATACTCCTATTGATGCAACCAAGAATTGCATTGGCTTTCTTGGCTGCCGCATCACACTGCTGACTCATGTTCAACTTGTAGTCTATTAAGACTCCTAGATCCCTTTCACACGTACTGCTATCCAGCCACGTGTCCCCCATCCTATATTTCTGCATACCATTTTTTCTGCCTAAGTGTAAGACCTTACATTTCTCTCTGTTGAAATTCATTTTGTTAGTCTTGGCCTAGCTCTCCAATCTGTCCAGGTCCTTTTGAATTTTGATCCTGTCATCAGGCGTATTAGCAACCCCTCCCAGTTTGGTGCCATCTGCAAATTTGATCAGTGTGCCCTCTATTCCTTCATCCAAGTCATTAATGAAGATATTGAACAGCACTGGGCCCAGGACAGAACCCTGTGGCACCCCGCTAGTCACTTCTCTCCAGGATGAGAATCTGCCATTGGTGACCACCCTTTGGGTACGGTCAGTCAACCAGTTACAAATCCACCTGACAGTAGCCCTGTCCAGTCCACATCTTACTAGCTTCTTTGCAAGAATGTCATGGGGAACTTTGTCAAAGGCCTTACTACATCAAATACATCAAAGCAATTAAACCAGTGGTTCTCAACCTGTGGGTCCCCAGATGTTTGTGGACTTCAGCTCCCAGAAGCCCCAGCGATTATGGTCAATGCTCAGGGCTTCTGGGAGCTGAAGTCCACAAACATCTGGGGACCCACAGGTTGAGAACCACTGAATTAAACAATACATCAAATATATTAAAAACAATTAAAACATAACATAACCCATCCTCCTCACCCAGCACTCCATCTGCTGGCTAGCAGCAGGAGCCTCTCTGATGTTCTTACTGTCTGTCCCTTTTCAAGGCCAGGCAGGAGGGTGTGGCCGGCAGCAGGAGCCTCTCTGGTGTTCTTCTGTTACCTGCCATAATTCAATTGTTACAGCAGAAAGAACAGAGCCCAGGGTAATGAACAAGGTTCATGTGTGTTGGGGGTGCATATAAAAGAAGAGAGTCCTGAAAGTCTGGAGCTATGAACCAGCAGCTTAAACAAGATCAAGAAATTAACAATGTGAATTATTTTAAAGTTAAGCCTCTCAGGAGCCACAACATGTTAGCTGTGTACAGGAGCAAATTCCCCCATTTTTTTCTCCTTTTCTATCCAAAAGACAGATAAAATAATCTTGGCTTGCATATGACTAAATCAGACACTAACAAGCCTATAGAAAACAGATTGTGACATCCTTTCAGTTTGCAGGGCTGGATTAAGACAAGCTGAAAAGATACAGGATGTCAAGTTTGTGAGTCCTCACAGCATTGCAAAAAATGTGAATTTACTCTGTCTAAAATATTTTAAAAATATGGATAATGAAGTTTTTTCTGTTCCATTTATTTTGTAGGCAATTCTACAAAACCTGAAATTTAGGAATTATTAGTGTTTTCATTTTGTCTGGAGGCCTCTTAAGAACTAAATTTTATTTGGCTTGTGTGTGAATCTAGAGCTGTCTTTCTGTCAATACACAGCTTACTCCAGATTTGGAGCCTCCAGGCAGATGATGTCAACTAAGTCCCAACAGGCTAACACTGAATATATGATGCTGCCTTGTAGTGTGTCATGCCATTGGAGTAATGCCTTCTCCAAGCAGCAGCTGCCACCACCACCACACCTACCATCTTCCCTGATTTCAAAGGCGGGCGGGTCCTCCAGCCATTTCAAAGTGGAAATGTTTTTGCCCCCAACTTGGAAAACCATGGCATTCCCATTAAATAAATTACAGCTGCTATAAAACATTTTTTTAAAAAAATAAAGTTTCATACCTTCCAACATAACCATCCATAGTCTGCATATGCCTTTACACTGCTCCTTCTTGGAGATCCAGCCCACCAAGAACTAGAATATATAGAGGGAAGCACAGGAGAGAGAGGTGGCTCTGATATTAGCGGGACAAAGAATCTCTTCTTGGCTTTCATCTGGACTTTAAAGGATCTTCCACAGCATGAAACAGTTCATCAAAAATTCAGACTAAAATCCAGAGCAATTTCTTTGTTCTACTGCCCTCAGACTCTCATTCCAAAGTTACTACTGTTTGCAGATCATGCAAGAAGATCACGTTTATGGTTTAACTGGAACTTAGGGGAATTTCTCTTTCTTTCTTGTCTTCACCAGCTTCTTGCTGGATACGATATACCTTCTGTGTCTCCAGAAAAGGATGCATCTTACACTATCCACATCCCACTGGTAATGCTCAAAGCAAAGACAAAGAAGCACTATTCTAAACCACCCTCATAGGGCCAAAATGTGGTCTAGCAATGTTTAAATCAACAAAATATATATTAGGTAGTTCTTGCTTCTGGATAGCCTTTGGGCTAAATCAAATTGCTAGTCCCAAATAGGGTAGACCCACCAAATCAAGGGGAATTTGGTACACCAGCACTTTCGTAAGATCATTTCTGCTACTTGGTCTATTCTATAATGAGGTCTTTAAAATTGTCTTTCCTAATCTGACACTCTCCACACTTGTTGGACTACAAAATCTAGAATTCTCTAGCCATAAATGGCTGGGGGATTCTAAAGGTGGTAAAGGTATTTGGACAACACCAAGTTAGATACCCTCTTAGGAATCATGCCAAATTATTCCTGGTAGCAAGGGAGGAAAGTGGACAGGGAGGAGGGATGGAAAGGGAAATCTAGGCACCTGTGTGGTACAGCAGGTAAAAGGAACAGGAACACCTGGGGCAGCCTGGAACCTCACTTATGTGGAGGTGGGATATCTTTCTGCATTTGTTTTCATCATCAGGCCACTTCACTTGACCCCTTCCAAGCTGCCTAGCCATAATAATTTGTATCAACTCCCCCTCTCCATCCTTTTGGCCCTGGACATGATAGCAATGAACAACAAAGTGGATGCAAGTCAACAAATCTGAAGATGCAGTCAGTTCAATTCCCTTGTTCCCCATGACTCTTTCTGGATTTACTATGGTGACTCACTGTGATACAACAAAATATATCCTGTACCATCTGCTAAGGTGGAAACTGACTTGAACAGGGAGGCAATGCAGTTTGATCACAACATGTATCAGAGCTGCCATTGGTTTAAAAATAAGCAACTTTGTCATATAAAGCTTAAATGAATGCTTGTGCAGATCATTACTAAATTAGCCTCTGGGCTCAAGCAGTCTCCTTAAGTTCCTTTTCTTAACAACCTTCAGAAGAATTGTTTGAAAGTCTCAAGACATGCTGTTGTTTTGGGGACCTAGTAGAAAGCCATAGTTTTGAACTCATCATTCCTAGGCATCTAGGACTTGATCCATAAAGAATTAGCAAGCCAGAATTGTAACACTCCACTTGAATGACGTGACCAAGAAATTTTTATGCATGCTACCGAAGTAGTCTCCCATGGCTCTTTTCCAACTGTTCATCCACAAGTCCCCTCACCAATGTTTTTAACTGAATGTTAACCTTTAACATCCCCTACATCAAAGTATGCATTTGAACCCAAAACTTTTTAGCCTTTTCACCAGTCCACCACATATGGTAAAAAATCTCTCTTCTTGTTCACATTTGCAACATACATTCAAAACACCCTTGTACTTTCTAGACAATTTCTCTGGGATCATTTACCAAGGATATAATGTTTAGTAAAAATTCTCTCTTTTTTTAAAAAATGGTTTTATTGCAGTTCCAACATATAAAACAAACAATTATCATTGTATTCTTAATTGTTATATTACAACTGTCTTCCATCCTCTCTGGATTACAATTTTTATCATTCCATTGAACGAGTATCAATGGATCACAATAAATTGTTAGTATCATCTACTTAATTCGTTAGTTCCTGTTTTTCTACTCAGCTTTACTTGTTCCATGATATTCTCTGAATTTTATCTTGTAAGAACCTTTAATACCATGAATTATGTGTTATTCCCTGTCAAGACCCATCTCGCTTCCGAAATCATCTGCCATTCTTTATAGATATCATCATCTGATTTCCCTTTTAATCTCTGCGAAACAATATCTGCATTTCTATTTTCAATAAAAGTTGCCCACCATTGTTCTGTCGTTGGTATTACATCACTTTTCCAAAGCCTTGCAAATTCAATACGGGCAGTCGAGACCATATACAGTATTATTCTCCAATATTTCTTTACCGCAGTTCCCTCTAACATATGTGTCATATTTAACAAGTACATTTCAGGAGTCTTATCAATTTGAACCTGCAATACACCACATATTATCTTATGAATTTCATTCCAATACATTTTAGCTTTAGAACATGTCCACTACATATGAAATAGTGTGCCTGCAGTCTTTGTAAAAATTCTCTTTAAGATCATAACATAATTTAACTTTCAACCCCTTTGATTACATCTATTGGCTTTCCATTGTGATAGGAGAGACTGGACCAGGGAATTCTACCATCCCAAACACTTTCCCCAGAGATATTGAAGTTGAACTGTACTAGTTAAAGGTTGGTTTTCTTGTTTACACAGGCAGAGTACTTCATTCTGTATATGTTGTTCTCCTTGTTTCTTAATCTGAAGGGCGCAGATGGTAGCACAATAGTTCCAAAGTCAGATAGAAAATACAGGCTTGGCAAGAATGTTCCTGCAGACATCGGAAAAACAGTGGATTTGGGGAGTGGATTTCAATAGTGGAATTTTTCCCCCTCATTGGCACTGCTTTTGTATTTTATGAATGGGTATGTGATGTGCTTCATTGCATCTCCAGCATGCAGCTGCCACAGCTAAAAAGAATGCTTACCAAGGACATATTGAATACATTCAATGAGGTATGGCTTTTACATCTGTTAAAATATTTGCAACTCGCCTTTTAAGGTGGCTACCAGTAAATTATGGTAAAAGTAAAATAATGACATTAAAACAATTGTCCTGTAGCAACTCCCTTATGTGATAAAAATCAGAACAGAGTAACAGTAAAGGACATAAGAAAAGACATACTCAGTGAATGGCATACTTAGAAAGGAGTTTATGATGGACAGGAGTTTGTTGAGGGCTGCATAAGGAACATATGGATGAGCTGAGATATAAAAGAGGCAGCTATAACAAAAGGAAAAAAAGGGCACATCACCAAGAAGAGAGCCCATAATTAGCCAATGGCTGGAATCTATGCTGAGGTAGCCACACAATGACCACATGATGAAAACTGTTGTGGATGCAGCAGCCATCAAGGATGGAAGGCATTAGAGAAAGAGGCTGCTTAGAGCCCACAAATTTTGTCTGCCTCCCCTCAACTGTTGCTGCTGTTATGTGCCTTCACTTTGACCCTGACTTATGTGACCCTCTCCTAGCATTTTCTTGGCAAGATTTATTCAGAGGGAGTTTGTCATTGCTTTCCTTTGTGGCTGAGAGGGTGTGACTTGCTCAGTGTCACCCCGTGGGTTTTCATGGCTGAGCAGCCATTGGAACACATTTTGAACACTGGTCTTTAAGAATCCTAGTTTAACACTCAGACCACTACACCATGCTGGCTCTTCTCCAGTGAGCAGCTCTGGAAAAATGTAGCTACTAGTGTAGAACTCAACCAGGTGTCTGGTCAACATTTATAAGGAAAAGTTCAGGAGCGCTAAAACTCAGAATGACCTCAGGCTTACAAGACAAAATAACAAAGATATGTTTTTCTTCTGCGTTCAAAATAATGCGAAGAAAATGGAAATGGTAGCTTTGCTGTGTGGAGACAATGGAGACATACTAGTTGGTAACAGAAAGAAAATGGATGGGGTAAACACCTACTTTACCTTTGTCTTCCCCAGAAAGGAATACTGTGCTCAATCTGGTAAGGACCAGATGAACTCCATCCAAGACTCCTAAAAGAAATTGCACACGGTACCTGAAGTCCTCTCTCTATAGTCTTTGAGAATTCTTGCTGAGGTCCCTGTTGAGTGGATGTCAGCATATATTGATCCCATATTTTAAAAGTTGCGGGGGGCGGGGGATAAAAGAAGGTGCAAACAACATCCCGTAGGTCAGCTTTATGTCTAAAACAGATACTTAAACAGTCACTGTGGAACATTCAGAAAAAAATGCTGTGATTAATAGGAGGCAGGATTTTTACTTTCATCTCTAAAAATCAATCATGCCGCTAAACATTCTCTCTCACTCTCTCTCTCTCTCGATTAGAATTAGAGGCTTGTTATACTAGTGGAATTCCGGAGATGTAATGTATCTTGATTTCAGCAAGTGTTTTTGATAAAGTCACTCACAATTTTCTTGCACAGAAGATATTAAACGTGGGCTAGATGATACTGCTCTTAGGTGGATTTATAGCTGGTTAGTGGATTGAATGTAAAAAGTTCTCACCAGTGTTTCATCATTGTCATCCTGAAGAGAAGAGAAAAGTGTGCTACAGCATTCTGTCTGGGCCTGGTTTTGTTCAACATATTTACAAAAGCCTTAGTGAAGGAATAGAAGAGATGTTCATCAAATCTTCAGATCACACCAAACTGGAAAGGGAGCTGATGCCTCAGAAGACAGTTTGAGGATAACTGGTCCAAAACTAACAAAATGAATTTCAACAGGGATAAATGTAAGATCCTATATTTACACAGAAAATAACAACAGCAGCACAGTAAGCATTGTAAGTAAATAAATAAGATGTGGTATTGATAACAGTTGCCATTCCACCCCTGTACTGAACTTAACACCCAGAGTTTTCTACAGGTTGTTTTTTTAAATTGTTCTGCATTTGTGCTTCAAACTTAATTATTTTCATAATTATTGTCATTTGAGTTTTATTTAATTCATCTTATGTGATTTGCCTTCAGTCCCTTTTTTGGGAGAAAGGATATATAAATCCACTCATAAATTAATAAACTAAATATTAGCTATAGGGAATGCTTTAAAACCTTTAAAAAATACATCATGAGGCATTTTAGACTACTCCCAACTCCTGCATAAAACAATTCCTACAACTAGGATTGTTGAAAAATGCCTAATTATTGCACAGGGATATTAATTTTTTCAAACAATTTGAGATCCTGCAGGCCCCCAGTTAATTCCACCTCTAAATCAGTATAAACATAGCACAGGAAACGCAAAGTAATAATGTTTACCATTATTTCACATTGACATCTCTTTCACATTTAACAGAAGAGTAACTAGGGAAATAAGTTTGCTATACTAGAACTGGTAACTCATGGCCATCTTGAAGACATTTAGCAATACTCTTTCTCAGGAAGCCTGTTGACTGTGCCATTTTCAAGCCCTTGTTTAGCTTTCATTTGATTTACTCAATTAATATTTAGACAGGATAAGGCCCTGCTGAGATGCAACAGTCCCATTCACAGGGATATCCTGTTATCAAAGAGGCAGGGTTAAGTCAACACTTCAGAAGCACAACAACGGCAAGCCGAATGCAGGGCAGACCTCTGCCAGTACCTCAGTGATCAAGAACAGGATCAGCCAAGAGAGCCAACAGAGGCATTTGGAAATGACGCTTTTCAGACTCCCTGGTGACACTTTTTGAATCAGTCTTCACCACTGACATTAGGCAGGAAAGCATTCCACTTGTACTGTTATCATCTCAGCTTGACCTTCACTGAAGTGGCAAGGAACAAGTATAAAACAAGGAGATTAAAAAAAAAAGAAAGTTAACAAAGAACTTAATGTTTTCCTAGATGAGGAGTACAGAAGCAGAACAAAGACTGGCACCCATTAGGGCTGGATTGATTTAAGGTCTCAAAGAAATCAGAATAAGTTGATCATCACCACAACCACTGAACACAGTGACTTGTACTTTTCTGTCTTAAAGCGGGAGGAGGTAGAGTTGGGGGGAGTAAAGTTTGTGGCTTAGAACTCCCAGTGACCATGATGGTTGGAGGATTGTGGGAGCTGTAGTCCAAAAGTATTTTTTTTCTAAACTCTGGGAAGGGGATTAATGTGCATATTGCCACTGGATATCAGGCTTCAAAAATCTGTAATCTTTATGTAGATAGGAGATTTTGTTAATCATTATTATTATTTTGGTTATTGTCCTGTGTTCTGTTGGTTATGTCTACTGTACTTATTGTCAATGTGAGTTTTTTTTTCTGTTTCTTTTAATTAATAAATATAATTTAGAAAATCTGTGATCTCCTTTCTTTGTTGGCAGACAATGCACCTTCTAACCTTCCAGCTAGTCTTCCAATAAGGCTGTCATACTGGAATGGGGATTCCAGGGTTAAACTGGGGTTCATATGAGCCCCCCAAGGTTGACTCTCATCCTTGCAAAGGCTGGCAATTCCCTCAGCATTATTTATTCTTGCTGCCACCACCCACTGAATTATGAATTAACTGAACAGTACAGTGGGAGACTGTTCAGTAGATTACCAATCTCTATGTTTAAGGACCTTCCCTCCCTCTGAATGAGAGCAGTCCTATCTAGCATGTGCCAAAGGCTGAGGTGGGAATGGAGAGAAACAGAGGTTTTACAGAAAGTATTTAATCAAGGCATGCAAATAAACAAGACAATATCACACTTGAGAGGCTCCCCCCTGCCAGGCACGCTTAAGTTACAAGTAGTTACAAAAACAGATATAAAAGCACAGATACATTCTTAAGATCAGCCAGTCTTCAAAATAATAAACAGCCCTAATGCGGCTAACTACTTTATTCTAGTACTCACAGATGTTCTTAGAAGAAAGAAGCCAGGAGGCAAGGCATGCCTGCCTGCCTGCGACTGGCACAAATCTTATCTCTCGGATGTCCCTTTGTTCTCCCCCCCCCTTTTCTTCCCTCTCTGGCCACATGGCCTCCCAGAAGTTTTATATTTCCTCCTTGGAAGCATCTCCAAGCATCTCCAAGATGCCCGCCTCTTTCCTTCTTGATTGGTCAGTTCTCACCCTGTGAACTGTGTTGCTGACCCACCTAAAATGTAATCTAATCCCAAGACCTCATTAACCCTTGGTTTACCTGGAGAGGGAAGTATCTCCCTTTCTTAAGCCTAGATAATAGGAAGCCCCATTATCACAAAGGCACAAACTCATTTTGGTTTGTGCTTTGAACACTCTAACACAGTTTTCCTCAAACCAGTGCTTGCCAGGTGTGTTGGACTACAATTCCCATCTTTCCCAGTCCATATGCTGAGCAACCTTTATGTTTAACAAATTAGAATCATAGAATCACAGAGCTGGAAGAGACCACAGGGACCATCCCGTCCAACCCGCTGCCATGCAGAAACCCACATCAAAGCACTCCCAACAGATGGCCATCCAGCCATCCAGTCAGAATCATCCCTGCCGTAATACTTTTGATTCCTACGTATGGGTGTGAACACTGGACAGTGAAGAAAGTTGACAGAAAAGCAATGCATTGTAAATGGGGTGCTGAATTCTAAGGATACTGTAGACCACCAAAAAGATGAATAAATGGGCCCCAGAGCAAACCAGACTTGAACTTTCACCAGAAGCCAAAATGACTCAACTAAGGCTGTTGTACTTTGGTAATAGGAGATGCTGTGACTCATTGGAAAGATAAGCATGCTCTGCAAAGTGGAAAGCAGTAGGAAAAGAGGAAGAATGTGTTACAGGTGGATTGATTCAGTGAAGAAAGCCACAGCCCTGAGTTTGCAAGACCTGAGTAGAGAGGTTGATAACAGAGTTGTTGAACGTCTCTTATTCATATTGTTGTCATAAGTAGAAATTGACTTGAAGACAGGTAAGAACAATATTCAGAATGCATGACCTCTCTCTGGAGCTGGCTTCTATCATACACTGCCCTTTTATTTACAATCTAGTAGAATATCAGTTTAGAAATTCCCCTTCCTTCTCCACCCCACCCAAGTGCTCTATTACTTTTCCTCTCCACTTTCTCTTTATCTTCCCCTCCCACATTCTCTCTCTGGTCTTTCCCTCCCTCCAGCCTGATCATTCAATCTGTTGTTTAACTGTTTGAAGTACTCACAGGCCCTGCAGGCAGAAGCAGAAATTGCACTACATGCAGGCCATGCAAAGCAATGAAAGTCTCCAGCTTACTCAGCGCTTTGTCTTTGGTGTTTAGGAAGCAGAAGTGTAGGTACTGGGGGCAGGGGTTGCAAAAGGAGGGCACTGCACCCCAGATAAAAATTCCAGAAATGAAATTTTCCTTCAGTCACCAAATTTTAGCACTGCAGAGAACAAGACATTGAAAATTGTTCACACTGACAACTTTTCGACACCTACAATGCTTTGCATTCCCTTGGTCTCTTTGCCCCTTCTCTTGGGATGGTTAAACTCTACTCCTAAATGCTCAAGTGAAATTTCAGGTTGCTGCAATGCTCAAAATTCGGGAACTGAAGAAAAATTTCATAGGGGGGCAGACTTTTTATTTTGGTGGGGTAATACCCTCATTGACCTGTTTTCTGCACTAGACTGTTATACCGCTCTGATTCCACTTTCAACATCCTATGGAATCCTGGAGTTTGCAGTTTCGGGAGGGGCCAGCCAGCCCCTCCCGAAGCTGCAAGCTCTAGGATTCCATAAGATGTTGAAAGTGGAATCAGAGCGCTATAACAATCTAGTGTGGAAATGGCCTGAGCCAGGGTGGTATAGTGGTGTGAGCACTGGACTACGACCCTGGACATCAAGGGGTCAATTCCCCACTCAGCCATGGAAACCCACTAGATGACCTTGAGTGCATGACACATTCTGAGCCCCAGAAAACCCTTTGAAAGGCTCACCTTAGGGTTGCCACAAGTCAGAAATAATTTGAAGGCACAAAACAAGAAGAACATCCTCACTTTGCCCTGCTACCCCTATAGTTAAGGCAAGTGCCTTTTGATTAAATATGGCACTTCAGGCTACAGATGGATTTTAAATAAATAAAATTTGTAAATTCAATTAAAAAAATGAAAATAACCTGAAGGTACATATGCCTTAATGTGTGTGCCAAGTTTCAGTTGTTTAAGTGTGTATCTATATTATATAGTTCGGTACCACTTTAACTGTTCTGGAGGCTTAAGTAGTTTTCAGAGTCTTGGGGCTATTGCAGGAACAATCACATGGATACACATTCTCTTTTATTACTCTACTTCCTCATAGTTTGCTTCCATATCTGCTTTGTTTCTATATTTGTAAATATAGACGTTACAAAAATGCCATAGGTCTCCTAGGTGAGTGTCTTCCAAATGTAAACATTCTCCATGGTGCTTCTCTTATAAGTTCTCACTCCTTAGAGACGTAGAGAGTATACAATATTTTAGCTGGATATACTTTGGTTGGAGCTTAAATACCCTAAGGGTACCAAATCCTTTCTGATCCTGGAAACTAAGTAAGATCAGCTTTGGCTAGTACCTGTATGGGAGACTGCCAATGAATACCAGGTGCTGTGGTCTATATTTTGGAGGAAGGAATTGGGAAATCATGTCTGAGTATTCCCTGCCTGAGAAAACCCTATGAAACTCTTGGGTTCACCATAATTCAACAAGTGATCTGAAGGCACACACATGCATGGATACTTTGGTCCCATTCAACATTCACAAGCTGCAAAATTGTTCATTTCTTCCTTATCTGAATGGGCATTATTTACATCTCTTTCATATCTAGATGCAAGCAAAACACACTATGAATACCAGAACGTTGTAGGAATGTTGAACCCATTTCTGATAGGATGAGTATACACCACTATATTGACATTCTGAATGGCAGCTGGATTTTATATTTTCAAAAACTAGAGACCAACCTCTATGTTCCTGCTGCTTCTTCCCAGCAACCACTGGGGGAGTTTCAGGTGTAATCCAGTACCATTTCAACACCAGACAAAGTTTTACTTGAATGTCCTTTCACTTTTAATCCTAAAAATATAACCAAGAGCACACACTGTGGCTTGAACTTTAATTAGACACCCTGTCCACTTGTTGCTTTGCTTGCCATCTTGTCTCACAAAGAGTTCTGGAGAATCTGAAAGCCTTTACAGCACTGTGCTACCTTTGGGCTGGCCTAATAAAGGTTTTA
Organism: Iguana delicatissima; assembly: GCA_948472985.1. NCBI lineage: Eukaryota > Metazoa > Chordata > Lepidosauria > Squamata > Iguanidae > Iguana > Iguana delicatissima. Next base: position 282,492 of record CAOKZL010000330.1, read on the forward strand.
GCTGTCTGATTACTGGGTAGAGAACTTTAGCAATTACCTGCCTCTGAGACCCACTGTGGGCCACACAACCCAAAATTGAAATGAAAAATGAAAAATAAGAAAACTAAAGACACCCAAAAGTTCCAAGAGTCCACTTTTGATTTTGATGTTTTTTTTAAATGTTCAGCAGTAAAGTTGAGCCCTGAGTTGAATCACCAGTCCTAGAGGCTTCCAAGAGAATCAATTAGCCCCTTGTTTTGTTTTTTGTTTTGGGCTAAAAAAGTAAAAGAGTGATCTGATGGAACTGGAGCCCCAGGAACAGCTTTGCAGCCTGCTTTGTCCACCTTTGCCTTATTATGTGTATTGCCATTGAAGTCCGCCCACAGAGGCGACAAGAGAGTTAGTGTATAAGCATAGTGTTGGATTTTAATAGTTGGATGTATATTGGAGACTCTATGATGTTGGTTCAGTCTTTGAACATTGACTTTCACAAGACAAGACTGGAGACTCACAATAGCAGTCACTCAGTGCTGCAAAAAATCACAGTCCTGGAAACTGCCCAAGTCCTTTCATGGGCATAAAATAATAGAAAAGTCTTAGCTTTGCTCATGATTATTTTTAGCTAAACTGCTTCCACCCATAGTGGCGTAGGTTAAAAGGCTACCACTTCCCCAGGGAGCCTGGTGGTCTTTCTTTTCTATACAAGGTATGGGAAAGTATGATGTAAGTGGCTTTCCCCCTTTGTTTAGCTGCTCTGATTATGAAAAATCCTCATTATTCCAAACAAATGGATGCAGTTGGACCACCTTCCTCCAACTGCCAAATAAGTTCAATCCCAGTGTTTTAACTCAGATGTCAACATGTTAGAAGGTAGGACTCAGAGACTGGGGAAAAGGCAGCCTGATCTGATATATTCATCTAGAAAATCTGTACTGGTGTTCATCTTCCTCTTTTAAAAATATATTACCCCAGGCAGAACAAAAAAATCGGTGTGGTATGACCAGCTACGGATACAAAAACACACACACACACACACACACACACACACACACACACACACACAGGGAAGCTTCACCATATATTAAGGGCCAGATCTACAATTAGCTAGTAAGACCACAAATTTTGTTAGCACAGGCTGCAGGTAGCAACAGCAGCTGGCCGGCTTTTCCTCCTGCTTATCCTATCCTGTCCTGCACCTCATAAACCAGTCTGCTGCCTTCAAGATTGGTGGTGGACTAGAACCTTTGGATTTTGCCAAATGAAGACACCATTCCCAGTTGCTTTCTGCAATGGAATTGAGTGAGTGTGTGTGTGTGTGGGGGGCACCATCTTGTCATTTGCCTCACACAGCAAAATGCCTTGGATGTATCCAAATCTTGGCTTGTCAAATAGGGTGCCAGATGGAGTAACTGTGCCAATATAAAGAGAGAACTAGAACAGTAGGAAGAGTTTTAACATTTGTACAGGACCATGATAGGAGAAGTATCTCCAGTCCAGTTGCTAAAATTCTCTCTTCCATGTGGCTATCTGACATGCACCGTGCAAAATCTGGCAGCTCCATGTCAGACAAAATTCTGGAATAATGAGTTGTGCAAGAGAGCTGAAGAATGAAGCTGGAGTCAGACATGAAAAACACCCTAAAGCCAGGAAAACTCTGTGGCTTAGGTAAACTTGTTCCCCACACAGGAAGGCTTTTATAGCCTACTAGGAAATTTGCCCAGTATTGCCTTGGTTGATGCAAATAACTTCTCTTATGACTTGAATGAAACAAAAGTTTGACTGGTAACATTTGCAGTTCTTGAAATTTGTTTCACATCAAACTCCACACACACACACACAAAAAAAACTTTACATTTTCCCAAAAAAGCTAAAGTTTGCTGATCGGTCTCAAAGTTCCACAATAAAATGCAGAACGTCAACCTAAATCTAAATATTCCTTAGTCAAATTTGGTTCATAAATGAACATTCTAATTCAGTACATACATACATATACCTAATGTATTTGGGAAGTAGTTGATGGGTTTTTACTTTTATCCCATTAGTTAACACACTAAGTTTGGTGCCTCTGTGATCAAGCAAGTGGTTTTCTTGTCTTTAATTGTCATCAAGTCAACTTCAACTTATGATGACCCGATGGATGAGGCACCTCCACTTTACACTTTTGCAAACTTAGTGTTGTAGCTGAAACAGATATTTTAAATTATAATGTACATGTCTCCCACCATTATCACTGATCCCAGTAAACCATGTGCTAATTGCAAATAACTGAAAACATTGTTGCCAAATTTTAAACTCAATATTGGTGCCCTCTTCTTCTGGCTGAGTGTGAAGGGTCCTGAGACCCCACAGCATTGCCTGATCTGGACAGCGAATGTTGCTGCAGGTGGTGCAGGTGGCACTGCCCGATGGCCTCCTTCAGCGATGAAGTTTTAACAGTATTCCCAGTCATCACAGGGCTGGGAACACAGAAATCACACAATGCCTAGACGAAATTTTGGAGAAGCTCTTCATACTTGGCCCAGCTTTCTTATAGCCTAAAAGGGCCTTGTGAGCAAAGGTGGGGAGTAAAGTAGTGAGAACAGGAGAATGCCTGGCTGTTCACAAAGATGCTCCAAACTGTTGACCAACAGATCAGCTGCAAACAGGGGCCAATGTTTTCACTTCAGTGATTTCTGCTATGCTGTTCTCACAGTGATGGGAAATATATTCAGGGATAGCTGTGTTGGCCATGCAGCAAAATACAACAAAATACAAAATCCACAAGTAGCAATACCCTCATTGAGCCAAACTCCAAAGCCTAATGATTTTATAACTTCTTTGCATGAAGAAGCCAGTGAAGCTTTGAAAGCTTGCATAATGTATTCTTTTATGCTTTCACTCTACAGAGAACTTGACTAGGATTTCCTTTTGTAAAGAAGGGCATGCTGCATGGATAGAAATGGTGAGAAGCTACTTGGATCAGCCAAGTTTGCTTTTGCTCATTAATTAACAGATGCCCTCGAGTGATAGTTCAGAGTATTGCATACAGAAGTGAAGTATGCTCTAAAAGGGAATGAATTGCATAATGAGGTATATAAGGCAGTTGCCAGAGGCAAACACACAATCTTTCAGAGCCAGATGTGAAGGAAAAGGATGATTTTTCTTCAAAAGATGGATGCAATAGAGGGGAGGTAAGCTGTGTTTGTGGGCTTTCATTGTGTGTGTGTGAGATGTGTTTTCACAGGAGGATGATCTGATTTTTCTGAGTTTATGGATTTACAACAGAACCTCAAGGCTTTCTGTGTTGTTAATAATGGCATCACAGCTGCTCTGTCTCCCCATGTGATAGCCCACCAACCAGGCTCCTGGATCTTTATGATGTTCAGGCATTTCCACAAGTGTGTGTGAAGGCTTGTCCACAGACTTCTGGAAAGCCCCCTGAGCCATCACACTGACGTCAGAAGGTAACGAGCTGTCAGACAATGGAGATTAAAACTTGGCAGGCATAAGCCAATGATGGGAGGGGGAGTTGTTCTCTCGCTTCCCACAAAATGAGAGCAGATGCATCAAATGGAGCAGGACAGCTGTGGGGACATGTATAGGCAAACATGGCAGAGTAAAAAGGAAACATGACCTTCCTTGATGGATTTAATGGAGTGAGGAAAATGTCTGAAACAGTATTTTAATTCATTTCCTGAACTGGATATCCAATATACTCTGGGATTCTATGTGCGCATACATATGTATGTGCCTTCAGGTCACGTATTGGTTTATAGTGACCCTATGAATTCCACAGGATTTTCTTAAGTAAAGAATACTCAGAGGTAGTTTTGTCAGTTCCTTCCTATGAATTACAACTTACAGCACCTGGTATGCATTGGCAATCTCCCATCCAAGTACTAACCAGGGCTGACTCTGTTTAGCTTCCAGTATCAGAAAGGATCTGGTGCCTTTTGGGTATTCAGGCCCTCTGGGACCATGCTGTCCAACATTTCACAGATGAAAACCAGGACACATGTGGGCAAGAATCATAGACTCATAGAACTGGAAGACACTACATTGGCCATAAAGTCCAATCCCCTGCCATGCAGGAACACACACTCAAAGCACCCCCAGCAAATGGCCATCCAGCCTCTGTTTAAAAACCTTCAAAGAAGATGACTCCACTACACTCTAAGGCAGCATATTCCACTGTTGAATACCTCTTACTGTCAGGAAGTTCTTCCTAGTGTTTAGATGAAACATGATGAAAATAGCAAAAATTATTAATAAGGCAGAACACACAAGCTAGGAGATGCAGAAGTGATTTATTTTTGCCTTAGTCTGCAAGGAAGGGCAAGATTCTGCTTCTCCTTTTCTTTCCCTCCTATTGAATTAATTGAATGCAAACTACTTTAACCATTTCAACTCATTTTGCTGCAACTGAAGAAAGCTGAAGACAAAGGGCAAAAGTAGGAAGAAGAGAAAGAAACTGAGACATTTTAAAAGCAGCTGAAACAAGTGAGACAGGAGAAGATCAAGTAGGATGGTCCTGCCAAATCAGGATAGTTGGAAAGTATGTGGGGCATCCATGATCTCAGACTGAACGTGAAACCAATCAACCCTGAAATTTCTGGTGACTGCCTTTGTTTAGATGTCTTTTCTAAGCACACACATTGACAAATACTATGGTATGGCTGGTGTGCCTTTAAAAAGAACCTCCTGCAAAAATTAATTTGACCAACCTGCAAAGAAGCAGAATTCTTGCAAACAGGATCACTTCCAGACCATTCCTGAAGCACATCTACCCAGATATACACACTCAGAGAGAAAGTGTGGCTGCTTTGAAGAGCATCATGCAGGTGAAGAAAAATGCAGAACAAAGAGGATGAAGTTCCCTCACTACTCTACCTCCTTATCCTAGATCTAAAGTCAGTTATATTTCTACCTTTCATCTGTGAATTTCCAGCAACTGCTGAATTTCCAGTAGAAGGCAATGTGCTGCACACATACAGAAGCTCTCATTCTCCATGGCTGCATGGGGCAGGGAGCGGGATGTCAAATGGGAGGTTTTCTACACAGCCAAGTGTTCTCCCTGGTTGGGGCTGGCCCCATGTTCAGGTAGAGAGAGAGAAACAGACCAGTGCCTTGGATCGCAGACTCTGATAGATGAAGAGTGGCAGAAACTTGTTGGAAACTAGAGCTATGTGTGTTCTGCACAGATGTGCTCACTGAAGTAAACGATTGTCCTCAACTGATGGATCCCTGAAGTAAAACTCCATTTCCAGCCTGGTCAGCAATGAAATATTTTGGGCCATCTCTGCCCTGTGATGCACAAATCCACTGCTGTTATCTCCTTGGGTTCCACCTTAGCTTTCAGCATGTCTGCATAGTTGCTCCCAGCAGGGAATAATAAACTTGTCCTTTCTTTGGCCATTTCCGCACTAGACTGTTATAGCGCTATTATTCCACTTGCAACATCCTATGGATCCTGGGGTTTGCAGTTTTGGGAGGGGCCACCTGGCCCCTCCCAAAACTGCAAACCCCAGGATTCCATAGGATGTTGTAAGTGGAATAATAGTGCTATAACAGTCTAGTGCAGAAATGGCCATCATCTCAGTCAAACAGGATCAAGAGTTTGGGTGGTGTATGTAAAGCACAAAAGCAAGGTACATGATGTGCAGCTTTAACCTGTACTTGTTCTATTTGGTCAACAAAGGCATCCCACACTATCACTCTGACCCCAGGAAGCAACCAGCATCTGAGAACATATGAACTAGACCACCTGGCTTTGCTGACGCTTTCAAGTATGGCTCTCCCATATTATTTTTCAGTTTGAGTGCCTAAAAGCCCATTTTGCTTTCCTATTTACACAGAAAGCCCTTTCATTGCCCAGCTTCCTGCTACTCCATTACTGACAGCCTATTTTCTGATCTGAGAGGTCATGCTGATTTATCATTTGCTCTCCGAAGGGTGTATTTCCTTGGCTCCCTACAATCTACCAAGTCAAGCCCCCTCATAAATCTTTCATCTGTGCGTACACTTTTCTGTGTACTTGTATGTGTGTGCATATGCAGACAAATTACACAATGGAGGTAAAACTATTTGAAAGGGTGGAGGAGAGAGGAGGGATGTTTGCTCACTGGGTGACCTCAGCTCTCTGTTCAAAGAACAAGTGGTACAGGAGGTTTTCCCCAGAGGCTCTTCAGTAGATGTGTAAATAGCTGCCCCAATGTTATTTCAGGCAGCTTCAACGGAATCCCAGGAGGCAGGCAATATTTCAAATGCAATGAATTATATTGTCTACAGTACAAAATTGTGTAGCTTATATTGTTTCTTCCACTTGGAGGCTGCCTTGCAAATCCTGTCAAGATTAAAAGGCAGGATATATTTTTTCATAAATATCTATACCTGACAAATGCCCTATGCTGTTTCAGACTGTATTACCTCAACCATAGATACATGGCATGGCCTATAGGTTGCTGCATGACTAGACAATTGAATTGACAATATTTTATATTAAGGGGCTAAACAACAGATAGGTGAAGATAAAATCAAATTTGGTGGGTTTTCTTCCAGACATCTGCTTATTACAGTCATATACTGCCTACCTGCCAATACAATCACAGCAGTTTACAGATTGTGTGTGTGTTTTTTTAATGGATATTATTGAATTAACACAATAGAAGAGGGGAAACGGGCTGGGGAAAAGGAAAAAATAAAATAAAATAAAAACAGCTACTGGTTCCCTTATTATTTCATCATGGCTTGGAAATGTTACCATTTTGGACTATAATTCCTAGAACTCCCAGCTGTGCAAATTATAATAACAAGGAGAATGGCCACTTAAGATTCTAGGAAGGAAGGGACCAAAGAGTAGCTGTTTGAACTGATGAAATGAGCCTTACCTTTGCTGCATGCAGTCACGTGGAACATCTGCTGATAAAGCTCTAGAATGGCAGAGTAAAATGACAGCTGGGCCCAGCCAGCCAGATTGTACTGATCTCGCTTTCCTGCTTCTGGTGTTGCCAGGAGGAATGGCTGCTACTGGAAACATCTTCAGAGCTAAAATATATGGCCATCTGGCTGAGATGTTCTGGGAGTTTTAGTCCAAACAGGTAACTTTTCTCAGCTCTGCTTTTCCCTTCCCCCAGCCCATAGGAAAGAAACAAAGAGGCAGTTATTTTCAGCTAAAGTAAATGTACAAACTTCACTGTTATCTCTTCTCCCTTTGAGGCAGACCAGTGCCTGCTGATAGAAATAGTTTTGGGAGGAGGAGGGCCAAGCACTAATTGGTTGCAGCCAAACCAATGGCATGGGTGGCCAGGTGGACAGAATAACTTTGGATGGAAATAATTCTTACCATGACTTCCTGTTTTTCAGGCAAGGGCACTCCAGAACCATCAGGTCAGCCCATTTCTCTAGGCAGGAGGCAGGGTCAGGTGAAAAAGATCTTCTGCCTAGTGGGGAAGTGCCTGCCTCCTCAGACCAGGCTGAAAAAAACAAAAACAAATTACTTCCACTCCCCTCAACCTCCCAAAAGGGAAGAAGAAAACTCATTCACAGTGTTGTAACGGCACCCACAAAGGAATTGGAGATGCAATTGAAAGGTCAATCAAACAAGACAGGGAGAAACTATCAAAAAAGTCCCTCAAGACTACACCCTAAGTCTATAAAGGGAACTTATGTCCACTGATGAGAAAGATGTGTGAAATGTCCTCCAAAACCTACAGAGAACTCAGGAATTCATCAGTAACTTTTCTTGATTCTCTTTCATCTGGAGGGCATTCTAGACATTTCAGGATGTAAGAACACTGTTCCATCCCTGGGTAGTTTTTCAATGCACAACAGCTGACTCATCTGCACTTGCAATACCCAGCCTTAGAAGCTTAGAAATGTGTAAAAAGAAACAGGGATGGGGAAGGGATAAGAAAGAAAAAAACCCTCACGAACTCAAGCGGTACAGTAATTGCTAATGTCAAAGAGCGGTTATCAGAATGACCCAGGTGGAATGAAAATAATTCATTAAAAAAAAAAGGAATGAAAGAAACAGACTCATGAACCTGGTGTTTTACCAAAGCTGTTGCAATCACTCTGCTTTCCATCTCTTAGGCTCCTACAGCCTGATGAAATGGTTTCAGCCTGGTGACAGCTGAGGAAAGAGCCAAATGGACTTGGTTTTTCAGCAGAAATGATGGACTGGCCCTGTTTCCCCTCCTTCCTCTGCTTCAGCCTCAATTCTGGGCCTTGAAGGTCTTTAAATACTCTCTTTGAGTCATGATCTCTTAAATATATTATGTGTTATGGCTTTAAACTTGCTTTAAAACAGATTTTGACTATTGTTTATGTTGATGGGCTAGTTCTGGTAATTTTTTATTGTTAGATTTTATTATGTAATAGTCTTTGATCATGTTATGGTACATTTTGATTTTGATGTATAGTGTTTTGCATATTGGAAGCCATCTTGCAAACATGTAGCCCTAAAGGATAACCTGGAAATCATTCATATACACACACACACACACATACACGCGCGCACGCTTGGAAAAGTTACTTTTGGGGACTATATTTCCCAGAACACCCAAACACCCCAGCCAGCCTGACTAATGAGAGGAGATCAAATCTAAAAAGGTAATTTTTCCCCAAGTTCTGCTTGCAAAACATGCGACGGAATGTGATGATAAAGAGGATATTACCAGTTCAATTTGCAAATGGGAAATTACAGTTTTGAATGATTCCTCACATAAAACTCTTCCTATGGTACATCAGGGAGTAGGGTGGATTAGATGGACTCTGGCCCCTCCTCTTTTGCGAGAGTTCAGGGTGCAGAACCCTTGCGAAACTGGAAAAACCTCAAATTACTCCCCCTGGTCCCCCTCCCATTCCTTTCTGCCCTCCCCTTCCTGTTCCCATGCAAAACAGAAGGGAAGGGGGGGTGGGGGAAGCCTTGTGCGAGTTCACCATGCCAGGGCAAAATGCATAGGAATGGCAGGGGGAACTCCAGAGGGGGAAAGGAAGGTTGATATGAGGCTTCCTCCTTTCCCTTCTGTCTTGCATGGGAATGGGAAGGGGGAGCTCTGGAGGGGGAAGGAAGGCTTTTATAAAGCTTCCTCCATCCCCCATTCCCTTCTGTTTTGGCTTGGCATGAGTTCTCCACGCAAATTGCATGGGAATGAGAGGAGAAGAATGCGGGGGGGGGGCACATGCACTTGTGAACAATCAAATTTGTGAAGGTCAAGCTGTGAATATGGAGGGAGGACTGTATTAGCTGCAGGGAATTTTTCATGTGAAGGAATATTTTAAAATAGCCTAGTCTATTCTAGGACCTCTGGTTTCTCCTCCATCACATTTGCTGCCTAGGTGTGGATGAAACCTTAGGAAAAAGTACTAGGATTTGTTTCATTTAATCTCTGGCTAACTGCTGTCTTTTGCAGCTAAGCTACATAATCTCTTTCTTCAAACAGAAAGTTAAAACAGGTTTCAAAACTGTTGACTTTGAAAGAGATAACTGTTATCTCCGATGGCCTTAACTGACTCTTCTTAGGAATCTGAAGAATTTTATTTAACAGCTCTGTGTATACAGAACAGCATCGTTCTGTTCTTCCATACATTGTTTAGGCAGATTATGTATTTAAATAGTCTTAAGTAACTCATCTGAGAGGAAAACAAAAAGAATGGACAGACTCCTCACTGCAAGAAAGGATCAGTGTGATTATTGAACAGGCATGAATCGCAATTCTGGGTGAAAATGGTTTTGCTGCTGCAAAAAACCTAACATGATTCCATACAGCTGTCCACTAACATGCTCTGATAGCTTTAGAATTCCTTGAGGCTGTCTATCCACTATCATGCTCCGTTAGCAGTGATCAAAAGTGTAGTTGAGTGTTTGATGTTTCTGATGTCTAGACACAAGCCAGCCAACTTTTATGCTTAGCCTGGGAAACAAATAACAGCAGAGGAAGATGGAAACTAATTTGGGAGCTGGAACCAATGTATGCTTACATACCTGTTGTTTTAAGGTAATGACTGCAAACAGTTTAACAATAATAACGGAATATGAAAGAATAGGAAGCTACTGTTCCATGTGGTAAGGGAGCCCTGTGATTATAGAAAAATTAATCAGTTCCAAGATTTTCACATATTATGTCAGCGAATCTGAGGGATTTATATACATGGAGGTTAAATGTAATTGCTAGTTCCACCTAAAATATACCCTTTGAATCAATGAATTATACTTAATTTTTATTTTAGCTAGTTTGCTTTGATTCAATCAGTCTAGCAATCAAATTTAGGGGAAAGAATTTATCATTGCTTTTTTTAACAGCCAGAATATATCTCGCACATAAATCTTCTCACCATTATGAGGCATGCAGCAATGACTATCTTGACAATGTGAAAGAACACAAAGTGGTAATGCAAAGTCTCTTGAATCTGTAAATGTCTTTTTGTAAATGTTGAACTGTGTATCGTAAGAGTAGAGAATGTGTGGCCATCCTGATGCTTCTGAACTATAGCTTTCCTCATTGCTGACCATTGGGTAGCGCTGATGGGAGTATGAGTCTAACAGCACAGAGAGAAAGACAGAGAAAATAATACCAGAACTGCCAACTGCCAGAAGATGCTAAACCAAACTGTGTGCACTGCACAGTCATAAACTGAAGGTGTTGAGAAATAGGCCTCAGGTCCTGACAATCATAATGAAAACACTATGTTTGGCATAGAATAATAGAATCATAGAAATGTAGAGTTGGAAGAGACCACACGGGCCATCCAGTCCAACCCCCTGCCATGCAGAAACACCCTCAAAGCATTCCCGACAGATGGCCATCTAGCCTCTGCTTAAAAACTTCCACTCCACTACACTCCAAGGCAGCATATTCCACTGCCGGACAGCCCTGACCGTCAGGAAGTTCTTCCTGAGGTTCAGGTAGAATATCCTTTCCTGCAGCTTGAATCCATTGCTCCTTGTCCTGGTCTCTGGAGCAGCAGAAAACAAGCCCTCTCCTTCCTCTACATGGCATCCCTTCAAATATTTAAACATGGCTATCATGTCCCCATGTCTAATTAGTGTTCAGGATTGCTGCTAGTCAGGAAAATAAACATCCTCTTTTCAGTTCTTCCAGAGAAGGGATGACACTTTGCATCATCATAGGAAAATTATATTCTGTCTGACATGTTAAAACAAGAAGCATTCACCAATTCTGTAGAATGATGGAGATAAAGGCAAGGGTGCATCAGAACTCAAAGACAGTGTCACACGTCATGAAATATTATACAGCAATCTGTCTGTGAGGAAGTGTGTTCTAGTCCTCAAAACCTTCATCTCTAAGGCCATTTCTGCACTACACTGTAATAGTGCTATTATTCCGCTTTCAACATCCTGTGGAATTCTGAGGTCTGTAGTTTTCTGAGGCCAAAGAACTCTCTGGCTGAGAATTCTAAATGCCCCTCCCTAAACTGCAAAGCCCAGGATTCCATAGGATGTTGAAAGGGGAATAATAGCACTATAACAGTGTAGTGCAGAAATGACTTAAGGTGTGACAAGGTTCTGTTTTGCCTTCGCTATTAACAGACTAGTGTGTTTGCCTCCTCTTCAGGAAGCTGCACGTACCAGTACCAATTAACTGAAACAAAACCTCACTTGACTGGCAACTTCATTGCTTTTTGTGGCTAGTGTAATTAACACAAACCAGTTCTCACTCTCGTCTGTTCTTAGAAACCAGGGCCACTTTTTGAGAGGATCCCAAAAGCATTCTTCCCCCCAGGGTGGACCAGACGTTCTAGCCTGGCTGCAGAGAAGATCTGCCAGATAAGCATGTACCCACAGCATTGGACCAAAGTAAGTGTTCTGCTTCCTGCTTTCCCGACTGTCTCTGCAAAGAACTAGATATCAGGAGGAAGGGCTTTCTTTTCGTCTCCTTGGGGATGCTGCATTCAGCCAGTATGCTATGAACTGCATTGCTTTTTCCAGCAAGGCAAGTGACCCTGCCTGTTATCTTGATGAGCAAACAAAGGAATATTCAACAAACAATTACATTGCAGACATTTCTTTTCAGAAGCTGTGGCTTTTCCTTGATGAACACACAATAGTGAAACTTGTTCAATTGACGTCTACAAGTTGTAATCTCCAAATAACCATAGCTTGCGTAAAGAAGCCAAGAGAAACTGAATCCAGCCGTTCTCAAAATCAGTCCATTTACCCCAGCATCTCTTGGTGAGAGCAGTGTATATCCCAGATTGCAACTGTTCCAAGTTGCTCATTGTTTTCAAGATGTGTCCTTTGTGGCCATATTTCAAGACTAATTTCTGATGCTCAGTATCTGACCCTTCAGTCTGCACCTCCTGTACAGCAGTTATTGAGTTTGTAACATCTGATCATTATACAATTGTGCCTCTGTGTTATGTATATAAACCACACGTGTGCGCGCGCGCACACACACACAAATTAAATTGCTCTAGTGCAAGAGTGCTTTTCTTGAACTGATGGGGAACAGCAACTACTATACATGAAGTTCAAAATACACATAAGCAGAAGATTGCCAACGAAGTCCAGCTCAGTCAGTCAATCAACTTAGGCTCTTTTCGCACCTTACCTGGGCCATTTCCGCACTAGCTTGTTATAGTGCTCTTGTTCCACTTTCAACATCCTATAGAATCCTGGGGTTTAGTGAGAGTTGGCCCCTCACTAAACTGCAAACTCCAGGATTCCATAGGATGTTGAAAGTGGAATAAGAGTGCTATAACAGGCTAGTGCAGAAATGGCCCTGGTCTCAAAGCCATTGTGGGGAGATACAGGGAAAACTTCTCCTGGGAGGGGAGTGTGACAGAAGTGCTCCCCTCCTCACTGGCTGTCTGCTGGATGAGAGGAAACGCAATGGCTCCGCCCCTTCCTTCCACAGTGCAGCCCAACATTTTCCCAGGCTGTCCTGGGGGAGGAAGTACAGCCATTGCACTTCCTGCCATTCTGCATGACAGGTAAGTGAGGGAGGGAGCAGGAGGACTGCACAATCGTGTGTCATTGACAGGAGAAACCCGTCAATGATTTAATTCATGATTGTGATGGGTGGCCATGGAATCGTGACAATGTCATGCAGAACCATTGTCGCAATCCCATGGCGATCTCGTGGCCATTGCAGGTTGGAGGCAGTGTGCAGAAAGGGCCTTATTAGATCCCACCTTTCCCCTCCAAGACAGAGAATTCAATTTGTTTGCCCTCATCCAGTCAATTACTGTTGATAGGTACCAGCTCAGAACTAAAACAGCTTTGCTGCATTAAAGTGGAAATGAGAGAGTTGGGTGTCATAGGCGTATTAATGGCACCAAATCTCCAAACTCCAGACAATCTCACCCAGTGTTTTCATGTATATATTAAACAGCATTGGGGACAAAACAGAACCTTGTGGGGCCTCACAAGTCAATGGCCAAGGAGTCAAATAGAAAACCCTTACGACCACATTCCAGATCCAATCCTCCACGTAAGAACAGAACCACGGTTAAATTTCTTTCAAATCTCATCCCGGAAAGGTACCATGGTCACTGCTGGACATACTCCCCCAGTCAAGTTCCCAATGAAGGTCATCACTAAGGCAACCAAAGCCATTTCTATTCTACAACCAGGCCTGAAGTCAGACTGAAATGAATCTGAATAATTCTCATACAAGAAGTCTTGCATTACCCTGCTTGCTGGGGGTCCCTTAGGGAATTCTCAATGCTTGCCAAAATTATCACTTGTGGGGAAAATTAGCTATGAACACTGTTGTAGCAATGCAAAGAAGGCAGGATAATTAAGGATCTTGAGCCTAGCTTTACGGAGTTGGATCACAGAGAATCAGGCTAACTGTTCAAATTTATGGTTTTTATTAAATGAAAATGTTCTCAAGCACCAACACACTCACTCACACATGCACACAAGGCCTATTGTGAAAGAAAAGAGGTGAAAAATGGATAGAGGATATAGCAAGGGATTGTGGAGGGGTGATACTGCACCCACCCTGAAGTCCTTGGTCCGGGAAACAGCACGCAAAACGGAACTCAGCAAAGAAACGGCTGAGGGGATTACTCTACTAACAGAGTGGTGGTCTGCTAGTGTAGCGGGGAGTTCTCCAGAGAAATTCTCAAAAACGAAGACTACTTGCAGGGCAGAATGTATCTCGAGGGCAAATCCTCTCCCGGGGAGGACAATAGTCATAGCAAAGGAAAGATTGTTCATCAAAGGCAACTTGGTTTGCATGATGGATTTATGATGTGTTGTCAATGTTTCAAGATCTTCGGTTGCAATGGTTGTAGTGTAAATTTATGTAGATGGGCCTCGCCTCATAGGATTTTTCCAGAGTCACAGGTGCTCAACCTGGGGAAAACACGCTAATTCCCTCAAGTTGGCTTCTCTTTGACTAAGCACCCTTTGTTTTTGTGAGTTTGCACAGCTTGAGGTCTCCTTGGGCTACGTGACTGGGGATTTTCCTGGCCTGACCTAGTTCTTGGTTGTTCGACCATGTTGCCTACATGCCTATCCGGGCAACCTCTCTGGCATGGTGAGCATATTTGATACCAAAATTGTAGTCCCTGGGATAGAGTGTGCCAGTGGGGTAACACTTGGAGCTGAAAGGCAACCACAAGCTTCAGTACTTCAGCACAGCCAGAAGTGAAATACTGGAAACTGGCCAGTAATTATCCTATAGAGTTAAAATTCCCCGACCAGTATAGTCCAAATGCAATGTTTCCAAGCTTTTGCCTCTGGCCTGATCCAGCAGGGATCTTACATACAAATCTGATGCAATGTTGAGCTGTTCAACCACCCAAGTTTCAACATATAATAGGTCTTACAGGAAACAAAAAGAACCGTACCAACTTCAACTGATAAACATCAATAATGTCTTTGGGGAACATATTTCTTGAAGTCAAACCCAGCTCTGTCCAAATGTAGAGAAACCACATTCCCTTTTGCATTTGCTTCCAACTGTGCCCTGCCAGATTACACCTTGTTCTTAATTCAGTTTGGTATCATCATGAAGTAGTAACATTTCTAATCTATTGCTTGACTCTCTTCTTCATTCACCCCCAATGGGTGACAGCTAGCAAGGCTTCCTGCATTCTTTATTCTTGGCAGCTCCTGTTCTTTCTTTGCTTGCCAGGGGTGATAGTACATACTTGTATTTGTCATTGCTTTTACAGCCATATTCTCTGAGGCTACCAAAGATCTAACTGGAGCAAGTACAGTCTTGTTTGACCCTAAGAACAAGAGGACAAATATATTTAAATCAAGAATATTAGTTGGATCTTTGCATGTCACAAAACACCTGTTTTGATTTTTTTTTTTAAGTTGCAGCTGTGATATGATTAAACTGATTAAAAGCTTTCCTGTTTACAGACTTTGAGCCACCTGGATTTCAGGAGCTGAAATACTACATTCCAGGATAGTGCAGGATTTTTTAAATGCATGTAGAATACAATATGTTGCATTTAGTAAAGGATGCCCAATCACATCCGCAGATCTCAGGAAACAATCTAGCTATCATAATAAACCTCTTATGGTGATACAGTTCCAGCCTGTAGATTCTTCAACTGTCACAACAGTTCTCAAGACTGCTGCTCTTGGACTGGTGGGAAGGGAAACCCAATTGAGCAGAACCTCATCAGCATTCTTAAAATGCTTTACTCCAAACATCTGCATGCTTTTTCATAGCAATTTTGAGGAAATATTTAATAATAATCAGAGTAAAATGGACCTCTTTGCGGATAAGTACAAGGTGAAAGGCCTGTATACCAGTGCTGAATTTATATACCTTGATGTAAATGAATGACTGATATCAACAACCATACATTATACATTGAGGTATATATATATATTCAGTGTTGATGTACAGGCACACACATCAAACTGGTAAATTGGTGTATCTAATCTGGAACATGACCTACTTTGATGTACCTGTGAATCCCAGGATTGGTGCTGAATTCTACCTATGTTTGGATCCTGTCCTCAGTGTTAAGAGCTCTGAAGGAAGATGAATCTCACAACCAAAAATATCCATTATTTTTACTGAATCTGTATAATTCTACCAACTCACTGAGGAATGGCTGCTGCACTACCAAGATTGGTCCTCTAGAAGTTGATACCAATAACAATCTCCATTTCTACTTATTGTCCTTTTTCTACTTTTAAAAAGGGTGTCAAAACCCAGCCTCTCATGCCTATATTAGATGCTTTGCCAGCAGTGTCCAACAAGGCATTCAGGAAGTAGAAACCAGGAAGAAGTCCTAACTTTAGTCCTAACTTTAAAGCAGAAGTTGGTTTGTTCAATGAGAGTACCACCTTACACAGCAAATCTACATTTCTGTGCTTGTTTTTCCCTACAGATTCTGAGAGAAAATCAAGAGAATCCTGAGGGGTACAAAATAATAAGGCAGCAGAGGCAGTAGGCCATATGCCTAAGTATGGATTTTATTGTTTGTAGAATCATAGAGCTGGAAGAGACCACAAAGGCCATAAAGTCCAATCCCTTACCATGCAAGAAAAGCATCAAAGCATTCCTGACAGATGGCCATTTAGCCTCTGTTTGAAAACTTGCAAAAAAGGAAACTCCACCACACTCTGAGGCAGTGTATTCCATTATCAAACTACTCTTGCTGTCAGGAAGTTCTTTCTAATATTTAGGTGGTCATTGTATGCCTTCAAGTCATTTCAACTTATGGTGGCCTTAAGCCAAATATGTCACAGGGTTTTCTTGGCAGGATTTGTTCAGAGATGGTTTGCCTTGCTCTGAGGTTGAGGTTGAGAGATTGTGACTTGGCTAAGGTCAGCCAGTGGGTTTCCACAGTTGAGCAGGGATGTGAACCCTGGTCTCCAGAGTCATAGTCCAACACTCGGAGAACACCATGCTGGATCTCCAAGACTGGATGTGGTGCTTTTGGTGGTGGTGATTGTGGTGTACTTTCAAGTTACTTCTGATTTATGGTGACCTAGGGTGAACCTATCATGAGGTTTTCTTGGTGTAATTTGTTCAGAAGGGGTTTGCCCTTGCCTTCCTCTGATGCTGAGAAGTGTGATGTGCCCAAGGTCATCCAGTAGATTTCCATGGCCTGGTCTTCCAGTGTCCCAGTACTAGTCCAACATTCAAATCATTATACCATGATGGTTCTCCAGGAAGGGATTACTTTTACTTTTTTGCTAAGATCTGTGATTGACTACATCCATGCAGGACTGAACATGGGAACTTGCACATGTAAAGCATGTGCCTCTGTACTACTGTCAAACATCAACTACAGGGCAGACCATTTGCTTTGGAAGAGAAACAAAAGAAACAAACAACTGCTTTGTTCCAACAGAAACAAACACATCAATGACTTATGGTGCCAGGTTTTCATCGTGCTTTAATAGTAAATACTGCATAATTCATGCAGCATCTTGTGTTAATATTTGGACAACAGCATGGGGCAGAGGTGCAAATAAGGTTTTATTCAATGTGCTGCAAGGTGTGCATGTGTGTCTAAGAAGGCTATCCTGTCTCTTTGCAGCTCCCCAGTCCTCATGTTTGTTTCCATGTTTTCTCAAGGCTTACTATTCTGTAGGCATTTATTCTTGGTTAAACAGCACAGCACTGTCATCATGTTGTCGGTCCTCACAGAATCAAAGCAAGCTTTGTTATACAAAAATCTTCTGTCACTGCCAACAATGCTGCCATGGCTATTAATCTGGCTTGATTGTGAAATAATGATACTATCACTGCAATTGCAATTTTGAACCAGGTCATAAGCAGTTTTCTTGGTGTGGAGTAGCAGTGGTCATCAATTCTGACACGGCTGCTCATGTGAAATAACTGCATCATTTCTTTCCCCATATGAAAGTGGCTTCTTTCCTGAAATTATGGGACTAATTCCCTGCAGGTCAGATTCTAGACTAAGTCTCAGTACCTATTTTTATCTTCCCAATGGGTAAGATATTAAAAAAAGGGGTGGGGTGGGGAAGAGATTTATGAAGTTAAAAAGTATACCCTTTAACTTATTCTTGGCTTCTTGCTGGAAGAGGAAGCAGATCAATATTTCACCCTGTAAATATTTACATGTATTCTTCCTATAGTTGTGCCTATATAAACAATATAAAACCAGAGCTGAGTTCCCTCCCCAGATTTGCACAGACAAGCAAAGGCCACACTAATCTGTGGCTTCATTACATATCTGATTGGCTATCAACACACATAGTCTATGCCAAAGACAAGTATGATCATTGTGTTAGTACCTAAGTGGTTGTGATGCCAAGTTTTATCCCATGTCCCATAATTCTTCTTTAAACAAGTATACTCTGTTGCAGAATAATTTATTTCAGTGAAGTGCCAACACATCCACAAGGGCAGATGCAGTCTAGGAACAATAACACAGTGATATTAAGCAAGAAGCCAGGGTCAATTCTGGCCACATAATAGCAGCTGCCACTTGATAGTCAAATCTAGGGCTGAGACAAAGTGACTCCCCATTTCGGGGGCAGTTTCTACCTTGTTGAAAAACACCTCTTTTCTCACCTTTTCCTCCTAAATATATCCAGTTGTGGTGTTTTTTCTAGTACATTGCCTTCTTTTGACTTCCTTTGCCTTCATAACGTCATCATGTAACTAAGGTCTGATTGGTTGCAGGACATGATACAATGTGTGATTTCAGATTGTCTGAGATCACTTATGTAATTAATACCCAGGCAGAAATAGCTAGGGGAAACAATAGCACCACACCAGAATGAAATAGATGTGAATATTCAAACAAACTGTAAGATAGGGATGGGCAACTGTGATCATCCAAATGTTTTGGGG
The DNA here is from genome assembly GCA_948472985.1 of Iguana delicatissima. Lineage (NCBI taxonomy): Eukaryota > Metazoa > Chordata > Lepidosauria > Squamata > Iguanidae > Iguana > Iguana delicatissima. The sequence goes on from CAOKZL010000330.1 coordinate 301,223, forward strand.
CTGCAGTTTATCTCTTCCCAGTGGCTATTTTGGCTAAGAGTGATGGGAATTGCAATTACAGGGTACAAAAGCAAAAGGTCCAAATCAAGCCTCTTAACCAGAGGTGAATATAGCCCTGCTAGATCAGACCATCAGCTTCTTGTTTCATGTAGGAGACACACAAGTAGGGATGCACATGTTAGTTCTTCTCCACCATGACTATTCTGCATGTGGGGATTCTTTATAGCTATCATGGCAAACAAGGAAATCTCCATCAATTTGTCTAAACATCTTCTGAAGAGGCCATTGGCCAACACCACGCTTTTGGCAACAACTTTCATATTTATTTTACAATTTGCAGGAAACTGTCCTGGATCTGCTACCCATCAATTTCATGAGATGACCCTGAGTCATTTATGGGAGAAGGAAAACAAGTTCATGGAGTATAAAGCTATCATTTCTTCTAGTTATGATGGCAATACACCTCCTCCATAAACAGGCGTACCATACCTCTGAATACCCATTGTAATACCTGCAGAGCAACACCAGGAAGGAGCCACTGGCTTCATATCCCATTTGTCAGATTCCTGGGTGACTGCTGTTGGTAAAAGGATGTTGTGTGAGATACATCTTGGGTGTGATCCAGCAGGGCTCATACATTCTATCCACTTTCTCCACATGATAAACCTCTCCTCCACTGGACATTTCAATTTTTCCTCATATGGAAGTTGCCATGCTGGTGATTATTTTGGTTGCTCTTTTCTGTACCTTTTCCAGCTCTATAATATCCTTTCTGAGATGGAGCCAACCAAACAGTACACTGTATTCCATATATGGCAAGAAGACCATAGATTTATAAATGAGCATTATGATTCTTGAATTTGTTTTCCAACTTTTTTTTTAAACTACACAATGTCTTTCACCATCACAATTCTAAGATGCTTTCCTGGTTAGTCACTGCTAGTTGAGACTCCATTAGTATATATGTAAATATGGGATTTTGTGTACCATGGTGACCTTACTCTGAACTTCACTTTCTGTTCCACACTGTTTGGAGAAGATCCTTCACAGTCCACCTTGGTTTTACCATCTTGAACAATCAGGATACATTTGTAAACTGGCTCCACTTACTCTTTCTATACAATTATGATAATTTTTGAACAAGTTGAACAGTACTCGTCCCACTATAGACCCCTGAGGTTTTATTCTTTTTTTTGTGAATGGTATCTGTTTATCCATATCTTCTGTTTTCTTCTTATTCAATCTGTTTTCAGTCATGAAGATGTAATATATTCTTCATCAGAATAGCAAACAGCTGTTTAGCACTTAAATATGAAACAAAGATAGAGATTTCTGAATATTCTTCAGACTAAAGCAGTCAGTAATTAATCAGTAATTACAAATGCTTCCTCAAGTTGAATAGGCTAAAATAATAGCTCTTTCTTTCAGTCAGGCACTCTGCAATAACTATTTCCTGTGTTGATGCTGTCTAGGAAAAAATGGATTTATGTGGTACAAAAGTTTTAATTTATTACCATGACAAATGTTTCTTTCTTTCTTTTTCTTTCTTTCTTTCTTTCTTTCTTTCTTTCTTTCTTTCTTTCTTTCTTCTTGCTTGCTTGCTTGCTTGCTTGCTTGCTTGCTTGCTTGCTTGCTTGCTTGCTTTACTTTGAGAAACCCACCCATGTCTAATTCTTAATAGAAAAATTGGAGAGGCATCTGTTACCATTGGGATCCTATGCTGAAAAAGAATTAATTGCTCTCACCAGATGCTGGGTCTGGAACAGAATTTACAAATTCTTGCTAGTGGGATCCCCATAGGTAACTGGCCGGCTGCTGTGTGGAACACAATACTGGTCTAGATAGGATTTTGGTCTGATGCAGCAAATCTCAAATATTCTAAGAGAGTAATAAAAAGACCAGTAAGATATCATGGGGCCAGGAGGGGGTTCTGTTCCCTTTTTACTCCCCAAACCAGTGCATGGGAATAAGGGAAGCCACCTTATATTGAGTCAGCCCATTGATTCCTCTAGCTCAGTACTCTCATCTCAGATTGGCATGATTCTTTCCTAATTCTATCTGGAGATCCCTGGTATTCCTGTGTAATTGCCTATCCAGGTAATAACGAGGTCTGACCCTGCTTAACTCCCAAAGCTGGATACTACTAGTGATGGATTTCTTTGGAACTGCAAATAGTATCATACAGTTGGAAGGGGTGCTACAGGCCATTGAGTCTAAACCCCACTCAGTGCAGGAATTCTAGCTACAGCATCCACAACAGATACCATCTTTCTGAAGATGTCCAAAGAAAGAGACTCCATTACTTCTCTAGGTAATTGATTTCAAATGTTGGACTGCTCTTACCATCAAGAAGTTCCTTCTAATGTTCAGTTGAAATCTGCCCTGCTGTAACTGAAAACCATTAGGCCTGGTCCTACCTTCTGGGACAGTAAAAATCCAACCTAATCTATAAATACAGACATATAAAAAGAAGACAGAGAGGTTTCTAGCAGCATATGATCCAGAGCAAAACAGTTTTATCCAGGTTTTGAGGGGAATGGGCGGAATTACTTTAACTGGAAAAGAGAAACAAGCAAAGAATCTGTATTTGATATACATTTTGTCATAGTCTTATTCAAATACATAGAGAGCTACTGCATACAAGCCTCTTAGGAACATGGAAAACTATTCCAGATCAGGCTATCTGTCCATTTCACTGAGTCTTGCTCCCACTAATTTACAGTTGTTCTCCAGGAACCCAGGCAGAAAGGATTACTTTAAGGGTTTTTTCAGACAGCACTTTCTTCTTTCTCTCTTGCCTCCATGATGATGAATTTGTACCACATTTACAGATTCAGTCTTTGTGACCAAGTCATGCCACATCTGTTGCAGAACATGGGTTTGATTGTTCCAGACCTTGGAGTAGTAGGTTAGACAACTAGGAGGTCCTTCACAATAATTTTACCTTCTATGGCATAAAGTAGTAGTTCCTTTCACAAACCAAACTATTTCTCAGGTTTTACTTCAGTGTGGAAAAACAAGAGCTAAAGTGCCAACATAAAGTTTCATCTGCCAATGGCTACTAGTCACAATGCCTATCTAAGCTGCCAATGGTCTACAAGTGGTTACTAATCATAAAGGTTAAATGGACTGCCCATGCTTAAAGCCAACATACTACTGAACACCAATACTGGGGGAAATAACAACAAGAGGTAGTTAATGCCCTCATGTCTGGTTGTAGGCTTCCTAGAAATTCCTTTTGCTTCATCCAGCAAAAGGAAATCAAACTAATATTTACTGATGCAACACTCTCTAAGTATGTACAAAGAATTGGGTCAATTACACATTTTTTTTAAAAAAAACTATGTTCCATGTTTGAACAGATTCATGTTACACAAAACCATACAGCTCTGGAGTTCTAAAGCCATGACTGCCAATGCCAGTCTTCTGGGACCATATGAAGACAAGTTGTCTGGAAGTAGGTGCTATGAGAAATTGGCAGCTAAGAAAATTAGTCAGGACATAATTAGAAAACTTGTTTTGTTCATATTGTTAAGAAATATTGTTCATATTATTAAGAAAAGGAACAAAAGAAAAACCTCCACAAACCAATCCCAACTGTTCTGGAGATTGCAGAGATGAAACTTTAATACAGAATTAAACGTGGCGTGAATGCAGGAAGTCAAAGCAGAAGCCAATTCTAACCTTTATACTTTTTAACCTATTACACATTGTATCTGTTCACTGTATGCTGCACGCAATACAACCTGAAAATATAAAGGCCCCTTCATTTCAGCTTGTACTATTGTATTTGTTGAATGGAAACAAGATTATAATCTAAATATCCAGCATTGCAGTTGCAAATTCTCATGAATTTGAGCTCTTGTTGTAAAGTACTTATTACGGTCCTATTGGGCCTTTGTAACAGAGGACATACTATACACTCTTGCAGGAGTTTAATAATCAGCTAACCAGCTGAGTTATACCTGTTGTCATGGTCAGACCATTTCCTGGTTTGGTCAGCCTGCCACAGGAAAGGAGACTCTTTTAAAATAGTCCATCCTGGAGACATAAGGAATCTGAGGTATTCCTGAATATTCTACAAGAGTTCCTGCTAAATAAATGTAACAATCAAGGCCTTGGTCTCCCTATGAAATTGCAGAACAAAGCAGGCTATAGATGCAATTACTCCTGACCATTTTGTCTAACACTGTGAAGCGAAGTGATTCTGTGATGTTCTGCAGAGCTCTGGGCAACAAGATCGACCAATGATGGCTACCAGACCTTTTGCACCTGGACTTGTTCTAGAGCATGCAAGTGCACACAACTGCACAGAAGTGAACACAGCAAAGGTAGGTAACTTAATTGATTCCATTGCCTCAAGTAGTCATCCAGCTGAGTTAATTCTCTTTCTCCCAACACAAAGTGTCTTGTAAGTTCAGAGCCTTATGGCAGCTACAGGTTAGGCACTTCAAAAACTGCTATGATTTCAGTGCCAAGGGTGAGACATGTCTCACTATACTGAGATGGTATACTGTGCACCATCTTATCCAGTGTTTTAGCTTGTTATAGTTAATGCAGCAACACAGCCAACCATGTTGCCTTTGCCCATCATGGCTGGGTCGATTGAGAAAGTTGTTAATGTGCCTTTATTGTGCAACTACCCTTGCAAAAGTCCATCTTGGACTGAAGTTTTATAACAGCAACCCAGTTACTTCTTCTTTAGGAGGAAAGTCCTTGAAAGGAGTGGTGGTTGAGCTGTACATGCTCTTGAAGAACACAGAACATCTGAATACATCTCAGTCCGGGGTTCAGCTGGGGAAAATCAGCTCTGGTCAACTCTTCATCAATTCATCAGCTGCTTCCCACTGGCACATCTGTGTATGTCTTGTGGAGGAAACACTGTATTGCAGTGGTTCCAGTTCCACCTGCTGAGTTTACTTCAGAGAATAACCCTGGGGAATTATGTTTCAGATCCTCAACTATGGGTGTAGTGGGTTGGATGAGGATCAAGAAATTGAAGTTGAAAATGCAGTAAAATGGAAGTTCTGTAATACTTCTACCCAGAATGAATTCCTACTGAGTTTGACAAGGCTTACTCCACTTAAGCTTAAACTATAACTCAAAGAACTTCTGGATGGGAAACCAGTGGCCCAGTGAATATTGGTGAACTCCCTCCAGCCCAGACAGCTTGGGCAATGGCCAGGCTGATGGGAGTTGGAGGAAGCTGGAATACAACATCTAGAGGACATGTTCTGCTCCTATTCTGGAGGCATGATTCCATGCTGTGCAAAATTTTGAAGTGACCAACATTCTCAATGGCAGCCTCTAATCTACATTGCTACAGTGCCCCAATTTTAATTGGAATTTGTCCCAAATTAGCATCTGGATATTAATTCTATCTGTATTAAAATAGTTCATTTGTGAAATACATGTTTTAAGGAGAGATTTTTCTTTAAACCTTTTAGAATTTTCTTGCACTTGAACAGATCAAAAGAAACTTTCTTCTATTCTTCTGAATTGTACTATTTCATCTTTCCCTAAAGTTTTCCATTTTTGCAACTAATTAAGACAGATTACATAAATCAATTAAGCTGCCCAAAGGGTAACATTCTCCTTCAGCTCTTATTAATTAGGAAAGAACTGTGAGCAGACTACAAAAAAAAATAAAATAAAAGTTTCTACAAGTGCTAGTCCACATGAACCAAAGAAGGAGTTGTAACTGGAATGATAACACTAGTTTGGGTAGGCTGACTTGATCAGATATGGTTAAAGTGGAATAGTATTTCCCACTGTAGATGGAATGGCTCACACTTTGGCGGTATATTTATCAACTTGAGCAATAAAATCAATATCCATCTTCCTCCTATGTACTCTAAGTTAAGAGTGGCAGACTCACCCTTAGGGTCTCTCCCAAGTCCTTGAACCTATTATATGCTCTACATTCTTGCACAGCACGTACTTCAATATTTTGGTTATGTGACTGTTTACTATTGATTCAAGCCTAGTCTCACTTGACTTGAGAAGTAATATTTTTCTTGTACTATTTCTTCATATCAGATTTTTGGATCTTTTTTTTCTTTCAGCACCTCTCTAGATGTTTTATTAAAACCAGAATAAGCACCTCTATCATGTTCAGACGGTATGAGCCAATTTGCCCCAGGTATTAAAATCAAAGACATAAATCAACAATGAGAGGAGTTTACTTATTACAGATTAGATTTCTCATTAAAACTGAATGTCATTGTGTGAATTGTTAGCCATAGATTGTGCAATTTTGTGTACATAATTCATTCCAAAGAAGTGCTGCTGCCCTGGAGCTAGAATTAACTACACAGGGAGGAATTTTTCAGAAGTACTTAATTCTGGCCTAGCTCCATTCCTATGCAAGTCAATAGAAAAATGTGTTGACTACAGCTTTAGATAAATACTTATTACTCTGGAGAACCACAATTTGTAAACATTTTCAGATGTCTATCAGGCTCTAAAGTACCAACTCATGTAAAGCAGTTTGCTAGTCTTATCCTTGTTTATGGTACATAAACTACATTAGGATAGACCTACACCCTTCATATTCTGCATTGTGTTCATATAATTTTGCTTTATATTAATGTTACTGTTATACTTGTGCAAAGGTTGGGTAAATGTTGCTGCAAAGGGCCCTCTTTTGCCTTTCTGAACTTCTCTATCAGTATTAAGGTTCTGGAGTTCTAGATCTTATCAAGATGCCTTTAATCTGCATATGTCATAATGATCTGAACAATGGGGGAGGGATTCAAAAGTTTCAAGAGAAATACACCTTCCACAAGATGAAGAAAACCTTTGGATCTCTATCACCTGCACAAGGAAGCACTAGAAACAGATTTACAATTCTCTTAAAACATGCAAAATCAATTCCAGAGAAGGGGTTTTATGCCTCTTTTTCTTATAACTACACAAGTGCAAGTTATTACTTTTATTTCAATCCTATTACTATGTAATCGTAACTGGTGTATGCAGCTGAACTTGTGGTAGAACCATGCCCATGCCCAGTGGTTCTCAAACTGTGGGGAGGTGTGATAGTTGCTCAAGGGGTGGGGGAGCCAGAAAAGTCAGCCTATAAGTACAGCAAATATGAAAAAGAAGAGCAAGATTCTGTGTGTGTACCACTGAGGATTGACTCTGTAGAAAACTGACGCAGAGTGTCTTCCCATTAAACCTTCCTCCAACCTCAGACATAGCAAAAATCAGATTCCCTTTCTCATGTCTTCCCACTCAGCTTCTCCCACTCAGCTTTTCAGTGGTTAGTGCAGCAGGTACATGCCTCTTAGTGACCATGAGAACTCAGCATTAAGAGAGAGTGTGTATGTGGCATGAGGGACCTGTGTGTGTGTGAGAGAGAGAGGACAAAATGGGGCACAACATCCTCATACAGATATAAAAAGGGTCAAAGAGGTAAAAAGTCTGAGAACCACTGTTCTATCCGATTTCCTGCAACATGTATGGCTGTTCCCATTCTTCTGGGAAGTTGAAGTTTCTTCAACAGAAACTGTGTCAGGATGATCATCTTTATTCTTCAGTCACTCAATCTCCAGCCCTTTATTTTCCACTTTGGGGCATTCTCCACCAACATTTTACTGTTTCTTTTGAATTTTCTATCCATACTTTCATAGCTGTTTCAATAGGACACTGACAGGAAACCAAGAAAAGGGTAGATATAGGAGGATATACCAAATAAAATGCAAGGTATGTATCACAAAGGACAGATCCTGGAAAGGGTAGAACAGAAGACGGAAGCAGGCATAATTTTGATCTTCGAAACTTTGCAGATATGACACAACAATCCAAGTTGTTTGGGCAGCGAATTCAAATGACATTAAGTTTCTAGTGATAGCAGAAATTTTTGTATAATCCTGGGAAATTATTTGTCCATTGTGCTTGAAATCATGTGAAAGAAGCCTTTCAAATGTATGAGCAGGACAGCTACCTAAAATGGAAATCATCTGCAATTTCTCAAATCAGCAATCACACTTTAAGCACTGTTGGCATGCCAGATCACTAGTTTTAGAGAGATAACCACTGTTATTGTTTGAGAGGATTTCAAGAAGTTGATCAAATGGCTGAACATTTACCACAATGTGAGTTAAATACAGAACTGCAACTTAAACTTGACAAAGGATCAGAATATCAGGGATGAAGTTTCTCATTAACTCAGAATACACAGGTACTTTTGGTCTTCAAACACATCTTTACAAATATATATATATTTATATATTTTATTCCTTTTCAGGTCATAAAAAATCCTAAACACATAAACCGTACCTTTTTAACAGGAAAAACTTCATTCTACAGTCTGAGGTGAAAGGTTCCTTAATGCAAGGCTGCTTTGGTGCTTCTCTGAAGTTCTAGCACTTGGAATATCCTGTCCGCAATTATCCATTTAGCGTGAAGCTCGATTTTACTCACTCTCAGGTTAACTGGAATCATTTTCACATAACTGCTTTTTGTTTAAGAAGGAGAATAATGCAACTTGAAGTCAAGTTTTCCTCTCCCACAAGAACTTCTATTGAAATATGTTATTAGAACATAGTAAAAGGCCACTTGTGGTTCTTACCATATTGTGCTGTCGTCTTAAAGGAAAGCAAGTGATACAAGAAGGGCTATTCCAACTACAATTGCAAGCACCACAACCAATCAAATCAACTTAAATATACAGATGTTTCCATGTACAGGTCTTTTGGGATAGGGGAGAAAGGGCAATGCTTTTTGCTAATTTAGTTTTTTAAAGAAAAGCACTCCCACACTTGTCAGTCCAAACACCTCTGAAGCTTGTTCGTTTCAAAACAGTGCCAGAATGCTCTTAATTCAGGTTCCAATCCATTGTAACTGCATTTCAGGAATTATCTGGGGAGTGCAAGTCTTGTATTCCATGTAAGTGGCATACAGAATAAATCCTAAGCCTTTTTTGTTTTTAAAAGACAGACTATTTTAAGGCACAGTGATTTGGGAAGATCTTCTGCTAAAAGTTTATATGCTGGTTCCCTGATCCTAGACACATTATCTGGATATTCCACTGAAATCAGTGGGGTTTACATTCAGGTAAAGCATTTTAGATAGAGGGTATGGTGTTTATAAATAGACACAAATGACACATTTCACTGTAATGTGAAGACAGTGTCCCTTCCAAGTAGAACAGATTGTGTGTGCCTGGTGTCAAACATAGGCTCCCAATGCTGCATGGAATTCAGTGAGGCATTGCACCAGCTGCTGGAATTTAGGTCTCTCCTCAGGATCTAGTGCCCAACAACAAGCCATCACAGCAAACCTAAAAAGGAGCAAGGGTTAAGTAAGTTTGTCATAATCATTTCCTTCTCAAGACATATCTCAGTAAACAATTGTCACCAATTCCACCTTGAAATAACAGCAGTTCAAAACAGGCAAACAATTTACCTGGTACTAAGATAATCTATTATATGTTTGTTCTATCATCTGTGCACTTTTTTTATTCCTGTGATGAACAGGTTGCTTACCTGTAACTGTGGTTCTTCGAGTGGTCATCTGTGCCCTCATACATTAGGAGCTTTCGCGCCTGCGCGATAGCGTTTGGAAGATTCTAGAGCTCATTAGCTTGGCGGGAACCCCTCCCCCACGTCGGTACTGTGCATGCTCCTCCCGCCGAGCAACGGTCTCTTCTCAGTTCTGGTCCGCCGAAGAAGATGGGACCTGAAAAAGAGGGGAAGGCAGGGTGGGGATGTATGAGGGCATAGATGACCACTCGAAGAACCACAGTTACAGGTAAGCAACCTGTTCTTCTTCTTTGTGGTCTCTGTGCCTCATACATTAGGAGACTGTGTAGCTTACCGGTAGGATGGTGGGTCAGGTCCCAGACCCTAGAGGACAGAAGCCAGCACAGCACAGCCAAATCGAGCATCTCTCCTGGAACAGCAGTCGAGCCTGAAGTGGTGGACGAAGGTTGATGGTTGGGACCAGGTCACCACACGGCACAGTTCCGACAGATCGACGCCTCGCAGGAGGGCAGCAGATGTCGCCACGGCTCTGGTGGAATGAGCCCGAAGAAGGTCTGGTGGAGGCTTCTTGGCAAGCTCGTACGCCAGGTGTATAGTCTGTACCACCCACCTGGAGAAGCACTGGGTGGATACCTTGTGGCCTCTCCGGTGGCTGCCATAGCAGACAAACAGATGTGGTGTCTGCCTGTAGGCTGCAGTCCTGTCTTTGTAAAAAGCCAGAGCCCGACGAACATCCAGGGAGTGGAGGGACCGCTCCAGAGGTGTAGTCGGGTCAGGATAGAAGGCTGGCAGGATGATGTCCTGGCTCAGATGGAAGCTGGACACCACCTTCGGCAGGAAGGAGATGTCAGGCCGGAGGACCACCTTGTCATGATGGAAGACCAGGTATGGTTCATCGCACCGTAGCACCGTCAACTCTCCCGCCCGCCTGGCAGAGGTGACAGCCACTAGGAACGCGGTCTTCATCATGAGCAGCCTGTCGTCCGTTGTCGCCATCGGCTCGAAGGGCGGCCTCGTCAGCTGCGACAGCACCAATGACAGTGACCACGGCGGTAGCGGCGGTGATACCGGCGGGTAGAGGTGCTGTAGGCCCTTCAGGAACTGCTTGATGGCACCGTCCCTGAAGAGCGCAGCTGATGGGGATCGTGGCGGTTGGTATGCCACGATTGCGGCGAGGTAAACCTTGAGCGACGGGAAGGCCAGGCCCTGTTGCCGGAGGTGCAGGAGGAAGTGGAGCACGGTACGTAGGTTGACGGGCGATACCGGCTCTCGACGTTCCTCGGCGAAGGCCATGAAGCGCTGCCACTTGTAGCGGTAGTTTCTTTGCGTGGACTCCTTCCTGGCTGCGGTCAAGACGTTCCCGATGGCCGGGTTGTCTAGGGCGATATCCTCCAGCCATGGAGGGCCAATACCGGCAAGTCCGGGTGCAACACTAGCCCATCGGAGTGGGACAGCAGGTCCGGTACCGTCGGAAACCTGAGAGTCCTGCCCCGGGCGGCCTCGATCAGGGGTCCGAACCAGTGCTGCCTCGGCCAGTACGGTGCCATGAGGATCGCGTCTGCTTGGTCCGCGATGATCTTCGCTATCACGTGGCCCAGGAGCGGGAACGGAGGGAAGGCGTAGATCAACCCCTTGTCCCACGGGAACTGGAAGGCGTCGCCGATGGAGTGGCGATCGTGGCCGGCTCTCGAGCAGAAGCGGCGGCACTTCGCATTCTGGCTGGTCGCGAAGAGGTCGATGGTCGGCTCGCCCCATTGATCTCGAACCATCCAGAAGGCCTCATCAGACAGGGACCACCCGTGGTGGGAAGTGGTGTCCCTGCTGAGGGTGTCCGCTGTGGTGTTCTCCTGCCCTGCCAGGTGAACCACCACCGGGTGTATCTGGAGCAGGATGCACCAATTCCAGAGGTCGAGTGCGATGCCCAGCAGTGTGGTGGAATGAGTCCCTCCTTGCCTGTTCACGTAGCAGACCACCGTCGTGTTGTCAGTGAGGATCAACACCGTGCAGCCCGTAACCAGGTGTCAGAATGCTCCCAGGGCCTTGTGGATCACCAGCAGCTCGAGAGCGTTGATGTAGAGGAACAGCTCGTCGTCCATCCACCAGCCGTGGACCCGGAAATTGCCGGTGTGCACTCCCCAGCCGAAGATCAAGGCATCCGTCATTACTGTGACCGATGGCTTGGGTTCGCAGAACGGCATGCCTGACAGGAGGTTCCTGTACGACTGCCACCACAGGAGCGATCGACGAACCTGTTGGGGCAGGCGGTATCGGCGGTGCTGGTCGTCCCAAAGTGGAATGAAGGCCCTGATGAACCAGTGCTGGAGCGGCCGTGCACGTAACCTGGAGAAGTAGGTTACGGCGGTGGTCGAGGCCATGTAGCCAAGGAGCTGTTGAATCCTCCTCGCTGACATTGTCGCGGTCCCAAAGGTGGCGGACGCTGCCCGACAAAGTATCCGTGCCCTCTTGTCTGGTAGGAAGGCCCTCGCCATTACCGAGTCGAGGGTCGCCCCGATGAAGTCGAGAACCCGGGTGGGCTCAAGGTGGGACTTCTTGGGGTTGACCCTGAGTCCGAGCCGAGTGTCTGATCAATGTCTCTGTACAGTTTCTGTTTGCAGGACGCCACCAACAGCCAATTGTCCAGGTAAGGGTAGACGGAGACGCCTTTCGTCCTTGGGAAGGACATGACCGGAGCCATGCACTTGGTAAACACCCGCGGTGCGGTGGAAAGTCTGAAAGGTAGCACCCGGTACTGGTAGCTGGTGCCGTTGACCGCGAACCATAGGTATCTCCTGTGCTGCGGGCGGATCGAGATGTGGAAACAGCCGTCTTTGAGGTCTATGGACGCAAACCAGTTTCCTCGCCGGAGGAAGGGGAGGATCGAGGGTAGCGTGACCATCTTGAACCACTCGGGGCAGATGTAGTGGTTCACTCCTCAGAGGTCTAGGATGGGCCGCAGGGAGCCGTCCGCCTTCGGTACTGTGAAGTACCTCGAGTAGAAGCCGGTGGTCTTGGCTGAAGGCGGGAGCCTCTCGATCGCTCCCTTTTCGAGGAGGGACTGGACCTCTTCCAGTAGAGCTGAGTGGCTGGGGTGGAGTAGTAGACACCCCATGGTGGAATATCCTGGAACTCGATGGTGTACCCCAGGCGGACGATGGTAAGTACCCAGGAGTCCGCAGTGATCTGCCAGTGACTGAGGTGCCTGGCCAGGCTCGGGTGATGGATCAGGTCTACTGGAAGAGCGAAGGATGGCATGAGTGGAGTCTTGCAGAGACCATCAAAAGCGGGACTTCGCTCCAGAGGACGACTTCTTCGACGACAAAGATGGGCACCGTCTAGGAAGCCTCCTCGAAGCCGAAGATGTCGATGGCCTCGACGCAGTCGATCGCGGGGACCCCGGTTGGTATGCCGATGAGGAGGAGGACCTTCTCCACGAAGGCCTTGGCTGGAAGGTGCGGCGAGATTGGGCAGGCTGGTTTATGCCCATTTTCTTCGCAGTCAGCCAGGCCTTGACGAGGTGATCCATAGCCTCGTCAGTGGAGGTGTGGAAAAGCCCTTCGCTGTCTAACGGAAGATCTTCAATCCGTCGGTGGCTGTCCTCCTGAAGCCCAGAGGACCAGAGCCACGCGTGGCGTCGGAGGGCTACGGCACCGACCATCACCCTCGAGGCAGCCTCCACAGCATGCCTCAAGGTGGCGATCTGCTGGGTAGCCACTGCAACGGCCTCGCCGAAGATCTGAGTGGCTGAGGCGCATGACTCCTCCGGCAGGTCAGCGAGTAGTGGAGCGAGTCAGTCGAAGAGGTTCCGATGGTATGCTGCGAGGCAAGCCATCGTGTTCACCGTCCTGGCCACCAGGGACGACGCCGAACAGAACCTACGGCTGAAGGCATCGAGCTTCCGTCCTTCATGGTCTGGAGGGGTGGTGTGCGCTCGAGTACCTCCCTTCGTTTGGGCCGACTCGACCACGATGGAGTTCGGTACAGGATGATTGAAGAGGAACTCCGCGTTCTCCTTCTGTGTCCTGTACAGGTGCTCCAGCCTATGTGGAATAGGCTGCGCTGATGCCGGCTTCGCCCACGGTTACTTCATCGCTTCCACCAGAGTCGGGAGGAACGGCAGCGGTGCGGTTGATGGTAGGCGGGCTTGCAAGTACTGGAAGACTGGGTCCTGTGCTTGCGAAGGAGGCTCGGTCACCTTAAGGCCAAGGGCTGTGGCCATCCGGAGGAGGATCGCAAAGAACTGGCGCACATCCTCCGGCGCAGATTCCGGACCTGGCTCCCCGAAAACCAGTGGTGGGGACTCATGAGAAGAAGGGGTGGTCTCAGCAGAGTCGGAGTCTGAGTCACAGGAGTCGCCAGATGGACTTGGCGACCTCTCCGCCTCCTTCTCCTCAGCCGGCCTACGGGCCGAAGGTGCCAAGGTGACTGCTGGAGCTGCAGGCTGCATCGATACCGGTGCGGCCGATGTCGTGGCCAGTACCGGAGTCACCTGCAGGGGCACGACCGTGGGCTTAGGACGGTGTGCCACCTGCGTAGTAGATGTTGCAGCTACCGCCGATTGGGCCACGGTAGACTGTGGCTGTCGTCCGCTGGGGTGGAGAAACAGTCCTGTAGCAGGGTGAGGGCTCCCGGAACCTACGGTGACTCGGCGAACGACACAGTGGTGACTGTTCATAGTGGGGGTAGTAGGCCTCCCGCTGTGATGAACAAGACCGGCGCCTAGGTGACCAATACCGCGGATCTGGATGGTACCGGTCCCTGTAGGATGGCGAGTAGGAATAATATGAGCCAGCTGGTTCGTGCCACACCTGCTCCTGGACGTACCATCCAAGGTAGGCAGGAGAGTAGGCGCTCTCACCCTAGCAAATCCTTTCCAGGCGCATCTCCTGATAGCGCGGGGATGGAGGCCTGGCCCGCTGCTCCGGCGAGCGAGACTCGTCGCGTTGAGAGGCTGGGCGCTACCTGACCACAGCCTCCACTCGGCAGTCTGCCAAGGGTGGACGGTGACTTGGCGGGGTAATCTCCGCGGTCAGCTTGGGTGGATGAGGGGGTGAAGCCTGCACGGCCTGTTCCTCATCCGACACCTCGAGGATTTCCTGTTCCTCCAGAGGCTCCTCTTCCTCAGGGAGCTCCATCGGTTCAGGTTCCTCGGCGGGCTGGGTGGGTGGTGGAGTCGGGGGTCGCACCATGGTAGATGGAGAGTGCTGCTTCTCCTTCCTCTTCTCCTTCCTCTCCTTCCCCGCCCCTTCGGTGGGGGGGTGTTTCTTCTGGGCCGGGGTGAGCGGCCTGGAGGAAGAGGAGGAGGTCTGCGTGCCCGCAGGGTCCTCCCGTGCCCGAGTTGCCGAGATCTTAGGGATTCTCGGCGACTTCATGATCGGTACCGAGACCGGTACCGATCCGGATGACGTTGAGGGCGTGGCAGCCGCCGCCGCTGCCAAAGAAGAAGAGGAGGTTGGACGTCTCTTGGTCATCGTCTTGGGGGTTTGCGCCCGCAAAGATTGTTCCCAACAATGGGATTTAAGCCTCGCAGCCCTGTTGCGAAGGGTCTGGTGAGTAAACTCTTTGCAGATGGGGCAGGCTTGGACAATATGTCCCTCACCCAAACAGAAAAGGCACTTGGAATGCCGGTCGGAAACAGCAACCTTCCTTCCACAGGAGGTGCAGTTTTTGAACAACACCAACATACATAAGTGAAGGGTGAGGCAAAGAGAGTCTGAGGGCGCCAAAAACAAAGTCCGAGATCCAAAACTGTAAACAGTTCAGAAATGGGTCAAAACCTATCAAATCCACAACAAGGCAAATCCGAGAGCCGAGAGAGTAGTCAAAAATCCAATCCGAAGTCGAA
Organism: Iguana delicatissima; assembly: GCA_948472985.1. Lineage (NCBI taxonomy): Eukaryota > Metazoa > Chordata > Lepidosauria > Squamata > Iguanidae > Iguana > Iguana delicatissima. The sequence continues at coordinate 316,550 of CAOKZL010000330.1, forward strand.
AAAACCGAGAAAATCGCAACGAAGCACAAGAAAAGACACAAGCCAATGAGAGAACCTTCTGTACGCTGAGGCGGACAAGAAAGAACTGAGGAGAGACCATTGCTTGGCGGGAGGAGCATGCGCAGTACCGACGTGGGGGAGGGGTTCCCGCCAAGCTAACGAGCTCTAGAATCTTCCGAACACTACTGCGCAGGCGCGAAAGCTCCTAATGTATGAGGCACAGAGACCACGAAGAAGAAACATTATAATGTGTGAATAGTAGATAAAGGCTTGGGGCTTCATCAACATGAAAAGACATCTTCCACATTAAACATGCTCATCTGTAAATTCTGTGACAAATGATTCAAATGACACTTTCCAAGCTACAGGCTACTATGGTTAAATTTACCTGTTCCATTTTCAGAATTTAGAGTTTTAAAAAATTAGTCATTTTTTTAGATTAAAAACATTTTACAAATTAATGTGTTTTCAAGGGAATATTCTTAATAAAGAAATAGAATTCCTACTAACGTTAGCACCAGTAAATAGCTGTTTACTGCATCTATATAATGGGCAGAAACTGAGAAAAACCGCTGCTAAGAAAGACAAATGTCTTGCTCCAACCATAATAACAGCTCTTAAATTTAATCTCATAATCACTTATGACAGTGAATCTGAAGGTTCATTATTAGTCATCATATCTCTATAGTTAGCTGGTGGATGTGCAGGATAGTAAAGAGCTGTATTGGCTTGTTTTGGGGAACACAGAGCATCATAGATTTAACAATATCTTCTTTCTAAACAGCCAGAAATATTTTCTGCAGGAGAAACAGCGAGGAGAGAACAAAACTTCTGACCAGCCTCTTCAAAACACCACTATATTTTTAGAATCAGTTAATCCATCTATTTCCCCATACCAGAAAGTAGAGGGGGGAAAAAACCTATCAATGCATGGAACACCATCTCTCTTTTCCACAGCATGAAAACAAATCAGTAAGCAATGGCAACCACAAAGTCACACTGCAATTATTTACACATTTAAGGCAAACTCTACTGAGTCTTTCTTTTCTATTGCTAGCACATAACAAAGGAAAAGCTTTTCCTTGCTATTACTGTCTGTGCAGCACAAGTTTCTGAAGATGACAGTCTCTGCATGAATGAGGAGGCTCCTCTATTTAAACTGTTGTTACAGCCAGCAAAAATAGCAATTGAGGGGGACTACCATCTACTTCCTGTTTGTATGTTTACCAAACACACAATCCAAATGTATAAAGAAGGCTCAATTCACCATATAACCACTTACAATTCATCAGGGCAGTTGATAGGCTGAGCTATTCTGTATCCATCCTTTAGATAAGCAGCCATCTCAAAGGGGTCAATATCTACATATGGTGTTTGTCCCAAAGTCATCAGTTCCCACAAGGTCACTCCAAAAGACCACTAAAACAGTATTGAACAAAATAACATTAGATGGTTCAGTTCTATTCAACAGATCTAAATATAATGCAAAACTGTTATGCATTAAGGGCACAGCCATCCTTTTTACAAATATTATATACAAAGCAAGAAATATCATACACTTTAATTTGTCCCCTTTTAACACAGCTCTTGATGTATAAACTGCTCTGATCAGGTCAACAACTCCAGCTTCTTTGCTTTTGTTTGGCAGGGTGGTTCATAAATTTAAAGTTTTACTGTTTGTATTAAGTAACCCCATATAAAATATATCTCTATCTAAAGTGTATGAGCATGCGTTTCACAGGGTAGGTGATCTTAGACTTGTGGTGTGGGTATTTTATATTCTAAAAGCGTATCATGCATCTGTCATTTCTACTGTCATTATGTATTAAAACAAATTAGAATTTCAAAACAGTCTTGTTAAATGCTTTTTCTATAACCTTCTCAATTTTATTTTAATGAATAATAAACAGTATGTTTGTTGTTGTTGCACGCCTTTAAGTTCTTTCCAACTTAGGGTGGCCCATAGGGTTTTCTTGGCAAGATTTGTTCAGAGAGGGTTTCCTGCTGCCTCCCTCTGAGGCTGAGAGAGTGTGACTTGCTCAAGGCAAGGCAAGGCAAGGCAGTGGATTTCCATGACTGAATGGGGATTTGAACCCTGGTCTCTGGAGTCATGGTCCAACATTCAAACCACTACAACATGCTGGCAATACTTACTAAGGTCACACAATAGTATTAAGGTATCTCTGTTATTAATAAATCTAAAGCTAGCCAAAGGACAGCTGAGAACCAGTGAAAGTGGCAGAAGTGCCACAGAACCAACAACATGGCACTGTTATCTCAGAGGCCCAATGGCACAGTAGAGGCCAAGCTCCACATGTCCAAGCAATTCTAAGTACTAGCCTGACAAAAAAATGCCAGCGTGGAGCTGGTGTCTTTCCCTCCCAATGATGCCAACAGGCCCAAGAAAAGGCATCTTTGTACTCTTCTGGCCCTGGCCACTCCCTTTCATGGGTTCAGGAACTGGCAGTTCCTGTGACATGAATCCTTCCCATGCCACACAGAAAAAACTGTTCTGTAAGTCAAAGACGACATAGGTAGCACACATCTATCTTCCAAAACAGAGCCAAACTATCTCAAAATAACCCACATGATGAAAGTGATAAATATTCAAGATTTTTCAATCCTACCCAACAAAAATAAAATATTATAACTGCATGGATTTACAAGATGGCTATCCATCAATTTAATTTAAATATCTAGAAATATAACCTAGTAAACTATTCAGAATACTGTTCAGCCGCAATGCATTCTTCTTTAGAACAGATCAATAGGGAACTCACCTTTTCTCTATAGCTACAAAAGCTCTACCTGGTTCAACAGGGCTTACTCCCAAGTAAGTGGATGTAAGTCTGTAGTCTGAGTTTGTTTTCTAATGTCTTCAAGACACTGGTGATATAATGTGCAAAGAAAGCCAGAAAATAGTTGGCATGATGGTCCTTATCAGCAAGTTTACCTGCCTCAGCTAAGGAACAAAAGCTCAGTAATTAGCTACCCTTCTAAGTACAATGACCTAACAGAAATAATTACAATCTGTAAATATGTAACCTGAGTGCCAGGAGCTGGGATTTTCAACTTTCAATTTGGCTTGAATTGACTACAATATAGTAACAACTATTTATATGAGTAGGAATTTCTCTACTATTGTGAGGAAGTCTAAGATCTGTTGATTCTATTTGTGAGCAGCTAGGTACTTGATGCTCAGCCTTTTTATTTCTTAAGTCCTTTGTCTACTGTTCTCTAAAGCAGACACAATTCTACATGAATAACAAGTTGCTATTTGTTACAGGATCTCTTTGGGTGACTTGCAGGACCTGTTCATTTGTACTACCTCTAAGGTGGAAGAGTGATTGCTAGAGTTATGCCACAAATGACCAATTTAAGAATACAATATGGGCCAGAATATGTATGAGATAGATCAGAATATGTATATTGTCACCTGTAGTTGCCTTTCTGGGTATCTTTGTGCAAACAAAATACACCTGACAGATGAAGACACTCTGTGGAGGTCATACCACACTGTGAAAGTAATGCTGTATGAGCCAGTTCTGGAAATGGAAGCAAAGTATCTTCAATTTGATACTTGATTTGGAGTTTAAGATAAGAGGCAGTAACAACCCAAGTTTGTATAAGGCAAAACAAAAACAAAACCAAAAATTCATAAAGAAAAAGGTAAAAGCAACACAATTCAAAAGTATGGCCCCTCTGAGTCAAAAGATTCACAAAAGCAGTTATTTGAGAAAAATAACTACAGGCAATCAGATATAAATTGATACATTACAATAAAAGATGATATTCCTGTATATAGGTGCCAGACTGGTAACAGACTGTGCAACATACTGTTAGGCCTACACAAACCAAGAGTGAAATTCAATTCTCCTTCAATTACCACAGTATCTGAAAGTGTACCAATAGGTATCATAAAAGAAACCAATGCATCCTTTTCTTCAGAGAGCAAGAAAAAAAATGACTGGATGCTGATGTTTTATCAAATGTTACATATTTCAGAGGTTTAGGAATTAAGAAAAAACTCAGCTAAAGAAATATTTCCCTCTGACCAATTTTGATTCTATGAACTAGGGTGGCAACTGCCATTAGCTTGTGGGGCCCACACTTCCAGTAAGCTGACTGCTCAGGGGCTGCATATTCAGGGGCTGCATTTTTTAAACAGACAAAAATCAACAAAATAGGTATGAATCAAGTAAAAAAAAAAGTTCAATTATTTTTATTATAATGTATTTATGTTTATTTTATTAAGTATTTATTTATATAGTTATTTTATATCCTGCCTTTCTCCCAATATGGAAGTTAAAAACCATGTTAAAAGTTGCATTAGAACATTAAGTTACAACAATTTAAAAAGCAAGTAAATCATAATAATGGTGATTTAAAAAAGACAGTAAATCCCAGTTAAAAGACCCTTCTATCATGCTGAGTTAAAAATCAAAGGTCTTTGCTTGCTGGCAAAATGAGATCAAACCAGCCTCAAGAGAAAGGGAATACCACAGCTTGAGAGCAGCCAAGAGAAGGCTCTTTTCTGTGTCCTCATCAAACCTTTTTGAGAAGGTGATACAACTGAGGGGGGAAAAGTCTCTTTCCTAAGTATCTTTAAACTTCGGCAGACTCATTCTGAGAAGATACCATATAGAACTAACCAGCACTTCTGGACTGCACCCAGAAACAAACCAGTAGTCAGTTAAGCTATTTCAACAGTCTGGCTGCAGCATTTTGGAGCTACTGTAGTTTCCAAAAAGTTCCCAAAGAATCAACATAAAGAATGCATTATAGGATGCAATCAAGACACGGGTCACCACGGCTGGTACTGACCTCTGCAGAAACAGACAGAGCTGGTGTACTAGTTTTAACTGCGTAAACACACGCCTGGCCACCGCCGCCATCACCACCACCACCACCTATCACCATCAAGACTTAATCCTTCCTGCTTAGGTAAGTCCTCCAATATGCCACTCTCAGCCAATGGAGAAAGAGCCATCGAAATATGGGAATTACTCTAGTGGAAAACCTGTTTGGAGTGGGAAGCTGGCAAGTGATGAAGTTATGTTGTAATGACATGCTGTAGGATCCCAATGCAGAAAGAAGCCCTTGCTGAGGCTAGTATATTTAATCTGAACTGCTGAGTGAGGTTGTACTTCTGCAGATTCCTTCTACTGTAGTATTAGCAGAAAAGGCTGCTGAGGTGAATGCAGATCTAGTTGAATGTGTAGACACGTCCTTTGGCTTAGGAAGTTCTAAGACTGATAAGCTAGGAAGAGAATTGTCTTGATCCACTCAGCCTGGAAGAGGAACCTTTTTTTTGCCTAGAGTGATGGGAAGGAAAGATACAGAGAACCTCTGATCTCTTAAAGGGTTCAGTATGTTTAACTTGAATATCCTTCTAATGTCTGGCTTGTGCCATTGTTTTTCTAGTGGGTGAGGTGTGAGAGGAGGCTACTGAGGTGACTGGTTCAGCTACTTGCCTTGCTGAGGTGATGGTGACAAGGAATAGAACCTTGATGGAAGGTATGTATAAGGGGCACCAGTATCAGGTGCTCAAAGAGTGTTTTTGTCAAGGCCCTAAGTACTTTGTGGAAGTCCCATGATGGGAAGCAATGAACCATGAGGGGTCTAAGGAGGGAAGCACGTACAAAACAAGAACAAAACCACCTCTTTATGTGTGAGTGAGAGGAGATGGGTCTTTTGTTTGAGGTTGAAATAATGGGTGCTAATGCTGTGATTTGCCTACAAAGCATGTTTGGTTTCAGATGCAGAACATCTGTATGTGTACCTTCAAATTGCCTCTTGACGTATGATGACTCCATGAACTTCACAGGAATTTTTAAGGCAAGGAATACTCAGAGGCGACTTGCCAACTCCTTCTTTGAAATACAGACTACAGAACATGTAGAACGTCTTTAATGCCTGCAGAATGAGAGGAAATGGACTGTCTGCAGGACCATCTGATAAAAGCCTTCTTGCAAATTCTGGGGGTCAAAGAGCATCTGGATATCAGAAGTGTTTTTACTATGCATTCTGAGCATCTGGTTCTCATATACAATTGTTATTCAGAGCCCAGGTGGCATGACAGAGCCAGGCTGGATCCAGGGAAAGAACCAGACTTTGCTGCTGTAGATGGGGCAGGATGGGGAGAACTAGAGTCTCTGAATTGATTGCTCTATGAAATGTGAAAACCATGGGTGTCTTGACCAGTGAGGAGCTATTAGAATTATTGTTGTCTGCTCTTGCCTCACTCTTTTCAGGACTCTGGAGAGGAGGGGAATAGGAGAGAAGACATAAAGGAGTCCTGGATGCCAATGAGCCTGAGACAGTCTGGGCTTGGGCTCTGACGGAGTGGAACTGTGTGAAGTACATGGGTAGCTTGTCTAATGTAAACAGGATGACCAGAAGTTTGCCAAAGTGGGCCTGCAGATAGTGGAAAATGGTTGTGTCTAGACTCCATTTGCCTGAGTCTAATGTATGCATGATGACTCAGAAAGTCTGCCTGTGTGTTCAGTGTGCCCTGGGTGTGATAGAAGATTCTTATCCATCCACGCTAGAAGCAGCTTCTCTATGTAGGGACCAAGATCAAGATTCCCCTTGCGTGAGGATGTATGATTTTGCTGTCTGTGGGAACTAACACATGAGTTCCCTTGAGAGTGTTGTGGAAATGAAGAAAGGCTAGTCTGATTGCTCATAGCTTCAGCCACTTGATGGTGTGAGCTAATTCCTGGGGGTTAGGGTAGATTTCCTTCACACTGTTCTCACCACCACAGGAGGCTGGCATCTGTACTGAGGATCAGTCTGTGAGGCTCATGTAGAAGAACTCCTCAAGAGGGTGTGTTTCTTTGTGTGACAGAGGAGGGAAAGAACAGACTTCCTAAGGAAGATGAATAAGAATGTGTAAAAGCTATTACATACTGAGATTTTCACTATAGGTATCAGAATGATTTAAAATGCTATGTTTGATATGCACTGGTATTAACTTACCACATCACTAGCACCAGAAAATTCATTGTTAACTAAGCTTTCAAGAGCCATCCACCGCACTGGTCTGTTTTCATTGTCTCCAAGGCAATGATAATCCATGGGAAAGAGGTCTCTGGACAGGGCATTGTCTGTAATCTTTACCTGAAGTGCATCATCAATGCTGCATATTAAAACACATACAAATAACCACTTAGACAGACCAGTAAAACTATTTACTGCAAAGCTTCACGTAACACTTGGTGTAGCATCCATATAATCAGGAAATGAGAATGCATCCACACATGGGATCCCTGTATAAACACAATTCCTTTGGAATTACACATATTTACCTGTTGCCTCTGAAGAACCCTGATTTTTACAAGAATTAAATGAAAATCCTGACAGACTACACATAAGATACCTTCTCTTTTGTATTACTACTTCAGTCAGTCTAACTACAAAATGTGTGCATGAATGCAGCCTACTGGAATTAATGATAACAAATTACTTAAAGGATACAGAATGGGTGGGTGGGTGGATAAATAAAGCAACCAGGGTGGATGCAATCAGTGTAGGTTTTCAGAGAGCAAAGACTGGGCCATTCATGTTTGGTATGGAGGACAGTTCTTGACATCATTGCAGTTTTATCCCAAAGTGCAGCACATTACTTTCTTAAAATAAATGAATGATTGACACAACGTGTTCTGGGTCCTTAGTGACCCCAACTTCTAAGGCTCAAACCAGCACTTGTCAGCATAATCCCAACCTACTTCTGTCTTTTGGTTGCATTAATTCACATACAGATAGCCAACAGACTGTCTGCAGCTCTCCTCTTTGTCACCAACAATACCATCATCCCTGACATATCTACCTCAATACATCCCCTCCACAACTGTACTTGGGAAGAGAGTGGATAGAGAAAGTTAGACTTCTGGCAAGCAGTCAGAAGCATGATTTAAATGGGGAAGACAGTAGACAGGCAGAGCCATCCCTGTACACATTCTTCTCCGTTTAAGTTGCATACTCCACCAGTGTTTGCCAATTCACAAAGTGATCTCAGTAGAGAGGAAGGGAAGGTTTAAACTCCTCCCCTGCTATGTGCTGAGACTGATGTGTGTGCATGTATGTGTAAATGTGTGTATGCAAGTAAATCTGCCCCTGCACAACTCCCAGTCCACTGCCTTTTGCTGCATTTGACCCTCCAGAGCAAAAAGGATGCATACAATCTGCTCTAGATTGTGACAGAATGCTTGGGACTAGCTAGTTATATTAATATCAGCAAATAAGAAACCCTGGAAATTTATAGTATGAGCCTGATGGAAATAACTGTTTACATAATCTATCCAAATATATGCCAGACTACTTTTGATGTGTGATAGAGTTCAAGCAACGGCTGACATTTGCCAAGTCTTCCAGTCAACCCGAGAGTTACAGCACGTAGTACCATAAGTTCTATTATTTTCTTTAAGCAACTCTTTATTGTGCCACATATTCAAAATACTAGTTGCTGTGCCAGACTATTACTCCTATGAGCTTGAACACAGCATGAACAGCAGAATATCTTAAGGAATGCCATTATGACTGGAGCAAGTTTAGCCTCTGACTCTTGAGTACTTACACACAGTTTCTAGCAGCCAGGTCTTTGTGAATGACCTCTCTTCGGGCCAAGTAGCTCATTCCACAGGCTATCTGAATAGCCATATGTACAAGATCTTGTTGTGAAATTGCCTACAGAGAGAATGGAATTTTAAATTTTGCTCAAATTTCAAAACGAGGGATATAAATATGCTTGCACAGAAATTCGTAATTTAACCATTGACCAAGGTATAAATTTCCTATTGTGAACTTACTTCACTTTAGTATTTTGATCCAAAGTGATTGTTTCACCAGTTACAATGAAAGGTGTTAGCGGCTGTACCAAAAGTTATAAGCCTCTCTGGAAACTGGGGCTCTTAGCTTTTATAGGTGCATTTGCCACTACAGTGGTGAAAACAGCAGGTAGGCTTATCTCTTTCTCTTTTATCATTTCAATGAGAGTGGAAACCATAAATATTTGTTTATTAGAAATCACTACAATTCTTTTAGTCCTATATCTGACACAAGAAAGTAACCTAATTATAAGCACTAGGTATAGGATTCAGCATCCTAAAAGGAACAAAGACACTGTTACTCTTTCTGCTAGACAGCACACTGTGTCATGGACCTCACCTGAGGATTAGTTTGCTACCAAGAGATATCATACTTGTACCCTAATGGACAACAGTGAGGCCCTGGTAACATAAAAGTTGGCTTTTTCTGATCCAGGAAACACAGAATATTGCCGTGCAAGAGTAAAACATTTTGAGAAGCTGCCTTGGAAGAACAGGAAAAGATAGTATGACAACTGCTGCTTCAGCCATGAACTCATCATTCTGGCATTTTCTAATTCTGTATCTCTTGGTTACGTTTAAGAATCAGTAAGTATTGTTATTGTATCTGTTTCATTTGGTTTTACTTCATAGTGACTCTTCAACAATATTTTCCCCCCTGAAAATTCACCATGATCTTGACAAACTGGACATTAATGAAACCTAATTTGGCGATTATATGATAAATTAATCATTTCTTACCTGGGGATTATTTGCTTCTACTAATTTGCATTGCCGCAAGAACAATTTAAGATTTCCCCAATTCATATAAGGCAACAACACCATAGGTTTTTCTCCTTCCTCTATACAAACATGAGTTATAGGGAGAAGATTTCTGAAAGAAATATAATTCTGGGTTGTTATTAGAACTACAAACAACAGCTTCATGCTGAAACATAGACTGGTTTGTACTGCACTGTTACCACTTTTCAATTATCCCCTTTCATCAATTTAATCTTTTTAAACAATACTGAAAACAACTCTTAATGCAAGGCATGTAACTTGATAGTGCTATTTCAGCTTTTCCAAAGTCTCTATCCAAACATTTTACAAAGCAGTATAGCAGAGAAAACAAAAAATGTTTAATGGGTGTAATGGTGCCTAGATAAGAGGCCATGGAAGGACTGCTCTAATTTATTTGTTGCTTGAGTGCTTATACTGAATACACGCGGCTAACAAAAAGTAGGTCACACATTATTAAAATTTTTTTTTAATGCATTTCAACTTATACTCAAAGTATTTCACATGCACATCAAAGAATCAGTATGTTATCTCACTAGCTCCTTTTATAAATATTTATAATGAGAGAAAAAGAGAAACTGTGACTTTTGGCAGTATGCAATATGCCACCAAACTAGTTCAGTCTCTCTGTATGAACTGTCTGAAAGTTGGTCATAAGAATACTTCAGAAATAAAGCTAGCACAAAAGCAATGCAATGCCCCCATAGCTCCTGCCAGCAACAATTTCAGAAGGCAGGTCAGTCAATCACCTTTCAAGAATGAGAAGTCACTTCGCTTACTGTGAAGGTTCATTCTTGGATGGCCTTAGAGGATAATCCAGCAACAGCTGGGTTACTGTTTGCATGCCAGCATATGTAGGAGGTGTCTCCAGTTTCAAAGTTCTTTTTTCAGTTAATGTCCTCCTTATTCATTTCCTTATCTTTCACTTCGGTTCATTTTTATTACTTGTAGTTATTTGTTCCACCTGATCACCTCCTGAATTAATTGTACTCTTTAACTGTTGCAAATCACTGGCTAAAAAATTCATTACATTAAAATCATGCCTTTGTCATAAATTCATTAAATTCATTTGACTATATAAATTCATTAAATTATTATAATTAATTAAATTTCTCTCTAAAAGTAATGGTATTTCCGGCCTTTGATCCATTAAATTATTAACTCTCCAGTTACTGACTCCTAATGTACTCTCATAAATTCACTGTATTCCCTGCCAGTGAAGATGAAGCATATGAGCTAGACTGGACTGAATCATACATTTGCTCTTGGTTCTCTGGAAACATGCTTCTTAAATAAGGTAGGATATGGAAGCTCGATTCTTCTGTTGTTCTGCTTCTTTTCTGTTTACAGAGGGCTTCTACTCCAACTCTTCACCTGTGTTTCAGGCTCTCTTTGCTGCTCCTATTGCCTGGCAACACTATGTGATTCAGCACCCCCCCTCCACAACCAGAGGAGCCTTCATGTCCAGCATGGTGGCCTCTGCCTGAGAATGGTGAGTTTCTGTGTTGTTTTGTGCAGGAAACTCTACTTTCTTACTTTTAGCCCCATTATTAATTTTTTTTCAACTTCTTAAGAATGTTAACATCACAACTGGCTTTTTCAATGTTGCTACTTGCCTTTTTGGCTTCTTTGGGGTGTGTGAACATGGCATTCTAAAAACCTGTCACTGGTGATCACAAAAATTCAAAGTTTGTTTTCCATCGTTCCCTCAGACACGCGCGTATACAGTCATCTGGGTACTATTTTCACGTTAGTTTTCCGTGGCCATGGTCTACTGTGTTGAAGTCAGTAATACTGCTTCTTTTCTACCATTATTTTCATTTTTTTCTGTCACCTTAATATTAGAACCTTCTCTAATTTCTTTCACTTTCTTGTATAATTTCTATTATACTTGCAGATAACGTGGTTAAGGCTCTCTACATATATGTAGCTGGCTTGGCAAGAATTTTAAAAACTGAAAGTGAGGGCAGCAAGAGTCAATGACATTAACTGAAAAAGAACTTTGGACTGAGAGACTTCTGCTATGTATGCAGGCATGCAAGGAATAACCGAAATGTAGTGGATTGGTCCTCCATGCCATCTGGAGAATGGATCTAGAATAAATTACTTATCTAGTTACTGATCTGAGAATTCCCGGTCCAGGATTGTTTGTACTTTGATCCTAAATAGTCCCTGAAAAAGGCCTTACAATACACACAAGCTGAAACTTATTGGGTATTTTAAAGTCATAAAATGATCATTTTTTTAATACTTATTTATTTAATTAAAATATTTATATCCACTGCATATCCCAGGATCTCAGGGTAGCAGATAATTAAAATGTGTTTAAACAAGAAAAATAAGACTAAAAGCAACAAAAACAAGACTAAAAGCATATTAAACAATTTTACAAACTAAAATAAGTCGAAAGGGTTAAAATAATTTGAAACCAGTGCAGAAGTGGGCAGGTGGGTGATAACTTACGTATCTGGGTTTTTTTTCCACACACAGATGATATTCTCTTTGCTAACTGTATTTCTGTCAGCTACGTTCCTCCCGCATCCATCAATAAACTGACTTCTAGTATAGTCCTTTCCTAGGTCACTGCAATGTGCTGTAAACATAACAACTGTTTCTACTTGTCCTTGTAGCATCCATTAGTTACATTTCTGCTTCTGAATTGTTCACACCCACACTTGTCCTGCTGAGTTATTATTACCTTAGCTTGCTTTGTACCCATTTAAAACTCTTGTGCCTTTTGCCTTGCTCACAGGGTGTCATACACAGTGAGAAGATAAACTGATCTTATAGGGCTTTTTTCCCCTTATGTTTTTGATCTTTGAAAGCCACTCAAAGGCTATTTAAATTCACATTCAGTTTCCTCTTTCTTCACCACATTATAATTCTTTCTGTTTCTCTTCATACTAATCCCATGTTCTCGTTTCCATTTTTGAACTGCTACCAACCTCTGTTACTCTGTTGCCTCTCTATCCCAGATTCTGAAGTGTCTATAAAAAGCATCTCATCTCTCTCACTGTATTCACAGGTTTTGCAGGTTGGCCTGATCTTATCTTACTTTCTTTTCTTCTGTATGCCAGCTGAAGGCTCAAGTTCTACCAAGAGTTTCCTCCTTACAATCATTTGCAAATATGTAATAAGTGGCAAGTGTTCCAGGAACGAGTTTTGAGAAGCAAATGGGAAAGACAAGTGGAGAAAGTAGGGATATTGCATTAGAAAAAATGCACTATGTGTTAAAACTAGGGGTGTAAAGGAATTCTCTTGATGCATTTGGAATGTGGAAGAACTAACAAGGAATGTGAATTGTCTAGGGAAGAAGACAGAGCACAGAGGTAAAAGGCACAAGGCTGTCTGGGGGAAATGCTATAAAATCAAAAGATATATGTTGACGCACAAGCAGAACAAAACTGTTGGTTCTTGCCAACTGAACTGAAACTTTTTCCCTCTGTATTTTTTATTATAAAATAAAAAAATAATCAAATTTACAAAGTATTCTTATCTTAATCATATACAGAGTTTCACAATAAAACTATTAAAACATTAGATAGTTTCCATGTAATATTCTCAGTTTCTAACACCTCCCCTCTACCCTGGTTTGATCTTTCCAATTATGTCTATTTACCCTGAGATCTCCTATATCCAAGATCAACATGTAGACCGGTCTCCTTTAACAGATAACCTAATATTAATTAAACTTTCATTTTCTGAATAGCTTTACATAACCTTCCTCAATTAACTAATTGACATAACTTTAGATAATTTATTTCAACATATTCCTTAATAAAACTCATATTTTCCTTTCCTTTTTCTTTCAAGTTATTTTTTATTTTAACAGTCAACTCTTCCATTAAAGCATATTCCTGTATTTTATCCAACCATTCCTCAATTGTCAGACTTTCCACTCTCTTCCAGTATTTCGCCCAGAGAATCCCTGCAGCAGTAATCATATATAATATAACCGTCTCATACTGCCTTTTTTCTTTATCCATTTGGTGTGTCATATTCAATAAACAAAGTTCTGGAGTTAATGAGATTTCTATTTGTAATATCTTTGTCATTATTCTATGTATATTCTTCTAATACTTTGTAGCCTCAGAGCACGTCCACCACATATTAAAGAAAGTCCCATCCTCATGTTTACATTTCCAACAGGCTTTCTCCTTAGTTGCATACATCTTGCTTAATTTGAGGGGGTCTAAATACCACCTATGTAGCATTTTAAAGTAATTTTTTTTTTTTAGATTTTGTGCTAAAGTAAACTTGTTTGTCATCTTCCAGCTTCTTTCCCAGTTTTTCAACTCTATTTGATGTCCTATATTTTGTGCCCATTTAATCATTGATTCTTTCACAATCTCCTCTTCTAATTCTCGGTCAAATATAAATCTATAAAGATGGGATATTAAATGTTCTTTTTGTTCAAACCTCAATTTTTCCCATTCATTTAAATGTGGAGCTATTTCTATACCTTCAAGCTTTAAATCAATTTTTGCCCTTTCTTTGAGTTGCCTATATGGAAACCAATGACATATCCATCCTTCTTGTTCTAATTCCTCTCTCGTCTTCATACGCTGCCCACTATGATCTTTGATAATCAAATCGACATATCTTAACCACTTCATTGCTGGGTCCTTCCATTTTCTTTGAAAAGCTTCCTGAGGAGATACTCACCAGCTTTTTTCCCCATATTTTCCAAATTTCGAACGGAGATTTTCTAATATAATGATTCAGAAAATCCTTATTGACTTTTGTTTTTTGATACCATAAATAGGCGTGCCAGCCAAAACGTAAATCAGCTCCCTCCAAGTTAAGCAGTCTGTCATTCTTTCAATCCTACCAATCCTTCAACCAGGTCACTCCGTTAGCCATATAATATGATTTCATATCGGGAAGACCCAAGCCTCCTCTCTCTTTCCTGTCAATCAGAATTTTCCATTTAATTTGAGGTTTTTTATCTTCCCAGATAAAGGAGATTATGTCTCTTTTCCACTCCCGGAAACACTTCCAATTCAATATAATTGGTAAATTTTGAAACAAAAAGTTCATCTTAGGTAGCACCGTCATTTTGAAAGCCGCAAATCTTCCCAATAATTTTTGTTTCCGCCAATTCTGAAGTTCTTTCTTTATCTCCTTCCATTTTGTTACATAGTTGTTTTCAAAAAGTTTATTATTTTGTTTTGTGATATCAATTCCCAGATACTTAATCTTCTTTTCCGCTTTAAATCCTGTTATCAATTCTATCTTTGCTATTTCTTCTTTCCGCATATTTTTGGTCAAGATCTTTGTTTTCTCTTTGTTAATTTTAAAACCCGCCAATTCGCCAAATTCCTGACAGAGCTCAGGCATTTTCTTGATTCCAAACTCCGGGTCTTCAATAAAGATAACAAGGTCATCAGCGTAAGCTTTTAATTTGAGCTCTTCTCCTTTAATTTTTACACCTTTAACAGATTCCTCTGTTCTTATTTTAGAAGTACCTCCAGCACCATTATAAACAATAACGGAGATAAAGGACATCCCCGACGTGTTCCTTTATTAATTTCTATTGGGTCACTCTTCTCTCCGTTTATCAATAATTGAGCTCTACAGTCTAAATATATTTATCTGATCCAATTAAGAAAGTTGTCCCCACAGTTCATTTTCTCCAATAAGTCAAACATAAATTTATGATTCACATTGTCAAAAGCCTTTTCAACATCTACAAAAATCAAAGCGCATTTCCTTTCATTATATTTCTTGTAAAACTCCAAGATGTTAATTAATGTCCTTGTATTATCTCTTAAATATCTTTTTGGTAGAAAACCGCTCTGATCCTGGTGAATTATTTTTTGTAGAATTCTTTTAAATCTCTCTGCAATTATATTGGCAAATATCTTGTAATCTATGTTTAATAACGAAATCGGTCTGTAATTAGATGGATCTGTTAAATCTTTACCTTCTTTGGGTATCAGGGTTATCATGCATCCTTCCATGAATCGGGTTTCCCGTTAGTCTTAACTTCATTGAACATCTTCCGCATTGGTTCAGATAATACATCTTGAAGTTTCTTGTAGTATAACCCCACGAATCTGTCCGGTCCCGGCGCTTTTCCAATTTTTATTTTCTTTAAGGCGTCCATCACCTCCATACACGAAATGCTCGCATTTAGATTGTTCTTTTCTTCTTCAGACAGCTTTACAATATCTTGTTTGCTAAGAAAGTCTTGTCTCTTCATCTCCATTTTACTTTTCTCATCTTTCCGATATACATTTTTGTAGTATTTACAAAAAGTATTCATTATAATTCTTTGATCTGTAGTCAAATCTTTTTCCATTTTAACTTGTAAAATTAGGTTTCTTTCTCTTCTTTTCCTCAGCTTAAATACCATCCACTTCCCAGGTTTATTCGCGCTTTCAAATTCTCTATGCTTTAATATTCTTAGTTTCTTTTCCATATCATCCAAATTCTGATTTTGTAATTCCAATTGTATCTTTTTGAATTCTTTCCTCCATTTTTCGTTTCCCATGTTCTTTCCAAGCTCCTCTTCTATTGTTTTCAACCTTAATTCCAAATCTTTTCTTTTTTCCTCCTTTTTCTTCCTCCATTCTGTATTCCACTTCAGAAAAAGACCCCGCATTACCGCTTTTCCAGCGTCTCACACAATTTTTCTCCTTACTTCATCATTATCATTTTCTTCAAAGTAATGTTTTAGTTCTTTTTTCGCTTTTTTCAGATAGTACTCATTTCTCAGAAGTTGATTGTTTAGTCGCCAACTCCAATATTTGCTTTCTGTATTTACTCTGAGTTCTAACTTTAACGGATTATGATCTGAAATGATCCTAGGACGGATTTCGGTATCTTTGACAGCCGCATGCAACATTTTAGAAATTAGAAACATATCAATCCTCGACATAGTTAAATGTCTATCAGAGTAAATGGTAAAACCACCTCTATCATGTAAATTTCGCCAAATATCTATCAGAGAAAAAGTTTCCTTCATTCTGAAAAACGATTTGGGTAATTTACCTTTACCTATTTTACCTTTTTTATTACATGTTCTATCTTTGTTTGGATCTATTACTCCATTCAAGTCTCCCATCATTAAGATATGTGCCTAATTATTCTCCGTGATAAATTTATTCATCTCCTCCTCCAGCTTATCATAAAACTTGCTTTTATCTTGTAATGGGGCATGTACTCCCACCAAAAGTATGAACTTCCTGGGGAGTTGGACTTGTGCCCTGAGATAATGTCCATTTTTATCTTGAAAAATTTCTTCAGTGGGAAATTTATGATTAACATATATCGCCACACCTCTTTTTTTTCTTTGAAATGCTGAAACATAACATTTGCCCAATCTAGGGTTTTTCAAATATTTAATGTCCTTTTCCTTAATTTTCATTTCTTGTAAACAAACAATGTCAGGTTTTTGTTTTTCTAAGTGATGAAAGCCCTGTCTTAATTTGTAGTTAGAGTTGAGCCCTCTAACATTCCAAGAAATACAATTCAAAGTCATGTTCGTTTTATTTATTTTATTTAGTAAGATTATTTATTTCTATTTCTTGTCCTTATCAATCTTCGTCCTCTGTTATTTCCTCCCCAATGTCTGAACTCTATTGCTCTAACTCTTGATCCTCGTCTTGTTCTTGTTCCTGTTCTAATTGTTGGTCTTGTTCTTGCTCTTTTTCTTGATCTTGTTCCTCGATGTCGACTTTTGTATCTTCTCTAATATTTCCCTGTGTCTTTCTTTGAGTCTTGTTCCTTCCCTCCATCATCTTTCTGATCTTCCTAATGGCGTCTTCCATTTCTTCTGGAGCAGAGCACTTGAATCTTTTATAGTTTATTGTGTACGTTAATCCGCCAGTTCTTTCCCATTTATATCTTATGTTATATCTTTGTAATAACGAAGTCAAATTTCTGAATTCTTGTCTAGCTTTCAATGTTTGGAATGGAATATCTCTAAATATTTAAAGTTCTGTTCCATCAATCATCAATTTTTCTTGGTAATTCTTCTGTAATATTTTTTCCTTCATCCTCGTTCTTGTGAAGCAAATCAATATGTCTCTAGGCCAATTCTTTCCTCTCACAACTTTTGAACTTATTCTGAACATTTTATCGATTTCAGATTCTATTCTCTCTTCGGATATATCCATGTATACGGCTAAAAAAGGTATAACCCGTTCATAAACATTTTCTCCCACTCTCTCTTCGAGACCTCTCAGTCTAATATCTCTCTCACGATATCTTAATTCTTGAAGAGCAAGTTGTCTTTCCTGTCTATTAAATCCTTCGGTTATCTCTATCTTCTCGCTTTCTCCTTGTTTTATACGGTCTTCCATTTGTCTACCTTCCATTTGTACTGTCTTTACATCTTTGTTCAGTTTCTCAATTTTCTTGTTTATTCCCTCCAACTCTTTTTTCAAGTCTGTTCTTATTTCCGCTCTTGTGTCTTTCAATTCCTGTCTTATCTCTTTCTTGAAATTTTCCATCTCCTTTTTGAAACTTTTAAGTTCCTGCAGTATTTGTTCTCCAATCCCCGTCATCCGTCCAGAGCCTGTCATTTGTAAGGCTTGTTCCAAGGAAGGTCTCCTTTCCACCACCAATTGGGATTGGGTATATGCTACAGTCTTTTTCCGTGTTGCCATCTTGTACCATTAACACATAAGCTCTCTACGATACTCTACAATACTTCTAGATTTATATATATTTATATATTAAATAGAACTCTAACAGACCAATAGGAATACGAAATACACAAAATACAGAATATATATATAATCTTTAATATTTAGACACCCACTCTATAAACAAATCTTCTGGATGTACTATCTTAAAATGACTTATTAATAAATATTCTTACTATATATTTTCGTAGTGTTCTATTTATCTATAACTGAAACTCTTTATTGCAATTTTGTTATCTTAATACCATGTAATATTACTCTTACAGTATAATGTCCTTATGTAATACAAGTTTTAACCACAAGAGAGAGCTATTCGACTAATTGGGTAAGCCAAATTCTTTACGTTCAATTCGATATTCCAAGAGAAAAAAAAAAGGAAAAAAAGAAGCCACCAGTTGTCAGCGTCTGAGTTCCATTTGAAATTCCCGTAGATCACTAAATGTCTATTTAAACTGTTAACATCCAATGTCTCTTAAAAAAGGAATATTTTAGTTCTCACCCTCTGGACACAGTCTGTAAAAGAGGGATCAGATCCGTATCAGCTCAGGGGAGAAGTTTTAAAGATCTCCAGTTCGTAGCATACTTACTACTCCAAGTTAAAAAAAAAGTTTTGGCGTCCTTTCATCGCTAAAAAGCGGCTACCCAGCGGGGTTGTGGTGTCCCTTCGGCTCCCGGATGTCTTCGTACCTTCAGCACTGAACCCTGTGCCTAGTTGATGACGATCCTCTTCGAGCCCCTTCGAGCCCCCTCCGATCTCCGTTTACCCAGGGATAAAATAGACCAGCAATTCCCGATGTTATCGTGCCGGTTTCACCACGCTGGGTGGTTGTGTAGTGACCAGCTTAGTCTCTACACAACTGCTTGGTCTGCCATTAAACCTGGAAGTCTTTGGCCTAACTTTTCAAGCCTCTCATCCTCCTTGGTCAGACTGTTAGGAAACTAGGCCTAGTCTCCCTTAGCCTGGGTTTTAGATCTAAGCCTCCTTGACCAACTGTTAGGCCTAGTCTTCCTTAGTCCAACGTTTCAGGCCTCTCATCCTCCTCAGCCTGACCTTTAGGCCTCTTGTCCTCCCTGGGCTCACTTTCAGGCCTGATCTTACTTGGCTTTTAGGCCTAGTCCTCCTTGGCCTGGCTTTTAAGCCTATGTCTTCTTTGGCCCAACTTTTCAGGCCCCTCTTTGGCTAATTTTTTTAGGCTTAGTCCTCCTTGGCCCAAATTGTCAAGCCTCTCATCCTCCTTGGCCTGATTTCCAGGACTAGTTTTCCTTTCAGGCTTCTCGGCCTAGTCTTCCTCAGGCTCGTACTGAAGCAGTTTTTTTTTAATTAAAAAGAAAAAAGGAGACCAAACATTTCTATTGTTCTGTATTTATGTGACAAGAGGACAAAAATGTATATGATCCAAAATAGAAAGAAAGAAGCCTATGATTTTAGATTCAGAAGCTGAAGCTGGTCTTACTCCTAGGCAGAACTGAACTGAAACTCATAAAATGAGCATCTTTTGAGCATCTTGAACTGGAGTTTCTTATGTGAATTCCATTGGATGCTTCTCAGTTTCTGCTTCTTTGGCATAAGACAGTCTGCCTTGGTTCTGGTCCTTTTTTAAAAAAAGCAACCTTCAATGTGATATAATGAGTGGTGATGAATGGTTGGATATGTCTGGCTTAATATCACCTTTCCCAACTAAAGCCCAATAAAAACACGTCAAAAGAAACAGAATTTAAAACCCAACATTATGCTGCACGTGTAGCTTGACTTGCCTGTGTCGCCACTGTGGCCTTCATGAAAAATACAGTCTACATCAGGATGGGCAATGTTCAGCCCACAGGCTGGATGTCTTTCCCCAGATTAGTTCTTCTAGGCCCAAGAACCCCTAAATGGGCCCCTAAATGCTTTTGCTCCTGAATGCCCACCAATATTGGAAGGGAGCATTTTTGCCTTATTTTACTATAGGGAAATTGTCAAAAAGGGCCCCTTTAGGGCCTAAAATGGCTGAGTATGTGTGTGCAAAAACATGGTGAAAATGTCTCCTTAGGACACATCTGTGGGCAAAATATTTTTTTCCCAGGAGTGTGACCTCCCCCCAGATCTTCTGGGAGGCTAATGCAGTCCCTTGGCTTCACATAGGTGCCTACCCCTGCTCTAACTTCCAACTGCTTAGTATAAACGTGTCTTATTATCAAACATTTTTAATGACCTTCATTTCTCAGACTACATATCTACCAGATTTTGGCTTTCAGGGTAGCCTGGAAGTATTTTAAGATCCTGCAGTGCACTCAATATGTTGCTTAAAGGAAGGTCCCTAAAATGCAATCTTTTCAAGTGTTTTTGATAAACAGTGTTCCTTATATGACATGTAACCTAGTTGATATGGTAATAATTTAACTTTTTCAAGACACAATTCTGTGTCACTTGTTTCTAAGGTGGCGGTACTGAACATCAATTTTAACAATCAGACTGTACTGAACTACACATGTTTCTGATTTCATGTCTCTAGGTCACCAGAACTACTAGTTTGAAAAGGATGTGAAAGAGTGGGAAGTAACATCGTTGAAATGATAAATTACAGGAGGCAATGCCTTGTACCAGTTGAGAGCCTTTATAGTCGTCGTTCAGCTTCCAATCATACTTTAAAGATGAACATAACATGGTCAGTTAGTAGGATCCACCTGCAGAACTCCACTGTGACTGCGAGAGTTGATATTCAACTGAAATTCAGCTGAGATTGCTCTGAGGAGTGCTGTAATTTACCAGGTATTGTGCAACAAGGATGCTGCTTCTACATTAGATTGCAGTAGATTTAGAAGAAAGGTCTTTTGATAGGGCTTCATTCCTGCCAAAACTAAGCACTCCTATTTCTTTTCCATTTTGATGACTAGCTCCCAGTTTGTTTGTTTTTTTCTGGTCAGCCCCAGCAAAAAGGAAAGAAAAAGAGTTAAACTACAGCTGAAGTCAGAAGAAAATAATCACTGGACCACAGAGCTTTGAGCCATTTCATATTCTACAAAAACATTTATTTCTTTTTAGTGCATATGTTGCTTGGCTTTCTCCCAGTCTTTAAATTTATTTTCAGAGTTAGATTACAGACCATTAGCATTTTATTTGGGAATCTAGAGGTAAAACATGCCAAAAAACTATTTCCTCTCTCTTATATTTCATGTGTGCTGCCTGGCAGACTATGAAGAAGACACATGTAAGAATGTGGGTTGAAAACAAATGGAGTAAACTGTTTATGCAGGAATTCCAAAGTTCTATAATATTATTCAAGACTATTTAAAAATCTAAATCTAAGGTGACAAACCATTCAATTCCTCTAAACAAAATGTTCTTGTTTAAGGAAGAAGACCAACCTGTGATGAAGGCCTCTAAGTTTACAGCTCTCTGTCAACATCATGGTCACTTGAACTTCTGAAGCTTGATCTAAGAAAGAAAAAGGAAGATCCCAAACTGCTTTCTTAAAACGTACGCGTGTTGATGCACACAAAGTCTAAGATCTTTACACATTGAAAAACATTAATTAATCATTAAAATATTCCACAAAGGCTATTAAGAAGGCATCAATTAAATTACAAAAGGATCTACCATGCCACAATCAAATAAAAGCAGCAAAGGAGTGTTACATCAATATCACAGATGTACTATTATAGTCCAATATATTTGCTATTTGCAATATTTTGTGTAGTGTGTGAGTGTATATAAAGGACCCAGAGCAGTCACAATCATCTACAATAGAGCTGTACAAAGTGCAGTATGCAGGTTGCATGCACTCTTTGGGACAAATTAGAAGTTTCTCGAATCCTCCAGATTGCCCCAAATATTTTCGGCTGATTTGGGGGCAGTATTTTTGCCCCCATGCACCTAAAAAGGCAACAATTTCTTCCCCTAATCTTCTTGACACCCTAAGCCTACCCAAAATATAAAGAAATGGAATATTAGCCAAAAGGGTGGCTGGAAGTGACATCGTGTCCCTTCAAGCATGTTGAAATATGCTGCTGTGGCCCACTGGGCAGGCACAGAAAAAAAAAATGGCACCTCCCCTGTTTGCAACTGCCCACCATTATACTTCAATAATGGAAATCAATCAATTAGATGTACAAAAATAACTGTACCTAAGAAAAATCTGGTATTGTTCTGTGCTAGCAATCTGACTATATTTCACATAACCACATTAAAAGGAAGGCAGTATCAATGACTAAACACATGTTTTATAGAACAATTTTTTACATCCGGATAACACATTCAGTGAAATGTATTAATTACGTAAACCCCATAACTTCTCATCTAAATTTATGGATTAGATACAAAACTGAGGGGAGGACTGCACTAGCTAAATGTTTCTGTGGATGCAAGAGTGGGGTAATTTGATAATTTCCCCCTTCTCCTTTCAAAAACTTAAAGAGGGTTAAGGACCCTCTGGAGCAACATTAAGAGACATCTGTAACTATGTGGAGAAGGGAGGATCTGCAAATACTGTCTCATCATCTACTTTCACCAGCTGTCTCTTCTCCATCAGATCAGAGTTCTTTCCATGAACATCTAACAAATCATGTGCAACTGCACCTGGTTTAAACAAAATATGCTTGATGGAAGTTTGCAGGGAATTAGCCCACTATAAACTGGCTGTTTTATGACATGAATATATAAATAATATATGAGAAACTCTCCTCCTTTCTGTGGCAGACACAGTACACATTATAGCTTTTCACATGAATGAAGAGAGAAAGACAAGATCCAAATATTGAGATATTTTTACCAAGTAAATTCTTCTCCGAAGGCTTATCTGTGTACATTCTAAAGACCAGTATGATCCTAACGCAAATGATTTTTATCAAATGATCTGTATTCCTTTTGGTGAGCATTTTTTTTTACACCAGAGATATGTCACCAGTTGAACAAGGAAAAAAAAAAAGACTTGCATTCAACTATACATAAATATTCAAGTCTTATCTTGTAAAATAGTTTCATTATTATTCCTGGGTTGGATCCAAAATTTTAGCTCCATAAACGACAAGATCCTTTTCACAACCGAACCCTCTTTGCCATTTACTGAGCCAAAAATCTGGATCCAACTTATTGTACTTTCTTATCAATATTATTTCCCTGTTGTTACTTATATCAACTCCTTTCTCCAGGAAAACAAGTTATGTAAGTTTAACCCATACTCAGCAATTTAGAACACATAACTTGATTTGAAATTACCAAAAAATTCTGGAAAATCTTAACTAGGGTACTACATATAATACTGTAAATACAGAGAATTAAAAAAAAACAATAATTCTATCCTTGTTATGATTCAAATTCATATAATTTGAAATAGTGAAGAAAAGTTGCATGGAAATGGCTGAGAAGTGAAAGAGAAATCAGTTGGGTGCCACAGTGCTACTTTTGTCTGAGCTTGATAATTTCTTTCCAAGAGACTGGGAAGGCAGCTCCACGTGGATGAACACACAAACTGTTTTATACATGGTCAAACCACTGGCTCATGTGGCCAAGCACTATTTATTTTGATTAGCATTGCTCCTTAAAGATCTTTTTCCAAGACATGCTACATGACCTCTTTTAACGTGATATTCCAGGAACGGAATCTTTATGCAAGCAAAGCCTGTGCCTTGCCACTCAGCTATACCTACAAAGGTTTACGGTGAATGTAAGATGTCTCACACTAAAAGATTCTTTAATTTTACCCCCCTGCCTGCTTCTGGCAGTAAGCACTGTTTAACAATGAAGTAACTACTTTGGAAGATAATAAATTCTCCCTCGTGAGAGCCTTCTAAATGGTTTGGATGATCACCTGCCAGGGCTTCTTGTTTGGATTGGATAATTCTTTGGGTCCTTCTGTTGATTAATCTAGATACTTATGTTTCTACATGTCTGAGGGGACTATTTGAATTTCAGCAACTGATCAGCAACTGATCAGCAAAATGGGATGACCACTTGTAATGTTTCTTTTCTTCTCAGCCATGTGTTCCATGTTCTAAACTAGACAAGCATCAGCTACTGCCAACTTCTCGGTGCTCATGTCCTTCCTGGGTCTCCTTTTATTGGTCTAGAATCTAGAGTAGGATTATCTCAAATGGTGCATTCCCCTAACATTTACTTTGAGTCTTCTATCTCCCAAATGTGCACTAAGTCCCTGATGTAACCTTTCTCTCTCTGTGGCTTTCCAACTTTTGTTATGAAGATACAAATTGAAATGCACACTACTCTTTTAATAAACCATGATTTGTGGAACAAATATTTCCCAAAGCATGTTTTTTGCTACATCCCACAGTGCCAAAGCACTGACTATCCCAGAGTTAAGACTGAAGAAGATTCAAGCTGAAAACCTACCTTTTACTGTTTTGACAAACACTTGCTTTTCTTTACTAGGATCTTTCTCTTCTATTAAAGTTCCATGGAAAATTCGCCCAAATGTACCTGATAATAACAGCAAAGAAAAAGAAAATTAGGTCAATAGATATCTGAGCACACTTTCAATAACTCAGTGTGAAGTAAAACAAAGAGTAGTGGTAGACTTTTCACTTGTTAAGCTTTACATCCAAGTTCCCTTTTTTTTGTTGTTGAGATTTTTAAATCAATCATGCTGTAGCTCATGTCTGTACCTCTATCTGACAATATCTAATTCAGAAGCAGATTGTCAACCCAAATTTTAGATGCTGACTGAATTTTAGGAAAGTGCTCTTTTTCAAATGTTCTGTAATATTAATAATTTTACCCTTACATTTGGTTGCAATTTATCTCTTAATGTATTAGAGACTGATCAAACATTTTGAAATATATTTTTTAAGATGATCAAAAAAACTAAGATGAGGCACCTTCTTTCTATGGCATATTGTCACTAAACTACTAAGCTACTGGAACAATAAGACAAATGGCAACATGGAAAGGTTTTCAAATATAATTGCAGACTTCTGTTCCCCAAGAATATTTCTTAAAGCCAAGGCAAAAGGAACACTGGTCTTACCTGTGAGATGTTCATTTCCAGCATATAAGGGGAAGAACCACCTACAATTGGGCTGACTCCTCCCACTGTTCCTAGTAGGCAGGATGAAAATAAAAAACCTGGTGGCCATGTGGGGGAAGTAACCCCTTGGAAGGTCAGTCATTAGCCAGCCAAGAAAAAGGGGAAGGGCTCTCCAAGAAGGGGAAAACATAAAATTTAATTAAATACTTTAACTTAACAAGGAACCTAAGGCATTGAATAAAAAAAGAAAAAAACACTTTGAACAAATACTGGTGAAACACACCCGCACCACAAGGTGGGGAGGAGGTTCTTCCCCTTATCTGTTGGAAATGAATATATCACAAGCAAGACCAATGTTCCGTTTCCCAGCACAGAAGGGTCAAACCCTTCAGCGTCAGTTGGGACTTGCCAAACCCTCCACCAACTAGGGTGGGAGATGCTGGCGCCCCCTAATCTTGGGAGTTCATGACCTCCCAAATACCCTCTTCCCAAATGTGGCCATCGCCAAGTTGAGGATGTATAGCTTGCAATCTCTGACAAAAGTTGAGGGGGACTTCCACACAGCTGCCCAGCAGATCTCTGTCGGGGGGTGTTTACCGATAAGGTCACCAAAGTGGCTGCACTTCTGGTAGAATGTGCCATAATGCTCTCTGGCGCTGTCATGTTCCAGCGATTTGTAGCAGGCCATGATGCATGACTTAATCCATCTGCTCAAGATGGCAGGAGACACCTTTCTTCATGCTGTTTGTGGTTGGAAGGAAATGTACAAGGCCTTGGAGGTCTTGAATTTGCCAGTCCTGTTCAAGAAGATCTGGATGCCTCTGTGGACATCCAACGTGTGCCATATCTTTTCTAGTTCTTTGCTGGGCTTCAGACAGAAAGACCGTAGGATCACCTCCTGCACCATATGGAAAATGGAGTTAACCTTGAGAAAGAATGTTGGGTCCAGCCATAGAACTACTAAGTCTAGCCTGAAGACACACAACGCTTTGCAAACTGACAGTACACTCAGCTCAAGACACTCTGTGGGCCAACATGATGGTGGTGAGTAGCAGCACCTTCCAAGAGAGATGCTTCAGTGACACCTCCCTTGGGGGTTCAAAGGAGGGGGCACCATCAATGCTGGCTTGTTGGAATACAGCAGACCTGGGCCAAGAAAGTGTGGAGGACATCCACACTCTCAGCTCCTTCTGTCGGATTACCTGAAGATGAAGCTTGGAAGCTTGGCATTTGCCAGGAAGGCAAACAGGTCCTCTTGTGCGTGACCCAGTATCTTGTGATAAGACTGAACACCATCAGGTGGGCTCAATTCTCACTGATCAATGTCTGTCCAGCTCAGACAATCCACCCTGGAGTTCAGCTCTCCCTGCAGGTAATCTACTTCCAGAGACAAGAGACCCTGGGCCCCTATCATCAGTGAACGTGATCTTCCTGCACTCAGGATTCAGATGGGCCTTTGCTGTGATATTGTCTGTCCTGACCAGGACTGCATGACCTCAAACAATGTCCAAAAAAGACAGGAGGGCTAGCTTCACTGCCCTGAGTTCCAGCCAGTTGATGCTGTGGCCCCGTTCCTCCTGGTTCCATCTGCCCTATGCCAAATAGGGGCTGCAGTGTGCTCTCCATCTGCATAGACTGGCATCCATGGTTATCTGAACCTTGTCCTCTGCACATATGAGTGCCCCCTGTAGATGGCAAAGGATATCCACCAGTTGAGGAAATTCTTGATCAAGTATGGTAGCTCCGTGATCTGGTGTTTCCTCAAGGCTATGTCCTCCTGGTAGGGAAGGAGAAATCACTGCAGGGGTTTCGCAGGGAAGCAGGGAAGGCATTCCCTAGTGGAGATCATCAGTCCCTACAGATGTGCTAGATGGAACAGGCTTGTCTTGGGTGATTTCTTGGCCGCATGGACAGCCCTTGCAATCACACCGATCCAGTCCTGTGGAAGATGATCCTGGACTTAGTGTCTATCATGTATCTCAGGTGTAGGATCTGCTGAAGTAGTGAGAGCTTGCTCTTCCTGAGACTGGCCAGGAAGCTGTGCTGACACTCGGAATGGAGTATCTTCTGCACCTCTTGCTCCCCCTTTATGGTTAGAGGCTAAGTGAACAAGTAGATCATCAAGGTACAGGTAGATGTGCAGGCACGATCTTCTTCAATGTGCCACTAGAGCCACTGTGATCTTGGTGAACACTCTGGGAGCTCAGGACTGGCTGAAGGGAAGCATCCGGTACTGGAAATGTCTTTCATATGTGAAGCACAGGAACTGGTAATGAGCCAAGCATATAGGAATTTGAAGACATGCTTCCCGAAAGTCCAGTGAGATTGTCTGGTTGGAGTGCCTGGAGAATGTATTTCAGAGTCTCCATATGGAAACGCCTCTTTTTCACAGAGTGGTTCATCCCTCTCACATTGAGATCATCCTCTACTTCCTCTTCTTCTTGGGAATGAGGGAAAAGATGGAGTAGAATCCCTTGAATCTCTATAGGGGTGGAAATTCTTCTGTGGCTCCCATGTGAATGAGGCAATCTATAGCATCCAGTGAGAGGCAGTGCTTTTCTCAGTTTTTGGACTTGGGAGAGATAATAAAGTACTTGGGTGGCAGTCGCAAGAATTCTATTCAAAAGCCTTCTATTAGGGTATGCAGGATCCATTTGTCAGAGGGGGAGTTCTCCCACACATGTACAAAGTCCCCCAACTGCCCCTCACAACAGGAGGGGCGGTGTTAGGCCTGCTAATTCTTCTGTTGGTTCTTGTTATTGTACTGTTGTCTTCCTGTTGAGTTGGACTGTTGGTTCCAGCTCCAGAATCTTTGCTCGCCCCACTTGGGTCTATATGCCCTGGAATCTTTTGCCTTAAAGGAAGAGCTAGCAGAGGGGGAGAAAGAGCCCCTAGGTGTACCAAAAGAAGGATAGCCCTGCCTAAAATACTTCCTATCTTCCATCCTCTTTCCTGAAGCAGAGCCTATTTCTTTTCTTTGCTCTCTACCAGCACTGGCTCAAGGGATTTCCCGAACAGTTTGGATCTCCGGGAGTGAAGACTAGGTTCACTTAATGTCAGTGTTCCAGTTCTTGAGCCAGAGCTAGCACCTAAACTGCCACTGTGGCTGCTTTGCCAAATGTGCAGAATTGCTCCACATCCAGTGAATCATTGCCAAGTAGGCTGCTGCTGTCAGCAACTTGTTCAGGCTCTGTCTAACCTTGGTTTTTCCACAGAGAACCTCTCTCAGCAAATCTCTGGTCCACTGAAGGGAAGCCCTGCTACCATGGACACAAGACAGCTGCCCTAATGGCAACAGAGATGGCTCATGGCCTCTCCTGACAGCTGCTTCTGCTCTTCTGTCCTCTAAAACCTTCAGTGAGTCCTCTCCTCCCTGCATAAAAAGGCAGGGGACACAAGTGAAGAGAAGAGAGCATCCACCAGGGGGATCTGCAGCTTTTTCATGACTTTCTTTGGAAGATTATAAAGCTTTCTTATGGCCCTGGGCCTGCTTGCTGCTGATTTGCTCCACTCATCCCATTATACCAATACCAACTCAATTGTAGGAGGTCTGAACCTTCTCTGCTGGGAAATAAAAATCATTCCGCAAAAGCTTTATATAATGTATTTTTAAGGGCTTAAGTAATTTCCATATAAATCCTGCAAATATAACCCTGACAGTATAACACCAAAGTATAACGCAATGGCCCAGTTCAGATATAATGGCTGAACCAAGGTTTGGCATGCTCATGTTTCCTCCTTCCACAATGCAGCAGAAGCACAGACTGTCATGACACCTGAGGTGGCCAAACTATAGTTTATGCTAAGTAGGAAATGACTGTATCTATCACAGCATGTGAACTCAAGACACAAGATCAACAGTCAAGTTATAGTTTGGACGTGACACCTGAACAGAGTAAGTGAGCTAATGGCTGATTTAACATGTAAACTAAAAAACCAGGAAACTAACTTTCTGAGGTCAAATATCATAAATAGGGTACAGTACATACACTATATTGTTATTAAGGATGTGATACTCGAAGCCAGGAATTTAAACCATCACAGGGTATCAGCTCTTTAGGAAAGGCATTCAGATTGTGACTACTCTCTATAAAGACAACGAGGGCATTTTCTCAACTATTACCCACTGCTCCTGGAAAATTTTCAGCTCTTAGTAACTTTCCAAAGACAGCAATACACTCAAAAATACATAGGCTGCAATATGTAAAAGTTTTGCATTGTTAACTGCATGCTGGGACCCGGCAAGCTTGAGGCAAAGTTAAATTGTTATGCAATGCAGGAGAAGGAACTAAAGAAAAACAAAGAGCAGCAACACTTAAGATAAGTATACCCCCATGGATCAAGAGAGGGCAATGGCCAATTTTTACCCTTACATCCTTCTGGCAGGCTGCTTTGGTGTGTTTCAAGCCTAGTAGAAGTGATGTGTAAATCACTTTCAGTTTAATCTTGGATTTTTTTGGATTTTTTGTGTTTGAGAGGAATCAATGGGAGTGCAAGAAGCTGAACCATTTGTTAAGGTATTTTTGTAACCGTTTTGGTGATCTGGATAGTTGGTTTTTAAATTTTAAAAAAAAACCTTGGGTGTCTTAGGGGTGCAAAAAGGGCTTTGAAGCATGAAGCCCATGAGTAGCACTTTCCCCACCCACATTATAAATTGTCTGGATGACCCCCTTGACCAAATTAGTACATATAACTGCTTAGAAAATAAATGAAAGAGCAACATGAGTCTTGATTAAATACAAAGACAGCCTCTTTTTATAGGTGATTTAGATTGCACACCCTACTAACAACTATAGCCAAGTGTTTGAAACATCTTTGGAGAATATGGCAAGAAAAATGGAAACATTTGCTGTGCATATCAAAACACATGAAGAACTATTTATTAATACCTTCTTGAAGAACATCTTTCAGTGTTATCCTCTCTCTGGAGATTGCTATGTCTTTCACTTTAGCCTTTGCTTCCATCAAGGTTACACTTTTAAGGTCATTCTTCTCTATCCGTAATGTAGGATAACCTGAGGAGCCAGCAGACCCAAACAATACCAATATAAATACCAAATGTAAGTACTTTCAAAACAAAGAAATCATATTCTAGAAACGAAAATATGCAGAAATTTAAATGAATGATTTTAAAAGACAAAATACATAGCCAGTATTTAATGCTTTGTTGCATAATGTGTTACAAAATCAATGATAATTTCATGCTGGTTACTGAATACCACACATATTTAAGGTAATCTCTTTCATGAGATTAGGTAATCTCTTTCATGAGTTCATGAGAAAGCAGGCATACTGCCCTCATCTGGGCTTTAGAAGACATTGCTATATGCTAAGTGGCTACTTTGTTCATCAACATCGAAAGTAAGGTATTTAAACCTTATTCTTGTTTTTTCTTAAGAAGTTATTTTGTAACATTCATAGCAGTGGGCTAACAAGACAGCTTTCTCTTGGTAACCCAGACAGGCTAAGGAAATATGTATAGAGGAAGAAACTCTCCTGGCTCAGTTTTTCCCATCAACTCAAAGAGCTTCAGTTAGAAAATCATCCTATATTCAAGCATCTCTATTTACTGACACAAGAATGGCTAGTGGTCCTCCAAACTACCATCTAACTTAGTAAAGTCAGTACTATACAAATACCTATAGCACCATCTTTTCAAATAGCATCTGATCTGGTACATTTTAATAGGTAGTGTACCTCCCCACAGGACTTCTAACATGGAAATATCGGAATACAGCTAGCAAGTGCCCAAGCTGATAAACTGCTGTTCCCCAAGAACAGTTTGACAGAGGATTTGCTGGCATAAGAATTACCTTGTGTCACTTTGGCCCAGTACAGCAGCAAAGTTAGGCATTTTTCTTTACTATGTCTCTCCCTGATTTGGTAGCAAGAGTCTTCTTCTGGGTATGTGCCTTTGAGTTGTCTGTCAACTTATTTGCACAACGTTTTATGATTTAAGACAACCAGGGCTGAATAACTTAACCTTGCTTGAGTAGTTGTCTGTAATAAGAACTTCAAGAAGTAGCTTTTTCAGACAACATACCTCTGTCACCTTTTCTGAGGATATGGGACAATTGAGCTGTGTGAACGCAAGCCTCTGTTTTTCTCCAAGTAACTATGATACAAAAGCAAAGCAAACCAAAACAAAACGAAAACCATGTGGAACATAAGCCTGATAGACATTCTCTGTTCTGAGAATGGCCAGATGCTTGTTCGTTATCTCGACTAACATTTTCCCATCAGTATGGATTTAAGCTTACTGCTATAAAAAGAATGTCTGAACACACTGTTAGTACAATGAAGGATTCCACCATTCAATCCACTCTGGAACATTCTGCAATGCTACATTAATTTTAATCTGCGTGCATTTGTGTGACAAACCTCCACTGTTTCACATGGCCATGCTTCAGTCCAGGTAATAAAGAGTATTTGCATGGTTAAAAATGAAATATAACAAACCTTAAAAATACCTTGTGCTGAGGTCTTCAAAACTGACAGATTAGATTTTAAGATACAGCTAAATGCATTTCCCAAAAAGCTTTAGAAAGGATGGGGTGCTCCTAAAAATTGGGGCACCAAATTCTACTGAGGAAAGAAGGGACAGAGAACGTTCCTTCTACTGAGTCCTTTAATTTAACTTACCTTAGGATTGGAACTCATGACTTCAAATGATTAAAATGTGTAGTGAATATCAATAATTACTCATTCTAGCTCCTAAATCTACTAAGAAGACCTTAAAACACAAGACAACAACATATGAATAGTCCACAAGGGAAAATGGACAGAGCAGGCCTTTTCAGTGGTCTGAGACATTACAACAAGAAAACCACTGCAATGCTTCTTTGAGGCTGTCTTCCTGCCCTTCCACATCAACTGTTTTGTCATAAGTCTGAACAAGAGCATCTGAAGTAAGTCAACAAAGCAAATACTTTGGACAAAGCCACATGTTCAAGGCAAATGCATATCCCACTCCTTTTGTTTTCCTGGGAAGCAAGGAGGTAGGGACACTTGTAGTGAACAATCAGTGTGAAGTTGTACTTAATATTTCCGATATACTCTCCTCAACAAATCTACCCTCAGCCACTATTTCTGTTCATTCTTCTGATCTCTATCCAAAACTAAACAAAAGATTAACTGAAAATCATGTATGATAATTTTGCCTTATAAATGCTACTCTGTATTTTCTCACTACTGTTCTTGATTTTTGAGAATCCCAAGGTTTTCATATATTACTTCTTACTTTCTGTAAGTCACGAAGATGCCAAATCTAATCTTTTCACAATCTCAAACACATACACACCTACTTCTGTCTTGTAATCAGATTAACACTTACTGGTAATGGGTGTTGCATTGTTAGGTGTGTCAGCCCTCAAATACTGTGTTGTTTGCGTCGAAGGTTGGGATAAGCCTTGTGAACTACTGCTGTCACTAATGCTGTGTTGGAAAATTAAAAAAAGACAGTATTTGTGATTGTTTCTGGAAACGTTTTTCATTTCCTCTCCAAAATTTAGCTTTTGTACTTTCCAAAATTCCATTAAAGATGTAAAAAACAAACAGAGGTAGTATGCTACATGAACCCAGAAAACGAGAAGGCAGTCTAAATCTACTTGCCACTACTGAACATACTGCTTAAAAGAGGAGAACACAGGACCTGTAATATCTTGGCACAAGTCAAAACTTCAATAGCTTTTTGTTATATTCTTCAAACAAGAGTAGATGTATGAAAAAGGCATACTGTATCAATCACTTTACAGGAAACTTGCTGATGATATGCAGAACAGCTGACTGATCCTGAATGTTTCATTAGTAGCCTCAATACAGAACAGCACTAGATTAAATACATAGAATGTTGTGGAAATACTGAAGTTCTTTTAAGATAGCATTCTCTCATTAATATTCAATATCATTCTTGACTAAATTATATGGATGAAGCTGAACATCACTTCAAATACTGTAAATTCTTTTTTTAAAATCTTGCCCATAAGGAACATGCATGTGTACATTATTGTGTGTAAAACCTCCACATGCATCTGTTTTATTCTTGTGAATATATCCATATTGGGATGTCATAGCCAACTTCAGGTTCCTAGCTCACGCGCACACAGAAAATCACACAGCTTGGAAGTAACATTACCGATAATACTTTTTTTTTAAAGGAGAAGGCAACACTATTTCTGCAAAGTAGCATAAGCTCCTGTAACATGACTTTTAGTGTAATGCATGTTTATTTATTACTTCAAAAATGTTGCTCTTTTGAGATTATTTTAAGGAATAAAAATAAAGAAAAAATACTTACTAATGCATTTCTGATAAAGAATGAGTTTTTGTGGGGAACAACTTGTGCCGATAACTGACTTTTTTAAAATAACTTTTCCACCTCTGGCAAATTAAACATTCATGTGTTATCACAATAGTTTATATGTTCTTTGTGTCTTTTTTCCTGCATAGAACTGCTTTCTGTGTAGTAAATTTCTAACATTTTCAATAGAATTAAGCTGACAGGAAACACGAGCTATATTCTCACATAACTGAACTTCCACTTGTTTTTGT
Source organism: Iguana delicatissima (assembly GCA_948472985.1). NCBI lineage: Eukaryota > Metazoa > Chordata > Lepidosauria > Squamata > Iguanidae > Iguana > Iguana delicatissima. The sequence goes on from CAOKZL010000330.1 coordinate 350,321, forward strand.
GATAGCATTTCAACACAAGAGAGGCAGGGAAGAGGGGAGAAAAAGAGAGTGGTTTTGGCAGATGATGTTTAAGGTAAGACTAAGTTTTGAAAGTTAATAAACTGTAATAAAAGGAAACAAAAGACCACTAATACTAAACATATACTGTTCTGCCAACAAATAAGACATCATCTGCAGCTGAGAAGCAAAATTTCAGCTTCCACATCTTATATGTAAAAAGCAACCAGGCTGAAGCTATGAATGGGTACTGCTACTCAGTGTTTACTGAATAAACATGAGATTGACAGTACCCCCAAACTGGTAGTCTTTTGAATTTTGTCTCATTCTGTTGTCATCACCATTTAGAAATAATCTCTGAATTAGCTCTGGGAATCCATGATCTCACACAAATTATGGCCAGAATAACATGTGAAAGCATTTCAAAAGGTCCTCTGCTCTACCTAAACATTAACAAACAAAAAAAGGTGCTATTGTAATTTCAACTTCAATGTAATCTGGCAGTTGCAAATGATCAGTTGAGACTGCTTCAAACTAATATTCTTTTCAGTTGACTGAACAGAACACAGTAAATAAACATTTTAGCTTTACACAAAGCAATACATTTTCAATCATAACTTTTGGTATTACTCAGTTATACCAGAAGTTTCTTCCTAATGTTCACTGCCTGCTCAAAGAAACTTCACCTTTAGTCCAACAATTAAGTCTGTGATGAAGTTAGAAATAGGAATAAGAAATATTCACATAAAAGAATTATCTGAGCAGGGCAGGAGGGAGAGCTACAAAGAACTACTAGCATTTCTCATTTGCTAGTGTTGTTTGGGGATTGTTAGGACTTCATCTTAATAACTGGGGCCATTAAAAAAGTAAGTTAGATGATGTCCCATTAAGTCCAGGTCTTTTTCTTACCTGTCTTCCAATTCTATCCTCTTCATACTGTGAAGATGCAAGACCGCTAGTATTATTGCTACCAGAAAAATGACTGCACAGCAAACACCAACACTGATATAAAACACACGTGTAGAAGTGGTGGGAGCTGCATTTACAGGGTCAACTGAAAGTGAAGTGCAAAACATTACTGCAACAAAATGGATATAACTAACATATGCCAGATTCAATTAAGTTCATGTAACACAGTACAAGAACAAGTTTCTTTTTATCTTACTTCAGTAGTATAATATGATAAGTAATTTAAGTCTTTTGCAAAGAAAAAAAAGCCAGTACTAAATTATATTTTAGAAGGTTAAATCCAGAATACTGAAAAAATTACAAAAAGACTAGAAAAAGTACACACAACAAGAGCTATTCTCTCATTTTTTCCCACGATAAAAAATTTGATGAGTACTAAGACTAGAGCAGAATGTTCTTGACTACAAAACACTAATTATGCCAACAACACAAAAACAAAACATTATGTAGGGTTTTTTTTTAGCCAAAAGACAAAAATAATATTTTTGATGTGATCTGCATCAACAGTCACCCAGCCCTAATGCTGTTACCCATTTACTGTTGACCGGAATCTAATCAGTTTATCTCCTAAAATGCATCTACACAATAAACAAATTCACTTTTCTTGCTATTTGCCCATGGGAAACAAATGGTGCATATATACATACATATACATACAAAATTGATGTATAAGGGACCAGAGGTCACTCACCAGTAATTAATTGTCATTGTAGCAATAGTTGCAAACCATGGCATTATGTTTAATAAACAGAAGCACAAGATCTAGAGTTCAAATATAAGCTGCTCAAATGAGTAAGAACTGTCCTCAACATTTGTTCAAAAAAATATGCCTTTTGAAGACCTAATTAGTTTTCCTTATTCAACAGTTGAGAATGAAAGGGGTTTCTGACTGGTATGATAAGTACCCCTCCTTCTTTTGAATGTAAATGTAAACAATATTTTCAGGAATTTTCTATAGAAAAATGTGAAAATATACGTTATGTATATTTATATGAACAAATTTACTTACAAATAGCTTTGCTGCTATTTTTGTCCAGTACTGGAGTTTTCACTTCTTGTTCAAGTTCTAAAAATGAAAGAAATCTGAAATAACCATTCCTGAAAACCCATGATTTTGAGTCTTTGGTAAATTTTGACTTTTATAACTAGATAATCAAAATAGAGGATTTCACTCAAGTACCCATCAAGGCTGAAGTGTTTTTTATCCCAAGGTTTCACTATGCAAGAAATTCTGTATAACTCAATGCTGGTCTACACCAGGGATAGCCAATGGGTGGCCTCCTGATGTTGCACTGAAAATTTCCATTATCTCTTATCATTGCTTATGCTGGCTAGGACTGTTGGGAACAGCAGTTTCAACAACATTGGAAGGCCACAAGTTGCCAGCCCTGGTCTACAGGAAACAGGTACTGCACCATGGACTGTCATCAACTCCAAGGTTACAGAGGCATGGTGATCACAAACACTACAACTATGTTGGGAAATTAAAGAAATGTACAAAGATGCCCCCTTCATAAAACTTTTGGTGGTGAGGGGGAACATACGCTGAATTTTAATTTATGATTTATATAATTGCAAAAATAAGGGACAAAGGCTGAACCCTCAGCAGCAACTGTACTATATACACATTTCACAGGAATACAATACATCCAAGTATTTTAATCATATGTCAATCAATAAAACTAAATCCAGTATTACACTGGAAGTCACAATGGAACCCTCTCCTTCTCCCACCTCCTCAGGCATCCAGTTCCAGAGGACTCCCAACCCTTCAGAACTCATTCTTAAAGGTGTACGGTGGATGAATGGATTTACAGCAAGAAGAGAGACTCTCCTGATACTGCTGGATTATGTCATTTTATCAGCAGAAATCCACCACTGGATTTTGCACACACATACTTAAAAGTGTAAGCTGATGAGGAATCTTAGGCATCTGTCCTCCACTCAACAGGATGTGTTCTTTAACTTTAGCATTTTGTGTATAAGTGAGACACCAAATTAAACACCGCTGCTAAATGCAGCAAAATATTTTATTCCATGAACTTACTGAATTCTAATACAATAATAATATTTAACACCTGCATAATGCTTTCAAGTGCTCAGAGCCTTTTTAATGAATCATCTAGCTGCAAGTCTAACCAACAACCCAAGCCAATACAACTACCTCTCACTTTGTAGATGGGCTAACTGAGAAAACAGCTTGTCTAGACCCCCTAATGAATTTACAGAAGAGGAGACTAGAACAAGAACTTCCAAATTCAGAGCTCAGTCTCTTAAACAAGGCCACCTACTCATCCTCCTTTCCCTCCTTCTCTCACATGTATCCAGAAGGATGGGAGACAGGTCTTTGCTTATGCAAAAAACCCCACCCTGGTACATACAAACCCCAAACATTGCGCATCAAATTTCTCCAAAACTAGATATAGCATTTCTTACTGTTCCTCTGAGAAGCTTTAGCAACCAAAAACACCCTTCAGTAATAAGCTTGTTGTCATAGAGATCACAGTTTCTCCTCACATAAACATAGATATTCTAACCTGTAAATTCTTTTACATAGTTTTTTTTTAAATTCATACTCCACAGATTGTAAAAATTGTTTCTAGGAAAATAATGCTCCAAGCTCTACTCAGCATTTCTAGCTGCTTGAAGCACATTGGTTACTGTTCTAAAGTCTTGGTTCATCTTCTTCTTCATCACCATCACCACCACTATCATCAATATCCTACCTGTTCCCCAAAACTGGGACATAAGGTGGCTTCCAGTTTAAGGCAAGTATACTATAGTTCAATTTACAGTCCGATTTCCTACAATTTTGATGTTATTGATTCCAGAAACCCTTCTTGTATAACATACACCTGATATTTGTTTACATCTTTACTAATATATAATAAAAGAGGTCTGAATGCTTTAGGGAGACTTGTCCATATTGTGGTATGATATTCAAAGCAACACAATAGTTTACAATGTGCAATGTAAGAAAATGATGTTGAAACTTTCTGATAAATAACATCAATTAGATTTATAATTACCATTTATCAGTTTTCAGAAGGCAATAAATGGTAATTAAGCAATTGCACAAGTTTGTGTTTTGCTCCTTCATTTGTTTAATTGGACCTCCTCAATAAAGTTCTGCCATTTCAGCAATTCACACATTTTTATATATCCATTTATATATTCATTTAGAGATAATCAGAATCTTTATTATAGCTATTAGGTAGCATAATCTTCTATTTTTCTTTCCCCTGCACCTGCCTTCAGGTTATTTTGTATTCTTTTGCTGTCATTTAACTGAAGCACTTTTTGACACTTGCATTGTTCTTCATTATGCTCTCAAATCTATCTCAGACTCTCAAAAGTCAGTCCAAACAGGTTTGACATTTTTTTTTCCAGTTATGGAAACTTTAGTTCCAAAATGTGGCTGCAGCTCCTAGAAATTCACCTTCTCTGGACCGTAGAAGGGTCCTGTGTATTTGAGAGAAGAGGAAATAGGATGGAGAGAAAAAGATCGTTATGGAGAGGAATGCCTATAAAAATGAATAAATAAAAATGTCTTACTTTTATAGCACATTTTCCTTCGTTTGAAATTTAAGACTGTGATATTTTTGGAAGCATTTACTGTCATGTTGAGTTGCATTAGAATCGTAACCTCAGAGTCTAGTCTGCCAGTGCAAGAGAGTTCCACACGAAACACTGTAAATAGAAAGAACATACATGTATGTGCTTTTAAGAATAAAGTATACAGTCTAAATGGCATGCCACCTTAACTTCAGAGTATTTTTCTCAGCAATATTACCACTACTAAAGCTAAAAAAAAAAAGTATGATTCTTGTTCTTTCCTTCATGTTCTTTGCTCCACAGAAGGAATTCATCAGGAATACAGCATATTCTAAATTTAGTTTTTAACCCCCCCCCCAATGTTTAACTCAATATTAGCTATATATCAATCTGTCTGCACTTGATATTTAATTGTTCATGTCACTATTCGGGCATATATCACTTTTAAAAGAGCATCTTCAAAAATGTTCTGTATCCTCTGTTTGCTAAAAGGAATGAGAATCTTGTGTGGTACATCTCACAAGCTGAGAGCTGTCTCAGACCTTCTTGGCACAGATGATCTGCTGAACTGCTAAGGCATCAGAAAAGTACCCTAACATGAAACATCAAACCAGTCAGCCCCTTCCTCCATCCTTTCATGCTCTAGAACAGAAAAGACCAACACTCGAATAAGCACCCAGTTTCTTGGCTGAATGTGGCCAAACAATCCTGGTTCTCTTTCCTAGGTTAAAGAGAAGTAAAGGTTTCCTTGCCTTTGATCTGCAAAGGTACCCAAAGCATCTAACTGAGTATCAGGCCACCTCTGATCTCTATTAAAAAGGATTTCTTTGCCCCAGAGGTAGTAACTTCAGCATATCACCCACCTCTTCAACAATCCTACAGCTGGGAAACAGCAGCCAGGTGGGCGATAAACCCTTGAAACAGGTGAGAGGAGAGGGAGATCCAGAGACTCTGACCCCATTCGTGTTTCGCTCTTCACAGTACAAGAAGCTTATGTGCATGTAAAGTAGTAAGAACAGCATGGTGTCCCTAGCCACTTAGGGCCCTGAAGCATTTGTTCTATTTGCATTAATAACTCATACTGTTCATCTGAGGTGCAGGGTCAAGAAATTACTAACTGGACCCTGATCTTGAATTCTGTACCAAAGAATAGGAACAAAGTTCACCTAGTATTCATTGCTGTACTGAGAAATGACTGACTTTTGATTTGTCATATTTGAAGATTTCTCTGCCCCTTCTTTTAGCAGCAATGTTTGACATCCCCCCAAAACCTAAGGATGCACACTTTATGTAGAAGCACCCTATGAAGCACAAGGAACAGATGGTAGATGGAAATACATCCATCCTCATGTGGACACAGAAAAACTTTCTACTTTTTGGTGTATGGTGGATGGCAGAATATAATGAAGTCAAAATGGCAATCTCTTGGCAACTTTTTGAATACATTCAAAAAATGAAGAATCAGACCAAATACAGGAAGCTCCCAACTTTTTATGCCCTGTTATCTGGCAACTCACTCTTCTGATGCTTCCAAATTAAGGACAAGTCTCATTAATTTGACAGGAGCTCCACTCTTTCACCAATTCTTCTTGCCTATGGAGGCTCACTTGTAACCACCTGCACATGCATGCTGCTTGTAAAGCAAAGCTGAGATAGAGAAAAAAAGTACTAAGCTGGCTGAGAAACTTTACAAGCAGCACACATGCAGTCAATAAAAAGTGAGCTTCCGTAAGGCCTTCATGCACTACAGTAGATGGGTTCCACTTCTGAACCAATTCCATTTTCTGACAGTGTTCTAATCCCTAACCTGTCAGGTAAGTAGGGGAAGCCTGTAGGGAAATGATAATACCCTAAGCTGCAATACGGAGGTCCAGTTAAAACTATGTTTCAGTACTATATTTTTGAATGTAGTAATGCAGTCCAGCATATTGAGTGATCTGGATGACATAATCAAGGGCACAAATTGATTTGCAAATTGCACAAATTATCAGTTCAATAATAAACAACATGCACTTGAGCAGCATGCATGTTACTAGGTTTACAACCAGGCCCACAAATATTTGTTCTTTCTGTGAAGCACAAAAAGAGCGCAGAATGTAGCAGAAGAAGAATCTGCTTCCTAAGAAAGGATAGGGAATAAGAGGTAATCAAGTATAGTTTCTATATCACAGCCTGGCTGCATTGCTCTTTGATTAGCAGATTGAACTGTACACAACAAAGATAGACAACACGGGCAGAATTCAACATTTCTTCATGTAGATTTTTAAGTTATTTAGCACACAGTATATACAGGGTTTTTTTCCTCATACTTTCACATGTGGGAATGGCTACAGGAAACCTTCCTCACTATGATGTTAAGATTATAGATCCTGCAGCCCATATGAAAACTTTTGGCTGCTTTTCTCTTTTGCTCTCCACCCCCACATGATAGCCATCCAGGATACTGAAGCAAGTACATATAGAAAAATTTTACCCACTATCAGACTATAAGTTTATCAAATGGAAGATTCATTACCAGATAATGTGCGAGGGACTTCTCCTTGGTCAGAAATATTTGCTTGTGGCATATCCATAGCCAAAAGATTATCAACCTGAAATCCCAGTTTATATTCCATCTGTAATGAGATGCAAAAGAAACAAACAAAAAACGAAAACATGCTCAGTAAAAGGATATATAGGTACATTGCTTCTGCATTATTTCTATGATAGATAAATTAATAACCAAACGATTCAAACTACGCTGCTAAGTGGCAACCTGAATAATCTTAGCGTAAATTTTAAAAATCGAACCAGACAGTTGTTCACCACCTCTTTGTGGCAGATATCTATATGCATCCCAACCTTGGAAACATCTGTGTGATCAGAAGGGGTGTGTGTCTAAATGAAAAATACAGGAGAGGGGATGTGAACAAAGCCAATATTGGAATATAACAGTAGGCAAGGGGGAAATGGTTGGAAAAGGTCACTTTCTACCCAAAACAAAAGCCATAGACAATCATATTCAAAATAGCCTGAATATCGATTAAGTTTTATTAAGTTGTATGCCAAATTATCATACTGAAATATTTAAATTAAAAGACAAGTATCCTCTAAAATGTTGAACAACCATTCTTTGAAACTGTGGGCATATTAATCCTTGTTATGGTATGGATTTCCATTTTTGATTTAGAAACAAATCAGAACATGAAGAAAGAAGCACAAACCTGCAAAGCTGAGCTCATTCATGGAAAACCATGATTTGCTAGACATGTGAACTGTTCGAAATGAGCCTCTGTTGTGGAAGAAAGGGCTAAATTTAGCAATCTGAGCACTGTACGACAGTGGTGCTCAGTGTACCTTAGTTCCCTAATTCTAAATCAATTACTTGCGCCTCTAGCTTTCTAGTTTCAGGTGAGAAGGTGTGAGACTTTGCAAATTGCACTGGGCATCCATGGTCCTCTGATTTTCTGCATAAATCCACATTTGCAACTGAGAATCTCCCTCTCTCTTCCACGCAATTTGCTTACCTTTGCCTTAGCATGCCAACTGAAATGGAGGCTGTTTGTCTCTACAGGTACTAGTAGATTAAAGGACAAAGCGTAGTGATTGATAAGGTCATTCCTCACATAATAAAGTTCTGCATCAATACCTAAAAATATTTTAAAAAGAAAAAAAAGGAAAAAAACAGTGAATAACTAAGCTACAGGCACAATCTTCAGTACAAGAAATAAAGATTACATCTGTTCATGTTTAAGGGGGAGGAAAAGATATATTTAGTGTCTGCAAAAATTTCAAAATATATGTAAACCACTTCAGTTAATGTTACAAACACCATAAGGGTTGTAGACAAAAGTGATTCCAGCAATTTTAAAGAGATAACACAAACATGAGCTGCTTTTCTCTTCAACTATGCAGAGACATTTGCAACTTTGTACACAAATCCATATGAAAATTTCATCTGTGGTGAATATTTTAACAACACTTTTGGCAGTTTGTGGCAACCTGGAACCTATGCATTATGATTACAATTTCTCCTTGCCTGTTTGATCATGCTGAACCTATTAAGATATTCAGAACACACACACACACAGAGCAAGCCATGATTTACAGACAGCTAAGGCAGTATCTTGTGACTTAGTCACATTCTTTATCACATGCTTTTGTCTTCTGGAAGCAGCTATTTTCTCAACTAAATCCCAGTAACCTAATAATTGATTTAGCTTTACTGTTTATTGTTCATTAAACATACTTGTTTATCATCAAGGACAGTGAACAATACAGCCGTGACTGCCCATCAGAAACTAAGTAAGGATGAAGCCAGCCTGATGTTCCTTAAGAGTGCTGTTAAACAGAAACACTTGTGTACTCACCAACCTAACTTTTTGGGGTAGTAGGACACACAATATGGTCTCCACTAAGGATCTCAAATTCTGGACAGCCTGTGGCTTCATCTATATGTTTATATTTGAAACCACATAAAGGGAAGAACTGCAGATCTCTACAGGCCACGGTCATAAGGTTAAATAGCAGGTTCTCCAGCACCACCTTCTGGCAACATTCAGCTAATTAGTACAAGAATCAGTACAAAATGATGCCCCCAGACCCTATATTAGCCAAAGGGCCAAGAGGAATATAATTATGGAATACCATTCCCATAGAGACCAGCCTGGCACCAATGTTGGCATCATTCTGATACCGAGTAATAATATGATTTTTTACTTATGCCCTACAAACCTGTACATGGTTTAAACTATTTAACACATTTTAACTGATTTTCAACTGTCTTGTTTTTATCTTATCAGATTGCTTAATATGCACTTATACTCTTTATTTCTATCATCTTAAAATAGTTTTAAACTTGTTGAAGCGATTTTATAGTATACTCCCCTGAAATCCTACAATATAGGCTAGTATGTAAATATTTAAATGAAACAAACAATGAATAAAATATTGAGTAATACTGAAAGATCCAGCAGAATCAACAGGAACACAGGTAATCTACCTGGGTGATTAAGGTTCTTTCTGTCCAAAAACACACTTGAGTATGACAGAATGGAAGAAAGTTTAGAGTTGTTCCCTGCACACACTCACCTTAAACCATTATGTTAAAAAGGAAGGTTAAAAACTGACAATAAGTTATTTAAAATGGTGGGATCCTGAGAAGGTTTCTTCAAAAGAACCCTCTTTCAAGGAAGAATTCACAAACTCTGCTACTCTTCTTGCTAGCTGTAATCGTCTGACAGCAATAATTAGCCAGGGTGGACATATTACTACAAACAAGTTGCTTCTTTCATAAACTTGTTCACATTATCTTGTTGAAAAAACTGAAACACATCAATTAAAGCTAAATACACACATGCCTCAATTGCCTCCTGACAATCTTCCTTCAGCATAGTGACCAAACTGGAAATACTTCAAATAATCTTCTCTGCAAAATGTTTTGCAAATTCATTACAGCACATTTCTAAAGGGCTCTTTCACAGTAGTCTGGGCTCTAGAATGTAACAACTCCTTAATTAGACGAAATTACTTTGCTCGATAAGATTGTCTTGATAGAATGCAAGCACCAATAAACAACCCATTCTCAGCTTTTCTTCACTGCCTTCACTGCACCTGCACGAAATCAGTTTCATCCTAAATCTTTTGTTATTGCTTTAGACGTCTACTAAGCATTTCTCCACAGCTCAGCTCAAGAGAGGACCCATACTGGTGTTTATCCTCATTATAGTATGCAGGGTGAGGACATTTAAATGGTGTGTGTGCATGTATGAAATGTTTTTGTGAGAATGTTGGTTGCCAGAGTATGTGTCTTTATGTGACAGCAGTGTGGCGAACTGAAAATGGTATGTCAAACATTGGGGGGGGGGTGTTTATGAGAATGGCATGAATTCATGTGAGAGTTTGGCTGCACATGAATGAACACCTGCTTTGTGGGGGGAACATGAATGCCTGCCGGTGGTGGTGGTGGTGCTGATAATGATGAGAAAGGGATGGGGGGAACGCCTGCTTGCCTACCTGTCTATTCATGGATTACTCTTTTTTTTATTATTATTCCTTTCACCAACCCCCAATGCAAATAAAGTATGGTGGAAGGAAGTACCAGTATATGGTAAAATTTCCTTTTCGCAACACCCTTTTGCAGTTGTGGATTGCTTGCTCTGTGAGGCAAGAGACTATGCTGATAGTAGTAGTACTGCTAGCAGGGTTTCCTATGTCAGACAAGCTTTTGCTGAGGAGCCAGACTAAATGTGCCAAGCAGCTACTAGGCAGCAGTAGTTAGGGGAAGGGGTTTGACACTGGGAGAGGATCTCTCAGAGACAATGGCAGTGGCACTATAGCTAACATTTGTTAGTACTATGCAGAAGGAAGCACAGTAAACCCCCTTTTAAATGTCTTTTAGCATGAAAACCCTGTGATGAGACAATCCAAAATAAATAAAGAGATAATGCCAGAAGATGAAAGTCCCAGCTCATATGACATTCAATGAGCTACTGGGGCATGGCAGAGGACAAATACAAGTTGCTGTAACTAATTGGACTCCATCGGACTCAAGCTGAAAGGAAGTTCAGCTAACGACATGCACAGATGTGAAAGGAAAGTCCAAAGTTGCATAACACATATAGGAACACAGAGTGTAAGAAATATGAATTGAAGAAGACAGAATTGGAAAACAACAAACAGAACATAAAACATCACAATAATTGGGGTGAATGAAATAAGTGGAAAGGAATGGACCATTTTGAGTCAAATAATTACACAGTGTTTTATCCAGGAAATGAAAATCTAAGAAGAAATGTGGTGGTATTAATAGTGAGGAGAGATGTAACAAATGCAGTCAGAAGACATGATGCAAAGTCGGACTGAATAACAACAATGACTTCAGGGAAAACCCATCAATATAATAACGAACCAGGTTTATGCTTTAACTTACAGAAACAGAATCTACTCTAGTTCCAACTAAAATCTGGAAAAGAAAAAATAGCTCACCAATTAAAAAAACTCCATACACATTCCACTTCCCAAGAAAGGTGACATCTAAGTTAATGAGTACAAATCACAAGTGGCTTGATAACAAAGCTGCTGAGCTGTCAGGAGACTAATTAAAGGCACAAGTCAGATAAAGAGATGTACACAATCATAATGTCAGAGAAAAAAAATACAGAAACATTTCTCTTGAAAAATAACTGGCTGAAAATAGAACTAAACCAAACTATGAGATCATGTGAACATAGCAGACAAAAAGTTTTATAATATGCTGACAAATCCAAACAAGCATTTAAGCCAATGGGTACAACTGATTGCAATACATGTATCCAAAAGGTCTCCTCACTGAAGGAGTGTATTCTGCAAAGAGATCTGTACAACGGGGCAAGGCTAAACCTGTTCGACACACATACATTTAAAAAAAATCTGTAGGGACTCAGAAGTACATTTATAGTTTATAAAATGTTCAGTTAAGTGGAATATTTAAGTCAGTGGTTCTTAACCTGGGATCCGGGGATCTCTGGGGGTCCTCAGGGATGTCACAAGGGGTCTACTGCTGCTAAAGACCATCAGTAATGTTTATATGCAGTAACGTCTATAAAACCTAAAGATAATGCTTCTTGTATCATAACTTTTATGAAGAACTTCACAGAATGTGTAAGTCATTCTTTAAACTTAAGTAACTTAAATGACTACCAAGCTGACGAGAGTTCCCGGGCAGCTAATGAAGTGTATCCATAAAGACACAGCTCCACCTGGTTTTATATTGATATTCTGGTCATAAGCTAATGAATTTATAATGAGAAACTCCTTATAAATTATACCATGGTTTCTTGAGAGATTTTTCCAGTTTATCAACATCTCAGAGAACCATATCCTCAAGACTCTGAATATGCAAAACATGAACAGGGTTGTTGATGACACAGTGACTTGGAGATCTCTCACTATAGGGTCACTGACATGGCAGCAGTTAACAACAACCAAATTTTATTTTGGCAAACAATAAAAATAAAAAAAACAAGACGCACACTGCACAGATCCTCCTGAGGTTCTGGACCCTCATTACATAAGCTCCTTCTACAAATACCACAGCTCGCTCTTGCTAACTGTCCTCACACAGACTCCTCTCATCATCCTAAACACTTGTAAATGAAGTCTTCCCACACATGTTTATTGATATCTCTGCTTATTTAAAGGGAATGGCAGGAGAATGTGCATGAGAGAGACAGAGAGCATGCAAGTAAAAGAATGGCTGTGTGGTTTTGCAAGGCTGATGTGCGCTTGAGAACGGTGAGAGGACCCTGAAGTATTCATTTAAAAACTTTGTGGAATACAACAGAAGCAGTACTAGGAACAAGTGAATGTTGTGGTTCCTGCAGCAGTGCCTGGGTGGAGGAATGAGGCTGAAAATGGCTTAGCCAAGGCCACCTAGTGTATTCATACTGCTGCTATTGTTATTTGCCTTCAAATCACTTCCTACATATGACAATCCTAAGGCAAACCTATCATAGGGTTTTCTTGGCTAGACTTGTTCAAGAAGGAGTTGCCTTTGCCTTCTTCTGAAGCTGAGAAAGTGTGGCCTGCTCAAGGTCATCCAGTGGTTTTCCACAGCTGAGCAGAGATTCAAACTCTTGTCTCCAGAATCAAAGTCCAACACACGGCACAGCTAACACTGAAATCAAAGAATTCCCCACTGCAAGCCCTGGTTTTTTTTTTTAGGCACTACATTACACCAACTTCTGCTATACTACAAATTCTACTTATTAGCCCTCTTTGGGACAAGTCGTACATTTCTCTATACCATTCATTATTTCATCAGACAAAAAAAGTTATTTTATTCACACCTGAACATGCGAACAACATTAAAAGGTACTACAATATTATATGTTTGTGGTGTTTAACTCTTAACACTAGAACAGGATATTTTAGCCCCCTAGATGTATGTTTTATAGGCATTCTGCATGAGCATCACTTGTACAGCAAACAATGTTAAAAAGTTTCAATTACTTGCCATGTTATTTTTTAACCAAAAACCCAAGAACAGCTAGGATAAAAAAGGTCCCTACAACTCTGATTTTTGCCACTGGAGTACTATTTTATCCCAGTCAAGTTAACACATTAGGACAAATAAAGTTCATTCTGTTTTCAATAAACAATGTCGCTGAAATTCAGGTTATATACTGTGGCTGTCAGTAGACTAGGATCATTTACAGAGATGGGCACTGGAATTCTCTCTGGAATCAAGAGCTCTTACTGGTCATGATCAGAGGCTAGTACATGTAACAGCCAAAAAATATAAATATAGTACAGGAAGTACTGTAAGTAAGTATAGTAACTACATATGCATGACCACTGGATCTGTGAATTCTAGTTCTCTCCACAACCTATATACCAGCTATTAAGTTTGCTTTACTATGCAGAACCTGTTTTTCTGCAATTAATGTTTTTTTAAATTATCAGATTCACTAAACTCCTGCTAATGAATATTTAAAATTTCTTATTATTTACAACTAATTCCCATACAAGTATCCAAATAAGGATCTGCTTGTGACAGCTACAAGTCTCCTACTAGTGCGTTCTTCACATTTAGTTTAACATGACCCAGTTGGATTATCATCCAAATAGCTTTTCAGAACCAGTACACCACCACCAAGGTGCTATTCCAGATCATCTAAACTTCTTTCATACACAGACACCTCATAAATTATTTTCACAGCAAACGGCATAATCCAAAACTGCTCCTAAACACTACCTTTTCCTTTTGGTAGCTTGTTGTTGTTGTTTAATGTTGGTGCCTAAAAACCCAAGACTGGTCCAAGCAGTGTAACATGGGTTTCTAGCCACTTTAAGCATTTTCTCAGTTTTGCTTAGTATAACATAGAAAAAGACTAAAAGAAGATCATAAAATCAATAAGGTAGTTATTACAGAATGAAAACTTATTTTAATAAATCAAACATCTTACTGAACAAGTATCTCCACTACAGGCAAAATGAATGGGTGGATGTAAAAAACTTTGAAACCCCATCTCTGATTCTTCTACGAGCAGGTAGTTATGATACATTTTGTATCATACATTTTGTATCATAATCCACATTTACAGGGTGCAAAAACCTTCAACACTATATTGGTCCACATAATTAGGAAGTCTACTGCTGAAGGAAAATGAACAGAAAAGCTGTGTTCATATAAGTTATAAATATCCAAAGAAGAGTCCACTCAGAATCCTATACTACCTAGTAGATGAAATTCAAGAATAGAATAGTGAAACAATTTAATCAACTGGCCTTTAAAAACCTTCTTGGAAATCTGCTGAACAAATTATTTTGAAATTCTTTTGACTTGCTGCCACTTTACGCTAGATCATATATAGACTGCTTACAGCTCAGAGATCTAGTTTCTCATTAATGGATCTTGCCTACTTCAAACAAACCACATGATAAGGCCTGTTTTTCTCCTGTTTCAGATTTTAAGAGGAAATGCTCTGCTTTGTCCAGGCACCTTAAATCATATTAACATATATCGTTTAGCTCAACATTTGGACATAAATCAGAGAATAAATTAAATCAAGCACAGAAAAAGAAGGTGGACTTAAACAGTACTATAAAAAGAGAATGCTGCTTTTTAAAGATTTTAAAGTAACACATTCTGAAGCAGAGACAAGTGAGAGTTTTTATTCTTACTATGAAGGAGCTAGGGAATTCCTGTTCATTACAAAACTGGATCATGTCACTCTAGGAGAGTAACAAAATAGGGTTTTGCAAGGGCCTCTTTCACAAAAGCAGAATAGCTTTAAGTCTATACAGAGTCTTAGAAAGTACAACAAAGCTCTCCTCAATTAACATGTGAAAGTGGTTTTTGTTTACTTAAGAGCAGGTCTTGTGAGAACTGCCTTCTCTGAGAAGCAGAACAGACAATACATGGTTTCATCTTCTGAATGTTTAACAAATTTTGCATTACTATGAGCAATATTATTATTATATTATTATTCATCTTTATTGTTTTCATTATGCTCAATATCTTATGAAGTATTAATTCCACACCCACACACACAACAAATTTGTGTACCAGTTCACTTGCCCTTAATTTTGTCAACAATGGGCAACTTTAAGTAAGGAATATTTACGCCAGAAATTCAAGATATTGCCCACTATCAGCTAATAATTCAGAAGGCTTCAGATGGGAAATATGTACAGTATGTCACAATTCTAAACAAGCATATTTACTCAAAAGTGCACAACACTAATTTGCTATAATGCTTATTCTCTTCTGACTAAAGCAATAGATAAAACACTCAGAGCAACTCTAAGCTTCTACATTTCTGAATGCTATACTATGCTACTATCCACATCTTCTCAACACCATAAATAGCTAATACTAATATTCACTGAATTTTAATATTAACAGCAGAATAGTATACCTCACTGACATAGTTCTACAGGCTGAGAAAACAGGCTGAGAAAACATATTGTGTCCAATTTCTGTTTTTCAACTCAGTTCATCTTACAAAACAACGAGGTTGAAACTGCGTGAGTTACTTCACCTTCTTCCTTAATACTGTTCTTAGCTGGCAGGCAGATGTTCCAGCTTTGTCCCCTTGGACTTTACAGTGTCAAGACGACTAGTATTGTTCCAAGGGAATCAAATGGCAACAATGGTTTGAGCTGTCCATTTTTAGCTTTTGTTCCAGCTCCATCAAGGTCAATGCTGAGAATTTCTTACAGGAAGACATGGAACAGATGTAAAATCCCATATATAGTACTAGACATGCAAAGCCCTAGAAAAAACGAACACAGTGGCAACCAAATTTTCCACTTACCACAGTTCTGTCAAACCAATTCTTTAGAATGTCTTTGTATTTCTCCCCATTTCCTACAATTCATGGATGGCAGTATCTTTTGTTTTTCAAGAACTATTACTGCACAGTTCTACATTATTACCAGGGTTCTTACTTTAACAAGTCATATAAAATACAAAACATTATTAATTGCTTGCACACTCAAACCAACTTGAGGGTGCTCCTGGCTCTAAAAATTGGAAGAACCCCCCTCATAAATCCTAAGTAGATTTTTTCATGTCTTAGAACAGTGAGTAGATACTGGATCCTCTTTTAGTATACAAAGCTGTCTCAGTTAACAAAGCCTCTAACAAAGAAGCTCTCCTTTTGACAAAGTCTTTTTACACCTGGTCTGTTCCATTTTCTTCATCATCTTTTGTCTAGTTGGAAGGTTTTTTTAGCAGCTTTGACACTGGGAAGATGGTGGCTAGAAAAAGACAAACTTGCAGAAGCAGTGTGTCTAAAGTAAACAATATAATAAAGCTTAGGCTGAGAAAGAGCTGAATTCTGCTTTAGCCAATACTACTATAGCAGTGTGAGCCTGCGTACAACAGGCACAGTAAACTGTAGCTACCTCTAGAATTCTTTACTGACCATGCATGAACAGCAAAACAGAGAGAAAAAGGAAGAGTAGACGAGCCTGCCACACAAGCTGCACCCAGCATGATAAAAACAAAAACCATATATCCATAAGTTTGGCCATCAAAGTGGACATCACAAGAAACAAGAGGTTGATGAAAAAGGAAGTCATCCCTGGAACCTGTTGGAAAAAACCTTCAGGTGGTCTCTAGAATGTTCAAAATGTTTCTGTTTAGTATGCAAGGCTTACCTGACCTGGTTATTTCATTTCACATGTGCATATTGTTTAGTTCTGAATGCTGCTCATGTTAACTGCTCATTTTTTATTTTTTATTATTTATTTTTTGGGTAGTGTTGGAATCCATCTTTATTCTTTCCATGTTATTTCTGTCTCTGGTACTAAATATGCTGTTAAAGAAGTAATGCTTAGGAGCATACCTACTTCATTAACTGACCAATATCTCCTCCTCTTTTGACAGTTTAAGCTATACTGCATTTAGGCACTTCCAAATAGAGGATATCTTGCACGCCAGTTACATACCATAAACACACATGACATGGAAACTGAATTGATTTCTCAACTTCAAACGAGTGACAGTAAGACCAACCCATACCACAATGAGAATGCCACGCTGTTGCAAGACTACCAACAGATTGTCAAAAACTACCTGAAATTAGTTACAGGAAAATTCCCAACTTAACTGTAAGGAACACATTTATTGTTTTACAAGGGCACAGACACTACTGAATCTAAACCACAATTTGAAAGGCTACGTTTCAACATCCACTGGAAAACACAAAGCTGAAGCTCTAAAAGTGTTTAGATATCTAAACTCTGACAACCAAAGAAACAAATGACTTTGATAATATATGATACATAGAATTAAGAGTCATAGCTGAGGTTCCAAAAAACAAAGAAAATTCAAGCTGCCCAAGCAGTTTTTTTTGTGCTCTCATAGCTTGTTTAAATCAGAACCATTACAATTTCAATATGTTAAAAAATAGCTAAACAGAACTTTCACATTGTGTATATGTGTGTTCAAGTTGCCTGTTGACTTATGATGGCCTCCACTAATTTCATAGGGTTTTCTTAAACAAGGAATACTCTTAGGTAGCTTGCCATTCCCCTCCTCTGAAAGATAGTCTATAGCACCAGACATTCCTTGCTGGAATCCCATCCAAGTACTAACCAGGGCTGACCTGCTTAGCTGCCACCAGCAGATGGGACCTGGTATTTCAGATAATTTATATAATAAGAGGTACAAGGGATCATTTTTTAAATGTATGTTGGATAACACAATACACCAAAGAACTTCAGAAGAAAATCAGCCTGTGCTTTATAGATTAGAGCAAAGCCTTTGACTGTATAGTTCATGAAAAGCTATGGATTGATCTTTAAAAAGGGGCGTATCACAAAATATTATTATCCTAATTCATAAGCTGTATTCAGGACAAGAGGCCAGTGTTAGGAGTAGGACTAAAACAGAGTGGTTTCCAGTTGGCAAGGAGGTCATACCAGGCTGCATTTTATTACCTTATCTGTTTTACTTATATGCTGAATGCATTATATGCAAGGCTGAATTAACATCCAAAATCCACAAAACAGAGATATCTTTATTGGGTCAACCAGAAATACACAAAATATATCATGTAAGCTTTCAAAGCTCCACTGGCTTTGATCGTCAGATAAAGGTGTTAAAAATCATACAGTAGGTGAAAAAATGCCATGTTAGGTTCTGGACTAGACTCTGCAGTACAGAAAAGACTTGGAATGATTACTAAAAAAGTGCAAAGGCAGGTTTACAGTTGCACATCAAGAAAACAAAAATAATGGCCACAGACAATTTACATAACTTTAAAGGAGAGAATGACAACACTGAGATAGTGAAAGATTTCCTATCCCTTGGCTCAATCATTAATCAAAATGGGGACTGCAGTTAAGAAATCAGAAGACAAGGTCTTGGGAGGGCACTATAAAGGAACTAGACAAGATCCTTAAGTGTCACCATTGAACACCAAAGTCAGGACTGTATAATGCCATCATATTTCCAATTTTTATATACGACTGTGAAAGCTGGACAGTGAAGAAAGATGATAGGAATAAAATCTGTGAAATGTAGTGGTGGAGGAGAGTTCTGTTGATACCTTGGACTGCCAAAAAGACAAATAAATGGCTCCTCGAACAAATCAAACCTGAATTCTCTCTAGAAGTCAAGATGACTAAACTGAGGCTGTCATACTTTGACCATATCATGAAAAGCCAGGACTCACTAGAAAAGACAACAATGCTTGGCAAGATACAAGACAGCAGGAAAAGAGG
Source organism: Iguana delicatissima (assembly GCA_948472985.1). Lineage (NCBI taxonomy): Eukaryota > Metazoa > Chordata > Lepidosauria > Squamata > Iguanidae > Iguana > Iguana delicatissima. The sequence continues at coordinate 369,539 of CAOKZL010000330.1, forward strand.
AAGACCTCCATTCCAAGTCGAGACACTCAAGCAAGGAAGCCACAGCCCTGAGTTCACAAGACCTGAGCTGGGCGGTTGATGACAGGGTGACTTGGAGGCCTCTCATTCACAGGGTTGTCAAAAGTCTAAATTGACTTGACAGCACCTAACAACAACAATAAATATAAATTATATGTAGCTAAGCTTAATACTGTCCCGAGAACGAGGAGAAAGATAAAGAAAAGCCGGCCAAGAAAAACTATATAGATAAGCAAAGATAGCTCTGCACAGCTGTCAAAGTGTGCCAAGCTGCAGAGAACACCTTTAGCAGCAAATGCACTAAGCCAGTAACACTCACCCACTCAGCTTGTAATCTTCTAATGTGGAGGCTCTTTATTCTTTGTTACAAAATATATACAATATTTACAAAGTCCAGATGGCGATCCAGCATATCTAGCTTGCTCTTTCTGGCAGAGCCTTCAGCAACATGCATCAGACAACATGGGCAGTTGTTGGCTGGGATTGTGCTACCTTTATACAGACACTTAGCCAATCCTGGCCAACCCTTGCATTGTCTGCAGCTGGTGCTCATCAGCATGACTCAGCACAAACTAGCTCGAGTCACATTCCTTTCCACAGGTGCACTTAACAATTAAAGCAATTAAAGCAACATGACATTTACACTTATATCACAAAGCATTTTTCTTGAGGTTTAGTCCATCCTTTTCTGACAAATACTACCTCCCATACAGGATCATCATATTACGAATTAAATGTTTATCTATATATTAACTGATCTCAATTCTAATCACATTGACTATTAATCCAAGTAATTTTCATGATATTGGCTCCAAGTAATTTTCATGATATTGTGCCAGAATGTTCAGGTATTTCTCAATTCTACTTCTTACTATATGTACAAAGAAAGAAAGATTTTAATCCAACACTGTGTTGGCAGTTGAGCCCAACACAACATAACTTTTTCTCTCTTGTACCGTCAGACAGCCAAACAGCAAAAATACTGGCGCTAGGAGGTTTCCTAGCCATCCAGTGGCACTTTTGGGGGCACATGGAGGACAGCAGTGGGAAAATGATTCCTTTTACAGTTCTGCTATACTCTGCCAACATAACTCCACCCTTGGATCCTGCCCAAGGAAAGCTCTTGCATTTGGTAGAATCAGGATCCTGTTTAAGGTTTGTTAACAGTGTTACAACTGTTTTTTGATCCTACATCTCTACTTTACTCTGCTCCTATCCTCACAGGTATCTGCATATTGTACACCAATCTATTTGAGGAAGTGAACTGTATTCTAAAACATGGTCATCAAACATCAAGCAGAACACATTACAGTTGGTCACCCATAACCACTGGATCTGTATCCACTGTTTCACTTACATGCACTTCACCCCCCCCACTTGCTCTCCCATGGAGGGGAAAGTAGCCAAAAGGAAGACCAGAATTGAGGTACAGCTTGTTCTCCCTGAGTGCCAGAGACAGCTGGAGGATAAAGAGTCACATGGCAAATGCCGGGGGCTCCAGGACCATAGCAAGTCTTTCCTTGCATTCTTTCTTCCACTAGGCTGCTGGCTCCTACAGTTACCACACCATCTTCACAAATGGAGGCATGGGCAACAGGGGAACAGACTGCCCACACTGAGTTCCCCAAAGCAGTCCCCTTCCCTGGGTGCCAAATCCAATTGGGGGGGTATGTGCCTCTCTTGGCCAAAGTCCATTTCCTTTCCTGGTCAAGAGTGGCAGGTTGCTTCATGCAGCCAGGGTTCTCAAAGCTTTCTTTTGCATCTCCTTCCTCTGCTGAAGAGGTGATGGGGGGCTCAGCTGTGCAGTGCCATGTGTATCTCTTGGCTGAGGGAGGTGTGAGGGCTAGTGGCTTCATGTAGCGACATGCCCCCCTTGGCTGAGGAGGGAATGTGACCACTTCTTCAGCTCAGACAGCCCAAGGTAGCACAGCCCAGTGAGACTTGTGCACCTTCAGTCTCCTGTGCAAGGTGACCACCTTGGACAGGCAAGGATGTAGAGGGGTATGTAGGCAGCTCATCAAGCCCCACTTCATAGCTCCCTGGTGGCACTGCCTCCCTCCCTTGCTGCCTTACCCAGCCTGGGGGGTCAAAATATAGTTTAGTTTTTCATTATCCATGGTAAGTCTGGGAATGTATCACCACAGATATGGGGGCACCTACTGTTATTCCTTGAAACCTGGGGAATACCTTCAGATCTTAAGAGTCCAGTCTGTAGTTCAGATTCAAAATTCAGTAATACCACCTGAGTAATTCGGAAGTTAATAGAATCCTAAAAGCAGCTGTCCACTTTATATACATTTTTTAAGAAAAAAATTCTCCAAATCATGAAAATACTGGGCTTCAGGGGGGAAAAATCAATGTAGTACCATAAATTACCAGGACGTAACAAAATAACACATTTTGCTGGAACGCTGCTGATTTAGAAATATTGCAAATACTTAATGTGTCAAAATACGTTAAGCAAAGATGCTAAAAAACACTAAAATTAAATAACTTACAGCAACATCATACCTGTCCATGTGACTGTTCATATCATGACAACAGCAATGAACAAGATATAACTTCACCAACATCTCATTCTGTGATATCAGTAGGCCTCTCTATCCACATTTGGTAAGAAGATTTCAAATTTGTGGGCATCACAATCAAACTGAAGCCAGTATTACAGTTCTACACACCACAGTAATTAGGTCTCTGCAATCTTTTGTTGCTACTTCAATCTCCACAAAATGATCCTTACCCAACTCTAGTCACATTTTGTTGCATGTGACCAGAGGTACCCAAAAGCAATGAGGACAGGGATATATATTCATGTGAGCTGTGCAGATACTCCACACTCAACCACATCAGCGTTTATGCCGGCACAGTAACGTATTCAATAATCTAAACCAGCAGTAGGCAACAGCAGGTCCAGGAGCCAATTTCCTGCTTCTGAAATCCTCCATGGACAATGACAAAAACAAAACCAGAACTGGGTGGTTCTGTGCTAGTGTACTAGTGACAGAGAAAATCACTAGCACAACACAGCTCTCTGACTTATGTAAAGAGTGAATAACCAAACCTGGAAGCTTCTAGGAGGAGCATTCACTCCTTTTCTTAATCAGAAAAAGGCCAGTCTAAGGGAGTCTGAGGTTATAAGAACAACCTTGAGGTCTACTGGGATGCATTCTGCCCATCTAGATCTGAAGCAACTTTACAAATATATGAGATCAAGTTACAAGGTGAGGGTTTGGGGTTTTTTTTGATTCCAAGATGACTTTATCTTCAAATAGTCTTTAGCACATGGTTATCATTCTCTGCTCAGCTCTAAATCATGGGGCTTTCAGCCAAGCAAAACAATTTATCTGCACTTTCAATATGATTACTTGTTTGTCCTGAATAACTAGCGAATGTATCAATCTTTCACATTTCTAGGCAGAAGGATGTAGATGGAAGTGATTCACACGAACATTTTATACTACAGTTACGATATAATGTCATCACATGTTGATTTTCAGTGATTTTAGGGACATATGATTCATTTATTAAATTTACATCCAGCCTTTTCACTACACACTGTGCTTTATGAGTTAACAAAAATGGAAATTATAATTAAATATAAAATCAAATCAATTTTAAAAATCAATAGAAAACAGCACCTAGCAGGGGAGAAAAACTACTTCAGCACATGTCATCTTAAAAGCCAATGCACATCATAAGAACTCTCTTTGCTGGACCATAACTAAGGCTTGCAGTTTTTGTGTGGCAGCAATACCTGGTTAGTATGGGACATGACTTCCTATTAAAGGTTATCATCATTTCATATTGTTTATACTACTATATTACAAATATTTTATACAGGTATATCTCAGTTAACAAAAGTGATGTGTTTCTGAGCTTTACTTCTTTAACAGAAAGTTTGGTACCAAAGGCAGAAATAGCACAGAAAAGATAAGGACAGGTTCCTACATCACAAAAAAGAAAAGCAGTTCAACACATTGCAGCAACTAATAAGATGTCCATGTGAAATGAAACATTCAGATCAGAAAGCTTTGCATAAGGAAACAAACACTTGAACTTTCTAGAGACCACTTGAAAGCTTTTTCTAAAATAGATCCAGGAAAGACTTTTTCTTCTCCACTATTCATTTTGGTAGATCTATGATTTTTAATATGCTTAGAGTTGCTGGTGAGACACTTATCTGCTTTCCCCATTTCTCTCTGTTTTACTGCTCACACATACCCAGCTCAAGCTTTTTTTGCATTGTTTACTACAGGTACTTTGCCCAACCCAGCACTGAAAGTCTGTCCTTCCAGTGCCAATGCTTCTAAAAATAAACATTCCAGCTAGACAGGATAAGGAAAAAAAAAAGGTAAGGGCTGGTCAAGCACAAAAAGATTTTGTAAAAAGGAGCTTCTTTGTCAAGAGGCTTTGTTAACTGAAGTATGACTGTATTTAAAATTGCTTTCAATTCTACATTTCATACTGTTTTCAATTCTACATTTATTATTCTATTATATCATTTTATATGTTGGTTATTGTAGTTTGTTCCTTCTCTTTTTGTTCTTGGTCACTGACTAAAATAGAAAATCTACTATTTGCTGCCAACAGAAAGACAACAAAGATGGGCTTAGGTTAGTCTCCTCCACAGGAAGATCCAAGTCATATGTCTCTGAGGGCTGTGAGATAGAAAGAAAGGTTTCCGCTAATGACCTTAAAGCCAGGGCAAGTGCCTCTGAGGAAAAGCAGTCAGAGATAGCCTAGTTCTGTAATTAAACATTTATAAATAATCAAAAGCAGCCTGAAATGCTGCTATGTGTCTTTAAATCAGCTCTGACTTAGAGCAACCCTATTTTAAGATTTTCTTCATATTTTCATCAAGGGAGATTTGCCACTGCTCTCCTCTTAAGCTGAGAGAGTGTGACTTGCCTCAGGTCACCCAGTGGGCTTCCATGGCTGAGAGGGGATTTGAACCCTTATCTCCTGGAGTCTTAGTCCAACACTCAAACCACTACAGCATGCTAGTTTTCTAGCTTGTATTGCACCCAGAAATACTTCAAAGTACATTAACGTAGTAACTCACAACATCCTAGGAAACCTTCAAAAATGAATTCTCATATTTGTAAGGTTGTTATAAGAAAGCAGCCAAGTCTAAATCTGCAGCAGCTGGAGAAGCACTTAATTCAAACTAAGAGTCATAGAGGATGAAAGTAGAAATTTCAGTAGAAACAGCAGTAAGCAGTATATTATTCAACAACTTACATGCAGTGGAAAGTAAATTAACCAAAAACCACTGGCCTCATTCAGATACAGAATGCTGAATTAAGATTTGGTGTTCCATGAACAAACCTTGCAGTGCTCATATTTGGATTCAATAAATATCTCCATATCACAAACTAGTTCACTGTAACATCTCAATAAACTAACTGTGGCTTGCTTTTGCGTTGCAAATTGCCCAGCTTCAAATTGCAGCTTATGTTACTTATACTGCATCTGCTAGTTAAGATGGTTCTAACTCAAGAGCATTTCAATGTAATTTATCATTGGCTGCATGCAGTATACAGATGTTTGCTTGCAAAATGAGGCTTTCCTTCTCTCTCCTATCCACTACAGTCCCCAAAATCATCTTCTGTTAAGTTTTGGGATCTACAATGAAAGCAAGGGATGCAATACAGGGAGCCAGTGAGACTGGAGAATTGCCAAAATAGAGGCAGTAGTAGCTTGTCTGCACAGACATTTGGATGCAACTTGACTAAATGGATGTTTTGATATAACAACTTGCAATGTTAAGCTGTAGTATACAACTACATACATACTAGCATTTTCTGAGTTCTCCATATTTCATTTGAAAAGAAAAAAAGGCAACATATTAAGGGTTTTATGAAGGAGTATGTTGCATGATGCAGGCAAATAAGTGACTTTCATAGAATCAATAATGTTCACAAAACATTAGCTGCATAATTTTACAGGAAACTATACCAAGACTGAAAATTTTCACAGTTGTCTTAACTGAGAAATTCTAAGGTATCTTCTGCATACCACCATATACCACATGGGAGGGCAAGAACAACTGATTTCAAACAAGAGTTTCCAGTGTGTGAGAACTGCAAGCCTATACGAAAGTGAACCAGCTATACTGATGAAACTGTTTCCATCACTCCACAACCATAGTATTTCCCCACAAAGTGCAGGCAACTTTAGAGAGGACACATGAGAGATCCATGGTGGTGCTCCCACAGTGGAATCCCTCTCCCGGGGCTAGGCTGCCCCTCCACCCATTGGTAGGCAAAGACCTTTTTCTTTAGGCAGGCTTTTCTCTCTTAACTGATTGTTGCAATGCAGTTTTTTAATGAAATAATGCTGAATTTTCTTCTTACTAGTGTGGTTTAAATGCTTTTAAACTGTTTTAAATTGGACTGGTTTAAAAGGACAATTCAATAAATTCTATCTTTAGCTCTAGCTAAAGATCTCAGGGAGTATGCAGTGAAAGCAATTGACTAAATTAAAATATAAAAATGAATTTTTTTTAAAGGCGAAAAACATACTATACAATATAAAAATAATTTTTTTTTAAAGGCGAAAAACATACTACACAATTTAACAAGTTAAAAAGTTAGATTAAAATTGGTTAAAAGAGTTTAAAGCAGTGGTTCTCAACCTGTGGGTCCCCAGATGTTTGTGGACTTCAGCTCCCAGAAGCCCCAGCCACTATGGTCAATGCTCAGGGCTTCTGGGAGCTGAAGTCCAAAAACATCTGGGGACCCACAGGTTGAGAACCACTGGTTTAAAGTGATTTGAAAGCATGCAAGTGTGAAGGTTTGTGTAAAGCCAATGAGGATCAAAACTCTTTAATACAGGACCAGGTTTTCATTTGGTGCAGAAATGGTGGCAATGTGGTGCCAACTGTGCTTCCAAGGGGACAGTATTACATAACTGGGTTGCCATAAGAGTGAAAGCCTTTTGTTTTTGTTGTGTGCCAAATCATTCTGACTTATGGTGACTTATAGTGTTAAGTAATATTTCATTATCTTTATTACCATGATTTTTTTAAGCTGCATTTTGTTTTAAATTATGTTGTAAGCCACCTTGAGTCCCATGTTGAGAGAACAGCAGGGAATTTTTTAAAAGGGATAAAAGGTATTATTGAGCACTGTGTATATGGATCTATATTACATTCAAATATGTTATCAAACAATCCAGTAAAACAGATCTTGCAGGTCCAGCTCCAGCAGGATAAATATGAGCACAACACAATCTCTTTTGCAAAATTTGCAGCACTTCTGTAAATTCAAGTATAATGACTCCGCAACAAATTTGCCTCAAAAAAGTCTATATTTTTCAGCACTCTTGACCCATGTTGCTATTTCTCATATCTCATTCTCCTTGTTTTTAGGCAATTAAAGCAGATGTGTACAGAAAATTATTTTATTTTTAGTGGATTTATAACGTGAAAGTGAAAAACCCATTTATTCACAAGCGACCTTCTCAATGCCTAACAGTTCACTTCTATCAATTTAACTTTTCCTCCTGGTAGATTAATTCTGGAGATTACTTAAATTATCACTACTATGCTAAGCACCATAACATCTACTAGAGACAAAGAAATAATCATTAGCCCTGTGGCAAGTAATCTCTCCTCCCCTATCCCAGACAAGCAGTTAGGGAAACTGGTAATGTGGGAGATAGAGAGTGAGTGAAGTGTGGCCAAGAGCAAGCAAAGTAAAATGGCTTGTAAATATTGCTGTGAACATATTCCTTCACCATGGGTTTTCACTGACAGTAAAGCTATCAGTGCTAAATACAGTATGGAACACAGTATGCTTCTGAACATTTAGTGCTGTGAATTTGAGCTGAGAGGCGTTGCCGTACCTATATTAGTCTTGTTGGCTTTTCTGTAGACAACTGGCTTGCCAGCGTGAACAGAACACTGGACCAGATAGGTCTTTAGTCCAACTTTACCTGACTCTTTTATTTCCTTATAAGCAAAAGATGTTATAATATGCAGTTTGGGCTGAGGTTTCACACACTCAGTAGCTCTCAAATTAACCCTTTAAAGTGGGAGATGATGGAGAAAACTCCTTTCCCAACCAGGAAGGCAGACGCAACCCACCACACACACCTCAATGACATTTACTCAAACGTTTCAGTGTTGCTGATTTCTAAAGCAACAAATTCTGGAATACAGAGGAAACCATCAAATTATCAGGTTGTTGTTTTAAAACTTGCTCCAGGCAAATCGAGTTCACTTTCCTGCATGTGAGGCAGACAACTGTTCGCAAAGTAACCGCCATCGCCCCTCCTCAATACACACAAAGTAAATACTAAAACTAGCCTGCTTCTATTAAGCAGACAGCAGGATGGCCTTGGCTTTAGGGACCTTCTGTTCTCCTCTTCTCCATGAAGTCCTTCGGGGGGGGGGCTTTGGAGGCTGGGGAGGAGGGGAAGCAAAGCAATGAGTTTCCTAACCTTAGGTTCCCCCCCCACAAACGAGCGAAGAGTAACAATTAACAGTTATTGGAGAAGACGGGATTTTAAAAAATGTTGGAAGCGCTGTGGGAAGTGCTTCCTGACTGTAAAGTTAAAGCAAAGGGGCGAGTGAGTCCCCTCCTCTCCCAAGGCCACGTACTTGCTTCCACCCCTAAATCCAGCGCAGCGTGCTCGAGGCTTTTATAGCGCTATTATTCCACTTTCAACATCCTATGGAGGTCCCTCCCTAAACTGCAAACCCCAGGATTCCACAGGATGCTGAAAGCGGAATAATGACACTATTAACAGGCTAACGCGGAAATGGCCAAGGGCTGTTGAGGAGATTTTTAACCCAGCGAGGCCGTACAGGGAACGAGGGGCTGCCTGCTCACGGCAAGTCTGAGGATCCCTAAGCGCCCCCACCCTACAGGCGCCACTGACCCCACCGCCACCCCAACAGCCTGCCTTGGCCCGCCCGAACGCCGGGGGGAAGAGAGGGCTCGCTGAGGCGGCGCCCGCTACTGAAGAGTCTGCGCCTCCCAAAGGGAAGGGACCCCCAAACACGAGACGGGGCTGCTCGAGATACACACACACACACACACACACACACACGGAGCCGGAGAGGGAGTGGCCCGCTCCGCCCGCCCCTCACTCACCGATGAGGCGTCGCACCTCCTCTTGGCTCATGTAGACACTCAGGCCGGGCCCAGTGGCGGGAAGGGGCGCCTCGAGGGGGCCCCTCCGACCCTCCGCTCCCGCGGGCGGCGGAGGCGACAGAAGGGCGAGGAGGAAGAGGGGACGGAGGAGGAAGCGGCACAGCCTCTCCTCCGCGGTGGTGATGGTGTCGCAGCTTCCATAGCCCCGGCCACCCCGCACCATCGCTCGTTTCCCGGCCCCCTCGGCGGGGAGGGGAACCGGGTCCCGGCCCGCCCGAGAGCCCCCCTCACGCTGGGCCGCCCCTCATGGTCCGGCCGCGCGCCCCCGCGCTCTCGGGGCCGGCATCGTGGGGCAATATCGCCGCCGCCTCCCGTGCGCGCCCGCGCGCCCGCCCGCGCTATTTTTTTTAACCTCTTCTGCGGCCGAGGAGCGAGCGAAGCCCGTCTCGCGCCGATTGAGACAGGCAAGGCCTGCGCCCACAGCCAGCGCGCGTGCGCGCGACCGCCTCTGCCGTCACTCACCGCTGCCTCGAGCGTGCGCAGAAGAGCCCAAAACAAGACGTCGGCTGTCGCAGCCGAGTGGGGATCGTGTTCGCCCCCGAGTGCGTGACGCAGGTTCCCCTTCACCGGATCCAGCTGCGCACCTGGGTTCGGGGCGGTCTCTTCGCCGCGCTTCTGCAGACGTCGTTGGGCTGCAGCTCCCACGATTCTTAGCGTAGCCAGTTAGCGAGGGATGATGGGCGTCGTGCTAAACGCGCTTAAGCTCGCTGTAAAAGAGGGGCCTCCTGTACTGACTTCGAGCTTATGGGTGTGGGTGGGCCGGCATGGTGGAAGTTCGTGCAAGAATACGCGAAAAGAGCCTTGGAATCAGCAGGAGAAAGGTGTCGTTGAGCTATTAAAATAGGTAAAGAGATAGCTATGCTAGTCTGTATCACCATGAAAAGACATAAAGATATCCTCTAGCACCTTTAAAGCTAACAGGGAAAAAAAATCTGGCATAAGCTTTTGCATTTGAGGCGGTGGATTGTTGCAGGATTTTTTTTCTTACTGAAGTAATGCGTAGTTCCTGATTTAAGGCTGAAGTGTGCGTTGGACAAATGAAGAGCAGGACATGGTTAAAAGCAAAATCACTGCAGAACAGGAAAACCATTAATGTCAGTACTCAGTAAGTGTTAATTAAGAGAGTGAGGGCAAACGGAAAACTAAGTGAAAAGAAATGCTACAGTGGTGTACATAAATGAGAAAGACCTGTGCAGCATCATGGAAAACATATAATAGCAGTATACTTACTATGAAAACAATTTTATAGAATAGTTACAATTTACATTGATGAAGTGATTGCCTTTGCTGATGGAATTTTGGATCCTTGGGATGTTTGAAAGTATCATTTTGCATAGACTTACGTTACAGAGAAATTTGATTATTTAAAGGAAAGCTGAAGTTAATAGTCAAGACTACTAATACAGATGTAGTCAAGAGTTGGAGTAGACAAGAAACATGGATGATCCAAGAGACAGGAATGAAGTATAGGTAGAGGATTCAACAGGGTTCTGCTGATGGAACTGTTTCCAACAGCAGAATCAAAATGGGAAGATTCTACCTTTGGATTTTTGGTCTTTGCAAATTTTTGGTCTGTGTAGAGAGCTTTAGAGAGCAGGTAAGAGGGAAACTATTTCTCATTCCTGGCAGACACTCACAAGTATGCCCCAGGAGCACTGCTATCTTATCACCCTTGGTGCCAATACTGGATTTTACCAGTTCAGCCAGATGACAGAAGTTCCATGCTGTGGTTATTCAGTTTTTGGCAAGTACTAATAGACAGGGTTATTCTTTTGGGATCTCTTCTAAATGTACCAAAGTGTACCAAAAGATGTTTTGACATATTTCTTAGTGTGGAGAAAGACCAGATATAACATTGAGAAAGGATGAAGGTGACTCCATTCAGATAGAAGGAAAGGAATCTGAAAATGATTATTAGAAGTGAAATACCTAGGGGAGTGGTTCTTAACCTGGGGGTCCACAGAAGCCTCATGGGCTCTGCGAAGCCCTGCTGCTGGACATGAACAGCAGCAGCAGGGACATGGCAGCGGTATGTGAGTGTTCTGAAACTGCTCCCTCGTTAGCCTTCAAGTCACTTCTGACTTATGGGAATCCTAAGGGGAACCTATCACAGGGTTTTCGGTTTGTTTATTTGTTAAGATTTGTTCAGAGGCGTTTTTTCGTTTGCCTTCCCCTGAGGCTGAGGGAATGTGCTTTGCCCAAGATCATTCAGTGTCTGAGCAGGGATTTGAATCCTAGTCTCGAGAAGCTTTTAATAAATAAGTAAATATTTGAATATTTAAATCTAAATTTAAGTATTTAAATCTTGAGAAGTCTTGGGGGTCCCTGCAACAAATTATATTTAAAGGGGTTCCTGGCAAAAAAAAAAAAAAAGTTAAGAACCACTGACCTAGGGTATATCTTCACAAAGAATTATGAAAACTTGATATTGATCAGAGGCCATAGCATTGGGATGACCTACAAAGTTTGATAGAGTCACTTTTCTAACAAAGTTTATTGTAATTATGGATGGTGGTGATAACTATTAAGATATTTCTTAACTGAATATATTCTGTTTTTCTCAATGCCAGTTGACAGAACAATTCCAGGGACTTAAAGGAACTACTAATAAAAGTAACTGTTGGAAATTATGATAGGAAAGAATTCCAATATGAAAGAACTAGTAACTATGTTTGTAGATGCTAATTCTATAGGATTAGATGCTATATTGCTGTACATCTTTTGAAAGCAGTGTAATTGCCTGTGTGTGCTCAAATACAAGGAGAAATTGTGGCCTCAGTACTTCTATGTTGCGATGCCACCAACTTATCAGTGAAATAATGATATGGAAACAAACTGCACACAATTGGAGGTCGAGATTTTGGAATGTTTATAGCATAGTAAGACTTTGTTCTTACTCCATCAGATACAGACAGTCTCAGAGACTAGAAAGAATAAATAAAATGATTACTGTACAAAGTGGCTATGATACTTTGGAAAAGTTTTGAACACTGAAGCAGCTCATCAAGGGGCAGAAGGGTGATAAAAACTTACTAAATTCTGAGAATAGCACATCCTGAAAGGAGAGGATTTAGTTATAGAAACCAAAATGTTCCAGGAGTGGGTATATGGGATGAAGAAGTATTGGCTCCATACAGACTAGAAAGAACTGAAACTTGTGCAGTGACTGTTTTGAAATCACTTGCAGTAAGAATTGTCAATTGTTAAGCAAATGTGTTCATCACGTAAGCAGATGCCTTCTAGTGCAAGTAAAGTTTCTCATCATCTCTTTCCCTCTGTTGCACTCATGGCCCTAGAATCTGCTTTCAGGAGGTATCTCAGTCCTTCTGAGCAGACTAGGCAAGCAGGAGGAGGGGAAGCTACTCCACTGGCAAATGCTTTTCCATGGGACAGGGACACTATTAGCTTGGACCGGTGATATCCACTATTCAGTTGTCTTTTGCAAGGACTGCTTCTGAAATCATGCCTAGTTGTTCAGGTTACAGGATGGATCTGATAGCTCACACTATTTTCTGCTTGTTTTCCCTGTACGCTTCTCTGTCTCATTGCTCCCCTCTTCTCTCCCATTCACTCCAGTTTCAAGGTGCTGTTTATTTTCCTCTGGAGCTCATAATATGCTTTTTCTCTCTAGACGGCATGGTGCTCAGTCTCTTTCTCAGGATAGTAAAAGGGAGGTAGGGGTATAACGGTGTCAGATATAAAATGCATTTCTATTATTCATCCCTTTTTTCTTTCCCCATCTCAGTGGTTCTTCTAGATGCTTACAGCTTTCTCTTTTGCCCCTTTCATGCTACACAGTTGTAGCATTATGTTTCCAATTCAAGGAGCGTGGCTGCTTTCTATGGAGTCTTGGTACTGGTAGTTTGGTCAAGCCTTGGAGCTTCTTGTCAGAAAATTCTAAATACTCTTCCCTCAACTGCAGACTTCAGGATTCCATAGGATGTTGCCATGGCAGATAAAGTGGAATCATAGCACCAAAAATATGTAGTATGAAAGGACTCTCTGTCTTCACATTTTGGGGAGGGAGCTGTGCTCTGTTTCTGAGCTAAACCCAATTGCTAGTCCTGAAACCCATTAGAATGTATCGCTGAATGCTAAGACTGCACTTAGTAAAGTCCATTGGTTCAACTCTAGTTGGGAGTAACATTTGGGATTGAGGATTTTGTCTTCCTTTGCCCCTTGTCTCTAGATAAGTAGATAAATAAAAGTGACTGTTTGTCTGCACGTTTGTATGTTTGTATGTTTGTCCACATCAGCATATGATTGGCTGTGTGAGGTGAGAAGATCTCATATGATTGGCTGGCTGTGAAGATTCCATGGAATCCTAGCGTTGGCAGTTTAGGGAGGGGCCTTTAGAATTCTCAGCCAGAGAGCTCTTGGACCTCAGGCCAGTTGCTATGGAGATGAGGCCTACCATCAATAAGGATGCCAGAAAACTTTTGAGAGGCATATGTGAGAAAAATTAAGGTGACATATACAACATAGCCCATTTCCACACTGCACTGTCCTCATGCTATTATTCCACTTTTGACATCCAGTGGAATCCTGGGATTTGTAGTTTGAGGAGGGGCATTTAGAATTCTCAGCCAGAAAGCTTTTTGGCCTCAGCAAACTACAAAATTCCAGAAATCCACAGGATGTTAAAGTGGAATAATAGCACTGTAACAGTGTAGTGTAGAAATGACCATAGTTACAACGTCTTCTCGCCTCACACGGTAGATTGTATGGGTTCCACATGTGAGGAATCTTAAAGCTGAAATTCAAAACCAAAAAATGCTTCCAGAAAAATATAAAGCCATTGCACAAATTTAAAAGAAAGGGGGAAAAAAGCCAGTACATCAATGTCACCAGACAACACAGATTGGATTGGAGACTATGGCAAAAAGTTACAGGTACTGGAATAGGCTGGTTGCTATGGAGACGATGCCTAGCAACAAGGAAGAGGACAGTGTATTCCCACAGGAACTCAAGCTCTGTATGTTAACAACTATGAATACAGATTGGATTGGGGAATATGGGGGAAATTTACAGGTACAGAAATAGGCTGGTTGCTATGGGTATGAGGCCTAGCAGCAAGGAGGAGGATAGTGTACTCCCTCAGGAACCCAAACTGTGTATGTAAATAACTCTGAATATAGATTGCATTGGGAAATATGGAGCAAAGTTACAGGAAATGGTGAGTTCTTAAGAGGAAAATAAAAACCCTGGGCAATGCCAGGTAAATACGCTAGTTTGTTTACATATCTAATTTATAGTCTGCCTTTCTCCCAATACAGCATCCAAGGTGGCTTAAAATATGAATTAAAATAAAACACAGTAAATCATTATATAATACTTTAGGGAACCATTAAACACATTATCCAATTAAACCACTTAAAACAGTTAAAAATACATTTTTATTATTTATTCATTTTATTTATGTGTATTTTTTTCCTGACAGGGGCCTAAGGAGACTTATAAAGGCTAAAAACAAGATAATCTGAAAATCTGATAATAGAAGAAAATTAAATCACAATTTACAGTTATCACATTAAAACCATGATTCTCAACCTTAGGTCCTCCAGATGCCTTAGACTTCAACCCCCAGAACTCCAAGCCAGTATGACCAATGTTCAAGAATTCTGGGAGTTGAAGTCAGAAACATCTGGAGGAATGAAGGCTGAGAATGACTACATTGAAATACCATTCAATTTTAAAAAGTGTAAATCAATTTTAAAAAATGCAACAATAATATTAAAAATACCGCATAAAAGGCTTTCTGCAACCAATTTATTATTAAAAGCATATTTGAATAAAAATGCCTGACATTGAAAGGCAGCTTCCGATGGAAGGGAACTTGACAGACTGGGAGTACCCACTGAGAAGGCTCTCTTCTGTGGCCTCATGAGATGGCCCTGTCATGGTAGGACAAAGAGAAAGTCCTCCCCTGAGGATCTTAACTGGCAGGTTCATATGGGGAGATAAGAGCCATATAGGGCTTTGTCGTTCATAACCAGCATTTTGAATTGTGCCTGGAAATGAATGGATAGCCTGGAGAAAGGTGGAATATAAATAAAGTCAATAAAATAACATATCACCATAGCCAGATCTGTCTTCACAAAGAATGGGTACGGCTGGATGAAACTTGGGCGTTAAGGTGTAGAGTTGAATCCCTGAGTTCTTCTAAGCTGTGAGTTGAGATTTCAGGGAGAGTGAAACCCTATCCAGCCAAGACTGAATGGCTGTTTCCTGATTTTTCTTTCTGTTGACCAGGAATGCCTCTGTCTTGCCTAGATTAAGTTTCAATTTGTTTGCCCCCCATCTAGTGCATTGCTGACAGCAGGCACTGTTTCACGGAGACGGTTTCCTTTGAATTAGATGAGAAGGAGAGATAGTGTTTGTATATTGGTGACACCAAACCCCAAAACTCCAGATAACCTTTCCTAGTGATTTCGTGTACCTGTTAAATAGCATGAGTGACAGAACTGGCCTGGGGAATCAAACAGGAATCCTCAGCATCACCTTCTGAGTTTGGCCCTCCAGGATGACCCAGAATCACTGTAAAACAGTGCCCTTAAGTCCCATTCCAGAGAGGCCTTCCAGAAGGATACCATGGTTGATGGTATGAAAAGCCACGGAGAGGGCCTGCAGAACCAATAGCGATACACTCCACCTGTCCAGTTCTTGGCATGGGTTATCCACCAAGGTGACCAAAGCTGTCTCCGTGCCATAGCCAGGCCTGAAACCAGGTTGAAGTGGATCTAAATAATGTTTCATCCAGGAATTTCTAGAGATGGGAGGCCAACATACTAGAATCAGGAAAGGGATATTGGACACCCACCTGTGATTCTCTACTAACTCTCTAGTCCTGGCATCCCCCCCCCCAGTAATGGCCTCACAACAGCCCCTTTTAGACAGGACAGAAAACTGCCTTGCCACAGCGAAGCATTTCCTCTTATCCACTTGGCCAGCTGCTTTCAAGAGCCAGGAAGAACAACAGCCTAGTATACATATCTTGACTCTGAGCTCTCCAAGGATCCTGTCCACATCCTCAGGCTGCCCAAACTGAAGTGTATCCAGCAATGCAGAAAAAACAAGAAGGAAAGGTTACACCCCCTGGACCTGAATCAAATACAGCATCCAAGCTGACATTCAAAGATAGTAAAGATTTTAAAAAATACAAGGAGAAAGCAACATAGTTTCACAGGAGCTAACCCAGTAAAATGCTTTTGTATTGCCTTGGTCTTAGAAGAACAAGCTGATGCTGTGAAGGTTATATGACATATTTCATTCCCTGTGAGGCCAAAGGACTGGGCAATGGGTTATGTAACAAGGGTTAGCAAAAAGTTTAAAAGAGGTGTTACTGCAGTTCCTGGGCCACACTTGGGGTGACATTAGATATCATTTTGATATCAATAATTTGGCCTACTATACCCCTCTGTTCTCCATGTGCTTGCCAGGCCTCCGGACAAGCACGCAAACAGGCTCGGTTGCTAATTGCTGGAATATTCAAAACAAATACAGGCTGGCCAGAAATAGCCAAACTGCTGCTTCAGGAGACTTCAAGGCAAGTACCCTCATAAGGTATGCAAGCAACTTACAAAGAACTCCCTGCCCCGAGCAGGCAGCTTGATTAGAAGAATCCTCCTCTGTCAAGCACTCTGCATTTGCATACTGTCTACTCTGTTGTCAATTCGGACCTAACTCAATCATGCTAAATTCTGACCTTTGTCTGCAGCCCGAAACTCATTGTTTTCCCCAAGTACAGACTAGCCTGTGGCTACATTTTCCTCTTTAAAAACCCCTGATTCCGAGACCTTCCTTGGATCGCTCAGACCGCTCCTGACTTCCATCCAGCCTTGCTGCCGCTGTGCTTGGCGAGCCTTCCCCTCAGTCCCATGTACTGAGACTACGCACCTTCAAACTTTCACAGTGATCTAACCGGGCTTCAGGACAGGTGTAGTATCACCCGAATCAACAATCCCTCTTAAAAATTCCTCTATCCCATTCCAACCTTTATTTATTTAGTTCTCTGCGTGCGTGTGTTGCTTACGTGGTCTGACTGTATTTTAATAAAAATCACAATTATTATTTCAATTCTGTGTGCTCCTTGACTTGTCCTGACCCCGTAGACATTGGGTGAAAGATCTCGCTCCGTTGCCCTGCCTCTCGTATTGCTAGCTTGTGCTCTTGGCTAATTTCCCCCAACTCATATAATTGAGAGCGCATTTAGGTGTCCCTCCCGGGACTCCCAGAAAACAGGGTAACAGAGGCTGTAGATGGCCAGCTGATTCCTAGGCTATAGCCAAGACTTTGAATTTGCTAGCCTGATGGAACTTTCCCAGCACATGTGCTTTACAGGAGTGACTTGGCAGCCCTGACAGACCGTATTTGAGTGTAGGAGCTTGTGGCTCAGGGCTCCCATTCTCTTCAGATTCTTGTCTCTCAGGATGGAAGACAGAAATGCATTTCTTTCCCTAAGTAAAGTTGGATTCTTGATTCACCAGGCTTGGTTTTCTAATTTTTCCTAGTTATGGGGAAAGGAAAATCCCCTTCAACAACTCTGTGTTTTTCCTCCTTCCTGCTCACACAACAGCAGCAGTGCCGTCACAATGGCACCACCATGTACTCAAGAAATCTCAAGAGTGTTTCCAGTTTATTAGGAGAAGACAAAAAAACAAAAACAAATGACCCCACAACAAACTGTCAGCGTTAGCAAAACAAATTATTTTGTTCTTTCTCCATATTGTCAGACATAAAACATCATTCTTGTAAAAAGATCTAAGAAAAATTATTAAGACCAGAAATTGCAATGATCACATACTGTACATTGCTTTTCATAAAAAGCTTCCTCTCATACAGTTTTTAGAAATGATTTAGTGACAGTATGTATATGAACACTTTATTTGAAACATTTTATTAAACTGTTTTGGAAGAACACATTCCATATCCCATTTCTTATGTTTCAAATTTCATTTTTTTTTCTTGGAAGTAAGGTATGGGGGGACTGTTTCCTTCACTCCCAAATTTTTCTCTTTTTTCCTCTGGGCCTTCACATCCCCACTTTCCACTTCCATAAATGTCAGGAGATAGTCTTACTCCTCTAAGTTTTAGTTTCCACTAGCTTTTGGCTTAAGCTGCTGGTACCAGTTTGCCCTGGAAACATTGACCTTTCATCTAATTATAGTTTTAATTCTCCAGAAACCAGTACATACAGCAGGGTTGGGAGGCTGTGGTCCTCGAGGTGTTGCTGAACTACAACCCTCATTATTCCTCTCTATTGGCCAGACTGCTTGTGGCTGATAGGAACTGGAGTCCAACATCTGAATACCACACAGGTTATCCAGCACTGATATACAGGCTCTTTTCCCTCACAGCCAGGAAATTCCTGAATGAACAATGCTGCTCCAGATGGAGCACTTAGAATATATTCTCCAAATGGCCTAATCTAACAAGGACAGTCTCCAGTAATCAACTGTCATCCCACTTTTTCAGATGTTCTAAAATGTCTCAGTTTCTCTTTCCTTCTTCTACTTTTCTCCCTTAGATTTCAGCTTACCTCAGTTGCTGCAAACTGAGTTTAAACATGGTTTCCACTCAGTTAACAGGGGCAAGGAGAGAAGGGGCAGAATCTTTCCCTTCTCAGAAGACACACACAGAAGTTAACTGGCCCAGCATCTCCTAGCTTGTGTGCTCCTTTTCATTAATACCTTTTGCCATGTTGACTATATTATGCTGGTGCTTGGATATACATTTGCTGGTTTTCAGATGTGAAATGTTGAACTGTGTGTGATAATCACCTGAAAGAAAAAAGGGAAGCTAACTCCTAACCAATAGCAAAAACCAACAGACTTGAAAGTTAGGAATAAAATGAAATGTAACATAAGAAATGAATGACAAGAAAGGGTTTGAGAACATGTAGTCCTCTGTATGCTGGTTGATTGCAACTCCCATCACCCCTTATCATTCGCATTGTTGTCTGGGACTGTGGTCAGTTGAAATACAACTACATAGGAGGCCCCAGACTCCTATTCCTGCTGTAAAGAGAGTTGCATTGATATCTTTTCAGGAGAAACAGCCCATATTTTCAGGAATTTTTTTTCTGTAGCAACGAGGTATAGAAATATGCTTTCTTTAAAACACAACATCATGACTACAATTCTTTTTTTCCAGTTGGTAGCATGATAGCAGAGCAAAGATCCAGCCACAGGAAGAAAAGATGTTCCTCATGGCCAGCTGCTGCAGAGAATGTTACCTTTTGAACTATCATTCCCAGAACTCCAATGGCTCTGAGAACAGTAGTTCAAAAGGCAACATTCCCATGTTCTGAGTGGTAGGAAGTACCTCTCTATTCCCTAAACCCCGTACTTTTGTTCTTGCTGCCACTACTGCAGTTTGTACTTAACTAAGAAAAACTAAAATGCTGCTTTGAACATGTTGTCACATAAACCAGTTCCTCCCTCACATGATTGTGTCTTTAGTCACTGCCACATCACTGGCTGCATTTGTGAATCAGGCCCCGTGGTGAGGAGAGAGTGGAAGTTGTCTTAGCAGTGCACCAAATCTTGGATTTGTGTGGATTCCTTCCACCCTCATACCAGGCAGAAAAGCCATCTACTTTCTCTTGCCAAATTGCCATGAGGAGTGGGCAGGCAAGGCATCTTTCTTCAAAGGACAAAGCTATGTTCGTGAATCACAGCACCTCAAGGCAAGGCTTTGTGTTTTCATTACTCCAGTTTCTCCTGAGAAATGTAGGTTATTTGGATATGGGATAGGAGAGCTCTAAATTACTGGACAGTTAGTAATGAATATTAGGCAGATTTGGGATAAGAGCATTCTAGGAGCACCAATTTAAGAAGCTAACTGTTGCTATGCCTGAGCTAAATAAGCAGAGACATGTGGGCTGAGAGTGGAAAAGAGCAGAGCATCTGCACATTATTATAGCCTGTGGTCAGGAGCCTACATACCATTCTTTTGTTTGCCTTATAAGGGGAGTTGTGTGTGGTGTAATGGTGCTAAGCGTGAAAGAGCTTTTTTCTACGGGATTTTGCATTTGGCCCTTGCCTGTGTGTCTATTTCTGTACGTGCCTGGAATGTTGGCCAGACTTCAATGTAGTCTGAATATTAATTTATGCTACATTTCTGAGAGATTTTCATGGTAAATAGATGACAAAGCCATTGATTGTCCTGGCTGCAAGCTGAGCATTGCGTTTCCAATTACACACAATTCTGTTTTGTGTTTAGCAGACTAAAGCATAACTTTAGTAGTGAAGATAAAGCATCCCTTGCTCTCCTCTTTCTCCAGCCCCTAAAAAAAATTTTTGGAGAAAAAATGTGCCCTCCAAAATGCTGGGTTTGTTACCCACTTCTCAACATTTTAAATACAGACATAGACATGTGCCCCCTTTCCATCCTGGCAGTATTGTTATCCCCAAGATACAGTGCTGAAATCTCAAGGAGACAATCAAAATTTTTCCCAAATCTTCTCAGAGTTAGTTCAGCCCACCATGTATTTTATGGATAAACCAGTTATTGCATATTGATTTTGTGCATTATTTTATATTGTATACTTCATTGTTGTGCACTGTTTTGGCATCTTGAAATGGAAAAGGATTATAAATATTCATCAATCTATCAAATACCATTTTGATATTCTATTGCTATTTCCTTTGTTACTGTCTTAGGGCTTTTCCACACTACGCTGTTATAGTGCTATTATTCTACTTTCAGCATCCTATGGAATCCTGGCATTTGCAGTTTAGGGAGGGGCCTCAAAGGCTTATCTGCTTTTCCCTTTTTCACTGTTTTGCTTGTTCATGCATGCACAGTAAGGGATTCTGGAGGCAGCTGTCATTTACCTTGCCTGTTGTAGGCAGACACACATAACTGCTGTAGGATTGGCTGCAGTGGAATCCCATTCTTTCCCAGTTCAAGCTTTATTGTATCGTTTACTGCAGAAATGCTGCTGCAACCTGGCACTGCAGGTCTGAGTTTCTCCAGCCCTCCTTCACCACCTGCCCATTATAGATGCTGCTAAAAAGTTCCAGCTAGACAGAGGATGAGGAAAAAGGGGAGATGGGAAGATTTTAAAAGACTTTAAAAAGGGAAGTTCTTTGCCAGAGGCTTTGCTAACTGAAATATGCCTTTATTATGATCTTGAGGTGCATTTGCAAAATGCTTTACATTTACCACAGAAATCATAATGTATGTGAAACAGGCTTGTTAATCTCCAGGAGATGCCGTTCCGCCATTCAAATGTTACAAATTCCCATAGATTTTGTTTTCTGTTCTTTATTTTGGTGTTTAGTATATGAACAATAAGAATTGATACTGAAACCAGCTCCTAGGCTGTAATAGACGTAACAGCTTTGTATCAGACATGTACTTAAAACAGGAATTAGCAAACACAAGCTTTTACAATATTTTCAGAACTGACAACAACATAGGGACTTGCTCTTTCTTGGAACCAACAAGTCTTTCCAAATAAGTCTCGTGCACAGTTAGTCATATACCCTGAAGACTAGTTAAGTGGTGAGGAACTTTTTGCTGGAGGGCCTTGAATGTCTCAGCCCTGGTCTAGACCAACCAAAAAATTTGTGTCTGCTACTTGTAATAATAGGCACCAAGATATCTTGTAATAATAGGCACCAGGTGGAATGAAGCCAAGGAGCAGGTAGACAGCCGTATTAGTGTAAATTTCCCCTTCCCCATGAGAGAAGGAATGTGTTTGTTCTGCACAGATATTTATCACACAATGTTCAAAGTTACAGGACTCTATTCTTATGTAATTTTCCCAAGCCAATTCTGTGAATTCTGCAGAATTAGAATGAATGCAGACAGGTGAATACTCTAAAAGAAGGCTTCTTTTTTTTAATCATACTTTTTAAAATCATGCTTATAGATGCTGTTTAATTAGTAGTTTTGGAAATCCAAATGTTGAAGTTAAGACTATTTTATTTCCTTAAAAGGTATTAACCAAAATTGAAATTGAATTGAAATTGTTCTGAAGGAAAACAAATTGTTTAAGTGGTAAAAAAAATATCAAAATTAGTGGTGAGGATCCTGTTAAATAAATAAATACAAACATACATACATACATACATACTGCTGGTCTGCTGTAACTATTAACTAAGCGGAGACAGACAAATTCCTTCATTTTCTCAATGATTTATTATGTTTATCCCACCAGAGTCTTAAGATTCTTTGGGAAGGACTTTTTCTCTGCTGTACCACCATCACAAACCCATCTGGAGAGGCCACAGGTCTCTTAGTGGCTTGTCCCGGGCTGTGGAATTCCCTTCCACAGGAGGGCCTCTCTCTGCTCTCCTTTTCTCAGCAGGCAAATAACTTTTTATTCAGACAGGCTTTTAATGATTACAGCCCTCTCTCCACATTTGCAGGTTTGATGTTTGCAAATTTGATTATTTGTGAGGTACACATATGCCTCCCACCCCATTGTCCTCTTCCCATTCCTTTTCCCAGGTGCACATGCCTTCCTTCTCTGTGCTGGGGTAAAAGGCAAGGAAATGGGAGCGGGAGGAATGCATGTGAAGAAGGAAGACATGAATGTGCCCCCCCACATTCCCTTTCCCCTTTTTGCCCAGGTGGGGAGAGTGTGCACTGGGGCAAAAGGCAAGGGTATGGGAATGGGAAGCATGCATGGAAAGAAGGAAGGTGCATGCATGTGTGCTTTCTCCCCATTCCTGTGCATTTTGCCCAGGCACAGAGAAGGAAGGCATGCCCACCAGGGCAAAAGGCAAAGGAATGGGAGGGGAAGCTCTACAAGGAAATGGGAGGGGAAGCATGAAGTGGAAGAGTTACTCACTATTTTTCCATTTTTGCAAGGGTTCTGAGCCCCAAACCCTTGTGAAAGTGGAGGGCCACTATAATTAGTTGCAGAGAGGCTTTTATGGTGCATGTGTGTGTTATATTTTTATCTTTATTGTTATGTTTTTAAAATAATTCAATGATTCTTCAACTGTAATTGGGTCCCATGCTGAGAAAAAAGCAGCATATAAACAAACGAGCTTATTTCTATACCGTTATGCTAACTGGATCTACAAAAATTACATCAAAGCTCAACAGTCCCCCTCCTATGCCCCTCCCAGAATTAGTACCACAAAGCCCACAGCAATTAAAGGCCATTTCTAGTTCTCAAGGGACCAAAAGCTGTCAGTATTGGCAGAAGACAATACCATTATAGCCAGTTATACCTATGAAAATTATACCCATGAAAAGTGTCAAACCATTGTACAGTAAGAAATGTTTTTTTTTTAACGCAAACTTTCAGAATCACTCAGCTAGAAGTGGAGTGGGTTCTGGGTTTGTAGACCAGAAAATTAATGTTTCCAAGCTGCGATTTATTTTATTAAACATGTTTTAACACCAGCTCCATTTCAGCTTGCATCTCATAAAATCTGTCTTGTGAAATGATGAGGAATGTAGTATCCAATTAAGTAATACCTAATTAAAGTATTCCTTGCAAGGCTGTTAATCTCTTAAATAATTTTATTAATTATCATCTTTTTATCAGACAGGTCCACAAATCATTATACAGTATATGGATTTGATTATTTCTGGGTTTCTCTACCCCCTGCTCCCCTACCTTGGGTCCCCCCCACCTGGGGAAAATTTACTTCTAAGCCACTCCAATCAGATTATACAGCCCATTAAAAGAACCGCCTCTTCCACCAGCCACTGTTTGGCTAGCTAAGGACTGCTTGCAGCCTGATTTCTCAGCATAACAACCTTCTCCCAGGCCCCCGCCACCCCACACCCAAGGAAGGGCGTGGGTGAGAGAGAGAAAGTGTAAGGCCACCCTGCTGACTTACCCCCTTTCCCTCTCCTTTCCCTGACCTGGTTTGGACCCTGGACGTCCATTCTGCTCCTTGTGCCTTGGCCCCCTTTCCAACAGATACACACACATTTTGATATTTGTGATTTTCTCACGTTCCCACTTTGTATGGGTCCAACCCTGGCTGATGTGGACGGCTGACTGTATTATAAATTTCTCAGTGTAAGTTTCTTGTTGAAACACCAGAGAATAAAGTTAATTATAATGTAATACTGTGTAAATTCTATGTATTATTTCTATTTTGAATAAAAATTCCTTTATTCTTTTATTTTTCTGATACTCCTTTCAGAGTAATAAATGAGGGACTAGGTGAATGAGCAAATGCGAATGAATGAATCAAATTGTCTTTATTTTAGTCAATGACCAATAAAGCAGAATAAAATCAAATATAATACAGCAGTATTAAATGGTATCAAACAGTAATGCCTTATATACTATGTTACCCTGCTTACTGGGGGTCCCGTGAGGGACGCCTAAATGTGCTCAACTATAGGTGGGGAAAATTAGCTCAGAGCACTACTTTAGCGTTACGAGAGGCAGGGTAACTTAGCAGGATCTTGTAACCCAGTGTCTACGGGGCCAGACCAAGTCGAGAAGCAGACCGGTTTGAAAGTAATGAATGATCTTTATTAAATACAGGCACACAATGTAAGCAACACACACACACAGATAACTAAGGAAAGTAAAGGTGTGAGTAGGATAGTGGGATTTTCAGAGGGATAGTTGATTCGGGTGATACGAAACCTGTTCCTGAAGCCCAGAAGAAGATAGAGAGCAATGCTGGGGTTTGGTGTGGCTCAGCACGTGGAGCTGAGGGGAAGCTCACCAAGCAATACGGCAGCAAGGCGGTCTGGAACTCGGGAGCAATCCAAGGAAGGTCTCAGAATCAGGGGTTTTTATAGGGAGAAGTGTAACTGCAGGCAATGCCTTACTCAGGGACAACAATGAGTTTTGGGTGCGAGACAATGTCTCTGAAAGGTCACAATTTAGCATGATGGAATCAGAGCTGAATTAACAATGGTGTAGCCAGTATGTAAGTGCGCAACGCTTGACAGTGGATGGTTCAGCCTTTGTCAAGTTGCCTGCTCGGGGCAGGGTGCCTTTTGCAGGTAGTGCGCATACATAATGTGGTGTTTGCCGGGGAGGTCCCTGAAGCTGCGATCTGGCTATTTCTGGCTTGTCTGTATTGTTTGAGAATATTTCAGCAGTTAAGTGCCGAGCCTAGTTTCGTGCTTGTCCGGGGGGGCCTCACAAATATGTGGAGAAGGGTGGTAGAATAAGGCCGAATTATGATATCAAAGTGATATCTAGTGCTATCACCAGGTAGGCCTAAACTGCAGTAACAGCTAAGTCAGTAACCTACATCAGCATGCCATTGATGCTGCATGGAAACTGGCTACCTTGATTGCAGTCTGAGAGGACTGGACAACTAAAATATAGAGCTTTTCTGCATTACACTGATATAGTGCTATTATTCCATTTCAACATCCTGTGGAATTCTGGGGTGTGTAGTTTACTGAGGCCAAAGAGCTCTCTGGCTGAGAATTCTGAAGCCCCCCTTCCTAAACTGCAGATCCCAAGACTCTATAGGCTGTTGAAACTGGAATAATAGTGCTATAACAGTGTAGTGCAGAAAGTCAATATAAAATGCTTCCAGTCTTCTAGGCATACTTTATCTAGGCACATTATTATATCTTGCTTTTTAAAAATTTTTTATTATTGATTATAAAGAAAAAAACAGAACAAAAAAGAAAAACACGTAACAGTGAAAACAGAACATTTCAACAAACCAAACTTACATTGTTTCTCTCCAATTCCATTACAATCATATACTTATACAGCATATTCTATATCATACTGCTTATATACTTCTGTTACCTATATTTAGATCTCATTCTCATTATATGTTGCTTCCAGTATTTTTTTTTTTTTACACCTTTTCATTGTAGTCTGAGCAAGTAAAACCTGGCCTTCTGTAATTCAAAAAAGCTGCTGTTTGTTCATCAGCTGAAATATATGGTTGATTAAAGTTAAGAATCATGCAGTCCTCCAGAGGCTATTGGACCCCAACTCTCAGCGTTCCTCACCAGTTGGCTACACTGGTTAGGGCTGCTGGAAGTGGCAGTTCAGTGACATCTGGAGACCGCATGATATCCACACTGACAGTTGGTTAACCTATTGCTGGAACTCATTAAATCTATCATACTGCTTCTGTAGTCTTTTTAATATTTCATATTTTTAACATTCAGCAGGAAAGATCTGGAGAATAACAGCACCAGGGGCCTGGATCCATAGAAATATGAATGAGTTTCTGTTTCCATAGAGGGGCTTTCCTGCCTGTCCTATTCAGGAGTGTTATCCTGTGCACCATTTAGTTGTGTACAAAGCTGCACCAGAGCCATTTCTGTCTTGAAACACAGAGTAAATAACAAGAATTAATGAATTACCTGAAATTCAGAAACCTCATTTTCAGGGCTACTTTGCAAGTCATTTCATCCCTGAACAGTCCAGGTCACAAAATGTGAGAATACATAGTTGTACTATGCTGCCACCTGCTGTTTCAACGGGGTGGTGAAAAATCCACAAAAGCAAGACAACGGTCTTTTCACGAGAGCCAACTTGGTATAGTGGTTTGAACACTATAGACTACAACCCTGGAGATTAGGATTTGATTCTCTGCTTGGCCACGGAAACCCACTGGATGACCTTGGGTGTGTCACATACTCTCAGCCCACAAAAAAACCACAATAAGCTTGCCTTAGGGTGGCAATAAGTCGGAAACAACTTGAAGGCACACAGCAACAACAACGTCTCTTCACAGACTTGGCAATTGCACAGTGGAGTTCTCCCATTTAGGACTCTAGCCAGCATGGAATTCCCTCTTCCAAGATACCCTGTTCCAGTGATTCTTAACATTTTCTTTATTGGGGCCCCCGTAAATAAAATTTGTTGCTAAAGTCAAGATTTAAATATTAAATTTAGATTTAAATATTCAAATATTAATTAATTAATTAAAGGCTTCTGGAGACTAGGATTCAAATCCCCATTCAGACAGTGGGTGAACTTGGGCAAGTCATATTCTCTCAGCCTCAGAGAGAGGAAAGACAAACCCCCATTGAACAAATCTTGCAAAAACAAACTAACAAAACAAAAAACCCTATGATAGATTCACCTTAGGATTGCCATAACTGAGAAGTGACTTGAGAGCATGCAGCAAAATGCCACTGCTAGGAAGGGAGCATTCTCTCTACCAGTCATGTCTCTCCTCTTTGCAAACTGCCTTACGCCAACCCTAAGGAACACCTATCATGGGGTGGGGGGTTGCTTGGCAAGATTTGTTGCTTTTGCCTTTCTCTGAGGCTGAGAGAATGTGACTGCCCTGAAGTCACCCAGTGGGTTTCCATGGCCCAGTGGGCATTCAGACCCTGGTCTCCAAAGTCAGCGTGGGTGCATGCATACACCTGCCATAATGTCCTATTCGTCAGGGACAGGGTAGCAGGGGGTGTGGGCGTTGAAACTGCTCCCTGGTTTGCAAGTGAGGGAACAGTTTTGGCACCCTCACTCCCCCTACTGCTGCATCCTTGTTGCTGCCACTGCTGTTGGTATTGAGTAGCAGGGCTTTGTGGACCCTCTGTGAGGGCTCTGCAAGCCCCCAGCAGTCTACAGACTCCAGGTTAAGAACCATCACCCTATTCCATTCAACCCACACTGTCACTCTTCCTTGGCAACTGGTTGCAGTCCTTGATGAGCTATGGATGGTGCTGTTTTGGCTCCATAAGAATCTATACAGGGAGAATCAAAATACAACAAAACCCAAAATACACATGGTGGTGATATCTTTATTAGAGTAGACTAAAGGCACAACAAAAATTATACTCACTTTCAGAGCTCATTGGCTTCTTCATCAAGCAAAGACAGTATAAATCATACAGAAGAAGAAAAGTGACAGTGTCAGAATCACAGGTTGACATCTTGAGATTTTTGCTTATGGTGGTATTTCAGGTGGCCTTGAGGGAGACTTTTTGGTTATGCAGGGATGAAGGACAAAACCAGTAGAAGGCAGGTAATAGAATTTCCATCTCAATTAGCATCAAGAAAGTAACTCCGTTTACTCAGAGAATCACTTTGCTGTTTGTATTTAAAGGAGGGATGGTCAACCCTGGAGGCTCTAGGAACCAACATTTCCACATGCACTTGGAATCCAGTCCATGCTGTGCTGCCCTCTTGTTGAAGAGGCTGGAAGTCCAGTTCTGGTTTTGGGAAAAAAAATTAAAACAACTTAAAATCAAAACAAGGCACACATGGCCTGTTCATCTTGGGTTAAAGAAGAATCATGCTTCTTATACTGCAATCCCTAGTGCTTTAACAACAGAGAGAAAGAGAGAGAGAAAGAGAAGCCCTGAGGTCCGTAAAATGGGAATCCTGCTTGCAGCCAATATTGCCTTCTGCTGGTAATCAGACCCACCATCCATCAATCCATCCATCCACCCAGCAGCTGAGATCAGTTGATGCTAATTTATGGTGTTGACTTAAATTGAACAACATTTTAAAGTGTCCCTTCAGAATGAAAGGTACACAGTCATGGAAGTTTTGTCTTCATGTGATCAAAACCAGGTATCAGAAGGCACTTGCATGCATGTTTTCCTTCACATGTGGAACCTGCAATAGAATGTTGCAACACAGACTGCTCCACTACCAGCCATGCCCTTTCTCAGTGAGCTCCATTCTATTGGCACTCTCACTCACAAATTTCTTTCCTTCCCATCAGCGCAACAATGATTCAGCATCCCATGTCCACTGAACATAGTCTTCACAAAGCTATTAAGGGATTTCTACCTTTTGAGGGGTTTTCCTTGAGACTTTTCTACCTAAAACTTTGAGGTTTCTTGGGTCTTGCTAATGTTTTGCTCTTGGGCATGAATGGGGTGATTTTGGCAGCATAAGGATCCACACTTGATGAATGAGTTTCCTATTTGTAAGTAAGTTTTCTTTTTGTGTGTGTGTTTATTTAAGTCAATTGTTTAACAAAAATCTGTCTTGTTCTACCAATATGTTCATAGTGCTCAAAGTGGTTCATAGTAAATTCAAACAGCTATAAAATAAATCATTCATAAGAAATAAAATGGGATTAAGCAGAAGTCACAAACATGTACTGCAGATCGGAACAACTGTTAAACAAGGGATAGATTCACTGTTGTTGTTGTGTGCCTTCAAGTAATTTCTAACTTACGGTGATGCTAAAGAGGAACCTATCCTGAGGTTTTCTGGGGCTGAATATGTGATGCACCTAAGGTCATCCAGTGGGTCTCCATGGCGGAAAGGGGAATCGAACCCTGGTCTCCAGGGTCATAGTCTAATGCTCAAACCACTACACCATTCTGGCTTTCATAGATTAACTGTAATTCTTCAAATGATAGACCAAATACTTGTTGGAATTAAAAAAAATCTTAGCAGGTTTCAGATGTCTGTAGACCGAATAGACTTCTCAAGGAAGTCCAGAGCAAGGTTGGTACCCTGACAGTGTCATACACATGTATAAGACCACCTTACACCTGCATATGTCCATTGTTGATTTTTGTGGAAGTTGGTATTCTCTTCCACCCTCCACAATGACTAAGGGCCTTTCCACACTATACTGTTATAGGACTATTATTTCTACTTTCAACATCCTGTGGAATTTTGGAGTTTGTGGTTTCCTGAGGCCAAAGAGCTCTCCAGCTGAGAATTCTAAATGCCCCTCCTTGCAAACTGCAAACCCCAGGATTCCATAGGATGTTGAAAGCGGAATAATAACAGTATAACTGTGTAGCATGGAAAGGCCCTAAAGGTCCCTTGGCTCATTGTTTACCTGCTACTGCCACACACACACACACACACACACACAAAATCATTCCATGTCTGGTGGAAGAATGGTTCTGAAGACCCCAGCTGATCTCATTCTGTGTCTATGTCTTGTGTAGCCAGATGCTTCTCCAATCTTCCCCTCCATCAGCCACAGCATGGCCATTGGGGTTGCGGCAATTAAAACTGTGAGTCCAGGGTAGTAGTGAGAGCACAGATGTAGGATGGTTCTGCTACCTTTCTGGATCTCTGCGCAGGTGTCACCAGTCAGTACAAGAGGTCTCGAACGCAGTGCAGGTGTTGTAAAATAGAACTCTCACCAAGCAAGACCATAATAAACAAACATATCTCAGACAAATGATAGAAACTGTATATAGTCTTTCAAACAAAATGAATTCCAATAGCCCATGTAGATAACGAAGATAAATAATCACACCAATGCAGGCTTGAATAAAATTCCAACAATTCATAACAGAAATTGCAAACACGCATGCAAAACAGCTATACTCAATGTGCTGAAATGAGACACAGAAAGAAATAAAGGCAGACTACACATGACAGCGAAGTCTATGAATGACTACAAGCTGACCATAACTGGGAACTTGTGGAATCATTTCACTGGTCTTCTTCGATGAAATTATTTTCAATATTCAACATGTCGGTCTTCAGTAGTATAGAAGTCCCTCTCATGGTTGTATCAATCCAGTATGTTGGCATTAGCACCTCTGACAACAGCTCTTCCCTGGCCATCCAAGAGTGAAACCATGGGCCAATGGCTCTTTCCCTTGGATTACCTATATGTGCCGGTTTAGAGACTTCTGGAGAGAGTGCCATAGTCAGCAGCTCCACAAGTGAAATGAGAGATCAAAAGAAAGGTAAGGTACACAGCAATAAATAATATTTAATAATGTAACATAATCAAGGAGAGCCAGCTTGGGGTAGTGGTTTGAGAATTGGACTATGGCTCTGGAGACCAGGATTTGAATTTTTGCTCAGCCATGGAAACCCACTGGATTATCTTAGGCAAGTCACACTCTTGCACCCTTAGAGGAAATCAAAGGCAAACCCCCTGTGAACAAATCTTGCCAAGAAAATCCCATGATAGGTTCATCTTAATGTTGCTATAAGTCAGAAATGACTTGAAAGCACACAGTACCAACATAACCAAGACCAAAGCATTTTGTAAAACCACTAGGTGTCAGTATTCTCTAAGGCCCAATTTAAGAAGAAGATGGGAGATGTTCTTGAGAAAAGAATCCTGTGCTGCTCAACCTTTGCATGCCAGATGTTTTGGACTTCAAGTCCCAGAAGCCTCATCCCATGTGGCCAGGGGTTCTGGGAGCTGAGGTCTAAAACACCTAAGGCCAAGCATTGAAAACCACTGCAGTACAAGAATACTTCAGGTTTTCATACAATTTTTTTTCACATGTATAGTCATTAACCATTATATACTTGCCCCATGGTATATAACATAAACAAGAGACAACATGAGGTGGACAGCCAATGTGGCTTAGTGGTTTGAGCATTGATCTATGACCCTGGAGACCAGAATTTGATTCCCTGCTTAGCCATGGAAAACCACTGGGTGACTCCAACTCTCTGCTCCAAGAAAAACCCCATGATAGGTTTGCCTTAAGGTTGCCATAAGCCAGGAACAACTTGAATGCACACAACAACAGCCATTTCCACACTAGACTGTTAATAGCACTATGATTCCACTTTCACCATCCTATGGAATCCTGGGGTTTGCAGTTTTGAGAGGGGCCAGGCGGCCCCTCCCTAAACTGCAAACCCCAGGTCCATAGGATGGTGAAAGTGGAATCATAGCGCTATTAACAGTCTAGTGCGGAAATGGCCAACAACATATCATGTAAGATTCTCATTTTAAAGAGAAATCTCTTTGGGTACGTACTTCCTCAAAAACAGCTGAAGAACCTTTCTTGCTGTTTCGTTTAATGGACAGGCAAGAACCTGAGCAGATACTTCATTGGCTGTCTAACAAAAGAAACTGCTGCAGAAAGCATAAGAAAATAAAAAGAAAATGAAATTATTTCACACAAATCAGCACTGCATAATTCCAGATGGTTCTGAATTTTAGCTCTGTCAGCCCAGGACAGGATAAACAATAGTGAGGAATTATGGGACTTGCTTTCTGTCTGCCTTCTGAGAAGGCTAGGAGTTTCTATCCCAGATACACTGCAGTGATATGGCAATGGTATAAGGTAAAATGCCAGCTCTAATCAGGTCTTCCCAAGTGATTTTTGTTCAATTAATGTACATTATTTCCCTTCCACTGCAAACAATTAGTACATCTTTCTTCAAAGTATAATATGCTATACTGTGAAAAATAACATGCAGTGCATTTATTGCCATTGTGATTATTACAAAGTGTATGATCACATAAACACCTAGTATTATACAATTAATCATGAACATTACACACACACACACACACACACACTA
Source organism: Iguana delicatissima (assembly GCA_948472985.1). Classification (NCBI taxonomy): domain Eukaryota; kingdom Metazoa; phylum Chordata; class Lepidosauria; order Squamata; family Iguanidae; genus Iguana; species Iguana delicatissima. Next base: position 401,855 of record CAOKZL010000330.1, read on the forward strand.
TATATATATCTTTTCTTTTCAGAGGACAGTTCCTGGAAAACAGTTGTACAGATTCTGTCACATGTACAGCAAGGCTATTTAGCTGTACAACAAGAATATTCCTGTGCAACACTCTCATACATTCAGGTTGGTATCCTGTTAGTAGCATACATGAGTAGAAGTCAACATTATTCCAGCATATACAGTGCACCCTCTCCTGACGCAGCTTCCACACACATGGATGTGAGATCATGCAAACCCTCATGTCCAGTTATCATCAATGGATGCTCAGGGCCTGCACCTGTGCCGGCACAGGTACACACACACTGTGTCCATTGAGGATAATGGGACAAAGCATTCACAATTTTTGTTTTACGTGAGGGTTCCTGGAACAGAACCCTGCGTATACAGAGGATGCACTGTATCTTTTTTTTTTTTTTTGGCCAATGAGAGGTTGGTATTCCCTTCCTGCCTGTGGAAAGTACAAAGCCCCCCACTCCGTACTTACTGTAGAGCTGCTCCAGGGCCCCTAGCCATTCCATGTCTGATGGAGAGTGGGCAGCAGGAGGATTGAAGAAGCATCTATCTATGTCAGAAGCAGTTTGATGCAGAGGTCTGAGCATTGGATAGGACTCTGAATCCTTGCTCTGCCATGGAAATCCACTGGGTTATCTTGGATCAGTCACATTCTTTCAGCCTCAGAAGGAAAAGGCAAACCCCTGGTGAACAAATCTTGAAAGGTTCACTTACGTTCAATAAGTCAGAAATAATCTGAAGGTGCACAACAGTAACAATGTCCCTCATTCATCATCCACTGAGATTTCTAGAGGACCTCAGTAAATGAGGTACTGATTTCACCTTTGGCAATCTTCTACTCTCTTCATCAGTCATGGAATGGTTTTGGGGGAGGACCTGTCTGAGGGATTGGTAAAAGCAGGCAGTAGCACGGTAGTTACACATGCAGAACTCCTGTGCTACACTGAACCATACAGGATGCCAGCTTCAACCTGTTACGCAGTATAAATACCACACACAATTGTATTTAAAAGGTCATTTGGGAGGAATATCATACAATGGCTAAAAAGTGCAGGTAGTATGCCCAATGTGCTTCAGCAGGAACAATGGGAGATGCATTAAATGTGTGAGCTGACTGGTTAAAAGCTCACATGTGGTATGTGTGCAGGTCCCATGATAGCTTTTGATCTATAGCTGGACATCTCAGTGACAAACCCTGCAACATTTCACAGAAGAAATGTAGGACATTCAAACATCAGAGTGTGGTCATGATTACAAAAGTTATTAATGGGGAAGAACAGAGGAACTAGAAGAATACATAGCAGTTTGCTTTTGCCTGAACCTATCGGTTCCCTCCACTTTTCTCTTTGCTGCTGAGCTGAAAGCAAACTGTTTCAGCACACTGAACTCACTTTGCAGCAACTGAAGTATGCTGAGGACAAAGGGGGAAGGAAGTGGGAGGAGGAGAGAGGAACTGGGACATTTGAAAAACAGCTTAAAAAGCGGGACAACAGGGATTTCAGACTGTCTCTGTCAAACTGAGGTTATTGGAGATTATGTGGTGATCTGAAGTTAAGAAGGATTTCTGGCCCACAATTCTTTATAACAGCTATTACAAACTGTCTCCCTTTTGCCCTAAATTATATACTAAACTCAACAGCCCTTGGGGAAATAAGTAGTAGATTTTTGTTTTTACTATATTTCTTTCTGATACGTGGAACACTCCTTTAGGCTCAGAATTCTTAATTCTAAGTGTTGATCCTTTGCACCTGGTCTCTGTTGGTAGATCCATTGAAACAGGAAAGTGGATAGTCCTGCTGAAATCTGCCTACTCTTGCTGTATAGTATCGAAGTTCAAAATAAACAATACCTTTCAGTCACTGATTTTTTTAAAAAAATTTCCAATTGACTACTGTAAATTGTCTCTTCTGTTAAAGATATTTTTCAATTGATGCTTAATCAATGTGATAGTTGCATTGTTTCTGTAAGCCACTTGGAGCACTATGTAGAAAGGTGAGGTATGGATTTAAAAATAACTACATATGAATGAGTAATTGATGTTACAATTTTCATACAGCTCACTGCTACAGAACAATGCACCTCCTTTCCAATAGGATAATTAGATTTGCAGAAATACTAGACAAATGCAAGGAAAGCATGGAACCTCATTAGTTACTAAGTTTGGTCAGACCAAGGCATCTATCCAACTAATGATGAATGTATGACCTTGCTTAGACCATTAAGAATTCAGAGGTGATCATGCAAGCCAGGAAATATCTGTGTTGTTGCATTCTAAATCTTCTAGACTAGTTAGTGGCTGTGGGAGCAAGGGAAAAAAGAGCTTTGCTAGATAGATGTTTAATCAGCTATAGAAAAGCTGCTTTATCCAGAGATCCTACATACACAGGATTTGGAAGAAACTACAAATAACCATAACTTTAACTTTTAAAAAGTCACTTTTATAAGTGTAGAGATGTTGCTCCCTAAATAGTAAAAGGAAAAATATCACACAGTTCAAGTGCAGATTCATGCTGTTGTTTGTATTATTGAATGAAAAACATTCGGATGTGAGTTTTGGAAAGGAATTTAAAATTTTAGAGAACCAGGTAAGCAAAGAGCTATATTTTAAAACTTTAACTATAATACTAGTTAATTTATTTTGGGGTGCTCTTGGAACTGTAAGTGCAATTTAGAGCAAGGGTCTAAATTAACTTTTTAAAGGTAACTATCCAGCTCTGTACAGATCTCATTTTCTCCCTATCTTTACTATTTTACGCTTCCCTTCATTTTTCTTGTTGTTTGAGGCCATCATTTGTTTGATCAAGATTTGTTTTTGTTTTTTCTCCCCTAAAATATGTGGTTGTGGCTGCCAGAGTCTAGTATTTGGAGGAAATGGCTGTAAAGCCTGGAAAGGGTCAGAACTTGGAAAAGTTACTTTTTGGGGTTACAATTTTCAGAACCTCCCCAGATTATTCTGAGAGTTGTAGTCCAAAAAGGTAACTTCCCCAAGCTCTAAAAAATGTGAGGATGGTGGAAAAGGATGGGTTTTATGAACCCAGAAATTCTTGAAATTCCTGCTTGATGGTGCATTGTAAGCATACATTGATCCTCAGAGATGTCCACTCAAAAATAACAAATTATGATTGTAAATTTCCCCTCCAATGTTTTTTAACTGAGGATCCTCTGCCCTAGGCATAAGCCAGAGTATTGCATTTCTGGGGATTTTGGCATTTCTGGAAGCAACATCTTGAAGGAATGTGGCCTCTGGCATCTGGACAGGAGCTGACATTCCAGTCCCATGTCCAAGAATGTGGACAGAGTGTTCACTCAAAAATCCTGGCACATGAGTTCATTTACCTTCTCTGTGCTGTGCTGGGAGATGAGGGCAAGAGGAGAAGAATGAATGTTGTTGGACTGGAAAGTGACCATGAATTACAGAGACCCCTTTTGGGCAGAGATAAGTAGGGGTATGGTCTAGCTGTTACCTGCCAGATAATCCAAATGCTTCCCTATGAAGAGCTTTAAAGCATTTTCTAAGTATGGATTCTATACTAGTTGAGAATGTGCCTCCCAACTCTCTCTTTTCCTCTTGTTTCAGATTGCTTAAATTCTCCCTTGTGACAAGCTCCATGGATTGTACTGCTGAGAAAAAACTCAAAGGGCACTGTAACTTTTTTTGATGCAGTTTACATTTTTATTTACCCCTTACTGTGTGTACTTCCATTAAGCTCTCTAGAGACACACTGGCAGAGTATCAACCTTAGTGTGAATTCTGATGCCTCCTTTTCAGGCTTTCATTCAAGAATGTAGACCAAGCCTTTTCAGGTAACTTTCTCGGGAAAGATATGCAAGGTATTTCTTTAGAAGCAGGCAAAGTCAACTCTCAGTCATGTACTAGCCCCCTTTTTTCCTTGGTCATTTTTAGATCCTGCCTGCATGGCCTGTCTCTAACCCTTATTTATCTTGTAAGCAGTTGTTTATCATTATTACCCAGCCAAGTACAAGTAATTCCTCCACCCTTTAAACATATCCCTTGTAAATCAGGGTCACATTCTCTATTTATTTTTAAATATTTGTACCCATAACTTGGGCTGGGTCACAACTGCAGGATATTCCTGTTGAATTTTGTGCAACTATGTTTCACATTCCTTGATGCATATTTGCATTCTTAGGGACTGTTGCTTCCTGTGTTCTCGTACATACTACACATTTTTGGGTTGTGAAATCAGTACGTAAGAATTATTCAGTCAAAGCAAGAGTCTATAGTTCTGTTTACATTTCCATGAATAGCGAGTTAGATGCACATGGAAAACAAGCAACCAGGTCATGGGAGGTGGGGGTTTAGCCATCCCCTGTTGTTTGTCCCTGGCAGCTGGTATTCAGAAGCAGAGTACTGCCTCTGGACACAGAGGTTCAAATCAGAGTTTAGAACAATTACTTGCTGGGATTATGATTCCTAGAATCTCTCAAGATTCTGGGAGCTGTATCCCCAAAAAGCAACTTTTTCAACCTCCACTTCCATCTAGGGCTTAACCAGAAAGCAAAAAAAGTCTCTGGAAGCACTGGGATCTTCTGGTTCTTTTTCTTTTGATTTTATCTGCTTATTCCCAGTTTTGCATCCAAACTTTTTTCTAATATTTTCTGGGTTTCCCTCACTCCCCAACCTTGTGTTCTTCTTCATTCGCTCCCACTGATCCCATGTTGCATCTAAACTCGGACCTGTATTTCACCAATTTCCATTGAGCCCTTTTTATTTTTCAAGACTTATAGTCAAAGGACACACTGTTATAGTGCTGTTATTCCACTTTCAACATCCTATGGAATCCTGGGGTTTGCAGTTTAGGGGGGATATTTAGATTTTTCATCAAAAGAACTCTTTGGCTTCAGTGAACTACAAACCCCAGAATTCCACAGGATGTTGAAAGAGGAATAATAGCAGTATAACAGTGTAGTGCTGCAATGGCCAAATTGTTACCATGCTTTAGCAATATTATACTGTTTAAGCATTAGCATCATTTTCTTTTACTGCTAGCATTTCTCTTTGCCGTGCTTGATCTCTGTGGAATCTGGGTCCTGGAAACAATCATTGTGTACTTGGTGGCAGCTATATTAGCTAGTTCCAGTGTAATACAATACAGCCAGCCAGGGAGAGGAACAATTCATTTGGGCTAGTTTACACAGATCTGGGGAGAGGGCATGAAAAGTCCTTGATAACACTATGGTTCCCTGGAAATACTTTGGGATGGAAAAAACATCATGTAGATCTCCAAAATAAAATTAATTTGTACAGGAACAAAACCTGGGACTTTCAGAGAACTTTTTCTTGAGTGGAGAGGTTTGCTTTGATTCAGTCTGTGTGAATTTGTTCAAGGATAGAAACCAGTGGTGAAGAATCTACAGCTGTGTGTACTAGGAGTGGCCTGTGAAGGTGCCTTCCCCTCCTCAAAGGCCAACCTCTGGACAGGCTCAATATGAGATGTAGTTGCCAGAAGCATCTGTGGTAGTAGAGTTCACGGCACTTCTGGAAAGGGACAGGAGAACCCGTGGCCCTGACTGTTTGCAAGGATATAAATGTGCAAGATGCTGCTGCGAGCTGTTTTTAATTTAACAAGTAATGTAATGTCATTAATGCTTCACATATTGGGAAAAGGAATTAATTACAAGTGCACATTTGTAAGTATTTCCTTCAAAGCTCCAATTCTGGCACAAATAAGGTACTTTCTCCCTTTAGGCAAGAAGCCTTCTGATCCTTTATTGCTTTATGATGGATGGGAATCATGCAGCCTTCCAGGTGCTGCTGAACTGAAACTCCCAGCATTCCTTACCATTGGCTGTGCGGCCTAGGGCTGCAGGGATTTGCAGTCCAACAACATTTCTATTGCAAGCACATGAATCCCATGTCAATCTTGTTTTATCCAATCTGTACAGCATGGTGTACAGTGTTGGACTAGGACACTGCGAGACCAGGATTCAAGTCTCCACACAGCCATGAAATCCCACTGGGTTACCTTAGGCAAGTCATACTCTATCAGCCTTATAGGAAGACAATGACAAGCTGAAGTTAGAGTCAGCTTGAAAACACGCACACATATATACACATACATACACACACACACAGCATGATCTACCCATCCCAGAATTCCCTATCCAACAAGACCCCTGACCATAAGATAACCATGTCTCTCCCTCCTTCTTTCTTTTTTGATTGTATCACCAGATAAAATCCATCAGCTCTAGATTACAGTGTCTGTAACAGATTGCTTAAAACCAATATTTCCTTAACGTAAATCACTTCCCCCACTTTTTAATTCCACCTCTTCAGCATTTCTGCCATGATTCACTCTTTCTCCAGCAAATGGTATAGTGCAGAGAATGCCAAATAAATGTGAGACAGAAACTAATTTAATTCCAAAGAGAAGCAGGGGAAATCCACACTTAGTGTAGCTGAGTTCTGGTTGGACAGCAAATCACTTCTGCATTTCCCAGGCTCAGTTCCAGCTGCAGAGGACACACCCCATACTTTTCACAAGTTCCTCATTCCTCTCACCTGATCTGCTTTGTAAGGCAAAGGTTGACACTTGACTGAGCACTACAGCTGTTTTTAATGTGTGTGCCTCTGCTTTTAAATGGCACTGAGATAAGGGTCAGGGATTTTTCACTGGTTTGATGTAGAGTTTAAACAACTGCTTTTAAGAATGATTATAACAACAGGCTGAAGGCTTCCATAACTGAGCAGTGAGAGGACAATGCTCTGGGAAACAGATACATGGCCATTCCACCACTGCTCAGTTGTGGGTGCCTTTAGCATGTCAGTGGCCTGAATCCCATTGCTTTTTTAATGTTATACTATTCAGGATTGTTTTAACTGGTTTTAAATTGTCAGTTTTTAAATTGAAGAACTATTTAATATATTTTTAACCTTTTAAACTCTTGTAATTATTGTTTTAAGTTGATTTTATTGTAAGCAGCCCTGAGATCAATGGATAAGGGGTGAAATATAAATGTTATAAATAAATAAATGCTTAGTTCTAACTTAAGCAGACTCATTGAATCAGTGGCTGAATGGTGAGTCAAAAGATAAATTCCAGTGATTCATTCAGTCTATGCTAGTTGGGACCAGCAATAGAATTTAGGCCAAAGGTGGGCAAAGGGTGGTCCATGAGCATCATGCAGCCCCCAAACCCACTCTTCTGCTAGATGAAGCCCCCCAATAGTTGCCCAAAGGCCCCCAACTCTCCCATTGGCATGATTTGGGAGCAAATTTGCCTTAAAACTATGCAGAAAGACCCCTAAGCACGTGAAAATACTCCCATGAGAAAATTCCATCTGACACCTATAACCTGTTTTCCTCTGCAGTCTCTCACAAAATGGTGAAAGAAAGTGACAGGATGTCATTTCCTGTTACCATTTTGAGAGGAACTGTAGAGGAAAATGGAAGCATTTGGACATCCTGTGGGGAATGATGGTGGTTCACAAGAAGGTCTGGAGGAAATTCCCTACTGGCCCCTACACAGTTGCCCATCTCTGATTTAAGCCAGGATATCCATACTTCTGATAAATCACTGTCCAAGCTTTATACTGTTATATTTTAGTACCCATGTTTATCTCTTGTGCCTTCCGAGTAACTAGAAGTGTACTTTCATACATATGCATGTTTAGCTCCATGCTGGGAAAGTTTCACTATGGGGCTCCTTCACACCAAGGCATTGTTAAAAGCATGAGGGCGGGAAGGAGGAATCACTAGGCCAGTTAGCAACTTACACAAGGCCACTGATACAGGAAACCCACAAAAGGCCGTATTTTACTCAACCTGGGTATTCAAAGGTGGTCAGAGGAATAGTAAATCCACTCCAGACTTTAGCATGAACTTCAAAGGAACTATGAAAAATGCTATTTGGGGGATAGGGCTGAGCACCTTGGATAGTTCCCTTAAAGTGTGGACTAAACTCAGAGCAGATTTACTGTCCCATTAGCAGAAGATGTGTGAGCCACCAGCAGTTGCCAATTCGTACAGATCTACACTGCAGACTGAGGCCAGTTAAGCAGGCATTTTCCACATCTCCAGGAAATCTTTTTTTTTATTTTTATTAAGTATTTCAATTACATTATTATAAGAGAAAGGAGAGCCAAAAAAGGGAAAAAAAATGAAAGAAATACAAAGGAAACACACAATAGCATATCATAAATATTATCTTCCTTATCTCCCTAATTAAATTATCATATTTCCCTTAATGTCCTGAATTTACCCTTATTTCTTATTTTCATAATTATCCTAATCTTCTAATAGCTTCTACTTTACTCCCCTCCTTTTCCCCTCCCCCCACTTCAAGAAGTGAGTGCTAACATATATCTATTTCATTCTCTATATTTCTATTCTTATTAATTTTGTGAAACCATTAATTTTGCAAAACATTGCGAAACCTCCAGGAAATCTTGAGGCCTACTTAGCAGAGAATTTTTTCCATGCTCATCATACTACAATTCCCCAGGATCTTATGCCAGAAGCCATACTATAAAAAACTGGTCAGGTTTTTACAATGGAGATAAGTCTTCAGGTGCCTACCCTCTGCTGTTGATAAGCCATCCTCTGCTGTTTTGTTTTGCCAGGATTGCCAGCTGGGTTAGACAAGATGAAGGTTTCTTGAAGTTAGTGCAAGACAACTAAGAGGCAGCTCAAAGGTGGTTTCACATTTCCAGTGAGTGCCCTTAAGATAGTAAACCAAAGTATAAGGGAGCTGCTAATGCTCTTCTCTTAGGCCATTTCCGCATGAGAGAGGAGGAGCGGTTCACTGTGTGTCAAGAGCAGTGTTTTTGTTCTCTGATTCAGAAACTGGATTCAGAAATTCAGAAACTGTGCTGTCTGCACCCTTCCTCCATTTATATCATACTACTGTGGAGAACAGCAGTTGGTGCATCCACAACAGCAAGTCTCTGACCGCTCCCATTCTCCTTCCTCACCCTGCCCCACCTTCTCTGATTGGTTTGTTTTTTTTAAAAAACACACACATTTGTAACACATTTCTGTATTGCTGTATTTGTGTGTAGAAATGTATGTTCGTTGATATGTGAAAAAAAACACATGTTTTAACAGTCCATTACCAGATCCATTCTCTTCCCGCTATCCATTTAACACAGGAAGACAATAATTTCAGCAGCCTGTCCTTTGGTGGGTGGAGAGAGATAGGGACAGAAAGGATGGAAGGGACAGCCTGGGAACGCCCATAGCTGGCCACTTCTGCGATGTGAATCGATGCTACGCTTCTGCATGTAGGCGAAAACTGAAGCAGAGCCGGTTTGGGAGATATACATCGGAATTTTTCCGGTTTTCACATACAGCAGTTTCGCATCTCTGTGAACCGCAGTGAACCATTGCTGGAGCTGAAAACATGCAGAACCATGAGGGAAACTACGATGCTAAAATGGTACAATGTGCAGACTGGAGGGTAAGAATTCGACACTGCTACGATGTATCAACCTCATGCGGAAATGGCCTTAGAGAAGCCAGTTACCTGTAGCCTGGCCAGATTATAGGCTTTCCGTGTGTTAAGAGCCATGCATGAGTACAGGGCACCTTGAATGTGGCACATATATATCATAACAGGGATGTGCCTACTTTCCTCTGTGTAAGAGAACAGGTCTCTGCTCCTTGCTTAGAGTCTGAAAATCTCCATGATCTGTAATGGGGTTTTCAGATCTCTTCATAATCAGGTAAGAGGTTTTAAAAAAGAACAGGCACAGAGAGGTAAAATGGAGAGAAGTCTTGATCTTAAGGTTATGTAGTTTGCATGTTGTAAGATCAAGTCTCCAACCCTTCATCGCGCCTCCCTACATGATGCAACATTTTGCCTGATGAAGAAATCTGGTAGTCTTGAAAGTGTGCACACATGCTTGTGCCTTTTTGTCGTTCTAATAAAGATATCTGGCATTATCCTAATGTGCAGCTGAATACTATTTGCACAGGAAGAAAATTAAAAGTGCAATAGGAAATAGTATTTTATGCAGCTGACAATATGGGTTTAAAAACGCTATTTCTTAAAACAAATAGATGAGAAAAAGATAAAGCAGCAACACTGAAATGACTAATGCTACCTTTCAGTCTTCATAAGCTTTTATTATTAGCTTCTATTTGGGACTAACTACTTGACTAGTCAAAAACTCATACTGAATAGTGCATACTGCAGTTATATGCTGGCATACAGAAGTTATATGGCAATACCAACACGGAATAGAAAGCTACATTATTGTTTCATTTATCATATGATATACTTATCATATCAACATTACCTGTATTTCAGGATGATTGCACAGTCTCAGTTTTTCTAAGTTTTTGATGCATATTTAAAACATGCTTCTGCTGGTCTCCCTTGTTTGAGTACAACCTAAAATCTTTTTCTTGGACCACATAAAGAGTGTGTATTAATTTGTATATTATGTATTCTATACCACATATATGTTATGTTCTATTGATGTACAGGCCTTTGAAATGTTTGGGCGCAGCATATAAATATTTGTAACCAAATTTTAAGAAATTATACAAATAACATGGATTTTGGAATTTTTCTTATGACCCAAAAAACCTCCTCTGCTTTTCAAATAAGACAGTGTATATGGATGCAATCATTGTGTAGAAAAAAAGACAGTCTTATGAAGAATGGGCCTGTGAGGCTTAGACAGGCTTAGTTTTGAAATGGCAAAAGCAAGGGTGTGCCAGGGGCCACATGTGGCCCTTGAAGGCCAATTTGGTTGTCTCCCACTCCTCCAGACTCCCTGGACCATTCTTTTGCTGGCAGAAAAAACGCAGGGAGGGCCAGTTGCCTGTCTGAAAGCCTCCAGAAAGGACAACTCATCTTTTAAATAGGCTGCAAGACCCCTATGCAGTTTTTAACAAATTGTTTTTCAAAACTGAATGTGGGTTTTTGTGTGTGTGTGGTTGTATAGTATTTTTGGTAGTCCATGAGACCCTTTGAGGGTCCTGGTGAAAAAAATTCCATTCACTGCAGCTGCACATCCTTGTGCTAAAGCAACAAAACATCACTGGAGTAGGATCTGGAACCCAGGATATTGCTAGATTTCATGTGGTCACTTCAAGGCTGTTCTCACATGAAAAGATGGGGAATACATAGGCATTTAGGATTAGACTTGAAGGAAATGACAGAGACTGTTTATGGGCATGTTGCATTAAGATAGACTATAGAGAAGTCTTGTATCTAAACTGACAAAGAATTTAGGGGTTGATGAGCATCAGGTGGCTTGAGAAAGTTACTTTTTGGATGGTAACTGCCAGAATCCCCTCAAGTATTCTGGAAGTTATAGTACTAGAAAGGAATGTTTCTTAGTCCTGTTGGTTTGGGAGATTAAATCTTTTTTGGAGTGGTGAATGGGCTTCAGTGGGCCCCTTAGCAGAATTTCCTCTCCATCTTGGATTAGAGTTATACACATATTTTAAAATACTGTTATTGTTTTTCTGGAAGAGAGCTATCCCTTCAAGGGTGGGAGCATGCAGCCAAAATGAAAAGCCTGCCTGCTATTTTTCCGGCTTATTTCATTTTCTCAGAATTTCCTCTCTTGCTCCCCCTCCATCCTCCCCCCCCAGCAACCAGATTCAACATTTTTTGACAGCTGGAAAAAATAATATGTTTCTGTTGCTATAGCAATGCACTTCTAAACTTTGGATGGGCTCAAAGGAATGCCAAGAGCTCTAGGCCATCCAGCAATCATTTGAGGAGAAGCTGCTACAGTTTCCATAGAAGACCATCCAGCTTGGTCAATGGTTTGGGTGTCCACGCTGAGCCTCAGTGCAGGTGGGCGGTGTACCCTGGACATTGGTGCAGCTTCAAAACCACACTGCGTGATCCCAAGGCTGAGTTTCAAAGAGAACGTTATGACTTCATGCTGTATTTTATGCAAAAGCAAGAGGGGAAAGACTGCATGTTAAGGCAATTAAAACGTGGGTGGATATATTCTTCAGTAAGTGTCACTTTTCACCCTCGGCATCTTAAGTTTATATTTATGTCCTTGACACCTAACACTGCTCCAGGATTTTATTACACTTTTCCACCACCCATCTTTTTGAGTACACCCAGAAGGATTGTAATAGACGCCATGCTGACATGACATGAAAGCTATTGGAAGAAATGGCACAGCAGTTCTGTAGTTTTTAATTTTAAATACAGCTCCTGGTTTTAACATACTTAACGGCCATATTCCAGGACATCTTAGGTTGCTTCCCTGAGAACCCACCTAGATGAAGGCTCAAGTTTTCATCTCTGTGTCCCTCTTAATCTGAAATAAAATGGGTTATCAGGAACAACTGTTTTGGAATTCCACCCAAGATTAGGGACTCCTTTCCCCAGAAAGCCTGCTTAGGTCTCTATCACACTACATTGTTATAGTGCTTTTATTCCACTTTAACTGCCCTGGCTGCATCCTTTGGAATTCTGGGGTTTGTACTTTGGTGGGCCACTGGAACTCTGGCTGAGAATTCTAAATGCCTCTCCCTAAACTGCAAATCCCATGATTCCATGTGATATTCCCATGGCAGTTAAAGTGGAATAATAGTGCTATAACAGTGTAGTTTGATTATGCCCTTTGTATCTTCATTTAATGGTTTTTACTATACTGTCACGAGAAAATGGTTTGAGTGAATGATGTGTTTATCATATGATTTGAGGATGATTTGTGGATGCTAGACAGTAACTGTTATCTCCCTACGTGAGCTTGCCCAAGTTTTAAAAGCTCCGAGGAAGGCTTTCTCTCAGGTCATTTCTGTATGGAGGGGCAAGCCAGTTTTGGGACAGAATGGCAGTAGCTGGCAGGTTGTGCCTGCATATGATGTTGTCACCCACCCAGTGCCACCCCGTCCCCAAGCATCATGCTGGCGCATTTTTTGCAAACTGGAAAAAATCCATTTGCACTTACCATTACGTGGCACTCCTGTCTTTCCCGGCTGTGCAGAAAACATGGAAGCGCAATGGCAACACTTCCTTCAATAGCGCAGCATGGAAAGGTGCCTGGTTGTGCTACAGAAGAAAGGGGAAGTGCCATCATTCTCCCTTCTGCAGGGAGATGGTAAGGTGCAGAGGGAAGCGTTGTTGACATGCACCCTTCCAGACCTGAGATTGCAGCACAATGAGGTGGAATAATATTGTCACGCAGAAATAGCCTCAGTCCTACCATTGTTACAGGAGAGGGGCTGGCAGCTGACAGCTCCAAGGCGACAGAATTCCCTCTCACAGGAAGACTTGGTGCCTGTTTAACTCTCTTTCTGTTGGCAGGCAAAAAACTTTTAATTTGGGATGGACTTTGACTGTTATCAGGCTGTAGCAAAAGGGTCTTTTGACAGGGAGTGCTGTATTTCGAATGTTATTAGTGTGTTTTAAATGTTTTTAAACTGTTTTAAAATTAAATTACTTTTTAATGAGATTATTTATTCAGTGTTTTTTTAAGAAAACTTTTGTATTATAAAGGGTTTTTGCTGTATTTTGCTTTTAACCTGTGCTGTAAACCAACTTGGATCCCATACTGGAAGAAAAACGAAATAGAAATTAAATAAATAAATGCTAATTCTGTGCTTTCTGTGCTGGATGCCATTTTTGAAGATAATGCTCTTTCGTTTCATATTTGTTCTGATACGATATTTTAGTGTTTTGTTTTGAAACTGTGATATCTAGCTATCTTGAATGTTCTGATAACAGGAAGGCAGTAGGTGTGTGTTTAAATTAATCTTTTCAAAATTCAAAGGCATTTTTATATGATTACCTGTTTAAATGTGTTTTAACTTTTTCATTATCAGGTTTCTAGCATTGTCTTGTTTTAGCATTTTTGAAAGGTGCCTTGAGTCCCATGCAGAGAGAAAGGTGGTATATTAATATAATATAATACAAATTTTTGCCAGGTCTATAAATTAAGACCTATGTTTGGATGCCATTACCATCTCAGTCAGAGATGAGGAACCTTTGCGTGGCCAGATGTTTTGGACTTCAAAGCGAAATATTTTCTCAGAAAAAAAAAGAAGTGATGTGGGGGATGGCAAAATGGAAAAGTGAAGATGTTAAAGAGATTAATGCAATCAAGAATACAAAGTAAGAAGAGCTCTGCTGGATCAGACCAAAGGCATATTTAGTTTAGCATTGTATTCCTACAGTAGCAAAGGAAATGCCCATGTGATTGAGGAAACCATCTTATCACTGTTCAGATTCCAATGACTTGTTGTTATGTTGTTATAGTCATTCTTAAAAGTAGCTTTTAAGTTCTGCAATAGCCTTTTTGATATCTTGCAGTGACCAGAGCTATATGCAATATTCTGTGAACAGCTACATGGTAGATTTGTACAAATATTTTAGGATGTTGACAGATGTGTTTGCAGTTTGTGTCCTATGACACAGAATAGAATCGGCCTTGTTCTCAGGAATTGTAAAAAGGATCAGCGTTTTCATCAGGCTGTTCACCACAACTCTCTTTCCTGGTAAGTCATTGGCAATTCAGATGCCCAATTAATGTGTGTGTGCGCGCGCATGTATGTGTGCATTTAAGTTTGAGGTTTGTTGTTGTTGCTGGTACTTGCTCTCAATGTGCTTCCCTTCACAGTTGCTTGCATTGAATTACATTTGCCATTTTGAAGCCTATTCCTAGTTTGGAAAGATACTGCTAGAGGTCTTTGACATAGATTCTTTTCACTATCTAAACAATTTGATGTCATCAGCACATTTGGCCACCTCATTGCTCACTCCTAATTCCACATCATTTATTCACAAGAAATAAACCCATGAGTCTCCAGTAAAGATCCTCAGGGGACTCACGGTTCATATTGCCCCAGTGTGTCCCTTTATTTCTGTGCTTTGCTTCCTTTTTAAAAACCAGTTACCAATCCATAAAGGAACACAGTATCCTTCTCAAAATGAAACTGGTGTATTCATTTCCCATTCAGCCTCTTTCCACCCTGCTCCCATTTGTACAATCTACAATTTCTTCCTTATAACCAAGAATGAATCTACCTGAATTGGTTGCTCTCTAGCTGCTGTCAGCTTCCCCCGAGGGCTGTGCTTACAAGCTGTGCTGCTGCTTTTTTGACATCGAGCACCAGCAGTCGGGCTGTATTCCCACTCAAAATAATCAGATCCCTTTTGTGCAGGCTTCCTTTGCCCCTACACTTGCCCATTGCTTAGCAAATCTGAACCCTTCCTCTCTGTACCACAACTTTGTTTATATATTGATCAGAATCCTTGAAGTAATACAACTAATGAAACCTCTGAGTATGTCAGTACAGGTACATTTGGGGGAACTGCTCAAGGAAGTATGCACAATGCCTCTTGTCCCATGGAAGGCTTTGAGAAACACTTCACTGTGCCCCCTCCCCCAGCCACTGATAGGGTGCAGGCCTGGGTGGACTCAGGCATATTCCAGCTGCCCTCCTGAATGTAGAGAAAAAGGAACAGCCTTACACAGGGGGTGCAATCTGTACTGTCTTTCCCAAGTGCGCAAGAGCAAGCAGGGTACACCTAGGGACTACTGGGAGCAGTGAGGGATAATATATTTCACAAGCAGGAGTAATTCATGTTCACAAGCAGAAGGGAAGCAACAACCTGGCCTACGCCCCAAGTTCCAGCAGAGAAACAAAGCAAATTTAGTCTTCTTTGGTAAAATCAAATGAAGTAGTTTTACTGACAAATATTAATGTTTTTATAACATCTTATGGAGAGAGGCTCCGTGACATGTAATTTTCAAACACAGAGGAAGGAGAGAATTGCTGGCCAAAAATGGAGGATGAACTAACTGAGACTACATAAGTGATGGAGGAAAAGATGAAAAACAGTGTGATTAAGACCAATGAATAGGAAATAAAGTGAGTACATGTGCCTAAACTCTTAGAGCGCCATGCAGACTAGCAACTACTGAGGATAGGCATGTTAAAGTTACTACTTTTAACAAATATATCCCCTCAGTTGGTCAGTAGCCAGGAGGAGAAAGCTGTACTTGCCCTCCTCAGCTGCTACTGAGCAGTCAGAGAGGAAGTGGGGGCAAAGCAGCAGCCTTTCTCCCATCTGCTGATGTTATATGTTTGCTAGTAGAGACTTAGGTCTTCTGCACAAAAGGGCAGTACATCGCACTGGCATCGTATTCTTGCTGTTACATCTGCACATTAAACTGGTTAGTATCAATATTTCCCCTGCGGATTCGCACGGCTTAAGCTGTTAGCGTGATTACTATTGACGTAAAACCGATGTATTGTAAAACCAGAAAAACTCTGATGTAAAGCACAAAAACTGGAGCTGCATTTCTGACAACATGTGGAAGGTGTACATGCAGAGGTGGTTCTCTGTGGGCGTTCCCACCTTTCCCTGGCATCATTTCTGTCTGTTTCTGTCTCCGCCCCTCAAACACAGGGCGAGTGCCATTGCGTTGCACAGACTGCTGGAATATGATGAAATACGTTGGGATCCGCAGGATGGTTGCTTTTCAATTTCTGGCTATCTAGACCAAAGATTTCCAAACTTTTCATGTTGGTCACACACTTTTTAGACATGCATCATTTCGTGACACAGTAATTTTACTAGCAATTTTACTAGCAGTTTTACTAGCTAATACATATAGTATCAGCTAGTAAACGCTCACAGAGAACCATCTCTGCATGTACACCTTCCACATGTTGCCAGAAATATTCTGATCAATATTTATAACACGTAATATACATTTCCAAGACTCTGGTGGGGGCTCGTCTTCTGTAAGAAGGAACTAAAGTACCTCCGCTGATACGTAACAATGTTTTTTTTAAAAAAGTTGACCAATCAGAGTTGGCAGTGTGGAGCAAGGGAGGGAGTGGGAGGAGAATGGGAGTTTCATGAGAATTGACGGAGCGGAAGCAGAAAACGATTTTCACCACGTTACTTCAACAGAAACCAAAGGGCATGCAGATAACAATCTGATAAAATTGGTGTAAGTCGAGTTAAAAAACACCGCTCACAACACGCGGTGAAACGCTCCTCCACTCTGGTGTGGAAATGCTCTTACTCTCTGCCAGTGTGCTTACAGGTTCTCATCTTTAAGACTTCTCAGATCTGCCTCTCTGGAGGTGGCTGTGTATGGGGTACAGCCAGCATTTTGGAACGGTTTCTTGGAGATCATGGCTTATAATCTTCCTCTTAACCACCTAAATCTGGCTGCCGGGACCTCACTTTTGCTAGAATGCCAAATCAGAAACAGTAAGAGCTCTTGTCTGGTTCAGATACTTAGGTTCTATCACCTAAACCTCATAATCTATAGCAGTGGTTCTCAACCTGTGGGTCCCCAGATGTTTTTGGACTTCAGCTCCCAGAAGCCCTGAGCATTGACCATAGTGGCTGGGGCTTCTGGGAGCTGAAGTTCACAAACATCTGGGGACCCACAGGTTGAGAACCACTGATCTATAGCAATGAAGAGTCTGACAGGTTTGATATGCACAAGGGACTACAGTTTTCATTTATTAATCTCCAAGAAGGATCATCAACCTGGTCATAAATTAAATCTGAATACCATGTTGTTGTTAATTGCTGTCAAGTTGACTTCAATTATGGCAACCCTATTAATGAGAGAACTCCAAATCAGCCTATTATGAACAGACTTGCTCAGGTCTTCAGACTCAGAGTCATAGGTTCCTTGAGTGAGTCTATCCATCTGTAATGCAGTCTTCTCTTTTCTTGCTGCTTTCTACCTTACCAAGTGTTATTTTCTTTACTAGTGAGTCATGTCTTCTCACAATATGGCCAAAATACAACAGTCTCAATTTAGTCATCTTGGCTTTTAAGGAGAGTTCAGGCTTGATTTGCTCAAGGATGTGCTTGACTTTTTAGCAGTCCATGGTATCTGTAGAAGTCTTCTCCAGAGTACATGTCAAATGAGTTAATTTTCTTCCTACCAGTTTTCTTCACTATCCAGCTTTCACAACCATACATGGAAGTCAGAAATATGATCGCATGGACAATCCTAACTTTAATATTCAATGATATATGTTGGCACTTCAGGATTTTATCTCGTCCCTTCATAGATGCTCTTCCTGGTCTTCTTGTGATTTCTTAACCACATTTTTCATTCTGATTAATGATTGGTCCAGAGTATTAAAAATCTTGAACACCTTGCTATAATCTGTAAAATACAGGTTGATTTTCTTGTGAAAATTTGATACACTCCATCATTATCCAACATATGTTTGCATAAGTTGTGGCTCTTCCTTTCCTGAACCCAGCTAGGATATCTGGCATTTTTTGCTCCGTATATGATAAAAGTCTTTGCTGTAGAATTTTACAATCACTTTGCTTGCATGGGAAAATAATGCAGTGGTCCTTCGGTTACTGCAATCCCTGATGTTTCCTTTCTTTGGGAATACAATGTATTTGGAGCTTTTTCAATCTGTGGGCCATTCAGATTTGTTGACAGATTTTAGTTAGAACTTGAGTAGATTCTGTGTCTGTACGTTGAAGCATAAACTTGGTTTATGATTATACTGATGGGTTTTCCCTCAGGTCATTTATATTGTTTGGTCAGACTTTGCATCATATCTTTTGACTGTTTTAGTTACATCTTTCCTCAATATTAATGCCACCCCATTTCTTCTTAGATTTTCATTTTTCACTTCCTGAGTAAAACACTGTGCAATTATTTGACTCAAAATGTCCCATTCCTGTCCACTTTAGCTCACTCGCCCCAAGTATAGCAATGTTTATATGTTCCATTTCTTGTTCCACTGTGTCTAGCTTTTCCTAAATCAGGCTTGTCACATTCCATGTTCCTATAATATGCAGCTTTGGACTTTCCTTTCTTTTTGTCTCTGAGCATGGCAACAACTGGATGTTCTTTCAGCTTGAGTCCAATGGCATCATTAGCCACAGAGCTACTTGCAGTTGTCCTCTGCTATACCCCAGTATCTCACTGAGTGCCCCAGTGTCTCACTGAGTTACTGCAGTCCCTAGTGTCCACTTTGATGGCATTGGAATATATATTGATTGTTTCCGTAATTGTTGACAGATTTTGGTTAGAACTGGAGTAGATTCTGTTTCTGCAGGTTGAAGCAACTCTTTTGGTATGCTGTCTGTTCCTGGTGATTTATTTCTCCCAAGTGTTCTGAGTGCTGTTTCCATTTTACTTTCTAAAAAGGTATGTTCATCTTCAGATGGTTCTTTCTTGAATACATTTGACATCCTTTCAACTCTTTTATGCAGTTTTTGGGCTATTGTTTCTATTGTCCTCTCATTTCTATTTTATTTCTATTTTTATTTCTGTGTGATCATGTAATATGCTCCCGTGCTGGTTGTATAGCATCTTGGTTTAATTTTTTTTTTGATTTCTTAAAAGAAGTCTCTTCCTTTTTTTTATTGTCATTTTCTATGTATACCATTGGTTTAAAAGCAAATCTGCATTGATTAGGGAATCTAGTGCCCTCTCTACATTTAGACACTGTTCTTCTTTATAAATGCGATGAAAAAGATTTTTTCAAGAATGTTATATGCTGGTTAATAATAATGTTATATGCTGGTTAATGATTACATTACCAGTTTTCCATCATAAATCTTAATAAAGCATGATAATTCTAGAATGTATTTAAAAAGGTTGGCTTTGGGTTTGTTTTTCAAAATAAAATTTCTGTACCAAGACATAATGAATGACTCAAAATTTATTGGAGATTACAAAATCTGACTAATGGGCTATTTTGCTTCTGGAATGAAAAAAAAAGTTCTTTCATTGGAATGTAGCTCATCAGAAATAGCCTGGCTCCTTGCTTCAGATATGTCCTAAATATGAGCTTGTCATATTGTAGAACAAGTTAGGTATTTAATTTGAGCTGCCAACTTTGATGATGTCTTCAAAATAGTTTGTCCTGCCCTATGGATGGTAAGTCATTCAGCCTTTAAATTGAAAACAATGTACATTCCTACTGACATGCCAGGACCAGTGTATCCTTTTCCCATTCAAATTAAACTGCCAGTTTTTACTATTAACGAAGACAGAAAATATACTTCATAAATATACTTCATAGTAAATGTACCATTTCTGTCTTACAACATAATAGTTTATGTACCATTTCTGTCTCACAATGTCGGTATACAATTTTGTATACAATGGTATATGTACCATTTCTGTCTTACATCGTACCATTATATGTACCATTTCTTTCTTACAATATACATAGGCAACTGCCAGGGATTGCCCTTGGACTCTCTTACCACATCCCCTTTAAAACCTTTTAAAATTTCTCAAAAAATCCTCCTTGTCCCTTCGGGGCTATGTGGGGGCAATTCTATCATGTTTCTGCACCTCCTTGAGCTGTTTAGATCCAAGAGAGGCATTTTTTTTTTTATTAAACTAGGAAATAAGTTGGAAATCAGCTTTCTAGGGATTTGAGGAGGGGGTCCTTGTGGGCATTAAGAATGAACTTAGGGAAGCTGCATGCAGCTGATGGACAGCACTTCATCCACCCCATCTAATATGTATCCAGTTTCCTAAACTTGCCCTCAACCATCAATGGCCCTATGTGACTTTTCCCCCTTCTCAGTCATCAGCCAATGTTTAATTTAGATGCTGGGGTAGCTTCCCAAGAAACAGACCTTTTACCAGGGCCAGCCCTACCATTAGGCAGCATGAGGCATCATCTCAAGCAGCAGAATGAACAGGAATCACACTGTTAATTATTTCCCCAGGGACAGGGATGCATGAGAAAACATTTGTTGCCCTGCCTCAGTTGGCGAAATGCCGTGGGCCAGGTCTGCCCTTTACACTTAGGTCCTATGGAGTTCAGATTGCAATGTGGAAAAGTTGTAAACCATTTGTGACTGTGAAGTGCTACTAAAGTCGGTCTAGCTATTGTTGCTTTTGCCTTTTACAAGGAATAATGTTATCATCCCAACATTTTGTGACTGTGTTAGTGACCATACTGGCTGAGGGTAGGGTTGGCAATTCATGATCTTCCTGAGGACCTGAGGTTTCCAGGCCAGAACCTGAGACCTAGGGATGGCTCACTTGGAAAATAAGACAGAAATCTTAAGTAAAATGGCTGTTCCCAATTCATGTGAAATGAGGGGATTATTCCTTCTTACTTACTTAGAGAGGCAGGATAAGAAACATGTGACCTAGCCAGAAGGACGACGCACAGCAGAGAGGAGGATGAGCTCTGGCACCAGAACACCTGGGAGGAAAGGAAGAAACTAGCTAAGTAATATACAGAACCCCTGAGGAGCCTCTGCAACTTTCAGCAAAAGATCAATGAAACTTTGCATATTGTAGCAAGGCTGTTTCTCTCCTAGATGAGCCAGAGATTTGCACATAGCCCTTTCCTCCTGCCCAGAGCTGAGCCCCCCAAAACTGGAGAATTTGTGTCCTCATCTCCTATCTGGAGATGACTCCTGAAAACTAGAGAGTCAGAGCCAAACCCTGAGATCTGTCAACCCTAACCAAGGGTTTTGGGCAGTCTAAGTCTAAAAAAGCAAAATTTGCAAAGTCTGGTCTTGCCTCAGATTGTGCTTGCATGCTGGTAGTGAATATGTTCTCCTTCTTTTATAGCACAGAAGAAGAATTCCTTACATGTTGAAATCCACCGCTATACTGTGAAATATCACTCAGCTGAAACTCTGCCAAACCAAGCAATGGTGTGTCAGTGAAATAGTACAGAGCACCACATAACTAGAAGTGTGAAGCGGAGAGGCAGAAACTGACTCAAAACCATCCAATGAAAATTGGATTTGTGGCAGTGGTAGAAGGATTTAAGAGAAAAGAAGCACAAAGAAAAGAACCTGTTCTCACATCCCAGGTCAGTGCTTTAGCCATTGTGCCTCCTATTATCTGAAGAAACTTGCCAGTCCTACGGACAATGTGAGGGCCTTGCAAAAAAGGGTTCTGTTGTGTCCTTTGGAGGAGATCATGGATGTGGTAAGTGTATTTGACATCCAATACATGCAAGTGTATTGATATCTCAAAGTGGAGAGACTACAAACACTAACTTTGCAGCACAATTGACATGGCAGAAAAACAAGCTACAAAGCTTTGGCCCTCCAGATGTTTTCATTTACAACTCCCATCAACCCCAATCAAGCACGACCAATTCAAGGGAATTGGGGAGCTGTAGTCAAAAACAGCCAAAAGGCCAATTCTTCCTCTATCCCTGAACTATATTAAGCACATTGTGGTACATTTTCATCCATTATCAGAATGGTACACCAAAATACAAGTGCAAGAATTGGGCACTCTGTAGATGTGCCATTAGCTTCAAATACAGGCTGTTTTGCTGTGCGGCCTCTAAGAACTGGCCAAAGGTAGACTTTAGCCTTTAGTAAGTAACAAATAAACAAGTGTGTCATTTAGCCCAGGAATCCTCTCGTTGATCAACCCAGCTCAGAAGACCTAGGTTGCTACTTTTCTCTCTGCCTTCATTCACCTGCTGCTGAGCTGATCTCAGATACGCAAGAAATGTCTAGTCCAGGGCACATTGGACTCATCTTCCCAGAGGTCAGTTGGTGCTACGCATCTTTCTTCATCACAAATCAGATGCAAATGCTTTGACCTAATGAATCTTCTGAACTTCATGTTCCTTAGGGAAATAACTACATATCCCATGATGGCAATTATTTTTAATAGGGGCCATATTTTGAAATGACTTTGGGCAGCATGGACTCTGATCACTGATCACTCCCCTGCAAGGTAAGATTGGGCAAAAAGGGCATGCTTTCCAACTGCCCCAATTTGGAAGAGGCAGTCCTGATTAATCCTCTGTCGTCCCACTTTTCCAGCTGCTTTTAAAATATCCTAGTTTCTCTCTCTTTCCACTTTACTCCTTTGTCCTCAGTTTACTGCAATTGTTGCATTCAATTAACTTAGCAGGGAGGAGAGAAGGGAACAGAATCTTGCACTTTCCAGTAGGGTCAGGCAAAAACAAACTGCTGCAGCCTCTCCTAGCTTGTCTGTTCTTTCTCATTAATCATTTGCTTGGCCACTCAAGTCCTGATTTTCATCTGCAAAATACTGGAGAGTATGAAAGGAAAGAGACTATAGTTCCACGGAAACACCTCTGGTTAGCAGGCAGAAAGTCCCAAATTCCATCCATTACATCTCCAGGATTGTTTTGTAAGAGGGTGGAAGATTAAATAGCAGGTGATGGGAAGATTTCTGTCACTACTCAGAACAGAAAAGATTTCCCCAACTAGGAGCTGGAAAAGATTTCCCCAACTAGGAGCTGGATTCAACTGGTTTTTTTTTTCTTTTTAAAGGAACCAGAAATGTGGACAAACACACTGTTGCAAGACCGACTGCAGACTGATGAGTGAAGACTGCAAACTAATAACCATACCAGCCTCCCCTCCCTTCCATTCTCTCTTCCACCAGTGCGAGATGGTGGTATAGCCATTAGTCTCTTGGCAACTTAGGCCTCTTTTACACTGCGCAATTGTAACATTTGGATACTATTAGTTGCCATGGCTACATCCTACAGAATCCTGGGATATATAGTATGGCGTAGCACTAGAGCTTTCTGACAGAGAATTCTGGATACTTTGCAGAACTACAAATCCGAGGATTCCATACAGTGGAGATACGGCAGTTAAAGTGATATCAAAGAGCTATAATTGGGTAGAGACCTAATAAGTTTTATGTGGCATAAGCTTTTGTAGACTACAGCCCACTTCATCAGATGCATAACGTGGTTAAGCATATATAAGCATATATAAGACAGCATTTAGCTAATGGACAGTTAGCAGTGCAAGATGCTAAAACAAATTTGACAATCATACTTCAGGTGTATCGCATTTCTATGCCAGGAAATATTTCCAGTTAGCCTTTCTGTTTGCCTCTTTTCATGCTCTTTTTACCTTGAAAAATCCCTCTTGAGTTTCGTGTTTTGTGTTGTTTTTGATGACAGTCACCTGCAGGAACAAGTAAGGCTTGTTACTTTGGAGAAGCTTAGCTATTCTGAGTGTTAATTTTGAACCACCCCCTTAGAATGATCCTACAAGTCTGTGGAAACACCTGAGAACAGGTTCATTTCCCCTCCAGACAAGGTGGGGCCACAAAAGCAGTGACTGCAATCTTGCTCAATGGACACCCAAGCATTCAAAGCATTCCAACGATTTTCCAGAGGTTAAACAAATAAGGACTGAATCTGCCCCCAGCCTATGGCTGGAACAGCCCTTGTTCAGTGCAGACAAAATGGCGGAGTATATTCTAGAGCCTACAGGAATGTTCTCTCTTGAAGGAGCAGCAGATCAAACAGCAGCTGGCAACAACATATGGAGGGGATGGAGAAAGGTTTTCCCAGGCCTGAACACATTTTATCAGAAGACAGGGGAAACAATGAGCATCCTTCCTACCCAGGGAATATAAAGCATTTGTTTTAAATAAGATATACATACTACCACTCGTGTGGAGGTAAAGAATCCGTAGCCTTCCAGATGTTTTTGGACTTTACTCTTTATCAGCCCCTGTCATCATGGCCAATATTTGGAATGATGAGACTTGGACCGTTTCTGCACTAGATTGGCGTTGGCAGTTTAGGCCCCTCCCTAAACTGCAAGCTCCAGGATTCCATAAGATGTTGAAAGTGTAATAATGGCACTATAATAGTCTAGTGCAGAAATGGCCTTACAGTCCAACAGCTGCTGAAGGACTACACATTCACAAACACAGCATTAGTCAATGAAGACTTAAACTACAGTGTTTATTATCTTGTTTATTCAAATCTAAGTCCCATTGACTTCAATTGAGCTCATACTCTGGTAAATACATATAAGACTGCAGCCTTAGATACTTAAACATACACAATACCCACAGAATAAATTCATTCCAACTAGGTTTGCTATCCATACGTTGCCAGAAAAGAGGAAATGTATTGCCTCACAAAGAGGACAAAAAGGGTGTACATTTATATATGCTTGTGTGTGTGTGTGTGTGTATTTATGTACATTTAAGAAGTTATTGCAATTATAATAGAAATACAGTTCACCACCACCATAAAAAAAAGACTAGACCAGGAATGACTGCTCACTCTGGCCATTTCCATACTACATTGTTATAGTGCTATTATCCCACTTTTAACATCCTGTGGAATTCTGGGGTTTATAGTTTACTGAGGACAAAGAGCTCTCTGGCTGGGAATTCTAAAAGCCCCTCCCTAAACTGCAAACTGTAGGATTCCATAGGATGAATGTGGAATAATAGCACTATAACAGTGTAGTGTGGAAATGGTCTTTGTTATCCAGGTGTTAACTGTTCAGAAACAATGCCCAAACTCTGCTCTTCCTTCTTATTGTTCTTTTATCTTTAAAACAGATGCAAATTGGACAGTTCTTCAAACAGAACATCTGGAAACAGAGGTCTATTCTCTGACAGGCCTTCCAATAAAGGACTGTCCTCTATAAAAACCAACCTAACTCCAAGCAGTTGTAGGCCAAGAACCAGCAACTTGTGGTCCTCTAGGTGTTGCTGGACTGTAGCTTTTGACATGATAGCTATGTTTAAGTATTTGAAAGGATGTTATCTGGAGGATGGAGCAAGCCTCTTTTCTGCTGCTGTAGAGAAAAGGACATGGAGCAATGGCTTCAAACATCAGGAAAAGAGGTTCCATCTGGACATTATGGAGAAGATCCTGATGGTAAGAGCAGTTTGACAGTGGAATATGCTGCTGTGGAGTGTGGGGGAGTCTCCTTCTTTGGCAGTTTTTAAACAGAGGCTGGAGGACCACCTGTCAGGAATGCTTTGATGTCGTATTCCTGCGTGGCAGGGGGTTGGACTTGATGGCCCTTGTGGTCTCTTCCAACTCCATGATTCTATGATTCTCAGCATCCCTATCATTAGCTGTGCAAGGTAAGGCTAAGGGAAGCTGCACTGCAACAATGTCTAGAGGGCCATGAGGTGTTTAGTCTTGGGGTCCTTTCTTACTGTAGAAATATAGCACTGTGATACCACTTTAACTGCCATGGCAATATGCTAAGAAGTCCTGGGGCTTATAGTTTGGTGATGTTCTAGAGCTCCCTGGCTGAAAATTCTAGAGGTTTCTCCTTAAAAGACCCCAGAACCTCGCAGGATGGAACCATGTCAATTTATATGGAATCACAGTGATATAACTGTATAGCGTGAAAGAGACCCTCAGTGACTTACTCCCAAGTGAGTAAAAATAGGGCTGCATCCTTCAAATCATAGACTTGTTTATTTAATTATTTATTTAAATGATATCCTGCCTTTCTCCCAGCATGAGATTCAAGGAGCCGTCCAACATTTTAAAAGCACAATGGAATTTTTTTTTTAAATAATCTTAGTACAAAAAGTTACTATACATTAGACTAAACTTTGATTTAAACAACACAAGTTAAAAACAGCATTAAAAAGATGTTTAAAACGCAATAAAATAAAAACACTACACCTCCCCCTTTTAAAACTCTGTCTGCCACAACATATTAAAAACCAAATGTTTCTTTAAATAAAAAGGTCTCTTTAGCGGCTGGCAGAAAGCCTTCATGGATAAGGACTCAACTGTGAAATTCTACAGCTGTGTCCTTTTTTTACTACTATGAGTATTTTTATTTTTAGCAATGGGCAGTGAGCTAGATTGGATGCTGCTGATATCAATCAATCCATTCCTGTAGCAGGACACTGTGGCCCTGTGGACAGAGAAGCTTCAGTCCTGGAGGTTGGCTCTGTATCTCTCTATGTATCCCTCCTCAAGAACTGAGGTTTATAGGAGGGTCCCCTTCTGTGTCCCCTTGAGATTGCTATTATTTATTGAACTAATGAACTGCCCTGAACTGCTCTGAGATCTTTAAGTATAGGGCAGGATATAGATATGTTAACAAAATAATAAATAGACAGACAGATAATTGCCACTAAAATGAAACGAGCCTATTGGGCTTCCAGACACATGGGGTAGATGGGATGACATTACAGGATGATTTGCCCATGGTCTTCTAAAGTTTGGAGGTGGCGACTGTTGTATGTGTGTCTGAAGACAAAACTGTGCTTTTGCAAACTAAACGAATAAGGGTTAAATCTTTTCCCCATCTGGTATGATATGTGATAGACTCCAACTTCCATCATCCTCACCTGCACAGAGGGCATTGGGTAAGGGAAGAGAATGCTGTATTATCAATAGTTTTGCAGCTGATGATTCAGGTGAGATTCTGTTCCTTCATACCACTGGCATGCCTCTCTCCCTGCTTTTTAGCATAGTATGTGCCATGCCATGTATTCACTTTATTAGCATAGGAAGCTAATAACCTCCCATTAACAAAAACTCTTTGGCTTCTTTGCCTTTTCATGGAAAAGATGTTGCCACATATATTTCAAAGATGTGAGTCATTTCATTAATGAAATATGTATGGAAGGTACTTATAAGAGACTTGTGTAATTATGAAAATCTTTTTACCCACCAACTCCAGTTTCCCACATGTGGGTGGCAAAGGAAAGTTGGTTGCTTCCAGCACATCGCTTGCAATAACTCTGTTAAATCTATCCAGATGCATTTTACACTGGTCTTGACTTGGTATTCTTCATGGGTAATCAACATGTAGCCCACAGCCTGAAGCGAGTCCAAAAGGCTGCTTTTGTGGTCTCCAGCCCTCACATACACAATGCTGTTTAACTACAGTGGAAAATGGTATTCCTCATTAGTACAAACAGGAAATGCTTGTTTTAAAGAGGTTTTTGAAGTTTGCCATCAAATTACACAGCAAACTGTGAATATCCCTTAAAAAATAATTGTGTGCCTTCTCAAAGCACCTCCACCCTGCAGTTGCTTGCAGGATTTGAGTGGTAGAGCAGTAGGAGCAGAGACAATGATGAGTTTCAGGGGAGGGTGTAATTGCCCTCCAACCCCACTGAAGTTAAGTATCCCTGGCACAGTGGCTAGAGTGTTCGGTTATGCCCAGGCCCAGACCTCTACTTGGCCACAAAGAGCCTAGGGCCAGTTACACTCCTGCAGGGTTGCTGGGAAAATAAAAACAGAGAGGAAGACAATGTACGCTACCTTGGGTAGTCTGAAGGAAAAGTGGTATGTAAATCTTAAGAAGTACAGTGGCCCCTCCAGTTTCACAAGGGTTTGGGTTGCAGAACCCTCCAGAAGTGGAAAAATCACAAATAACTCCCCCCACCATATAATCCCCCTTCCATTCCTTTGGCTTTTGCATGCTGGAGCCAGAGGCAAGTGAATGGGAGGGGGAGCTCCAGAGGGGAGAAGGAAGTGCCTCCCCCCACCCATTTTCTTGCCTTTTGTCCATGTGTTTGCTCTCCTTCTCTGCACCTGGCAAAATGCAAGGGAATGGCAGGAGGAAAATGGAGAGGAGGGCGCCTCATGGATAATCAAATGCTCCAAGGTTAAACCTGCAAATGTGAAGGGAGGACTGTATATGGAAAAACATTAAAAATAAATCCACTAAAAATTCTAACCTATCCTTTAGCCCAGCAATGGGTAAAGTATATCCCTCCAGATTTTGGGGACTGTAGCATTGCCCTTCCCCTTTGGCTATCCTGGCCCGGGGTGGCAGGAACTGCAGTGCAACAACATCTTGAGAGTTGCATTTGGCCTCCCCTGCTTTGGAGGCTGTTGATTTGAGCTCCCAAGATGTCTTACAACAATAAAAAGTATACATCAGCCTTTCCCATCTAAGGGTATTTTAGCACTAGGCACCATCTGCAGGTTGTACCATTACAGTCCTGGCATTGTCACTTGCACAATGGTAGCATGTTAGGAATGCTGTTTTCCACACCCTTCTGCCTTCAGTGGATGAATAACGGTATTGCCACTGTTGTTACTTCTGCACTACAGTGTCCTTGGCCACTACCTATCCCTGCCTTCACCCCAACCCATCATCACCCCTGATTGGTTGTTTTTTCCCCCTTTGGAAGCCGTATTAGCGCAGTACTGTTGTAGTTGCATGACAAGTGAGTACACTATTGCATTTTCACACTTTAATGCTTAAAAATGTATTTAAAAGAATAAGAAGTTTTAATGCAAAGACAAAGTAGTTTAAAATAAACACAGAGAGGTGATAGATTGTGAAGTTACCAAGCCATTGGAATCAGGGAGGGAGGGAACAGTTGGGCACACCCACATCCTGCCCACTGCTGGATCTGTGACAACAAAAAACACTCTTAAGCGCTAGTCCAGTACCACACAGCACCGACTGATGGGATTGATTAACAGATTTTTTCTGGAAATAGTATACGGCACTTTAGCAACACTTGTGGATGGGATAGCAGCTGGATAGTGACAATGACATGCGGTAGCATGATTCCTGGACAGGTAAAAACCCGTTGCTATGGTGGGATAGACACATTGTGCAGAAATGGCCTTAGACCAAGATCCTGTATCATCAGACATTAGCTACACTGTCATAGTTACACCTGACAGAACCACCCCCACTTTTTCAGCCAGACACTTCTCCAGCTGAAGTGGTTCTGAGAGGCTGTAGATTGGGACACTGGGAAATGACATCTTCTGTGCTCTCTCAGGCATGGGGCATGTTGAGAACAGGCAGCTGGAGAAACCCCAAGGGGCCTGCTGCAACTATTTGTTTCAATGCACCCCACATGGGGAAGGGCGGGCACTGCAGAATCATTTCCCAGCATTCCAGTCTGCAGCACATGGAAACCCTTCAGCTGGAACACTGCCAGGCTGAAAAAGGTAGGTTTTAGAGGTCACATTCATTCACTACGGACTGTAAACCTGAATCTCTGCCAGTTAGAATATCATAAGTCCAGCTTGCTGTCTTGTAATTACTGAACCAGGATTCCAGCACTATGTTTTTCAGATGTATCAGAGTACAGCTTTCCAATTAGATCAAGTTCCCTAGAAGCAGGGTAATCAGATCTAGTAGGGTGAAGACTAGCCTCTTTACTGTTAATTGTTAACAGTACAACTTTTTCCAACCCAGATGAGTTAGACTACAATTCACACAAGCCCCCACCCAACAGCTGTGCTGGAGAAGGATGATGGAAGCTGTAGTTCAAATCCATCTTGAAGACACCAAGATGGAAGAAGGCTGGTGTACATCATAAATTATAAATAAAAATACGACAAGCCATTCAGAAAAAAACAAAACACCGTCAGTTATAGGAAGTAGACTTATATTAACTGTACTGATTGGACCACCTATCTCAGTATGTCCAGCACTCACTGGCAGCAGTTCCCCATTTCAAGCAGAATTCTTTCTTATCCTTAGCTGGAGATTCTTACTATTCTGTGGTGGTCTCCAGTCTGAGTTGTAATCAGGCCTGGCCTGCTTAGCTTCCAAAATTAGGCAAGATTAGGTTTGTTCAGGATGGTTACAGTGATTCTGCACCTAATATCCTATAACCCAGTGGTTCTGCACCTAATATCCCATAACTGATACTGTAGTGCGTTTTCTAGCCATTTAGCTACAAAGTCAGAGCCAGTCCAACAATATTCTTTTCAGACTCACCAGCCCCCAATGATTTTGTTCCACATCTATAAGGGAGGAGCTTTTGTCACCGCCCTGAAAACAGGGTGATAGGAGAAGAACAAACTGGTCTGTCCACCTCAGCAAAGACTGACTAATGCCTTATATCTGTGAGAAATGCATGCCCAGGATGACTTGTACTTGCCCTAGGCAGCGAGAGGCTGACTTATTTTCTATATGTGGCAAATAAGGTTGGTTCTCCCTCTGCCCCATGCTTCCCCAAAGAGTAAGTGCTGCATTGTAGGCACAAATCCAAAAGATATTTCAATATTGTGTCTCCATATCTAGGGGGAAATGTGCAGCATCTGACCAAAAGAAAAGGTGGGGACTTTGTAGCAGTAACTGGGGGTAATTTTTAAAAAGTAACACATAATTCATAACATGTTACTTTTAAAATTAATGTACAGTAGAGTCTCGGTTATCCGACCTAAACGGGCGGGCTGAGAGTCGGATAACCGAAATGTTGGATAAGCCGGAGCCCGAAGCGGCTGCCATGTTTGGGGGCGTGTCTGGGGTGTGTGTCTGGGGTGTGTCCGGGGATGTGTCTAGGCGTGTCTGGGGCGCGTGGAAATGCCTACAGCCACGCCCCCAAGCAGCCGCAATGTCGGATAATCCGGAAGGTCGGATAACCGAGACTCTACTGTATTATTTTCGAAAATACATTAAATACATTAAAATACATTATTTTTAAAAAATGTAAAAATGGACCCAAGTCCTCAAAAATGTCTCCCCAAAATAACACTATTTTGGAATTAATAAGTCAATGTCACTCATCAGCCACATACAAACAAGTAAGAACATTACCAGTCACTACCCCAAATCCTGTTGTTTGTCCCAAACAGAGTAGCCCCATTGGCTCATTGAAATTACCTGTATGTTGACTCACCATTCAGGAAACTGATTCAGTGAGTTTAATTTTGTTGGGACCAACTAGTAGGATACAAGGCATTGTGTAATTTTGTAAAAGGAAAAATGTTATGCCTACACCACCCCCAAATACAATGGTTTTCAAGTAACCTAAATGCCTATAATGCATTACTTCCAAATGCTCCCATCTGGTAATGATACAGGTAAAGTAACTTTCAGTGGCCCATTCACTTATTACTCAAGAGAAGCATGACTGATCTCATCCTACTGCCTTCAAAGAGTGGAGTGCAATTGTCAGATGACTTAGGGACACAGTGTAGGAGAGGGCTGTTGCACTTTTCTCACTGTGCTCTTTTTTTCCTCAGGCTCTCTCCTTCCCCACAGGTGTTTGCTTTGTAAAGGACAACACATAATTATATAGTAGTACCCATACAAAATAACATAACATAATAGTTCTAGGGCCACACGCAACCCACTCCTGCAAGAGATGGAACACCAATGTGCCCAATTGCCCATTTTAACACTGGGGGGTTCATTTGAGGAATCCTGAAATTGGTTTGTGGTCATATCCAGTTTTGAAAAAAAGTACGTGAGGCCCATTGAGGTCCAAAAGGATAATGGAAAATGAGACAGGCAAAGCCTCTGGATCCTCAACGATTGCCCACTTCTGATGTAAATGCTCAGAATGAGTACAATTCCAACTTGAAGAAATTAACAGCGCTTGAAAATGTTGCTTTGAAAAATACAGTTCTCCTATTATATCTATTTCAGACTATCCCAATTATACAAAATGATAAGGTCATTAAAGATTGGCAAAAAGGAATTAGCAGATTTATCTGGGGTGGAAGAAAACCGAGAGTTAAAATGAAAACTTTAGTAGATGCGAAAGAGAGAGGGGGTCTAATATTACCAAATTTAATATTATATTACCATTCTTGTGCGCTTAATTGGATCCAAAATTGGATTAAGTTAGATAATATAAAATTATTGAAGATAGAGAGTGATGGGTTGGGGCAAGGTTGGCATTTTTATTTGTGGTATAATAAAGACAGAAACAGTAAAGAATTTAACAATCATTATTTAAGAAAAGCTTTATTTAAAGTTTGGAGAAAATACGCCCAAGCATTTGTTTAAGAATCCCAACATGGGTTTCCCCACATGAAGCTTACTATAAGAGAGAAAACATCTTATTTGATAAATGGATAAGATACAGAGATCTTGTAGAAATTAAACAAAATCAAATTCAATTTAAGTCCCAACAAGATTTAAACAATGCGGGGTTAAAATGTCATTGGCTTCTTTATAGACAGTTGAGAGAGAAATTGAAGAATGATATCAAGAATAATAATTATCAATTAAAAGAAGAAGAGTTAAATGAGATTCTTGTCTCGGATAAACCTAAGGTTATCTCTGGTATCTATAAAATTCTATTAAAATGGTTTACAGAAGATGAGGTAATTAAACTACCAATGATTAAATGGGCCCAAAACTTTTCTCTTTTGATTCCGTTGGAGCAATGGGAAAAACTTTGGTCTAGAACTATCAAACATACGATGTGCTTAGATTTGAGAGAAAATGTGTATAAGATGTACCTACGCTGGTATTTGACCCCACAGAAAATAGCGATGATGATGAATAAATGTTCTAACAAATGTTGGAAGTGTGCTAAGGAGGTGGGTTCTTTTTACCACGTGTGGTGGTCCTGTAAAGTAGTAAAAGAATATTGGAAAGAAATTCATAAGCAAACTGAGCTGATATTGAGTATAAATTTTAATCTGACTCCAGAGATATATTTATTGTCAATGTGGGATGATAGTTTGGAAAGAAAGGTAGGAAAGCAACTTTTTTATATAACAACAACTGCAAGGTTGGTTTTGCTTATAAATGGAAGGATAATAAGATGCCAACATTAGAAGACTGGGAGATGAAATTGATAGACACAGTTCAAACAGATAAATTAACTTGTATATTACGAGGGGAGAGTAAGGAAAATTTTGTGAAACAATGGGAAAAATGCTGCAACATTTTAGAAGCTCATGGTATAATAGCGGAACAGTAAGAATAGAGTTTTGATTGATACTAAGGATTTGAGAGATTTCTTGACATGATAAGTAATACCAATGGAAAATAGGGGAAGCAATATTAGACTTTCAGACTGAAGCAAGAAGTTACAGAAGAATATAGATTGTTTTCTAAGTAATTAGGAAATTTGATATAATATGATTGGCTTAGTGTGTTTTTAGGTTGTAATTTGTGTTGTGTGTTTTATGTTAACTGTATTTGATTTTGATTTTGTTTAGTGTGTATGTATTACGTTGTTATTGTTTATTATTATTTATTGTCTATTATTGTCCATTATTGTTGTTATTGTTTACTATTAATAAAGTTTATTTTTTAAAAAAGAAAAATACAGTTCTCATAATTCTTCATCCTACATAGCCATTGGCTATGTTGGCTGGGAAGTTCTAAGAATTAAAGTCTGAAAAAAGAACTTATCCAAGCTTAGAATTAAGCAGATGAGCTATTTTGCACCAGGAAAAACAGATGTCATAAGAAATCTTGCACAATAGAGCATTCTGAGCAGCAAGAAAGGTGACAGCTCTGCTCAAAACTTGTCACTGCAGAGGTCAAGTCTCTTTTGGGATACTTGCAGCATCTTGGATTGGGGACAATCAGCATATGTGTGAACAATCAAACAGTAGTTTTCCATTGGATTTCACTGTTCAATATAATCATATGAAAATGAATGGGTTGTCCCCCAAGGTTCTACAGAAGAAGCAGAAGAGGGAGGCAATACTGGTGAGCACCCAAAGGAATCTACAGGAGAAGAGAGAGATACATCTCCAAAGCCCACTGTATTTTGGCCTACGTATATATTTCAGTGGACTTCTTCAGGGGCTACATAAAAACAAATGCAACTATAAATATAAGATTAAAATCCAAAACAGCAAGACATAATAATACCTATATAAAATATTGTAATACATTTTAAACTGTGCATTTATATAATTATGTATCTGCAGGGGATTGGTTCCGGGCCCCTCCCGCAGATACTGAAATCCACGGATACTACTAAGCGCCCTGTCCCACTGCGGGCCCCAAGAGGTGGGCAAACAGCAAGGAGTGGGATCCTGCGCTGCCCGCTGTTTTCCCACCAGCTGCTGCCATGATCAGGCTGGGGCCCGTGGCAGGAAGTGGGAAAACAGCGAGGAGTGCAATCCCATGATCCCTCCTATTTTCCCACCTCCAGCCGCTGGCCCTGGGCCAGATCACATTGGCGGCCAGTGGGAAAACAGCAGGGAGTACGGAATCATGCTCCTTGCCACCTCCTGCTGCCCACCCTGGTCTGATCCCAGCCATCTGCGGATAACTGAATCCATGGATCATGAATCATGAGTAAAAGAGTCCTACTGTATGTGTAAAACAGCCATCCACTTTTACAGAAGAAGTCTACAGCTGAGCAACTGACAGTAAATTACCATAGGCTGAGTCTGGCATTTCTTCCCTCCACCCTGTTCCCCCTGTTCAGGAATGCTTGCAAATTGTTTTCCAGGGTAGCCCACCATTATTTTTATTACACGTTAAGCTTATCTCATCAGCTGCTGGCATGTGCAAATATTTGTTTCACCTACTAGTTATAACTAGCCACTAGATTAAGCTGCCTGGAATTGTTTCTTTTTTGTTCATTTAGCAAAAGCTTTTTTGGATGAGACGTCTAGCATGCAAAGGTTTTGCGTTGTTGATGTAATTCAGCGCAAGGAGATTATAGAAAAATGCTGTTCATTGCACACTCAAGTGAGCAAATGGCGCTGCGGGCAAGCATATAAGAAAAAGGAACAAATACCTATGATGAAAAAGCAACGTTGCTACCAGTGGTATTTAACCTGCCTTGTTGAGCACATACGTGTTCATGGAGGCAGCTTAATACAGTTTGGTAGTGGTTCATACACATTTTGTCTTGCACATTGCTCATCCAGTTAGACCAGACGTGGTATCTCAGAAATGTTTATCAGTGTCTACTGCTTGGCATACCAAAGTTAAATTGGGTAGATCAAATCACCAGAAAAAGAGCAGGTTCCCCAGCAAATTTAATCTAGTCACACTGACTCCAGTACACATGGCTGAAAGTTTTTCTCAAGTTGGGGATGAGACTCCAGCATAGTGAGCATTTATTGCTCAGGCTTGAATAGCATAAGAATAAGAGTGATTTCACATATGTCATTAATTCTGCAATCCTATGCAATGAGGTAAAGCCAAATTTGGAAATGCAGCTGATCATTATGATAGTCGGTATGCCCAAGAACACATAAGACACTTGTGCTGGGAACAAGTGACATCTCCATCCCTGACATGGAAAACGTCTTGCCATATTGACCCTGTGAACTCCAGTTCCATTACATCCCTGATTCTTTGCTCATTTACCGAAGAGTAAGTTGCGCTGGCACAGTGGGACTTACTTCTGAGCTGCCAGTGTATAGGACAGCACTGGTAAAATGCTTTTTGGTTCTTTCTGTTATGGGTTGCTCTTCAAGAAATGGGTGTGCATTTGATTGTCCTGGCGTGTAACCCATAAGCAGCACAAGAAGCTACTGTTAGAACAAAACATAGAGAAACAGAATGATTTCCAATTGGCAAGGGGGTCAGGCAAGGCTGCATTTTCACCCTCTCTGTTTAACTTGTACGCTGAACATATCATACATAAAGCAGGATTAGACTTGGAGGAAGAAGGCATTAAAACCAGAGGAAGAAACATCAACAATTTAAGATATGCATATGGCACATATTACTAGCAGAACACAGTGAAGTCGATCGCTGAAAAAAGTCAAGGAAGAAAGTGCAAAGGCAGGTTTACCATTGAGCATTAAAAAAACAGAAATAATGCCCAGAGATGATTTACATAACCTTTAAAAATATTGAAATAGTTCAAAGTTTCTCACAGCTTGGCTTAGTCATTAATCAAAAGAGAGGCTGCAGTCCAGTAGTAAGAAGAAGATTAGGGCTTGGAAGGGCGGCTATGAATAAACGAGACAAGATCCTGAAGTGTAAAGCTATATCATTAAATATTAAATTTGGGGTTGTCCATGCCCTTGTATTTCCAATTTCTATGTAGGGTTGTGAAAGCTGGACATTGAAGAAAGCTGACAGAAAAAAAAATCAACTCATTTGAAATGTGGTGCTGGATTGGGGAAGACTTCTACGGATACCCTGGACAAAAAGACAAATGAAATGGATCCTGGAACAAATCAAGCCTGAACTTTCTCTAGAAGCCAAGATGACCAAACTGAGGCTAGCATACTTTGGCCATATCATGAGAAGACAAGACTCACTAGAAAAGACAATAATTTTTGGTAAAGTAGAGTGCAGTAGGAAAAGAGAAAGACTGCATTACAGATGGATAGATTCAATCAAGGAAGATATGTCCCTGAATGTCCCTGCAAGACCTAAGCAGGGCAGCTGAGGATCGTGTGACTTCGAGGTCTCTCATCCATAGAGCCGCCATTAGTCAAAGTTGACTTGACATCAGTCAACAACCACCATGTTAATATACAGATGTGAAAGAGAGCAATATAGGCTTTTAACACATAGGTTTTATATCAAGCAAATGAATTTACAACTGTATTTCAGCCTTTCTGCATTTATGCAACTTTCATGTCAGTGTAGCAGTTGATCTGCTCTGAGGCTTAGTCCAAACTTTAAAGGAGCAATCCAAGGTGCTGCACTCTATCTCCAAAATAGCAGGCAATAACATTCTCTCTGCAAAAACAATACCAGGAGCAGATGGTAGCACAGATTATGAAATACTAATATCAAAAATTAGAGTAAAGTTAAAGAAGAGTGCTAAGCCCACCAATGTTCAAAATAAAAGCTGAAGAACATCCTTTTAGAATTGAAAGACCATGTAAAGACCAGTTCGCCCTGAGTCTGCAAGACCTGAGCAGATCAGTTGATGATCAGAAATATGTAAGGCCTCTCATCACAGATTCATTGTCAGTCGAAGTTGCCTGGACAGCAAATAACCACAACAATGACAACAACCTTTTGGATAGCTCCTTTACAGCTTGGGCTAAACCCTGGAAAAAATTCACCACTCCATTGACATGGAACCCACCATCTGTGACTGTTTATATGTAAAGCACATTACTTGTTTGCTAATGTGCATTTTACTCCTACCCAAAAGAACATTTTCCCATGGGGGGAGATTTTTTTTCACATTCAAATTCAGGGACTTTATTTGTTTATTGAAACTACTATATCGCCGAAAGCATCCTTTCCAGTTCTGGTGCTGTCCAGATACGTTGGACAATCCCCACAATCTTCTACCCAGCATAACTCTGGAAGTATAGAGGGTATAGCTGATCCTCTCTTAGGGGACAGTTTACATCAGAGGAGTCAGGTTGTGTCCTTAAGCTGCAGTTTGATGCAATGCTACTTCACATTATTACAATCCTGTGTGAAATGGCGTAGGACTGAACAGCCATATATGGGGTTTATTGCATCTGGCAGTCTACACATCTTGTGCAGGATTATGTTAATTATTTCCAAGACCATTTCTGCACTCGGCTGTTATAGTGCTATTATTCCACTTTCAACATCCTATGGAATAGGATTCCATAGGATGTTGAAAGTGGAATAATTGTACTGTAACAGTTGAGTGCGGGAATGGCCCAAATAGAAGCTCTATTCTTTGAGATATTTTATTGTCTGAGGAAGAGCTGCAAATGGGACATAGCACACTTCCCCCCAGTCTCAAGGTACATGGTATCCAAAGTCAGGCAAGTTATTTTGGCACTTGAGGTAGGAAATTTGACACATATCTCTCCTCTGCCGTGACAATAAAAATACCATCAAAATAAAGTAAATAACTAGCAATGTGCTGTCCTTTCAATGACATCCATAATCTGTTTCCTTGCTCTCCTTAATGATAGGGTCTGAGGAGCCTTCACTGAGTGCAGGAACAGCAAAAACAGTAATGCGATACATGGAACAAAGGAAAGAGAGGGAAAGGACTATGGCTGTCTTGCCTTTGCCTCAAGGTTACAGAGGTGGTGGGAAAGAAACAGTGAGGAAGCTGATTCAAAAACTGCTGATTTTTTTCTAAATAAAATGTATTTTATTTCTTGGCCTTTTTAGAATTCTGGGAAGGAGAAAAAATAGCCACAGTTATTCCAAGCATGTCAGGATAATAACAGGCTGTTTACTGTTTATATGCATGGAATGTCAGCCAGGCAGTACAGTGCAGGCAAGAGGGAGAAGGAATTTGGCAGGCTTGCTCAGACATACAAGGCCTTCTGCTTATTCAAGCAAACAAAAAGGCATATATCCTCCTATTGTTCTATGTGGGACACTCATGAGCACCAAATACTCCTGATGTAGGTCAGAGACATTCGTATGTGCTCTGATTCAGCCCATAAAATTGAAGTGATGTGATGACACTTGAGGTGAATGTTGCCAGACTTGAAGAAAACAGAGGCTTTGTTCATAGGCCTGTGCGAGGCAACTGTGTCAACCCCATGGTTTGCAGGTGAACCTGTACTGATTTGTCATCACTGTCCATTCCCAGTCTGATGGCCAATTACAACTTTGTCATCTCACTCCTTTCTCTAGGGTTAGAGATAGTAAATGTTTATTTATCATTTCCTGATGAGCCACCACATTAGAATGTTCAGTAGTATAAAGAATTGTTTTATGTATGCTACTTCCTCATTTTTTGAACACAAGCCGAAGAAACCCATGGTCACTGCTATGTAAAGATTTAAAATATACCTAATGGTTTTGGGAAGGGGAGTATGTTCTCTAAGTTTGCAGCCAACACTTTCAATCTACACACATCCTCAGCAATGCCATCTTTACCAAAGCTACCTGGTGTTTTTTTCCCCAAAAACTCTGGCACCACATCTGAACATATACATAATTCCTTTCCTTTGTAGAAACATCAATGCATGATGCCCCTCTCTTCTGACCATGTTAAATCAAAGAAAATACTGGGTGCCTCTGAGCACATGCAGAGTCCCTTCTTCAAAAGCATTTGTCTTCTATGAAATTGGAATTCATTAGAAAGTAGGGAAATAATATAAAAATACTGTATACTTTTTCTCCTCCTGGATTTATATCTTTGTTTTCTGAAAACTAAGCAGCATGTAATTCAGCAAGACCAGAGAAAATCTTGACCAGCTAGTAATCTTATTTCTTTCATCCTCATCCATACCACTAATGGCAAGGAATGGAAGATTGGCGCAGATAGTGCAGGCTGCTTTTCGGCAGGTATTCTTTGAACCTGATAAAATCCTGAATTCCAAACTCCCAAGATTCCATAGGATGCAGCCATGGCAGATAAAGTAGAACCATTGTGCTATAAGTGTGTGGTGTGGAAGGGCCCCTAGTCTATGAACTATCTGTGAGGTAGAGATACTCTTCTTTAAACAGCTATGTAAAAAAGGGAATTTTGGTGGGGGTAGCTTGACGTGAGGAAATGAGAAAAGTTGCAACTGTTGAAATTCCTTCTTTTGCTTTTGTTGGGGCAGGGGGAAAATAAAGATACATTTGCCCTGCCCTGTTTTTAATTTGCACCTAATCACTGACTCTGCATTTGTTTCATCTGGCATTTAGTGTGCTTCTGAGATTATAGGTTGCTAGTACCACACATAATAGGCCATCATTAATAGAGACAGTGGTGGACAAATTGCTGCCTAGAGACCCCCAGATGCTCAGGACTGGTTTTTGGGGCCAAAGGAGGGAGGGATGAATTGCCTCTTCTGTAGGCTTCCATGAATGGTAATTCATCCTTAAAATAAGCTGTAGCCCCCTTGCACCAATTTAACTTTTTAAAAATACCTATTTTTCAAAGCCAGAAGTATGGTTCTGACCACTTCTAATTTTATTTTGTTTTTCTTTTTTGGACATTTTTGTCTATTCATGCCAAATGGTCCTGGAACCGGAGGGTCCCAGAAATGCAAATTGGCCCCTGGCCCTGCTGCAGTTGGCCACTCATCTCGGCTGCTTTGAGGATATAGAGACCATCTTACACTCACATGTTGTTGTTGTTGTTGTGCCTCCAATTCATTTCTGACTTACGGTGACCCCCAAGTTGAACTTACCACAGAGCATTCTTGGCAAGATTTGTTTAGAGGAGGCTTGCCTTTGCTGCCCCCTGAGGCTGAGAGAGAGTGACTTGACCAAGGTCATCCACTGGGTTTCCATGGCTGAGCAGGGATCTGAGCCCTGGCCTCCCAGAGTCATAGAAGTGAATTCTAGTTGAGCTAATATAGAGCTACCAACTGAATGTCCCTTTATTTCTATCCAGCTAATTCACATGTTGTTGTTGTTGTTATTGTTGTGTGCATTCAAGTCATTTCTGACTTATGGCGATCCTAAGGCAAACCTATCATAGAGTTTTCTGGGGCTGCACATATTAATAGGGTAGAAATAAAGGGACATTCAGTTAGTACATCCTTATTAACTCAGCTAGAATTTACAGACAATAATTAATATTGGAGGTATGCCTAAAAAGGCACTTGTCCTGAAGTATAATTAAAGAATATGAGCAAGGCTGACTTAGTTTTTGTAAGGTTATTATCTTTAGAAGTCAAGAAAGTTCATTGTGAATGTAAGTGTTACAAAAGAACTTCATGTAGTCAGCTCACACAGTGTGGAATACACAGTTACACCCAAGGTCATGAGATATATTCTCTAATATATGAAGTATGAAGCTGCAAAATGGTCTGATGCCACACACTAGCATTGTGTCGCACTATAAGGCAATCATGAAATTACAGGATTGGAAGTGATCTTAGAGGTCATCTAATGCATGCCCCTACTCATTGCAAGATGCAACTACAGTATCAGGACTAAGACAGCAACCCAGTCTCCTCAGTGAAGAAGAACTCACCACCTCCTGAGTCAATCTGTTCCACTTTCAAATAGTTCATAGTGTTAAGCATGTCTTCTAATTTTTAGTCACAGATTGCATTTCAGGAATTTCCACTAATTAAGTTGGATCTAGATTTACATGTGCAATTGACTTATTGAAATCAATGGGGCTTAAGTTGTTATAGAGTCATCTCAATGGGTCTGCTCCTAAATATGACTAAGGTTGAAATCTTGTTTATGCACCATGCTGCCATAATTATGCTAGCATAGTGCACTTTTACCCAAGTTGGACTAAGGAAGGAAGGAAGGAAGGAAGGGGGAGAGAAGGGTTGGTGAAGGACTTCATAATGCAAAGAACGATGGGTAGATTTTTTTTTTTTGTCATTATCCTTAAGAAAAGAAGGCTGATGGCTTCAATCAACCAATTTTTCCATTGCCAGCCTTCCTTGGGTGTGAGTGTGTTGGATGGCTTTGAGCTCAAAGTGCCCTGAGAAAGCTGGCTTGCAAAATTGCCTACACTACAGGTTAGAAATAAAAATCAAAGGCAGCTGATAATAATTTAATGAGGTACGGATGAGGAGAAGAGGACTTAATGGCAAGAAATTGAATAGGAGCAGCCGAATGCATTTTGGTGCCCGAGGCAAAGAATCAATCTGCCCAACACCCCTTCAACCCCCCCCCCCGCAAGCACTCAGAGCTTGGATAAATTACTTTTTGGACTACAACTGCCAGAATTCCCTAGGCAACAACACACCTACACATTCCATTTCACATTCAGAAGCCAACTGGAGTGGTGGTGGCTTCTTAATTCAGTAATGGTGACAGGGCAGTGCTTTCAACCACATGGGGGATGGGGGGCAATAGGCTAAACTGGGGAGGGAGGAGCATAAAAGAAGTCATGTGGCATCCAAAGTTCTGTTCCCTAACACTTCACTATGACACTATGGCTCTGGGTACAACAGACAGCAAGTAGAATGACTGGGGGAGAAGAAAAGACTTTCTCTCTGCTCCTCTCCCCCCAAAAAAACAAAGCTGTAAAATAATTACATGGAAATATTTCATAAATACCATACTGTTGTGTCATGGACTGCTGAAGGCTGCCAG
Source organism: Iguana delicatissima (assembly GCA_948472985.1). Classification (NCBI taxonomy): domain Eukaryota; kingdom Metazoa; phylum Chordata; class Lepidosauria; order Squamata; family Iguanidae; genus Iguana; species Iguana delicatissima. The sequence goes on from CAOKZL010000330.1 coordinate 444,106, forward strand.
CTCTCTGAAGAAAGATATGACCCAGAAGCTTGGCAGAACTATCTTTACATTTCATAAATAGCTGCACAATGAATATTGAGGACAGAGATCTCAAAAGTCCTCCCGGGGATCCTGCTCCAAAGAGGGGAAAAGAGGACACAATCAAAAGAGGTAACAATTCAACCCCCCCCCCCACAATTTAATTTCATTAGCCTATGCTCCCTAAGGTATGGAGAAATTAAGTGAGTTGTGTAAATCTTCTCTGCATTCTGTTCATACCACTGTCTCCCAACTCTTTGGGAGTTCAACTAATCAATCTGCATAACAGGCTGAACATTCCAAGCCTTATATAAGAGATAATGAACACTTTATCTGTGATGCAGCAGTGAGGTTCTCATTCCAATGGGGAGTATGGGGTCATGGCATTGCTTCTTCTGCTCAGCTCTGCCTTGCTCTGCCCGCCCTCCATAATGCAGTAATGAATCACAGAGCTGCCCCACAACATTTTGCTGCCCTTCCCCTGTACAATTCATGCACAGAGCCCATAGGGACTGTCAGATGAGTCTTACTTCAGCATTGTGGTGGGACAATATCTTCTATTATACCCGAGGCAGCAGGCTACTCTAAGAGGCTCAGGAGTGGTTTTGTACTATATTCAGCTGTGTCACCAACCAGAAGGGAATAGTGGGGGAGTTCAGGAAGAACAACCAAGAGGCTACCTCCCAAGATATTACCTGAGCCATCATTTTACTCTTCTTAATGCCAGGGCCAGTCTTGGGAATCATAACACTGGAAAAGGGCACACAGCTATCTACACAGGGAGGCCAAGATCCTACATCTAGGGCTCTATATACATTAGGGCTCCCCTGCCACCACCATGAGGACTCACTGTGAGGACTCACCATAGCACTTTAATAGCAGAAGAGGTCCTCAGTTCTGTGTTTGGCTGTGGGGATATAGCCAGAAGCTTCTCTGATCCCTTCTGTCCCATGTAGCCCTTCTGTGGAAAGCAGAAGGGATCAAAGAATTTTCTGGCTGTATTCACATAGCCAGACACAGACTGAAGACTTCTTCTGCTGAGACCCACTGGGGTCCTCCAGAGGTCTCAACAGATGATGTCATTGGTCTGCATCTGGTGATGCAGACATAGGCAGACACTTCTCTAACCACCACAGCCCTGCCCTCCATGAGCAACTGAAAGGCTGTGGAGAGGGGGCTGTCACAGTGCAACATCTAATCCTGAGAGGCTTTGGATGTTGAGGAGGGAGGGAGAGAATACCAGCTTCAGAAATAACAAAAAATATATCCACAAGTGTAAAGTGGGCTTACACTTGCAAATGTCATTAATGGGATGCCAGCCAGAGTTGTCTTGTTTCTGCTGCTGCGGAAGTCATTTCTGACTGATAGCAACCCTAAAGCAAAGCCATCCTGGGGTTTTATGCACAAGTTTTTTTTAAGACAAAGAATTTGTAATTTGTTTTACTACAGTCCTCAAATCCTCCAAGTTCTAGTCCAAAACAGTGACTTTTTCAAGTTCTGTGCCCTATTCATATGTTTTTTTTTTAAAAAAACACTTAAAAGTTTTTCCAGTGCAATATTAAGTGACTAAGAGACAAGCAAATGGCAAAAAGTCCATGCAGAGTTGCAGATTCTGTCAAATCTGGAAGACAGTCTCAATACAGGCACCCAGAAAAGAAAATATGTTTAATCATTAATTATATCATTCCAGATATTAACCATTGGAGGCTGCTCCATTAGGCCAAATGGATGCAGTCCTCTCCTGTCCACCTGGTGGCTAGACACAGTGGTAGACTCTACACTTTCCCACCCAGCAGAAAATCAGATATGATAATGTGGAAGCTTGCTGAACCAAGACAGAAGCTTATTCTTCAGTTAAGTTGGATGCAAAATGTTAAGAAGGTATACAGTGTGCCATCAGTATCCAATAGGGTTTGGTTTCAGGACCACCACCCCCCACGGATACCTAAATTCATAGATGCTGAAGTCCCATTATGTACAAAGGTGTAATAAAATGTTGTGCCTTATATAAAATGGCAAAAATCAAAGCTTGCTTTTTGGATTTTTTAAAAAACATTTTCAAGCCATGGTTGGTTGAATCCATGGATACAGAATCCATGGATATGGAAGGCCAACTGTACTGCAGTCTCATCACAAGGGAAGATGGAAAGAAGAAAATCAGATTTAGTTGGTTCTGTTTGAGTTGGCTCTAGACTTTAAAGGAGCTATCCAAGGTATTGAACCCCCAAATAGATGCAGCACTTTGGAAATCTTTATAGACTTTGATCTAAACCTAGAGTGGATAGCCCACTGATCTGGGAACCTCCAGCTAATCTGGTTGTATCTCATGTTGCCCTTTGCTTTCCTGTTTTTTCACTATCCTGCCATACCAGTCGTAATGGGCACCAGTCATCATGTTATAAGAGCTTCTTTTTTATTCAACAAATTAAAAGTTTCTTTCTAGCAGCCCCAGCACATAGAAATGGGAACTCCACACCACCCTATGAATACTCTACTTGCCTTAGAAAGCCATTGTTTAGAGTTTCAGTGATGCTAGGAATTCAGTCTGTGAGTGAAGTAATTTGGCTGAGTGGGTTCACAAAAATGTGTGAACAATCTGATAGAGTGAGCTGTGTAGCGAAATGCTAGACAAGGGTAAATTCTCAGGGTTTTAACTAGTGAGAGGAAAATTGCCTCTGTATCAAAAAATGGTATCTTTTTAATGTGAAGAGAGAACCTCTGTTGTCTCTTGCTCAAGAAAGCTGATTTCCAAAGAACAAGGCATGGCTTCTTCTGGTGTGTGTCTGCCTATGTGGGTGTGTGTATTTGTGGGTGTGTCATTGTTAGACAGGAGGAAAGTTTCTGAATCATCTTTTCAATTTTTTTATTATTATTTTTTTGTAATCATTCCATGGACAAATCCAACAAAATCCCCACTGAACTCACTGCCCTGAATCAAAAAGGAAACTTGCCAGACCCTCTTTTTTTAAATGCTCACACACGCAAGGGGAAATGGGTCAGTCAAGTGAACATATGACTTCTGTCTGTGAGATAAACAGCTCATAGCCATATGCATGTGGCAGGGCAGGACTGGTTTGATTCCTGGCAGCCTCAGAAGCATGTTGGTACAAGTAAGATTGCACTCCATACGGAAAAACCAGTGGTATGCAAGGAAGAGATGATTCGTTTCCTTGGCCTGTGTGGGAGCAAGCATACTGTCCTGACTCTCAACAGCTTTAAAGCGGCCTGAAATCTGACTGCTCAGATATTTGAGAATTCTAGCCTTAAAAAAGTAACATTTTCAAACCCTGGTACATGGATTGATGGACTGACATTGTGCCTTTTAATATACTTTCAAGGTAGCCATCAATCAAACAAACACAATAAAACCTATTAACATGAGCTGTGCGTGACCTTGGTGACTTTTTGAGGAACTGCAGATGGAAGTATCCAATACCTCCTTGTGCAACAGCTTTACCCAGGTTGAACAGTGGCAGCTTGATGGTGGCAGGTCCAGCTCTATCCCGCAGCCCAAATGACCACTTATTGGTTGAACGTGTGTGTGCTGAGAGAGCTCCACTGCACGACTATTCCTCTTGAATCTCCTATATCTGCCTCTGTAACTATGGTTGCACTAAATAGGATCTTGGCCACAGTCAATAAAAGAGACTGGTAGTTGAGTATAATCCAAGAATGAAGGCTTGCCAGCAGGTGGTGGAATGGAGCAAAGAGTAACAGACTATTTAGCATGAGCAGGAGGAGGTCAAGAGAGTACCTGGTGGAATTAAAGGCAGTAAGTTGCCAGCCACATTCAGCCCAGCCAATAGTCAGGGATCAGCGACAGGAGGAAGGCCACAGTTTCACCTCCCATGCTCCACCCACCAGGAAGGAGCTTCAGTCTTTGTGGGATATCCTATTGGTTGGGATTGATGGCATCCTCATTTTCAGGGCCTTGTCTACTTTGGGTATAGGCCCTTCTCCTGGAATGTTTAAACTAACCATAGAGTTTCTCATCATGTGTAGAATCCAAATGCTTCACCACTGAGTAACCACTGCATGAAGCCCGCATAGCTGGGATCAGTGCCAGAGCTTGGAGTGTATGCAGGGTGGGGCAGGTGGAGGGGTGGGCGGAAGGGCAGAGGCGGGGTTACGGTGCATGGAGGTGTGGTTACGACAGACAGGACGGGGCTACAACAGACAGGGCAGGGCTATAATGTGCAGGGGGAGGGGCTACGGCACGTAGGGAAGGGCAAGCAAGGAGCTGTGGCACTGCCCCCATTGCCCCCCCGTCCCTACACAACTGACTGAGGTTGGTCATAGTAGGTCTTCTGAAATCAGAGATGTTGGTATCCATGGTAGTTTAAGCAGTTGTTGTTGTTGTTGTTGTTGTTGTTGTGTCTCTTCAAGTCATTTCTGACCTATGGTGACCCTTAGGAGAACCTATCACGGGATTTTCTTAGCAAAATTTGTTCAGAAGAGGTTTGCCTTTTCTTTCCTGTGAGGTTGAGGGGGTGTGACTTGCCCAATGTCACCCAGTGGGTTTCCATAGCTGACTGCGGATTCATGTCCTGGTCTCCAGAGTCATAGTCCAACACTTAAAATACTACACCATGTTGGTGGTTGGTTTAAGCAGAGTCTGACAAAATTATTTTCTTGCATTACGATATTTGGAATTCTCCTCCTAGAATGGCCAGTGTTCATACTTAGAAGAATCTAGGAGTAGCAGTCTAAAAATATGCTCAGGGTTTGAGCTTTCATATCTGGGGGACAGAGACCATAACTGAGGGACAAGCTGTGCACAGAGGTTTCCAGGGGTTGGCTCTGGCATCTCCACTTAAAAAGCTCAGGTAGCAGCTGGTAGAAAAGGTCTTGTCCCAAGAACCAAGAATCCTGCTGCCAGTTAAAGTACTGGGAGGGAAAGATATGATTTGAGGTCATGGTTTGTTCCCCATGTTGATGACCTCATTTGTCTTAGAAATTATCCACTGAGTCCATAGGCACAATCACTGTTTATATGTATGCTGCCTTTCCCTAAAAAGTTAAGTTCCAAGAGATTTATAATATATAACAGTGGGAATAACAGGCAGCACGAGTTTACAATAACGTGTTCATAATTGCAGCAGATTATCACCAGCAGTAAATTGTGTAAGTAATACATCAAAACAAGTCCAAAACAAGTCAGAACAAAGAATAAGACGTCTAAATTGTACAGTGACACCACTGGTGGAATGGATCCACCCCCATGCAGCCCCCACAGGTTACCGTCCCTTGAAATTTGCCCCAGAGGTAACTGGACAAAAATGCTTCTGAATAAAATAATGGCTTATTTGCCTCTCAAATTTTTCTTCTCTTCATTATCTTCTCCATCCTCTGTTGCTTTCCTTTAAACTGTAAAACTATGGAAATGACTTAGGAAAGTTTTTTAAAAAAATACAGTGCTGTATACATACATGGCAGAATATTCATATTTATTTATTTAACAGCTATTTAAAATAGCCATTAAAATATCTAATTAATTCAATGTAAAATAAATGTATTAAAGATTTATTAATACTCATTTTATTTGTTTATTTAATGTACAATAGCTAAAGTAAGAGGAACTTTTCCAAAGATGTTCACCCAGAACCATCTTCATTTTCTTCTGTATCAGTTCCAAACCTTTCTATTTGCTGAGGACTTTTATGGTTGGAGTTTTGTTTTTGCTTTTTGGATCAAATTTAGTGCCTGATGCAAATTGCTTTGCCTTGGGTTCATTGTTATTTTTGTTTTATCTGTTAGCTAGTCTGGGAGTGATGGCTGAAGTATGGCTAATAAGTGATTTTGTATCATGTCTGTTAGAACCCATAGGCTCCTGTCTTCTGTTTTAATTATTGTACGTGCGTTGTTGCTGTTGTTATTTGCCTCCAGTTTGGCTCCAACTTATACAGATCTTTACTTTATAAGTAAACAAAGAACCACAATGGTTCCTATTGTCAGTCATCTTGGGATTCCAGAGCTGAAGGGATATACACTCTAGTCTTTGTCACCAGCTTGAGATCTAGGATTGCTAGTGGCAGCTGGTGGCTTCCATGTCAGCAGGGTGGTAAATCCACTCCATTTTTTAAAATTAACTTTAAAATTGCTACCCAAGATGCTGACACTATTTGCAGGATAGAGTTCAGCATCTTAGACAGCTGTTTGAAAGTTCCAGCTAAAACCAGAGCCAATCCATGTGGAAGCAACCTGCTGCCCCTGACTTGGAGATAGTACTCTTTGTCTTCCCGCAAGAACATCATGGTAAGAGGAAGACCAAGCTGGTACTTTCCAGTAAAGATGCAGCTTCTCCAATGCTTTCTTTTCTTTTTTTTCCTCTTCCCCATTTGTTTCCTTTGATTAGATTAGGAGCCCATGGGTAGGACCTGTTTTGTAATTTCATATCGATGTAGTGCTCAAAATATATTAGGCGCTTGATAAGTCAAAAATAACATTAAAAACAAAGGCCAAGATCCTGTATGTCACAGTGTAGCATAACAGTTCTACAGGCAGAAGTACATTACATGTCTTATCTCAGCCTCCCCGCAACTCACTGTTTAGCCATTGCAGCCAGATGGAGATTAATGACATCCTCCACTGAGATCCACCAGGGCCCTCCAGAGGTGTCAGCAAATTATGTCATCAGTCTTTACCCAGCTACAGGGACATAGGCAGATACTTCTTCTATCCCCTCTGCTCTCCACAAGCCACTGAGTGGCTGGGGAGGCATCGCAACAGTTAAGCAGTGAGTTGGGGGGGGGGGCTTTGGTTGTTACAGGGGCTGGAGGGAAGTACCAACCTCCTCAATGGCTAAGAAAAGACACAGGTGTAAGGTGGTCACGTGTGTCACTAAAACCATTTCTGTACTACATTGTTATAGTGCTATTATTCCACTTTCAACATCCTATGGAATCCTGGGGTTTGTAGTTTAGGGAGGGGCATTTAGAATTCTCAGCCAGAGAGGTCTTTGGCCTCAGTAAACCACAAACCCCAGAATTCCACAGGATGTTGAAAGTGGAATAAAAGCATTATAACAGTGCAGTGCAGAAATGGCCTAACAGGATATCAACTGCAGAAAGAAACACTGTCATTCAACATAATATCAGAATGTTAATCTTAAAGTTTCCAAAAAAGGGGAAAAAAGGTAAGAAAAACCCCTTGAAGGGGAAAAGCTATTTATTCATTTATTTAATTTAATGAGCTCACCTTTCTCTCAATATGAGACCTAAGTGGGCTTAAAGTATATACAGTTTTTTTAAAAATGAAATGGACAAAACTGTTAAAATAACTAATAATTTGTACTGAAAACATATAAACCGCAAACTAATAAGCAGCAACGCAATTCTCCCCTTGGCAATTTAGAAGTAAATCCCTTGAGTTCAATAAGCCTTACTCACAGGTAATTGTGTTTAGGATTGAAGTCTCTCTCTTACTAGTGGGCCTGTTGCAGTTGCTTATGATATTCTTCTCCCTTTCTGAGGTTGTGTAACATGTTTGTGCCATGGGAGAGAGCCTCCCTTGGCTGGCACATTTCTTAATGTCTGGCTTGCTATTTTTAATGCGGGTTTGTGTAGGGGAAGTGAGACATGCTCTTTTGAGAAAGTGTCCCTGTGTCTCAGGGCACATCTGCCTCATTCCTGGAAAGGGGGCCAAATTTGTCAGCTCTCTGAAGGATGATGTCCGTGGCTTTAAATACATGTCTTGTTACTATAAGCAGGTTCATGGCCATGTACACACAGAAGGCTTTCTATTTTCTACAGGATGTTCTCCACTCCTCGATGCAGGAACATGTTTACAGCCCCTCCTTGCAGAGACATGTAATTACATATAACTCACCAATGAGGAATTGAAGCTGAAAAAAAAAAGGCACGGGCAGGTATCATCACTGTTGGTGGAGAAATTGCCCCACTTTTATTTCTCCTTCCCTCGAGGTCTATTCTCACAGAGATGATGATAATAATGAATCACAGGTAGGGCTGGGAAAGACCTTACGGCTCAAACAGTAGTACAACCCCTACCTGTAAGGTGCAGTGCCTAAGAGTGGGAATTGTGAGACAGCACTTTCTCAGTCCAAGTTTCAGATGTAAATTTCCTAGTTAACCTTAGGCAAATCACTTAGCCATGATAGTCTGTTTCAGCATAAAGAGACAGCAAGGAATCTTGTGGCACCTTTTTTTTTTAATTGTAATTTTTTAAAAATATTTTTATTAAGTATTTCAATTACATTGTTAAAAGAGAAAGGAGAGCCAAAAAAAGGGAAAAAATCCAGAAAGAAAGAAAAAAGAAACACACAATAACATATTGTAGATATTATCTTCCTTATTTTCCTAATTAAATTGTCATATTTTCCTTAATGTCCTGAATTTACCTTTATTTCTTATTTTTATAATTATCCTATTCTAATAGCTTCTCCTTTACTCCTCCCCTTTTTCCCTCCCCCCTACTTCAAGAAGTGAGTGCTAACATATATCTATTTCATTCTCTATATTTCTATTCTTATTAATTTTGCGAAACCATTATTTTCCCTATTTTTTTCTGTAACTATTCAGGTCTATTTTACAATACACATACAATATGTATAACCTACATATAAATGTACATAACATACATAACATCTTCATATGAGTATCGCTTCTCAAATATTTTTCTGTTTCAATATAAACATTCTAATTCTTTATATATTACATGTAATGTCTTTAAGTTTAACTTTTCTATTAACCATATCAAAACCCTATCTCATTACCGATTTCCTATTTATCCTATTCATTCTATTTCCATTATATTATTACTTGCTGCCAATAGGTAACCTCCAACATTAAACATACCAATATAAAATAGTCCAAAATTCATAATTATCTTGATTTTATACTTCAACCCCCCTAATAGCTTTTCCCCCCCATAGTCATTCCCATAAAGGTGTAACCAAATTCCATCTGTCTTCATTCTGATTCATAGGTCTCTCTGATGTCCATACCCTGATCCTATCATATTCTACCGTTTCATATAGCTTCATTGCCCAATCCTCTATTTGGGGGTTCACTTTGTTTCCACCTTTGTGCATAGCTCAGTCTTGCAGCTGTGATCATATACAATAAAATCCTTTGTTGTGCTTTATCTAGCGTAGGTACTGAATCCAATATGTTTAATAGGTACAATTCTGGGTTTAATGAAAAGTTAATATTAAATATATCCTTGATTATCCCATGTATTTCTTCCCAAAACTCCCTAGCTCTCGTGCACATCCACCATATATGATAGAACGTGCCTCTGGCTGCACATTTCCAGCACTTCTCTTTCTCTCCTCTACGAATCTTTGCTAATTGCACCGGTGTTAAGTGCCACCTATATATCATTTTGTAGAGATTTTCTTTCAAACTTGTGGATTGTAACAACTTCCATGTCCTTACCCAAGATCTAGACCAGATTTCCAATGAAATGGTATGACCTATATTCCTGGCCCATTTTATCATGCTTTCTTTGACTATCTCTTGCTTCATTTCTATCTCTAGCAGTATCTTATAAATCTTCCCCACTTTATGCTCCACATCTTTAATAAGTACTTCATCTAATTTAGTCTCCTTCATTTCAAATCCATCTTGTTTCGCATCAATTTTAAATCTCTCTTTTAACTGTCTTATCAATAACCAATGGGTATCTAGTCCTTTCTCTTTTAATTCCTCTATAGATTTAAATTGTATATCTCCATCCTGATTTTTTATAAGATCTTTGTAGGTAAGCCAATTGTCTATCTTGGGTTTTTCCCTTTTATAAAAAGCTTCATGGGCCGAAATCCAAAGTGGGGTTTTTAAATAGAATCTCCTTTTATATTTCGTCCAGACCCTTAGCAACCCTTTTCTTATGAGATGGTTTGTAAAATTTTTATCTATGTTGGCCTTCCCATACCATAAATAGGCATGTCAACCGGAATAAATGTCTTCTCCCTCTATTTGTAGTATTCTCTGATTTCTTAAATTGACCCATTCCGATAGCCAATCTAGGCAGTTCGCTTTGTAATATAACTTTAAATTTGGTAATTCCCACCCTGCCCTTTCTTTTATATCCATTAATATTTTTTGTTTGATTCTTGGTTTTTTCTTTCTCCATATGAATTTCATTAAATCTTTATTCCACTTCTTAAATGGGCTATCGTTCAATAAAATTGGCAAATTTTGAAATAAAAAATTCAATTTTGGTAGTATATTCATCTTAACAGCAGCTATTCTACCTAATAAAGATAAATCTAATTTATACTCTGGTTTCTCTTCAGATCATATAAATCTTTCATAATTTTTTTTTTAATTGTAAGCTGCCTTGAATCCCAATTTTGGGAGAAAGGTGAGGTGGTGGTGGTGATGATGATTAAAGGCTAATTGAGAAACAGAAATTTCTAGCATCAGCTGTTTTAGACTCCAAGATATGAGAGAGAAGTGTGAACTGTAATAGAATAGAAATACAAAACATATGGGTAAATCATCGGTTTGTTGTTGTGTGCCGTCAAGTCATTTCTGATTTAAGGTCACTCTAAGGTGACTCTATCACAGAGTTTTCTGTGGCTAAGAGTGTGTGATGCATCCAAGGTCACCCAGTAGGTTTCCATGGCTGAGCGGAGAATTGAGGCCTGGTCACTGGGGTCACAGTCCAAAGCTCAAACCACTATACCATACTGGTGCCAGACCCCACTGATATATATCATCCATTGGATCTGATGAAGTGGACTGGAATCCTTGAAAGCTTATGCTAGAAGTTTTTGTTGCTCAGTCTTGAAGCTGCTACCAGATTCCTTTATATCTCACTAGCCAATGGTTATGGAGAATAGATGTAGTCCAGAATAAGTGGAGAACTATTAGATTACCTGTCTCTCCTTGACTTCCCAAATCCCTGAGTCAGAGAGGGAGGATATTGTTCCTGTCTAAGGGCCTCTGTCAGTGCCATCTTAGACCACTTTGTGTTAAGGGCACTGGACACATTTTCCTCCGACACAATGTTATCTCAGCACTTTGCATTTCTTGACAAAATGTGGTGCCCGATGATTTTTACATGGACTAAAGAATGGACATCATTTGGGGGAAAGGAATCCCACCGTGTGACTTACATTGCACCTTTAGGCAAGTCCTTTTTAATCAGTCTTGGTCCTTCACCTATAAAATAGGAACAATAGTTGATTAGGGTCAGGCATCTGAACTTCTCCCCAAGGGAAGAGCATCTTTGGTACAATGACTTTCCATTGCACAGTGAATACCTTATCTCCTAGAAGGACTGTGAGCCTTAAAGGGTTTTAACTCTGCTGAAGGTTCTTTCAAGGGGTAGTTTTTAGTAGCATTCTTTTTACTGTTCTCAGTTTTCTGTTTTCTGGTTTTAGATTTTAAGTGTAGCATGTGTGTGTTTATTATATACAAGCAACTTGTAGTGGCAGCAGGGAGCTGATTATTTTGGCTAGACAGTAGGCCCATTAAAAAGCAGTATTGTCAACTTTGATTGGTAGAGGCATCCACAGTTTCAGGGAGAATGCTTTCCGATCCTTTCCTTCAGGTCTCAATGGCCCTTTTACACTACACTGATATAGCACTGCTGTTCCACTTTAACTACCTTGGCAAAATCGTATGGAATACTGGAGTTTGTAATTTAGTTACCCACTTGAGCTCTCTGGCTGAGAATTCTGAGTGTTCTTCCCTTAGACTACAAAACCTAGGATTCCATATGACGTTGGCAGTTAAAATGGGATCATATTGGGGTAACTTTATAGTATAAAAGGGTTTCAGGTATTCTTTGGTAATGTTACACCCTAGTAATATCTAGGCCTAACTCTATAACTTTTGAAATCAGATGGGATTGGGTACATTCGGGGTGATAGGCTGATATGCGAAATAAAATGAAATATTTCAAATAATAAATAACCCAAACAACAAGAATAAACAAATGTAAATATTTATTTGAAATAAATGGCAGGGTTGCTCTCGCCCTTTTCATAAAGACTTTTGCCCATTTGTAGCCAAACAGGCAAACATTCAGCAGGCAGAAGAAACAGTGTAGAGATTCTGGGTGAAAACTTCACCCACTGAATTCCTATTTGTCATGCAGTGGTGAAAAGCATGACTAGAGCACTGTGGGGTGAGGGAGAGGGAGGGAAGGGAAGGGTGGCACCACCATCTGTGACCTACTTCACAAGACTGTTGCACAGATCAACATAATAAACGCTGTAAAGTCTTCTGCAAGTTGGAACTGTTATATAACAACAAGTCATAGCTGTGAGAGCTGGTTATTTCTTGTTGGTTTTCCTCTTGGCACCAGTGTGGATGCTTGCAACACCCCCACCTTGGTTTGCAGATTTAGAATAGAGCCACCCCCTTCCTTCTAGCACAAATCTTTCTGCCATCACGTAGATCATCCTGCCAGCAATCCTGCTCCTGCTTTGAACTTCTAGAGGTTTGTTGGAGGGCGCCAACTTTACATTCCAACCTAAGCTTGGAACCAGCCTTCTCTGAGATGGAGCTGTGATGGGGCTGATAAGATCTGGTATACCAAGAGATAAGGCACTTTGGAAGGCAGTGGCATAAATCCTGTTGCACCCAGGATTAGGAAATCTCCACCTCTTTCAGAAGAGCCTTGACAAAGAAGCGGAGGACGGCTCATAGGGCTAGTCCATGACATTTGGCTGCCTAGGGTAGAGCTTGAAAAGTTACTTTATTTATTTAAAATATTTGAGCCCATTTTATATCTGTAGGTATCTGGGTGACAAAGAATAAAATCAGTGTAAATGATTTAGAATACTTTAAAATGAAAGCCAGTAAAAGATGGACAGTGTAAAGTATATTAAAACAATGTAACAAGCTAAAGTGTACAAACTCAATACAGTTGTTAGATCTTCAAAAGCTCAAAAGCTTTAATAAAAAGCCATGATTTAACTTGGCTCCCAAATGAAGCCAATGTTGGCACCAATCTTGCATCTAAGGGGAGGGCATTATTTGTTATACGTACTTATTTAAAAAAAAATTGTTGCTCATCACATTATTTTTATTGTTCATTTTTATTTGGTTTTAAAAAACAAAAATGTAAAGAAACGGGTAAAGAAAATCAAATGTTTGTAAAGTGAACATTCTTATGTGGCTGAGACAGTAAGTTCTTCTCTGCATTGAATGATATGGAATATTCTCAACCTTGGAGTATATAACTTTTTTGGTAATGAGTGTAAGCATGCAAACTCCAGTCACATTGATCCTCCCTTAGATTCCCCATTGCAGGAATATAACTGAAAAGTATACCTACAAATACTGAAGATTCTTCAAATGCAAAATATGTTGTAATATTTCCAACCAAAAAGGGTGGATCACTGAGCACACCCACATCATATGGTGCAAGGAAGCATTATCCATATTACATCATGAACACCAGACAAAGTGGACAATTTCTTTCTAAAAAGTTGCAATGGTGTCCAATATATTCCCAAAATTCCTTTTTTCCCCCTGGATCAAACCTAGTTTTAAGTTTGAAGAGATTTTAGATATTGAAACTAGGCAATTTTCATTTCCATGGAGACAATTAAGAGAGAGATTCAAGATGGATCGAAAATTGTATGGGCTTGAAAAAAAATGATAATAAATTAGATGTGCTGATGAAAGGGGATTTGAAAAAGGGAATCTCTAGATTTTATAAAATATTGTTGCAAAGAGAAATGGAACCAGAGATGATAAAAGATAATATGATTAAATGGGTGCAAAATATTGGACACTCAATTGAGTTGGATACATGGGTGAAATCATGGAAAATATATATAAAATTTACACCCAGCTTGAATTTAAGGGAAAATTTTTATAAAATGTTACATTGATGGTACATGGCACCTGTAAGGTTGAACAAAATAACAAAAAATGGGAATGGAAAATGTTGGAAATGTGGTGAAAAAAAGGGGTCCGTCTTTCATATGTGGTGGACTTGTAAGGTTGCAAAGAAATTTTGGAAGGAAATACATGATGAAATTCAGAGAATGTATAATTTAAACTTTGAAATGAAATCAGAATTTTATTTGTTGAATATGTTAGGCCAACAAAGAGAAATAAGATCTCACCAGAAAACATTGTTATATGTTATAACTGCAGCAAGAATGACATATGCGCAACACTGGAAAGAAGGAAATTATATTGATATAAAAGAATGGAAATTAAAAGTTCTGGATATGGTAGAGATAGAAAGGTTGGCTTTTTCACTTAAAAATAAACCAATCCAGAACTTTGAAAGAGAATAGCAAGAAGTTCTGAACTGGATAAAGGAATGAGGGAAAGAATAAGAAAGAGTGTTGGAAAAAATGGTAATGAAAATTAAAGATGTTATAGAATAAGTATAAGCTGAATGTAAGGTTAAATGTAACAATGTGTTAATATTGGAATAGAAAAAATGTATAAATGAGATGTAAACACAAACTCAACTGAAAAAATGATGCTTGGAAGCGGGGAGGTTTTTTTTTTATTTTGAGTAAAACTTTAATAAAAATATATACAAAAAAAAAAAGAAACTAGGCAATTTTCCATTGGCTGATTTATACAGGACAAACTAACACTTTATCTACTCAGTTCTACAACAACAGGAACCTTCAGGAACCTCCCAGGGTCTTCTAGATACCCCTCACAGGTATTTTTGGTATCTTTGCTCTATATCAGTGGTTCTCAACCTGTGGGTCTCCAGATGTTCGTGGACTTCAGCTCCCAGAAGCCCTGAGCATTGACCATAGTGGCTGGGGCTTCTGGGAGCTGAAGTCCACGAACATCTGGGGACCCACAGGTTGAGAACCACTGCTCTATATCCTGCTATAGGAAAACAGCTGGATCTTTATCTGCTGTTTCCTCCCATTCTCCACCAGCTATGAGATGGCCATGATCACAGGACTGTAGCTTGGAAATGTGGGATTTTGTTGTAGCACAGTCAGTAGAGAATTCCAGCCTCCAGAAGGACCAAAAAAGTGAGTTGCGATTATGTATGTCCAACTTACACTATAGTAATTCACCAACAGGGCGCCAGCCATCGTATTCAGTGCTTTCCAGCAAATATTTATAAACTATGATTGTTGTTGTTTTTTTCTCTGAAGATATGATCACTGCTTCTAATACACTCAAAGCTGGTGGTCCATATGTAGTTGCCAAAAGTTGTTGCAATTGTAAATATTGTCATACTGCAGCAGCGGGGAACTGACAAGCAGACTGCTATGCTGAGAATGTTAACAGTTCTTGTCCTGAAACTGACTATTGATCCCTAGCATAAATCTCACAATTAGCTCATTACTTCAATAAATAGGATTCTTGTGCAATCTTCAGATTTGGATTATCCCATCAAGTTAGTTTAGCATGACTGTAAATCAAATCAAACTGTAGCTGACAAGAAATTAGATGCCAGGCTATCCTAGTATTAGAAATTGCAGGGAGCATCATCCTTTTCTTTCTTGAATGACAGTCTCTAAGACAACCTGACCAAAAAGAGATGCCAAGTAAACTGATGCCAAGATCACCCAAGGAAGGGTATTTCAACTGAACTTGACTTGCCACCTATCCGCACTAGCCTGTTATAGCGCGATGATTCCACTTTCAACATCCTCTGAAATCCTGGGGTTTGCAGTTTCGGGAGGGGCCACCTGGCCCCTCCCGAAACTGCAAACCCCAGGATTCCAGAGGATATTGAAAGTGGAATCATCGCGCTATAACAGGCTAGTGAGGAAATGGCCTAAGTCAGGAAACATGACTTAATGATAGAAATGCAGATCTCCCTCTTCCAAGCTATAAAAATACAATAGTAGCATATTAAATAATGGTTTGCTGTGCTTTCAGATATCAAAACTGACTGTCTTACTGTCGCTTAAAAGTAGGGTTGGGTCTGGCCATTTGGGTTTTTTCTTCTCAAGGCCCGTGCTTCCAACTAAGAGGATAAGAATGCATGTTCTCCCTGGCACCAGCCTGCTCCCAGGTCTCCCTAGTTGTCTGCTCCAGCTGAGGGGACAAATATTAATAAGTAGCTCATGTAAAGTTCACACTGAAATCCAGAGCAGGAACATGAAATGTACCCACCTTCACTGCACTGGGATTCCTTTAACTGTTGTGATTTGATGCCCTTATCCTTCTTACTTTCTTAGTCTGTGTGAGTGATTACGTAAGTGCGCAGTGACTGTCTTTTAAATAAAGAAAACAATTATAAATTAATTCTGCTTGATTTTTGACTCGGCCTGACCCTGTAAAAATTGGGTTTAAGATCTCACTAGGTTACCCTGCCTCTTGTAGGGCTACAGCTTGTGCTCTGGCTAATTCCCATTCCCCATTATTTGGAGCACATTGAGGTGTCCCCCAAGGGACCCCAGAAATCAGGGTAACAGTGGAGGTGGCAGTAAGCCCCACCAGCCAGCCACTTCTGCCTTTTGAAGGAACCCTGATGCCTCAAAGGAATCCATAGTGGAATGTATATGGTGCTCATACTTTTTTGTGTATTAAATATGGTTTGGGAGGGCCTAGATTATTCATGTTTTTTCCACATTCACAGTTTTTCCACATTTATGGGGGTCCTGTGCCCCTAAATCTAGTGAATGTGGAGAGATGACTGTACATTTAAAGTCCATCCCTCCCTTTGAACAAAGTTTATAAGAGTATCTTTCTTAAGATTAAAACTTCCATAACTTCCAGTGACCATGCTAGTGAGTCTGAGAACCATAATCCAAAAATTTAACACTTCCAAGCTCTGCCTTTGAACATCAGGACAAGTATATGAATGAAAGTTCAACTCTTCATCTCCCTCTCAGCTGGACTTGTTTCCATCTGGACTTCTTTGCAACTAGATTTCAGCCTTATTCAGTTCTAACCTGAAATACTCTGTAGGTAAATGTTTTGCTTGACTGATGGCATGTATTTACACTACTCAGTTATTTGAGGACATAGGATAAATCTTTTGGCTTTTCATTTTTTATTTGATCGATTAATGTTCATTCAGGGGAAAAACTGAATACCTTAACACCACCTGGCTATGGATTTAAAATAGCTTATCTTTTTCTTCTTAAATTACAACAAACAGCATTGTCCTGCCAATTGCTGTTTTATTTCAGAGAAGGAAAGCACCAAAAGATTGTTTAAGCATTGCTTTCCTTTCTGTAATAACCTTGTTGGCTCCTTACTCAAATTCTTCAGGTTAATCACAGCTGCATACCAGGGCTAAATGCATTGTTAATAGTTACAGATTAACCACCAAGGTCAGTGTCTACAGGATACAAGCTGCTGTGGCAAAACCAGAGCATGTTAATGGACCTTAACAGGACATTTTGGAAGAGTACCCTTCCCTGCAGTGGAATGCAACTGCAAAGTTAAAAGAATGTGTGTGTGTGGCTGAGGGCACCGTGGTTGCTGTCTCTGCCAACTTGCCTCATTCTGCCTCACCCTCACAGAGTGTTGCCACGTGCACTCAGATTGTTGCCTCATTAGACATATTGTGTTAGCTCTTCAGAAGGTATTGTTAGCCCAATCAGAAACTAGGCCTGAGGGGACACACAAACACACAGAAGTGGACAGACATGCACACACAACCACAGCAGCTGCCTATGCCCTAGTTTGCTTAGAATCCAAAGTGACTGCAGCAAATGACCAAGTTGAGCTGAAAGCTACTGAATGCAAAAGGCCAGCTACCGCATCCCAGGGCTGTGGGAAGAGCACATATGTCAGCAACTGCTTGTGACATCCTAGCATTCAGGATAAACTCTCAGTTGCTTTTCCATACTGCATTTTCCCTAGAGCTTGGACAAGTTACTGTTTGGAAAAGAACTTCCAGAATCCTCAGCCAGCATGACAGGGAATTCTGGGAACTGCAGTGCAAATCCATGGGGTTGCCTTTAAAAAGCATTCAGAAACTTGAGGCAATCACATTCTTTCTCCACCATTTAGTGACCATTGCCCCAATCTACAGAACAATCTGTGGTGTCATCTGTGTTTAATCTATGTTGTAAATTGCCTTGGGTCCTGTGCCAGGAGAAAAGGGAAAGAAAGAAAGAAAGAAAGAAAGAAAGAAAGAAAGAAAGAAAGAAAGAAAGAAAGAAAGAAAGAAGAAAGACATGGAGGGGGACTGAAAGTGCAAGGATTTCAGGTGGAAGGAACTGTACATTTCAGACTAGGAAACATGGAATAGTGGCAGCCCACAGAACAACACAATGAAAAGGATTTGGAATAAGTACCTTAGATCTTTGAGACGTATGAATGGTTCTTGTGTTACAAAGAGGTAAATGACCACTTGCTGTGGTGTGCAGGCATTAATGATACATTAAGTGCTCTTGTAATCAAAGCCATATTTTGTATTCCTCTTATTGCTCCTTCCTTCCTTTTTCACTTGGAGTACATTCAGGTTATCGTCTAAAGGTACCTCACTGTGTCCATAATACATGCCACTTTGACCCTGTCAGCCTGCTTTGGAAATTGTGCTAAAACTTAGTGATTAAGCTATAGTTCAGCAATACATATAGAAACTGCCCTGCTTCTTTTCTTCCACCAGTATTACCCTAAGATACAGTTTGGAAGCACCTGCTTCTATTTTAAACTAACCAGTTTATGGTTTCACTTGAACTAGGAACACCAGTTAGCTAAACTACCATTTGTACAAACTAGCCAGGAACAGAAAGTACAACTTGATCTTGTAGTTTGTTCACGAGAACTTGGAAGTAACTTGTTAGCATAAGAGTATGTAATGGTTAATGGTTTTCACTCTGGTCCTCTGGATGTTTTGGACTTCAGCTCTCAGAATCCTTGACCAAGCTGGCTTGGGCTTCTGGGAGTTGGTTTAACAAATCAGCAGGAGCAAAAGTCTGAGAACCATTAATCTAGTCCATCTTCCTGCAGTGAATGAATCCATCCAAGGTATAGTTCAGACAAACCACAGTTTAAGCTAAACTTGCTTCATTTGAACTGAGACAAACTACAATTATGTAGTTTAACCCCCCCCCACTCAATGGCCTTCAGAGACACTGGACTGCACCTTTTATCATTTCTGCTGCCTAGGGATGATGGGAGCTGTTATCCAGTACACCAGAAGAGCATCTGCTTGCAGAGCTCTGGTTTAAACTATCATGGTTCAGATGAAATGCCTAGTTCATTAAAAACAGAGGCCTAGTGGGTGGAGGTGGGGGCATAACCTCAACATTCAGTGCGCATAACATTTGACAATGGTTTAATGTCATGTTCAATTCCACCCATTCATGTTTTAGAAAGTGCCAAAATATAGAAGCCTCACTACGTTTTCTGAAATACAGGTAGTAAGTAGAATATTTGGTACTAAAAAGCACCTTTGACTCCAGTCATCCCTTTCATGTAAAGTGTGACTGTTGTTGATGTGGAAGATAAATGAGATCCGCTTTCTCATTCATGCAGACTTGATGGTCCTGTGACAAATGGATTTCAGGAAAAGCCTATTTAAGGCATGGGAAAACACATTCAGAGCACTACAGGATGTGTAAGCACCTAATTACTAGTGATTTTGCTGCTTACCTTCTGACCCACATTGTGGTTTCATCAGTCTTCCTAGAGGCATCAACATACTACATGGTTTACTTTTTAAAAGACAATAGTGTTTCCCCCACAAAAGGAATATCATCACAAATATCTGTGGAGTTGTTGTTGTTGTTATGTGCCTTCAAGTTATTTCATACATATGGCAACCTTTAGACCAGAGTTTTCAAAACTTTTCATGTTGGTGACACACTTTTTAGACATGCATCATTTCGCAACACAGTAATTCAGTTTTACTAGCAAACCAGAGCTTAAACTAACAGATTACATATCTGCAGTATCCACAGGTGTATCTATGGTGGGGAAAGGCAGCCCCTCTGATCCTGCCCAGCTGCCAACACCCTCACCAGGAAAGACCTTGGCAAGGGTGGCGGCAGTGGGAAAGGCAGCCCCCCCATCTGATCCTGGCCCGTTCTTTGCAAGAAAAGACCCCAGCGAGAGCAGTGGCAGCGGGAATGGCTCAGGTGAGGGGGGGTCTTTCTCAGTCCAGGAAAACAACACACCTACACACTTCAGGTGACACACTAACGTGTCACGACACACCATTTGGAAAACCCTGCTTTAGACAGGTCTATCACAGGTGTTTCTGGGGCTGAGAGTGTGTGACACACTCAAGTTATCCATTTGGTTTCCATGGTTGTGCGTGGCTGAGTTGTAGTCCAATGTTCAAAGCACTATACTACACTGACTATTGGGTGCCTGTAAATGTAGAGATGCATGGATTGTCATAGGCATTACATGTCAGGCCTGGAAATCTTTCTTCCTTTCCAGTTTTCTTTCAGTTTTGGAGAAGTGGGAACCTGTTAAAGGAGTTTCTGCAACCAAACTGGGGAGGGTTAAAACAGTGTAAAGTCTTTAAAACGAAATGCAGACTTGTGGCCCTAAAGAAACTGTTCTGGTGCAACTTGCCTCAGCCCTGTGATAAATGATGGGGCTGCAGCCCAGTATCTGGAAAGACACAAGTTGTCCACTCCCACTTTAACGGCTAAGCATTATTGAGTATATCATTGAAAGGCAGAATACTCACATCCATTTATCCCTTTTAATATTCTTCCAATGCTTCCTTCTCTCAGCAAAGCCTGGAAAATTACTTCTTTGTAACAGAGTTCCCCAGCCAGGATGACCACTGCCCAAGCTGGCTGGAGAATTCTGAGAGCTGTAGACAAGGTACCTTTCTAACATTTTCTTACAGTTCTTTGCTCTTTCTTGTGACATTTTCCCCTCATGTCCCATTAACATGTTTTTAACAGGCAGAGACTGTGCATTTCCCTTTCTATTATTGAAGTTTTCAAATTCCCCAGTCTTCTTTTTCTTTAAAGAAAAGAACGCAAACCCCATTGGATTAAACTCAGAACAAAGTTCTAGTTGAACATTCCATACTGTCCGATTGTCCTGTCCTAATTTCAGAGGGACAATCTCAATTTACCTTCTCTCATCCTACTTCTTCAGCTGCTTTAAAAATGTCCAAGTTTCTCTCTCTTCCTCTCACTTTCCTCCTTTGTATTTCGTTTACTTCAATTAGTGTGAATGGAGTCCCAAATACATCCATATTCTCACTCAATTGACTCAGCAGGAGGGGAAGAGGATTGCAGGAGGCATAATCCAGGCTTTCCAGTAGAATAAGGCAAAAGCAAACTATTGCAGCCTCTTCTGGCTTGTGGATTCTTCGTCATGAATAACTTTTGCCATCCTGACCATGCTTTGGTGTTGCTTGGCCCCACGTATCTCAGTTTTCATCTGTGAACTGCTGGAGGGTACGCCATTCCATTTCACACAGAGACCAAGCAGATATCTCCAAGAAACCCACAAACAGGGCAATGGGGCAGCGCTATTGACTCCCAGTGATGGATATTCCTTCTGAATATAGAAATCCTTTTTGCTATTATGGCTAACAGATGAAAATAGACTTTTCCTTCATCAACCTACCTAACCTTCTTGCCAACTGTTCAAACCATCATTTAGAAATGCTACTTTTTGAACTACAACTCTCAGAATTCCCCCCAGCCAGTATATTCAGTGGTCATGCTGGCTGAGGGATTCTGGGAGTTGCTCTCCAAAAAGGTAATGTATTGAAACCCTTCCTGCAGCCATCATCAAGAAAAAAAAAGTCTCTCTATGGGCTTTCGCCACTCTTGTGTATAATTCTGTGGACTTCTTGTCTTCCCCCAAGTCAGCTTTTTTCCCTAAAAGCTTCTAGTGCTTTATCCTTTCCTTACATGGATGATTCTGATGGTTTGTTTGCGCTGTCTTTTCTGTATCTTGGCCAGGATGAAAGCTATTTCACCTTCTTTCATCATGTGGAGAAAATGGATTATGGAGCTACTGACATTTGATGGGGGCAAGTGTGACTTAACAAGGAAGGAAAAATGTGAGATAATTGTATTTTTCCCCTTTTCCCTCAGAGAAACAAACCCAATTACTTCATAGTTTTCCTTACTTGTGCTCACCGATCCTGTGCCAACTACTCCATAATGCATCCCCCAGTCTTCTCCATCTTGTCACCTTCAAGATATGACACATCCAATCACTCTTATCCACCCGCAGATGGCAATGTAGACCAATACACCTGGTACAGGCACCAAAATAGGGAAGACCACTTTGCACCTTGTCATTTTAGCTGTCAAACAGCCACGTTTTGTGCAGCTTAACTGCCCCATTGTCTATAAGCAGGAAATCTTACGCTGAGGTGTTACAGGGACTTTCCCAGTGCTGTCTTGAAAAGTTCCAGTGGCTAAACAATATACAACCACTGCAATTGGATGATCCCACCGATGAGTCAAATAGGAAATTTTAGATCTCACCCTAAGCCACTGTCTGCATTGGAGCTCATTGTTTTGCTATTATCATTCCATTTCCCCAAATGTACTGTACATGCAGAAACAACTCTCAAACATATTAGATAAGCAATGAAACCAGCGGCTCCTTGGCAAAGTTCCACCAGGAGGCTCTTGATTCTATCAGCTCCCAACCCCACAGCTGCTGCTTGCATCTGGCAACAGTGAACAAGGAAGCCATTGCTTTAGATTTCCCATAGTCCCTGAGGTGCTAGAACTTCTCTGTAAGGCAAAGGAGGGAAAGAATACTATCTGTGAGCTATATGCGACCCCAAAAGGCCCTTGTTGAGACTGTCAGTGAGCCCCAGCACCATTTTTGGTTAACAAAATAGTATTCCCCAATTCTCCCTGGGCTTTATGGTTTGTTTCCTGGTTGAAAAAAGGCCCCTCCTAAAATAGCTAGGAAGGCCTAAAAATCGAGAAAATGTGCCCGTGCTCTCCAAGGAGAGTATGGGCCCCCCTTCTTAGTGCTTAAGAAATCTGTAAATTCATGGCGTATGGCAGGTATGTGACTGCACATGCAGCCCTCGAAGACACCACAGGAACCATAGGCAACTCCCAAGCCCTCAAGAGTTTACCTTCTCTAAGACATTGTGAATGACTTGCACAATTGTTTCTCATTGGCGCTGGTGGGCTCAGGCACCTGCTCAAGCACGTCAGTTGCTTATATCAGTTCTGTTTTTAAAAAAAGAAAAGAAAAACCTGCTGGCAGGACCATGTGTGAGTGTCTGTACTGCAGCCACAAAGTTGCGAGTTCAATCCTGCTGGGCTCCCGGTTGACTCAGCCTTCCATCCTTCTGCAGGTCAGTAGAATGAGTACCCAGCTTGTTGGGGGCAATTAACTAAAACACATGTAAACTGCTTAGACAGCACTTAGGTGATAAGCAGTATAGAAATACACACGCTATTGCTATTCTATGCTTATCACTACACACTATACCAATGTAACTTCTCCAATATACACAGATGGTATAATTCTGTGATCGAATTTCATTTCTGTAGTAGACAGGAAAGGGCAAGTAGCTGTGCAGGGCACTGAATCCCTAACCCTCAAAAATGCTAGTCTGTCAAACTTCAGCTTTTGAGATTTGCTCCTGAAAAACAGTTATTATTTCACTTTAATCCTACCTTTTCTTCAAGGAGATCTGGGCAGCAGTCAACATTATTCTAAATTCTGGAGCCACCATTGAAAATATGCCATCTTGCTGTATAAATATGGTGCTTGTTTATTACAATGAAGAGCACAATCACAATACAATCCTACATGGGTCTACTTGTAAGCAGAACCACTAGTTCATTGAGACCTTTTCCAGTTTCAGCATGTATAGAATTTCAGTCTTAACGAATCAGTCCTGCAGAATACGATGATGGTACACAAAAGAGGAAATAGCCTCTTAAGCAACTTGAGCCCCCACAGCCATCTAGACCTTGATAAATTAAGTTGTAGATGGGACACAGAAGATGGAGCCAGGGTAAACGGTGCTACATGGGTATAACGATGGGCGCATACAAAGGAGAATGGAAAGGCACAGGTGCTCATTCTCCAGTACTTGTTTGTGGATTTAATCACTTCCATACCTCCCACACACAAAACAAGATAACACAGCAAAAGAACAAAGGCTAAGGCTTAGACAATTCTTTTTTAATTAAAATATTGTGATACCAAGTGGAATGCTACAGCAATCTCGGTACAGGGCGGCATAATAAAACAGGTTTACATTTAAATATCTGAGATAACTTAAAATGCACCAAAAAAAAAAAAAGAGAACACCCCTCACTGTCTTTGGCAGAAAAAAAGTTCACAGCACAAAAATATTTTAAAAAGAATACCAAATATTAATATGAAATATATTAAGCTGTGTCTCTTTCTCTCTCATAACTTTTTTTGCTTTGTTTTCACTTTGTAAACAATGCACAATAACTGAACACCTTTTTACATTATTTATGGAGGGGGATTTTTCCTCATTTTTTAAAAATGCAGTTGTCCAGCAAATGCACTGTTTAACACAGACAGGGGCCCAGGAGGGGGAATGAAAGTGTGTGATGGCAGAATAAAGAAAGCACCAAGAGTTGCTAGAATCTGTAATGAACTCCTATCAAAGTTGGCTACTGTCAGAAGCCAGCTGTCAGTAGGCAAGGGAGTGTAAAAGGATTTCTTCTGCAGATTTTGGAGTGGTTCCAAGAAAAGGGAGGGATGTGTCTGCAATTGATACCTTACCCAGTAGTAGTCTGACTTAAAAGAAGAGACACATTTGAGATTTAAAGCTGTTTTGCACATCCATCCATATTCATTCACATCATTCCCCAAAATGCCCTCTATTTCTTTAAGGGAAAAAATGACTTCCACTTCTTGACCACATGCCATCACTTCAAAAACACACCACCTCAACACAAACCTCCACACACATACCACACCGTACTTTGCCCACTCTCTCTCAGCATAGTTTCCACTCTGCTCTTTAAGTCCTCTTTAAATCATGATACTTCATGTTAGGAAGAAGCCCTGTCCCAATTTTGCTTTCACGAGATGGTTTTCCCCACTGATGGAATGACCCCAGTGTTACACTAGCTCGGGAAACTGGGCCACTCATTCCAATACAGCTGTGCTGATCTACACCACATGGGAATGCATCCAGTTAAGAAGAAGACAGCTTGAAAACAGCCAACGCACACATTAACAGAAATGCTTGGGTTGTTCTATGGCTGCTGTTCAAACACAGAGCAGGGAAATTCCAGTCTGAAGCATCACGGGAAACTGTTTCAAAGGAAATGGAATTTGAAGGGCTGTGAAGGCGGATATTTAACTCTGGACAAACAGGATATGAAATGAAGGAAAAGAAAGAAGCAAACACTAGAGAAACCTGAAAACAAGAAGGGGGGGGTGAAAGAATAGTTTTCACAGAACGAATAGAGAGAACAGGCAGGTCTACTGCAAATTATCAGAAAGGGAGAGGAACAGTGCAAAGCAGAATGACTGTGGCTGAAACGTTGATTACTATTGGGCTTGTAATTAGAAATATTTACAAAAATAAAAATAGATGTGTTTACATCTCCTTGATTTCCCTCTGCCCCTCACTTCCACAGTACCAATGGCAAGCCAGGTGCTATTGTCCAGACAATGGAAGAGATTGTCTGAAATCCCCAATTTCTGCAGTGGTCTCTTTCCTGGGGGGTGAGAGGTGGATTTTGGGGAAAGAGATGGTGCAGGGAGTTTTTAATCCACTCCAGCACCAGGCAAGCCCCATGTGCATACAATAGCTTACATTTCAAGGTCCAGGTACCTGCCAGGAGCCCAGTGAAATCAGGCATATGTTTTTTCTTCCAAGACCCAAACCCAACATGTTGCCCTCTGCAGGGCCAGGGCCACAGCCACAGCCTGGTGGCATGGGAATCCCATTTGGCTCCCTCAGTTTGCATTCCCGTTTGTTGGGAAAATTAGCAGCAAAGGACAGGTGGAGCAGCTGCCTTTATGTCAGCATCACTTCTATGTGCAGTGCTCCAGCTGATGTACAGTCCACTGCAGGAAGAGGAAGAAACGTATTCTGGGATATGGGGGGCACGCACTATCCAAAGGAGAGATACTGCAATTGAGGCTTCGTATTCCACGTCCGTGTTTCTCCTCCAGCCCCTCCTGCCTACTCTTTGTCCCATGCTCCACATCCTGTTCCAGTCGCTGAAAGGGTTCCTCAGTCTTTGCTCTCTTATGAATTACTGTCCCCTGATAAGGCAGCAATCTGTTAAGGCACAGAAGAGTGGCTAGGTTTGGGCACATCATGTGTGCAGAGGAATCTCTGCCCCTCAGATAAGAATCTCCACCATATCTGACAGATCCAGGGCTTTAGCAGCTGGCAAAGTCTCTGCAAAGAAAAAACAAAACAAAAACAGCCGTTATTTTATTGACAACTATGCCAAGAAAAAAAAATCAGAACTGTTTTTGGCAGGAAAGTAATGCTAGCCACCAATGACCCCAATGTGCTTTGCAATTGAAAACTATTCTGCATGATACAAACTAAAACATAAACGGCCTTAGAAACATACATTGAAAAATGCAACTGATTCTCTGAGAACAGGGCAAGGCTCAAAACATGACTGAAAACATCAGCTCTGACCTCAACAATCCTTTCCTAATACTAGTGAAAGATGTGCCACACACAGACTGCTGCTCCCACATTGTGGGAAGTTGATCTAATCTGGTCTTTAGCATAAATTCTAAAACACGTATGTTACTTCGTGTCTTCTCTGTAGACTTTGGGACAGGAGGCTCCTCTTGGGCTTAACAGTTTTGAGACTTGTTAGAGCCGCTGAAATCAATGAGGAACATACAGCCCTCAAATGTTCTTGGACCAGAGCTGCCACCAGGTATAGCTAGCACAGTCCTTTGTGGTGAATGATGGGAGCTTCAGTCCAACAACTAGAAGACTTAAATGTTCAGCCTGTGGCACACACAGGCTTATCCTTTGGAAAGGAAAACATCAAAGTTGAGGGAGTTAAAACAAACAAACAAGATTGCAGCCACTCAGGTTCTCCCCTTCCTAAAAGAATACTTTGATATTCCTCTCTTCCCAATGTCTGAACAGCAGGCTGTTTGAAGTATTTATTATTTATTAAGCTTTACTGTGGAATGATGTATCTTCAAGAAATTTAGAAACCCTAAAGGGGGCAGTCTAACACACAAGTCACTATTTAATCAACCTCTGGCCCAAAGTCAATTGTTAGTTTCAACAAGAACAGACTCAATGGAACTTATTTATCAGTGGTGGGACTAACAACTGTTTTAGGCCTCTCCCTGCCCTCTTCCTTACTCTGTGCTTTGTCTCTCTTTCGTTGAGCCCCACCTGCTCCTCGAGGATAAGCCTGTACTGCATTGCATGAAACTCATGATTAGTCACTATGGCAAGAATCTCAGTCCTGGCATTTAGCCTGCAGCAAGCAGTTTTACATTCACCTCTTAGTTATGTGAACCCTCTCAAGCATCCCTGGCAGGGGAAGGCAGTTCACTGAGTGTACTGTGAGCACAGCTATTAGCAGAATCCAGAAGAGAAGGTCAGGCAGGCACTGTGGTCATCCCAAAGCCACTCTCCAACAGCTGGTACCTACCTACAGAATTCACGACACCACTGCTGGTTTCAAGGTGGGACTCTGTCTTGTCAAACTGGGTGTTCTCAGGCAAGCCTTCGGTCTGGGTACTCCCATCTTTGCTGCCACGTTTGGCATGGAAAGGAACACAAGCTGATGGGATACTTGCTTCTGCTGAGACCTTGGGTGCTGCTGATGGAAGCAGAAAAAAAAGAGCCCTCTTTAGAACAACAAACTCGGAAGAGCTAGAATAGGCTTACAGAGTTAACAGAACCCTTTAGGAACAAATCCTTGGTTAAAAAATTGAGGTTTATGACCGCTGTGCGCTGCTGCCTTTTGCATTTTCACCAACAAGAGGTTAACACCGGTAATAAGATTTTACTACCTGAATCAGCACTGAAAGACATTTAGCCTAAGTGCAAGAACATTCTATACCCAGACTGTGGATTCTGGGACATAGTTAATGACTAAGGAATGGCAATCAACTGGAGAAAAAAAATTCCACCCATGGCTCAAAGTCCTGACCAATGGTCTAAGAAGCTCAATTCATATGTCACACTCCTAATCCTCTCAACTATGATTTCGAGAACCAGGAACAGGATATTTGAATTGGATCACTCTTGCAAAGGCTCTACTGCAAACCATAGTTTGCACAGTTTATTACAAACCACAGTACGTAATGCACTTAAGTTGGCTTCATCTCAGAGTAAACAATGGATGTCTCCAACTGCTTTTATGTTCTTGATTCAGGAAACCACAGAGGTGCAGTAATATGACAGCTAAAAGCAACCAAAATCCCTTCTTAAGAACACAAGTCTGAGTAAATGCAAAAGAATATGGCCACCATACAGAATATGGCCACAATCAAATGCTTTCTGGAAAGAACACAAAGACCCTCTGAACCGTTGTAACTACAGAGTCCCCCCTTTCTCACGTCTCAGTATCAAGTAAAGCCTCCTATTACCTGGATTGCTCTGAGATACATTTTCACTAGAAGAGGTGCCTGGCCAGTACTGGGTACCAAAGGCTGCAAAGATGGATGGCACAGATTTGGCAGGCCTCAGGGAGCCCTGATGAACCTTACTGGGGTCTTTACGAGAGCGCTGCTTCAAGACTTTGATGACAGCATCCTTCTCGAGTATTTGGGCATGAAGTTCTTTTAACCTGGGAAATAAATGAGAATAGACTATGTG
This sequence comes from Iguana delicatissima, assembly GCA_948472985.1. Taxonomy (NCBI): domain Eukaryota; kingdom Metazoa; phylum Chordata; class Lepidosauria; order Squamata; family Iguanidae; genus Iguana; species Iguana delicatissima. The sequence continues at coordinate 472,726 of CAOKZL010000330.1, forward strand.
AGAAAGAAAAATGGAACAAGGAAGGCATTTTAATACAACATTCAAGGGACCAGTTCTCTCCATCACACATTGGGATTTGACAAAGACTACCATATGATAATCTCCTCTAGTAGGACCAACCTGTTCTCCATCTCCTGGTGCTTGTGGTTTGCCAGCAAAAGATCCTCATCAAAACTGCTGTTGGGGGACTGGCGTGGGGAGTGATTGATGATGGTGGTATCCCGCTGTGCCGCGGCAGTGGCAGCAGCATCCATGGCAAACTGTCTCATGGTGCACTCTTCTAGGTACTTCTGCTCCCACTTGGTCATGTCAGCCTCCAGGGCCAGGATCTTCTCCTCTCTTTCCCTCAACTGTTCAGAGAGCATGTGGGCATTCAGCTCAGGGGATCCTCCACTAGGCACTCCCATCTGTCTCTGGATTGGCAAAGGAAAACAAGGACAGCCCATGTAACACTGATATCCAGTACTGGTAGTAGAAACAGTCTATTCACACATACAACATAATTAGTCTAAATTTGGATGCTACAAAGCCTGAATTCAACTACTTTTAGGAACTGTGGCACTTAGGATTTGACTAGAATATGTGCTCATTAAGCACAGACTTTACAACTGGACTGTTTGTTGTTCTCATGTATTTGTCACCCAAGATGGGGGACTTCAGCCTGCCTCACCACTGGAGCCATGGATGCTGGCCCAGCTCAACATACCAGATGGCTACATATGTGGCAGTTGTGGAAACTGCAACCATTTTTTTTAAACACTTCATTTCTCTTCTCTAAATGAAGATCTACTGACATTTTCAATTTCCAACTCTGCTTCCAAATGAGTAAGCCAATTTTAACTGCTTTTAACAATGAACTCTATTTTGGGACAGCAGCCCTTCATCAACAGGAGTATGGTGTCTAGATCGAGGGAGGTATTGGTACCACTTTATTCTGCATTGGTTAGACCTCATCTTGAATACTGTGTCCAGTTCTGGGCACCCCAATTCAAGAAGGATATGGATAAGCTGGAGCAGGTCCAGAGGAGGGCAACCAAAATGGTGAGGGGTCTGGAAGCCATGCCCTATGAGGACAGACTTAGAGAGCTGGGTATGTTGTCTGCAGAAGAGAAGGTTGAGAGGGGACATGATAGCCATGTTTAAATATTTAAAGGGATGTCATGTCGAGGAGGGAGTGGGCTTGTTTTCTCCTGCTCTTGAGACTAGGACAAGGAGCAATGGATGCAAGCTGCAGGAGGGGAGATTCCGCCTGAACCTCAGGAGGAATTTCCTGACAGTCAGGGCTGTCCGACAGTGGAATGTGCTGCCACAGAGTGTGGTGGAGTCTCCTTCTTTGGAGGTTTTTAAGCGGAGGCTGGATGGCCACTTCGCGGGAGTGCTTTGAGGGTTTTCCTGCATGGCAGGGGGTTGGACTGGATGGCCCTTGTGGTCTCTTCCAACTCTACATTTCTATGATTTCTATGATAAATGGTGCAGGGAGACGAAAGTCTTCACTACACATGTAACAAAATTTCATATTCTAACTTACTATACTTGTCCCAAAAGTTAGCTAGTAATTGTTTTTGATCTATGAATCTGTAGGCCAGATAGTTGACAAACAACCTGCATTAATCCTGGAAAATCTGACTGGACGTGTGAAACAAAAGACAGCTGCAGAGGAATCACATTTCTCACAAATATTATTTGGCTGATTTCCAAAACCTCTGTGCATCTTATTGGGTATGAGATACTGAAGGACCATTTCCTATTCATTTAAAAAAAAAAAAAAGGCTGTTTCAAGCCTGAGACAGGAACAGAAAAAGGCCTGAATTTATGGGGGTGCTACTTGTACTTTGTCCTCCCCACAAATTTTCAGAATGGAGTATGTGGCCTGCTAAGGTGGGAATGAGGGTGAAAGTGACTCTCTCCACACCTTTAGAATTTGCTCACCCTGGCTATGGATGTTTCCCTTCAAGTTAATGCACAATGAAACAGCTTAGACCCCTATCAGGGAGAGGATACGTAAATGCAAGTCATTAGAAACTAGCTAACTCCAGATTTATAACCCCTCAGATTTGTAACCATCTTGGCCTTCCCTCTCACCTGCTGAGCCCTCAGCATCTTCAGCTCCTGCTCTAGGCGAGTGCGGAGGCGCATTTCTAGCTGCTCTCTCTTCTCGCAGGCTGCCTGGAGCTGGGCCAGGGCCTGCTGCAACCTTTCCACTTTCTCCACGTACGCCCGTTTCTTCCTCAGCTCATCCTCCGTTTTGGCAGCCCGTGCCTGGGCACTGCTCAGCGCCTGTTCCAGCAGTTCTGCCCGCCGACGTTGGTCTTCATTGGCACTATGCAGTCGTGCAATTTCACGCTGCAGCTTCTCTCTTTCTTGTTGGTACTCATAGTCTGGAAACAACATGCAGAGAGGTTGTTAACACAAAATACAGCCATCTATTTCCTTAATTTGGAGAACAGAACTGCAGCCAAAAACATTCTTCACAGCATCTACAGAATGAAATTTTTCATCACACTATCTAGTCTGATTAGTTCAAAGACAAATGGGTGCTGGCCACATTCTCAGCAACTGCTGATATTTCACATATTCCATGGCAGAATTGGATTGGACCCAGAAAACTGACAGACACAGGGAACTAAGAGAAAAAGGATACTTGTGCCAGGTTACTTTGATCATAGGCTCTGACCTTGGCTACTAGTTTCCCATTTGGGGCACTCGTATACTGCCGTTTTCCATGATATGATTACGGCAGAGAAACCAAGTACGCTTAAGCACAATTAACTAAAGGAAGAAACTGTGGGAACTTAATATAATATTGTAAAGCAGGGAGTTGTGAGCCTGTGGTCCTCCAGATTTTCTTGTCTACCAACCCCTGTATAATCCTCAAACACAACTGTGAACAATTCAAAGTGCTGATTATTATCATCATATTTATAACCAGCCTTTCTCCCAGTTAAGGACTCAACAGTGGCTTACAACAGTTAAACAAAACATAAGTAAAAATTCACAGCATACAAAAGTTTAAAATGTAATTAAACTATCAAAGATAAAACTTGTTAAAAACATAAACCATTAAAAAGAAAGCAACAAGTATGTATTATGTGAAGCCTATTTCCTCTAAGCAACCAGTAGTCTTCAAAGGTCTGCTGAAACAAAAGGGTCTTCAAGCTGCTTGTGGACAGCAAGGAGGGTGGCAGTTTAGTGTCTCTGGGAAGGGAGTTCCATACCCCAGAAGCAGCCACTGAGAAGGCCCTCAGTACATGATTTAGGTCCAGGCTGTCTGACAGACTGGACCTTCACTTATGAGCCTGCTCTTTTTTAGAGATCTTCTGGAGAAGCCCTCAGAGATACATCTGGGGAGAACATGATAGGACCTTCTCAAAGGCTGTTTCTATGCTCTAGAATAGATAGAATGGTACCATCCTTGTTAACCTTCTGTAGGCACATGAAGGGGTTTGTTGTTTCAGCAGGCCTTTAAAGACAGTCTGCTCATAAGGAAAGGCCCTTTAATAATGTGCTGTACTGTCTATGTTGTTTTTTTTCTAGTTCAATAGGCATGCCTTTAATTGCTTCTATCTTTACTTTTTTTTAATGTGAACTTTGAACTGAAATCTGTTTAAAAGTTTTGTAAGATGCCTTGATTCCTAAAGGTGAGAAGGCAGAATGTAAATAAAGAAAATAATACAATATAAAGAAACAAACCAGTAGCTAAGTTGGCTGGGACTGATGGGAGTTGGAGTCCAATGAGATCTGAAGGACCATGCGTTCCCCAACCCTGCTCCAGAATTACCAGGGGTTTGCCTGCTTGAGTGTACATGCATGGAGGGACTACAGAGGTTCCTCCTATATACCCAGCCAGAAGCCAGGAGAATGAGAAAAAGTAACTGAACTTTGGCAGCTCCATTACTGGTTGTAGAAAAAGCCACATAATTCTTTCCCTCCATCCTTATGAAGTCTTAAGTGCTCGCAGGACAATGAGCAAATATCTTTCACTTCTCATTTCCCAGACCCCCAAAGAAATGGTAGCTTGCCACACAGGAAAGCTGTACTGAACACAACTGAACAGGTGGGCCTGATCTATCTGCATGCAACTCCTTTAAGAAGTTCTTTAAATGAATAAGGACACTTTGCAACTGCAAACAAAGCAGCTATGAACAGACCATTCTGAACTGGGACTGCAGTTATAAAACAGGGTTTCTAGGGAAGGCAGTGCAGCTGATTTTGGAGTGTTCTTGCTTAAGGTCATCCTGTCTCACACAGCTGTATTTGCAAGGCCCGGAAGAAAGGTATTTCAGGAGGCAAAAGCAGAACGGTCTCTATGAAGTAAAGGCAGTTTTTTGCATTGGATATTGAAAAATTAAGAACAAGTACTCTCCCCCTGCCACTCTCATCTTTCCCTCACATTAATTCTTGGCAAGAATCTTTGCTTTTTCAAAAATCCAGAACAATAGCAAGAAAGAAGAGAGAGAGAGAGAGAGAGAGAGAGACGCAGAGACAGCAACTTGGACCTAGGACTCTTAACAGAGGGAGTACAGCCTGTGTGCTGGAACAGCCGGAACAGCCACTGGAATGCAAAGAATCCAGGTCACACTGATGGCTGTGGTGATTAATGGCTCTAGTTTAAGTGCCAAGAACAGCTTAACGCTCTCTGGGGAATGGCAAAAAGCTTCCAAGGGAGGATCCGCCTCCTCCTCAATCTTAAAGGGACTTTAAGCCTTCTTCCCCTTCCAACTCTCTTGCAGCAGAAGTTTTAGAAAAAGGAGTGAGGTACAAAGAACAGCCCAAGTGAGTTAACACAGCAGTTATAACATCAGAAACCTTTCAAGAGAAACTTACTCTGGGCAACCAGCTTTGCCATTGTCCCTTGGCTACCATCTTGGTTTTCCTGTGCCCGACTGGCCAGCTGCTTGTTTGCAGACTCCAAACGCTCTGTGGTGGATTGAAAGAAAAATCAGATTAGAACATTATTCAGATAAAATGTCATTAATTACCAGAAGTTTGTAGGTATTTATTGCCATCTGCTAATGCTACAGATTGGGGCAGGGGGTAAATCAGGGGTTCATTATCAGCTAAACAGGAGTGGACAAAACACAACCCTTCACATGTTGCAGGACTGCAGCTCCCATAACCCTAGCCAGCAGAGTCAGTGGTGAGCAATGATAGGAACTGCAATCCAAATAACATCTTTGCCAAGAGCTATTCACTTTTGCACTGGCAGTATGGACCAATTTGGGGCACGTGGTTGCTAGCAATGGCAACTCTATTTCTTCCATGTTTAAAGCTTTCTTTGGGTTCAAAATGTCACATTTTAGTTTTATTATTTTATTAGTTTCTTCTCCTAGAATAGATGTGTCAGTGTCCTATTAAACTATGTAAATCAGTTTAAATTATCTTCCCACCCACTCTTTGGAGCAGGGATGGGCAACCTTTGGCCGCCTAAGTGTTCTGGGAAGCTGTTATCCAAAACATAAAGAGAGTAAAGATCCCCACTCCTGGTTTGAAGGATTGTGAAGAGCATGGACATCAGTACTCAACTTCTGGGCACAGGTCTTGTCTAGCCAAACCATGGCTAGTACTTAACCTCCAAAACAGAATCAGAAACACACAATGAAACCAGCGGTGATGGAAAAGAGGGAAGCCCCGTAGCAGAGAAGTGGAGCAAGCATACAAAGTCTCTGAAGTTCATTCACAATTATCGAATTGAGGCATTCAGTTAAAGTAGTTACAGAACATGCACTATTAGTAGGTCTGTATTAGTAGCGTTGGGTTTTTTTCAAAAGGTACACAGCACTGGAAGCCTAAATCCAGAATGCAACTTTCTTATAATGAGTATCACCTCTGCTTTGAAACTAGGACTGAATGTACAAGCCCAAGGATATATTTTACCTTTCAGATCCCGGTTGAAATCCTGCAACCGCCGCATCTCTCCATCCTTTTTGTTCCTCATGGCTTTTTCCAATGCCTCTCGCTTAGAAGATGCTTTCATTAGATTTTCATAATCCTCTGAAATTCGCTGAATCTCTGTCTCCAGCTAAAGAGGGGGGAGAATAAAAGACTTCAGCTAAAATATTGTCTGTCAGAGAAAATCTAAATACGTGTAACAGATATTAGCTCGACATGTATTTTGGGAACTGAGTGGGAATATAGAAGATTAGCAAGTATTCCTTAATGTCTAGATCTCAAAGTGCAAGAACAGTTTTGAATGCTGTAGTCTGCTTTGGCTCATGTAACAGACTGATATGAGCTGAAATAGCAGAGGGTTTTGCAAGTTATGAGTACAGCTTAAATTTCAATGAACATCTACTTGTGCCAAGTTAAGAGAAAATGGAGTAACACCTCACAAAACCCCAAGACTGGCTTGAACAAATCATACCAATTGATTTCAAATCAATTTAAATATTGTGCAACACATGCAAGTATCTGTGTGGATATACTGCATATAGATTTGTATATGTATATAGATACATGTGTGTGGTAACAAGCAGATCCATTTGGAAAAAGTCAGTTTTTCCACCATAATTAACACAAATCCCCCAGCCAGCAGAGCCACCAGCCCTGAAACTCCCTGCAACTCCCATGCTGGGTGGTGGATACTAACAACTACAATCCAGCAAATTTTTTCCAGACTCTTGAGACAGATGACAAACCCCTTCATTCACATTCAGAAATGCAACTGTGATACCAGTTAAGAAACTTTCATATTAAGTTATGTCAATATTATTGGACTGTTACTCTAATATCATCTGTGCAAACCACTGTGTAATACTGATTTCCCAGCTGGTGGTTCTGAATACTCACGCCTAATTTTCTACTGAACCACGCAAAATACTACTGAGTATGCAAACCCCAACTTATATTCAATAGGGCAAAGAGTTTAATTTTAACAACATACAGAAAAAAATTCATTGTTAAAACTATTACACAATGAAGATGACTGTAGCTGCACAAGGAGGTTGGCAATGCTCACTATACCTAAATAACAGACTGTAACAAAGCAATAGAAGATCCATAAATCATGAATTTAGATTTTGAAAAATGAAGCACTGTTTAAAAAGTAAACTAAATTAATTCCTCATTATTAGGAAACATGAAGATTGTTTCTGTATTCCGCAGCCTTTCCTTCTTTTCTCTCTCTCAGTCTTAGCTGGCAGGACCCTGCCATCCAATTACATGTTCCATTTTTACCCTCCTTTGCAGGCTTGGCATATTCACCCTACATCCCCACCTCTGCAGGCCTGGCACGTGCCTCCTGCAGTCCCCAAATAGCTCAACTGGTTCAGAGAGGAGTAGTTTTGCCCTTGCCTAAAGCCAGGCTACAACAGGCCTTTCCTTGTGTGTCTCTGCACAAAAGGCTTTCTGTGACCTGCCTGGTACAGACCCCAAGAGGGTAGGGGCCTGATAGGGAGAAGGCACAACTGTTAATAGAGGTGGTGAATAGACTCTTTTAATCTCCACTCAACAACTGCTTCAGCTTAAGACCTGTTGGATACTGTGTCCTTGCGCTCCACAGCTGTTTAATTGGGAGGGAGACTATATATATATGAAAAATGGAATTAAAGATGTGTTTTCATGACAGCTGCTTCTGAAAACAAACAGACAAAAGAAAAGTTTTCAGGAAATCTGTCTTTTTGTTTCCAAGAAGCAGCTGTTCTAAACAGAGCTCAGCAAATACTTACTTGCTGGCAATTTTCGGGAAGCTGCAGTCCAAAAAGGTAACATTTCCAAACTCTGGTTCTAACTATCAATACACAGGCACTGTTCTTTCACTACCACTGTGCAGTGCACCCACATGTTCTGACACCCTCTTCACTTAAGTTTCTACGTAGGCCCAGTTCTCTCCATTAACATTTGAACCAATGACCTCTGGGGAAGTACAATTAGGACTGTGTTGATATAAAATCCTTTCCCAATGAAGCTGTCAGACTAACTCAAAAAAAGGAAGAAGGTACCATGATTCCCTCAGTAGCAGACAAAGGGAAAGACTTCTGCCTGAGCTCTTGGAGATCCACTGCCAGTCAAGGTAAACACGTTTCAAAGCCAAATTTCAGTAACACAACTTCTGAAGTACAGCTAAGACACTGAGTTACATTATTAGTCTTTTCCATTTACAGTGGCTCAAAGAATTACAGTCACTTAAGTTGATCATGAGTTGATTAAGTGGATTATGAGTTCACTTTAGCCAAAGTCAAAATGAATATGAATGAATATGAGTTATACTGCTGCTACCACCCATAAAACCCTGAAACAAAACCCTAATCTTCCTATTTTGTTCTGTCACTGCTGCTAAATATTGCTAGCTCATGTTTAGTATGGCAGCAGAGCTAATTAAAAGAGAAAGGTTACAAAAGGGTCAAAAGAAAGAATTCTGATTTCAGAGATAGCCCAAATATCACTTTAGGGATAACCTTACTATCCAGTTCTTCTAACAAAGTATGCAAAGGAAACCACTCTGGATGTGAATCTTTATTCCAGTTAGACACAGAAACTGGTCAACTTATTTTAGTGCTGCCAAGCTCTGGTTAGATAGCATAAAACTGAGTCTCCATAGTCTCACTGCCACCTGTGCCACCTTAGAGGACTGACCAGCCAGGAGCTGCAAGTACCCACTTCTTAAAACAAGCATGGATTTAAACTCCAGTGTCATGATGAGCAACTGTTGAGCAAGGGGATGATTTGCTTGCAGCTTCTCAACCTGCATCTGGATTTGAATCTACTGCATGTGCTGTGGACAATTTGGGCTACAGATAAAGGTAGAGCTGCGCTTTCTCCTTTACCTTTTGTATCCGGCTGGCTTTTTCACTGTAGCTTTCCAGTTCCCGCCGCAATAACTCATTTTCCCTCTGAAGCTTCTCGTTCTCTCTCAGCATCTTTTCATTTTCCACCAACACTGCTTCCATCTGGGATAAGTGGTTACTGGCAGAAGCAGGCTGAGCTGACATAAGGGCCTCCATGCCTACTGAAGAGAGTGATGCCAGAGGGCTGTGGCACAGTGCGGCCTGTTGTGGCAGGAAAGCTTGGGACATCGGGGGCTGCATCACCCTAAAGAAAGAAGAGGGAGAGGAATTAAAGAGAAGCATTTTGCAAGTAGGAGATCTCAGTGCTATTTATTGCCCACTCTCACCAAGTCCTGTGCAAACAGATAGCTTTAGCTCATGTACTTGTTGTAGTCAAATGAACAATGCAAGTCACTGAACCTCAAGGATTTTTTATCTTAAATTTGTTACTTTAAGCAAAGGATTATTCAGTGAAGGCAGCTGCCCCTGATCTGGCTTCAAGGTATTTAGGACCTTATCACACTACTCTATTATAATACTATAATTCCACTTTAACTGCCATGGCAACATCGCATGGAAGCCTGGGATTTGCAGTTTAGGGAGGGACATTTAGAATTCTCAGCCAAGGAACTCTTGGGCCTCACTACATTCCCTAGAAATCCACAGAATGTTGCCATGGCACTTAAATTGGAATAACAGCACTGTAATAGTGTAGCGTGATAGGATTATTAGAGCACAAAGAAGTTACTTTTACCTTCTAGGATTATATGAAGTCTGCCATGGAATCAGTTATTATACAGTACCTATAAAATATATCAAAGTGTGTGTGTTTGTCTGTGGGAAGGGGTCTGTGGGGAGAATAGGCACCCAGGGCCCAAACCAGGACCATTTCCACACCACACTCTATAGCGCGATTATTCCACTTTCAACATCCTATGGAATCCTGGGGTTTGCAGTTTTGGGAGGGGACGACTGCAAACCCCAGGATCCCATAGGATGTTGAAAGTGGAATAATTGCGCTATAAGAGTGTGGTGCGGAAATGGCCCAGGTCAGGGAAAGGAGCCAAAAAGGGGTGGGTTGGTGTGGTGGCCCTATACTTCCTCTCTTTCACCCATCTCCTCCTTTGGGTGTGTGGAGGGCATTGTGAGAGGGTTCGTGGGGCTCAGAAATGGGGGTGCAAGCCATCTTTAGTGGGCTAGATAGTGGCTGGTGGATGAGGGCCAGAGATGGGCTTTTAAATGGCTGTGCAGCCTGATCGGAGTGGCCAAGAGGGAAGGTGCCCCCGGAAAAGAAGTGCTTGAGGTGGGGGGCAGGGGTTAGAACTCATAAATAATCAAATCTGTGATAGTTAAATCTGCAAATGTGAAGGGCTGACTGTATTTGAACAGATCACAATGTGTCTGAGAAAAAAATAAACAAAACAAAATAGAACAGAAGCCTGTTTCATAATGCACTAACTTTAAAACAATCAGCTGTCATCTTTTATCTCCAAATCACTCCTCACTGACTAGACTGAGCCCTGCTCTCAAGAAAGCGAAGACCACTCAGATGTGTCAGTATCAACACCTTACTTGGGTAAAGACAAGTACCTCAAACCCAACCTATAATGTATTTTGCAAAAGTTATGTTCACACAGTTCATTCCTACCCAAGTTTCCTATGTTTAAAAAATAAATGTTATTGTCACTCAGTACCTTGTAATTGTTTAAAAAACAGATGCAACACAAAATTGTGCTGAAAGAGAGGGTCACCCAAAATGTGATGCATACCTTCATTTACAAGATTCAATGTTTAGACCAGCTTTCAGATTCACAAATAAACCTGCACTGCAAAATTCATATTTGTAAGCATTAATACTTATTAATTTTTGAGCTAATATTGAAGGTACTTGCATCCTATTCCTAAATTTATTCACTTGGCTCTCCGCTGAGCTTACTGTCAAACAGCTAGACAGCAGACTCAAAATTAAGTCTCATTAGTCTTAGGCCAAGGTAAATGGACGCGAGTTGACATTTTCAAATGAACGAAGTAGTAAAAAAACCAAAACCAGTTTCACATGGGGTATAAATCTGAATGTAGGTGTTAAAAACAGCCAAAATTTGGTTGACTCTGAAATGAACATGCATACAGAAATATTTCTAACATGCAGACCTCTTGTTCTTGCTTTTGAGAAAAAGCATTATTAATGCAGTTGCTAACAAAGCATAACCTTCAGCTGCAACAGTATCCTGAAATTCTAACAATTCATCATGGCTGCCGTCCTGGTGCCTGAATGGGTAGGTGCTTCCTGAGGAGACATGGCCTCATCTGACTGAAGCTTGCCTGATGGAGACTCATTCAGACATTCTCGTGATCTTGGAACAAATAAGAATAAATGCACTGTCCATTCAGCATATAGCTGCAACCACCCCCTCCTTTTGTTTCTTGAAGAAAGAGTCTATTTCCTGTCTCCAACATTATCTCTTCCTGTCAGCAGTCACTACACTTTGCCTCACAGTGAGAAAACTATGGTTCAGTTCCCCTCATCTTTCTTAAATGCTACAGCTTGCCAGTAAGTCACAAAAACTGGCAGGCAATTGTAAAACTCATTGTAAATATTCTCCTAAGATCTTTGTAGAACTATGTTACTCCTAGGCAAATAGGAAAGCCTTTTGTACAATGACTTCAAAAATGGCATACTTTATCCAAGATTAGCCATCTGCATACTTATCCATTGTTGGCAGCATTATTCATGATCTCAGGAAGCCAATGATATGTGAAAGAGACAGGATGTCAAGCTAAGCCCCCATTCATATTTTGAGGTTTACTCTGGTTACTCTGGAGTTATCTCCTAAAGCACTTAACCCTCCTCAAAGAAAAAAAAAAGGACACTTACTATGCAACCACATACAGCTTCTACTAAGCACAGAACAGACACTCTCCTTTTTCCCCTTCTCTGTATCTGTTCCAGATGCCACCTCATGGGCATCGCCTTCCCAAGTAAGCACAAGAAGAAGTCTAAGTCTGACTTCCCCAACATTTTGCATACGAGGTGACCTAAGTTAAAAGATGAGTTCTGAACCACTCTTTTTCAAAACAAAGTGATGTGGACAGTGTGCCTCTTGACTTTTTGAGCTCATAGATGATCCTCAAAAAACCTGAGCAACTCTTTTTCCCCCGAGCTTGGAAACATCACTATTTTGGATGAAAACGCCCAGAACTTCCTCACCTGCAGAAGCTGTCATCCAAAAAGTAAAAACCAAGCTCTGATATTTTTACAGACTGTGTATTTCCTATAAACATTTCTATGTAATTTGAACAGATTTTCTTCCCTTTCCTGGGACAAATAAGGGCATTGTTAACCAAGATTCTGGTTTCTTTCTGTTACCCCAAACAAAGATCACTTTCAAAGCAAAATGAAGCATACTATTGCGTGGGACTATCGCCATTTGAAAAGGTAAATTTGGAAAAAGATAGACCAGCTTGCTTCTCTCAAATTAAATCAGAATCCAAGAATCTGAGTCAGTATATTTCCATTTGGATTGGTTATGTAATATAATCATTCTTTTTCTGTAGGAAAAAAAGAAGGCAATTTCCATCCAAACAGACAGAAGGAACAACTGTGTGAAGCAAACAAGCATTTGGTGGCTGATCAGGCTAGTGATCCCTGAGGGCCTTGAAAACCCCAGCCAAGAATGAATTTCCAGCTGCTTTGGTAACAAACTGAATCCATCCTTCCAGAGGAATCTCAATTTTTAACCACACTGAAACACAAAAGGGAAGGGTAAACAGCACAGGAGGTACTATATACTAGCAGTCCCCAATCTACATCCACCAGATATGCTGGACTACAACCACCATTGTCCCCAGCTAGGCAAACTGAGGATCACAGAATCACAGAGTTGGAAGAGACCACAAGGGCCACTGAGTACAACCCTCTGGTGATGAGGATGATGGAGGTTTGATCAGAAAACACCTGAAGAAAGCAGGATAGTGACAACTGCTACAGAATGGTAAGGTTACCTGATTTCAGGATGCTGAAATCCTGGACCTTCTCTATAGTGGTGCCTGGGGTCTGGGAGGTAACCGCTTGATGTTTCCTGTGAAGGGATTAGATAGGGATATTCTGGAGGAGGAGCACGGGACTCTGGAACCTCAGAGGGCTTCCCTCTGGAGACAGAGAGCTGGTGCTGCCTAGATAGCTGAGGGTAGCTGTGAGAGGAACTCATGTGGTTCTGAGCTTTAGCCCCATTCCTCTCAAGGGACATCTGCAGGAGCCGCTCACTCAGTGATCGCACATGTCCATGTTTCAGCTCTTTCAGTGATTCATCCTGGTGTTTGCTGCTGGCATCAGAGGCACAGGCTCGGCGTGGCCCTCCTTCAGCCTGTGCCCCAGAAGTTGCCCCAGCCTGTTGGCCACCTCGTTGCAAAGCATAATACTGGGAATGAGCTTTGGCCTCCTCATAGGTGGGGAGCTCCTCGCCTTTCTGCTGAGGCTGGTAGAGGCGGTACATGTTATTCTCCAGGTAGAGGTGATCGCCGTGGTGCTCCTGGCCCTGCGGCTCCTGCCGTGTGGATTGCTGAACCATCTGGCTCTCTTCCTGAGTAAGACTCTCAAGGGAGGACCGTGGGCTACCACTGCTTCCTCCTCCACCACCACCTCCACGCAGGGCCTGCTGCTGGATCGCCAGGAGTGTACGGTTCTCTGTGAGGTTGCCATACCTCAGTTGCTCCTGGATCAAGCGGTGAAGGACAGTCCCAGAGGAATCCTCTGCTGTCCTCATTCTCAACTTGCCTTTGTCCACCAGTGCTTCCCAAATGCACCCAAGTGAGAGACAGAAAAAGAAAATGCTTCCTCTGGAATCTAGCAATGAATGTCTTGCCAAATGATTCTGAAAGGAAAGAGAACAAGGGTCAGCAGACATCATAGCTCAATGACTAGAGTATAGTGGAAAAAAGTCTCCCAATGTTGCCTGTTTTTAAGTAATGGACAGAATGATCTGAGGGACTAAAACCCAGCTTTATTTTGTTTTTAAATTCACAACCCCCTCAAAGAGCCAATGTAGCCTACCTAACAGGGTTGCTTTGAGAATACAATGACATAATACTCCCACATTGAAGGAAAAAACAGAGAAAATATGCAAAAACAAAAACTGAATTGCAGGCTTTCTGGTTTTGCTTCAAATTGCTGATTAATATCCAATATAAACCATTCAACGGAACTTGAGGTTTGGCAGAGTAGAATCCAATGAACAAATAATGGCTTTCTTCCAACTTATGCTTACGGTTGTAGCCTGATAGTTCTTTATGACAGAAGTAGGAAATGTGGCCATCTAGATATTGTTAAGACTACAACTGTCATTATCCCTGAACACTGTCCATGCTGGCTGATTCTTAGGGAAGAAACACATCACTGGCCACCAGTTCCAAGTTCACAATGGATGGGACTGTTTCTCATAAAGATTCTATGTAGCTTTATTCAGAAGCCAGTCTCATTGACAATTGTTTTCAATTACACACACACAGGAGTGCATTCTAACTGTGGGAAGCATACAGAGTGATGTACCATTTTAAAATCTCTCTCTTCCTCCAGTGAAGCAAGCCATGAATGAAAATATATAACTGACTTGATAGACACCAGCCAGGAAGATCTATCTGGACCTGAAAGCAAGGTGAAGTTTCCCTGATCTTAGTCTACCACTTTGCTCAGTGAAGCAACCCTGTACAGGGTGTGAAGTCTGTGAAAGGGCAGAAATGAAATACTGGTCTCCTAAAAGAAACTGGCTCTATGCAAGAGCCTGGAACAGTTACTCTTTTAGGTAACAACTTCCACAATGCCCAGCCAACATGGCCCTGGGTCACACTGGCTGGGGAATTCTGGGAATTGTTATCCAAAATAATAACTTTCCCAAGTTCTCTCATACAATAGGTAGTAAAGGTATCACCTACTGCAAAAAAATGCTTTATCCCAAGGCTAATTATTACTACAAGACTTTTTGGAGGGTACAGGAGAGGAAAGAATCCTTTGAAATTGCAAATTTTGCATCCCAGTGGCAAGACCTTCCTACTGACCATCTACCACAAGCTGGCTGCAAAACTGCATTCCTATCTCCACCTCTATCTGTAGAGGCGTCTTAATCTTTCACAAGAAAAGAAGTTTTTTTTTTATGTCCCTCTCTCAGGGCAAAAAATATTTTATTCAACTCCAGAATAGGAAACAGAACACAAAAATGGCCTCTTGAGTGAATTCTGGCTAAACATTCATTTCCTTGAAATGAGAGATCTCACAAAGAAAAGCACTGTGGGGGCTGCAAAGCAACCGGTGGCTGATTTCTAACCAAGACAAGTTCCACAGCTGGAAATCAAGCACGCCCACCCCCTGTCTTTGAAGTCTCGCCTTCTGAGCCCAGGTCTCTGGAGTCTGGCTATGGCCAAGGAGAGCATGCTAAGCATGCCCCACAACACCAACTTTGATAATATTTGGCCTACTATACACCAGGGGTGCCAAAACACAAGCAGGGGAGGGGGCACACATAAAGGACAAAACAGGTTCCAAAGGGGGCATTCCCTGTTGCACCTGAATAAACTATCAGGAAAATAATGTCCTGGAGAGGAGCAAGAGTCAGATTAATTCTGGGAAGGCGTCATTTGACTGACCTTTCCATTCTGTAACACCACTAAGATGCAACAGAACCAAACCTTCCACTGTTCTGAGGCTAGAAGGTATGTCCTGCCTCTAAATCAACTCCTGAATGGAGAACGGAGGAAGGAGAGAAAATGAGGTATAAATCAAATACAATTTTAAGTGGATTTTAGCAATTTTAAGAAAACTGATTCTTATTATTAGTTATTTCTTCGAATTGCACATAAGTCAAAGTTTGTATTTGACTAGTACTGATATCCTCCATCCTTAGATCTCCAAGAAATGCGAGGAGATAAAAGAAAGGCTAATAACAGTCTTATTTTTATTGCACTTTGCTCCGCAGGGGCCAATAGTCGTTTACTTTAATGGCCACAAATTTCGTGGGGAAGGGGGAACCTTGTCAGTCTTTTCAGAAAAGGCTCAAAACAAAAAACGTGTTCTGTGGCGCGTTTACAAAAAGACAAAAAGGTTGTTAGTAACGGCGCGATCCCTACATGCCTACTCAGGCAGCAAGCCCCACTGTGGCTAATGGGGCTTACTCCTCCTAAAGGATGCGTGCACAACATTCTAGCCGAGGGCTCTATACCAGCAAGGCAGGCACACTTTTCCGGGATCGCGCTGTCTCTAAGCGTCACAAGCCTCTTTTGTTGCGCGTGGTTGCTTAATGATCTGCGATTAAGTTCCACCGGTCAGTTCCTGCGACCGATCACAGAAGCGAGAGATATCTGGCAAGGATGAGGATTTTTCCTCCTCCTCTTCCAACCTCCCCCCCCCCCCGCCGGCTGCAGCCGAAAGCCTTCCAACCCAAATGTAATAGAGAACGAGCGAGCGAGCGATCACCCGAAGCGTACTCAGCAAACTGCCATCTGCGCAGTCCTTCGAGCTCCCCTGCCTGCCTGCCTGCCTGCCTGCCTGCCTGCCCAACTCGCTCGCTGCTGCCGCCCGCTCTTTGTTTTCCAAATAGTTCTGCACTGACATCACCGGGGTTTGGATTGCAATTAACATTCCTGCTAAGTGAGAACCCAGGGCTCGCGAGGCTCCGAGAAGCATGGGCAGCGGGGAAGACAAAAGCCGAAGCTTATAGCTGTATGTGTGTGCATGTATCGAGTGAACACTTCGCGGGTAGTGTCACCCCCAGCTTACACCTGCGATGCCAGCCCCACGCGCGGGCCCCCACTGGTGCCATTCCAAAGCAAGTTGCACGCTAACAACTGAACCCCCCCGGTCATTCACAGACAACAAAGAGACCTCTAAACATTTCCTTCCGCGGACATAACTCGGGGGGGGGGGAGACAATGTCATTTGCAACAAGCACTGAAATAAGGAAGCAGGCAAAGAACGGAGCAGACCATTGGAAAGCGGCGCGCAACGGGGACGCACAGAAAGGAATTCAAGGCAATAGCCACCATCTCGAACTCTAAATTTAGGCCGGGGGAGGCCACGGGGAGGGCAACAGCCTTTCCCTTTTTCTCTCAGCTTTTTCAAAACGAACCCACAAGAGAGGAGGAAAAGTGGCAAAGAACTTGGAGGTCACTCCCTCTCCCACTTTTTTACAGTATTGGTGGGGAGAACTGCCTCCCTAGAGCCCCCAAATCTTCTTGCTTGAAACCGGCCTCCGGTCCCCAAAGTGAAAAGCCAAGTTGCCACCCCGGGGCCGCCTCCGCTTGGCGACGCGCGAGCGGCGCGGGGAAGACTTACCAGACCATGGCAGCGACAGCTCCCCCGCTCAAAACAACGGCCTCGGAGCTCTCGGCTCGGGGCGGCTTAAACGTCCCCAAAGTCCCGACTGCGGGGCCTTTGCTTGGTTTTGAAGGGAGGAAAGGAGCGCTCGCTTACAGGCGCACAGGAGCTGCCAATGCCTGCCCGGGAACTTGGGCGCTCCTGAGCTCCGCGCCTTAGTGAATGTGTGTGTGCGTGCATGTAACAAGCTTAACTACCTCCTCCTCCTCCTCCTCCTCCTCTCAGCGCCCGCCTGCGTCCGCCCTGCTGGAGGGAAGGCAACGGAGCGCAGCGCCTGCCTCCTCCAGCTGTAATGAGAGCCGGGCAGGCTGGACTGCGCAAGAGGCGGCTGCGGCTGCTATGCCAGGAATGCAAGAGTTTTCAGGTCTCCCCCGGGATCAAAGACGCTAGCTGCAAATAACCTTGCGGCTGCGGCCGGCTCTTCCTTCTGCAGCTGCGCCGAGCCCCAGAGCCCGGCAGGAGGCGTGGTGCGACGCCGGCAACCCGGGTTTCGTTATCCGCTGGCTGATGCGCTGCCCGAACTCAGCTGGAAGAGTGCAGAGGCGCTGCTCTTTATAGGGAGGCCGCCTGGAGGGGGTGGGATGGGGGAGAGTTTCCCTTGTGAAATTCCTGCTTCTACGTATGTATTGCATGTAGGAGCCCTGTTCTCTTTTTCCATGCGGTCGTTCTGGCTCTTTAAATTAAAACAAGGGAAGGATGTTTAAGGCTTGTTTAGATCTAGGTGTTTATGCACTGTTATGTGGGGGGAGGAGTACTATACTTCCTTGCACACACAGGAAATTTTCAGACAGAGCGGGAGGGGTCGTTCCCCCAACTGATTATATGATGGTTCTAGAGAGGTATGATTTGGCTACAATTGGAGGAAATTAAAACGCCCCTATGCCCCACCCTAATATTTAGTGTATTGTGGGCCTGCGCGCATGGTAGAAATTAGCCCTCATTGCTTCTATGTCTTAAATGAGGATGGTCCATCCAAGGCCGCATTAAGATGGTTGGGAGAACCCCCGTGACTTAAAGCATCATCACACTTTCTTTTACTCTGTTGTTGTGGCAAGGAAAAAACGAAGACCTTCGGGTTTTCAAAGAACTTTATTTACTGCACAGGGCGGCAGCATAGTCCAAAACTGCCCGCCCCGATTGATTAGAACAGTCAGGTTTTATACCTTTGGTCAACAAGGGCAGCAATCAATCACATCTGGAGCTTAGTACAACCCAGGACAGGAGAACAAAGACTTCAAAATGACACAATGACACAAAATGATGTATATTTAACCCTTTCACTGTTACAGCAAACAGGACATACAAAGGCTATCTAGCGTAAACAGCGCCTAGGGCAAGTGTGGAAGTTGCACCCCTACCTCTGGGGCTGCTTCCTCTGCTGCTGCTGCTGCTGCCGCTGAATCTTCCAGTACAGCTTTTTTGCACCCCCGGCATTGTGACCCAGGGCAGGTACCCTACTCGCCTAACCCTAGATACGCTTCTGGCGATATAGTTTTGTGGCATGTTAAAAATTGAAACAGTTATTGTGACATAAACTTTTGTAAAATTGAGTCCACTCAGATGCCCAAGCAAAGAGCAGGCTACCAAACATGTTTTTGAGGTTGTATTCCGATACATATTGGTGAGAGTAATACTCATTAGACACTGTTGGACTTCCTTTCTGAGTAAACATGTCTAGTTGCCCCTCCACATTCACTATGGTTTAGGGATGCAGGACATTAGTCAAAATGGGGAAATCACAAATATCAAAATGTGTGTGTGTTTGTGTGAAGGGGTCTGAGGCATGGTGGGGAGAACAGACACCCAGAGTACAAAACTGGTCAGAGAAAGGAGAGAGAAATGTGAGTCGATGGCCCTACACTTCCTTTCTCACGCTCACTCCTTCCTTGGGTGTCAAGGGGCATCAGGAGAGATTTTGTTATGCTGAGAAATCAGGCTGCAAGCTGTCCCTAGCTGGCCAGACAGCAACTGATGGAGGAGAAGGAGGATGAGAAGTGAGTTTTTAAAGGGCTGCACAGCCTGGGCAGAGGTGGAGAGAGGGAATGTTCTGCTGGAAAATAAGTGCTGGGGGGCAGGGCTTGGAGAAACTTGTAGGAGACCAGAGCACTGTCAGAGAACAGAATTGGTTGAGAAGCAGAACCCAAGTACTGTACTGTAGGGAGCATGAAGGACTTACAGAGGCTCACTTGGGACTGACGGTGGGCATGCTGCTTGCAAAGTCTCTCAGCTAGTTTAGTGCCTCTTCCCCCCCAGCTCACATTGCAAGCAGTGCTCACTTTCAAGCGGTTCCAAGTGAGCCTCTGTAGACAAGAAGAACTGATAAAAGAGTGGATCCTTGTCAAATTGATGGAACTTGTTCTTAATTTGAAAATGCTGAAAGAGCAAGTCATCAGATAATGGGACATCAAAAAGCAGGGGCTTCCTTTAATGAAATCTGTGAAAGTCTCACCTGCAAATGTGGAGGGCCAACTGTATAAGGTTATCCAGTTAGTATTGAGCTGTGTGCTTCCAGTTCAGCATCCAACATGGTGGTTTTTGGAAAAAGGTGGGTCAAAAACAACTGGCACTTGGATGGGGAGCCCATAGAACAAATAGATTCTTTCTCATATTTAGGGATGGTTTTTACAGACCCAGGGCCTTAGCTCAATCACTTCAGAGTTCTATAAAGGCTGCAATAAACTCTAAAATGCTAACTAAATTCCTTAGTTATAATCACGCAAGCTCTCTGCTTTCCATTTTAAAGATCCACAAGGCAAAAATTGCACCAGTGCTTACCTATGGTGCTGAACTGTGGGGGCTGTCGAAAGTCCCTTTACTTGAACAAAATCAAGTACGCTGCTTAAGAACAATCCTGGGGATTGACAGGAATACACCTGCAGTAGCTGTAAGAGCCAAAACAGGCACCCACTCTATTTACAGTCTAGCAGTAACCAAAGCTTTCAACTCTCGATGGAAGATTCTCTCAGTGGAATCTGATAGACTACCAAAAATGTGCTTGGAAGAACAGATAAGAACACTCCAACCCATCTCATGAATTAGCCAACTTCTTCAAGCCATCTCACACTTTGGCTTGTCAGCACAATATCTACTCTCAGCTGGACATCAGGCCACATTTTTCATATTTAAACAAATAGTTTTAGATGTGAATGCCCCCAGATTGATATTGAGTCACTTGCAAGCATCAGGTTGTTGAAATGGCTGTCAAAAAATAAAACATCCTTTCAATTAGAAAAATGCTTGACAATGGGTTTCACTCAATGCCAAAGGATAGCCCTTACTAGAGCAAGATTCGAGCTGCTAGAGTCTATGGTTAAATATGGACGATTCCACCAAGTGTCATATTTTGACACTGTCTGTGGTATATCTGAAATAGGAGACATTGCACATGTTCTTTTTAACTGTCAATTATACACCCCAGCGAGGGCCCAGTATCTACAGATATTACTTGACAAAACAAAATACTGGGACCCTATCAAACAATTATCCTATTTCCTTCAGGGCACTAACACATATGTAGTCCTCAGAACTGCTAAGTTTCTAGATAAGGCTGTCCAACTGAGAAAACAATTTATAGAACATATTGGGGTTGCATGCAAGGGTGATGAATTAATCTAAATATGTACTGTGTCTGTATTTTACTATTCTCATCACAAGATAATAACCTATTATTGCAAGTTTTTGTATTTATTTATAGTGTTTTGCATTATTCTTCTCATATCATCTTATATTTTGTCACATCTTACCTTATTTTAGCTTATTTTATTCTATCATATTTTAGTTACTCATTTTACTGTATTTTATAACACTTGATGTTATATTTTTTGATATGGTCAATTGACTAATCAATAAATTTATATCACTACTACAATTCAGCAGGAACAAAAGAAAAAACACATTGGCTGACATCCTATTAGTGACATACGCATGCATAAGTCATGCTATGAGTGTGGGGCAAATTATTTGCTATAGTGCAACAGGTGTATTCTGCTGGCAGCAGCAGAAGCAGAGTTGTCTGTACAGAAATGTTGTGGTTGCTCATTGCACAACAGTGACCAGTGTGCTGTATGTTGTTACTGTTCTGCACAGGAGTTGTATAGTGCTGGAGTAGTGTATCTCAACACGTGGACATTTACACTATGCTGAAGGAAGGTTGGACTGCAGCCATAACTTCGCACACATTTTGGACTGGGGGTATCCAAAGCTTCCTAAGCAGGTTCCTATGTTTAGATGATAGAATTCATTGGTAAATGACATCAAATACAGTGTTTTTTAGCCAGTGATTAAATACAACTGAACCTGACTTTTGAGTAGGAATTATAGGACTGAACTATTAACCACTTACCAGCTTAAATATGAAAAAGGTTCCTGAAATTATTATCATGCTTTATTGAACCATCTATCCACCCTTTCTACACTTCTATTAATTTTTCTTGCTGCTTGTACAATCTGAGATAACCTGACACATCAGAAATGATCAAATAAATCCCCAAATGAACAAATCATTGACTGATACACTGAGTTTTCAATTCACAACAAATGTTCTGAACACGAATAAATATTACATAACAACAGGGAATGCATGTCAATCCACTTACCGTACTGGACAGGTTACAAGGACCTGATAATATTGTTGGGTAGGCAAAGAATACCTCAGAGTGAGAAGGAAAAAAAACAATAATTTATACAGATTACTTTTGGTAGCAATTGTGCAATACACTTGTTAGAAGTAAGTTCCACTGTGTGTTTTACACTTCATTTTTCAGTTAAGCATGCTTACTGTTACCCTGTTTACTGGGGGTCCCGGGAGGGACACCTAAATAACCAAACACTAACACACAATTTTGGGGAAAATTAGCTGGAACACTCACTTAAGCTAGCGAGAGGCAGAGTAACTTAGCAGGATCTTGCATCCCAGCGTCTACAGGGTCAGGTCAGTCAAGCAGCCAGACGGGTTTAAAGTAATAAAAATGATGTTTTATTGAATACAAACGAATATTAAAGACACCACAGTCACACAGCTAACTAAGAAATTAGAGGTTGAATTAAGGATAGGGATTTTCAGAGGAAAATGGGTGATACGACACCTGTCTCATCGTCCTGGACCTCGGGGGAGAAGCTGGGGGTGCAGAGAAGAAGCTCAGCTCGATTAGCTGAGGGGAGCTCGCCAAGCAAAGCAGAAGCAAGACGGGATGAAACTCAGGAGCAGTCCGAGGAAGGTCTCGGAATCAGGGGCTTTTATAGGATGAATTGGGACTGCAGGCTATGCCTTACTCGGGGAGAACAATGAATTTTGGGTGCGAGACAATGTCTCGGAAAGGTCACAACTTTGCATGATGGAATCAGAGCCGAATTAACAATAGTGTAGCCAGTATGCAAATGCGCAGTGCTTACCAGTGGACAGCACAGCCTTTGTCCAGTAGCCTGCTCGGGGCAGGAAGCCTTTGTTAGTATCGCGCATATGTAATGAGGTGTTTGCCAGAGAGGTCCCTGAAGTGACGAACCGGCTGTGTCTGGCCTGCCTGGGTGGAGAATGGAATGTCCAGCAATCATCAGCCGTGCCTGTTTGCATGTTTGTCTAGTGGCCTCGCAAACACATGGAGCGGGGTGGCAGGGGAATGCCGAATTGTTTGATATCAAAATGATATCGAGTGCTATCTCCGGGTAGGCCTAGACTGCAGTAACATTACCAAGTTTTGTTGGCATTCTGCCTTATTTTTCTTACATCAGGAACCAAGGAAAGAGTAGACCAAGTCAGTACTACCTTGCAGTAGTGACTTCAGTAACTACCAGGTTGTTGCACAGAACACAGCGTTCCCAGCTAAAACTCTTCAATTCTGAACAGTTGGCAATTCCTACTCCTTTCCAATATTGTTCCTTTCAGAGCTCCATTTTTCTGCACTGCAGGGCAGGAGGAGGGGGAGATGCTGTCCAGTTGCATTCCTAAATTTGCATGAGAAACTGGCCAGGAGTTTAAGACTGCAACCCTACAACTACATAGGAATAATCCTTACTTCTAAGTGGTCAGACAGCATAACATTGTGATGTAAAGACTTATTTGTTAATGTAGTGAACAATTCAAGGAACTGGATGAATGGAAAAGAGCAGAGAAGGGAGGAAAATAACTCAAATTTCTTGAAAGGAATCCTCACGCAGTTCAATTGAAATTTTACCTCAAGTCCTGTATGAAATCTCAGAAGACTCTCACTAGTTTTTGACACCCACAAAACCTTGTATACCTCAGTCTCACTTGCAACAATTTATTACCTTGCCCATTCTTTCAGTGACTACCCCAAACTGCATTTGCTTGGTCATTAAGGACATTGTTAAACATTAGGAGACACAGACCTTAAATTAGGGGTGGGGAAAGTGCAGCCTAATTTTGAGGTTTCCTAGCTCCCCCCTCTCCCCAGATACATTTAAAAATATTTTTTTGAAAGATTTGGCCAAAAGGAGATTTCTTACAGAGCACAGAAATGTTACTTTTTGAATTATACTTCTTCCAAGTTGTGTTCTCAGAGTTGTAGCCCACAAAAATAACTTTTCCATGTTGGTCAAATGACAACTTCCGCATAACTTTAGTACTGTAACATGAAAGAAGAGAAGAAAGGCATTCCATGCAAAATATACTAGCATAGGGTTTTGTGCAATTTAGGGGTTTTGTTTGTTTGTTTGGTCGTATGCAAGATGCACTAAACTTTTTGGTTCCTCCTGTACAGTTTGGACTAACAGGGATTGATGCAATTGCCCTGTAGCTTGTGGACACGCATCTAAAAGTGCCTCTGCCTGAGATCTGCCTAATGCTAAAACCATCACCTCTTCCAGGGGCAGTTCTAACAAGCTGGTAAGCAGTCAAGAGAGGGAGAAAGCAATCCCTTGGCCCTTTCACACTATACTGTTATACCACTATGAACTGCAAGTCCCAGGATCCCATAGGATGCCTTTAAAATAGGATCATAGTGCTATTATTGTGTTGTAAGAAAGGACCCTTAGCATCAATCAATATTTGCCCCTTTCTAACTGAGAAAGTAAATGTAAAGCTGGAAAGTACTACTGCCAGGGGAAGTTATCATGAATGAATGCTTATTCCTTCAAATAAAATATATGTCAGTATACATAGCAAACTAGCATCAACCAAGGTGTGCTAGTTTTTATATACCCATTATTTTATTTTTTTATTTTTTAAAATTTTATTTTTATTAAAGTTATAACAAACAGTATTTATAAATAATCATTCTTTCTTTTTATAAATATATAAGAAACAGAAAGCAAAGAAATATATACAATCAAATTTATATACCTATATACTTACAAATTTATATACCTATCCAACATCTAATGCTATTTCTATTTCTTCTTCTTCTATTGATCTTCTATCTTAATCTATATAAATAGATAGATAAATAGATCATTTCCCTTTTTATATGACATGCAATATAATTTTGAAAATATATTTTTCAATTCCCTTTTCCCATATCTTTGCTTATTTTCATTCTTTTCATGTTTCTTTCTGAATCCCCCATTTTCTTTGTATGTATTCTTTAATTGGTTTCAATTCTTCCCTGTTTTTCCCTCTTGTTTCACCCTTATATGCCATTGTCAAATCATCCATCATTATCATTTCTGATAGTTTAACATCCCATTCCTCGATATCAGGTATATGTTCACACTTCCAGTACTTTGCATAAGTAATCCTTGCATTTGATACCATATATAGTATTATTCTCCAATATCTAATACGCTCTTTTTCTATTTGTTGTAACATATTTAAAAGAAATTTTTCAGGGTGCAAAGGAATATTAATTTGTAATATTTCCAATATTTTCTTTTGAATGCTTTTCCAATATCTTTTAGCTTCAGGGCATGACCACCACATATGAAAAAATGTTCCTTCTTCTGTCTTACATTTCCAACATTTACTGGAAATCTTGTGCATTTTTCTTAACTTTGCTGGGTCTAAGTACCATCTATAGAGCATCTTAAAGTAATTTTCTTTCAGCTTTTGGGCTAATGTAAATTTTTGTGTGTTCTTCCAGTTTTTCTCCCAATGTTCCAAGCTAATTTCATGTCCTATATTTCTTGCTCATTGTATCATTGAATCTTTAATTATTTCTTTCTCTAATTCTCTGTTTAATAATATTTTGTATAATTGAGCCACCATATAGCCTTTTTTTCAAGAATGACATTTTCAAATTCATTTCTTTTCCTTATACTTTCAAATCTTTCCAATTTGTTATTCATTTTAAATCTTTCTTTCAATTTATTATATAAGAACCATTTACATCTGAAACCTTCCATCTCTAGTTCCTCTCTTGTTTTTATTCTTAGACCTGTCTTTTTTTCTACTAAAATATCTTCATATCTGATCCATTTTTCTTTCTCATCTCGCCATCTTCCAAATAAGGCTTCATGGGGAGATAGCCATAACGGGATTTTAATATACATCTTCCTTTTAAATTTCTTCCACATTTCTAATAATGCCCTTCTAAGATAATGGTTGAGGAATTCTTTATCTACTTTGCTTTTATTATACCAAAGATATCCATGCCAGCCAAATTTCAATTCTGATCTTTCCAATTCCAATATTCTTTCATTTTCAAGATTTATCCATTCTTTCAACCAGGTCAGGGCATTTGCTTTGTAATATATTTCAAGATCTGGTACAGCAAATCCTCCTCTTTCTTTTCTCTCTATTAACATCTGCCACTTTATTCTTGGCTTCTTCCCTCGCCAAATGAATCTCGATAAATCTTTCTTCCAATCACAGAAACATCCTTTGTTGATTATTATTGGAAGATTTTGAAAAAGATAATTAATTTTTGGAAGAATATTCATTTTAATGGATGCTATCCTTCCCAATAATGATAACCTCAATTTAGACCATTTCTGAATTTCTATCTTTATTTCAGTCCATAATTTTTTGTAATTATTTTCATACAATTCATTGTTTTGTTTTGCTATTGCAATCCCTAAATATTTTATCTTTTTTTCTGTCTCAAATCCGGTCAATTGTATTATCTCTTCCATTTCTTTTTAGCCATATTCTTTGTTATGATTTTTGTTTTACCCTTATTAATTTTAAATCCTGCTATCTCTCCAAATTTTTTAGTTGTTTCCAGTAATTTTTTCACACTTGACTTTGGATCTTCAAGAAAAATCACAAGATCATCAGCATCAATTTGTATTCTTGACTCTTTACTTTAGTCCGTTTGATATCTTTATCAGCTCTGATGATTCTTAGCAGCACTTCCAATACTGTTATAAATAACAATGGTGAAAGAGGGCAGCCTTGTCTCATACCTTTTTTTATTCTGATTGGTTTCGTTTTCTCACCATTGAATATGATTTGAGCGTTTGTATTTTCGTATATTTCTCTAATCCATGTGCCAAATTTTTCTCCACAATTCATCTTCCTAAGTAATTGTAGCATAAATTCATGTTTGATGTTATCAAAAGCTTTTTCTGCATCAACAAATATCATAGCAAATTTCTTCTCATTATGTTTTTCATAATATTCTATCATGTTAATTACTGTTCTTATCTCTTATTTGTCTTTTAGGTAAGAATCCACTTTGATCTTCATGTATTATCTCATTTAAGATCTTTTTCTTTCTTTCAGCCAATATATTTGCAAATATTTTGTAATCTACATTTAAAAGGGATATTGGTCGATAGTTGTTAGGATCTTGAGAATCCTTCCCTTCTTTCAATATTAATGTAATGTTTGCTTCATTCCAAGATGCAGGTTTTCCTTTGTCAACTATTTCATTAAACTTTCTATGCATCGGCTTTAGTAATTCGTCCTGACGTATTTTATAATATAAAGAAGAGAAACCATCTGGCCCTGGTGATTTTGCTAATTTTGCTTTTTTAATAGCTTCCAGTATCTCCTTCATTGTAATATTAGCATTTAAAGCATTTTTTTGTTCTTCTGTCAATTCAGTTATATCTTATTTCTCCAAATATTCTTGTATCTTGTTATTTCCCTCCGTGCTATAATTATTTTCATATAACTCCTTGTAATGTTTCCTGAAGATAGTTTTTATATTTTCTTGATCTGTTACAATTTCTTTTCCTTTATAGGCTTGAAAAATTAAGTTTCTTTCTTTTCTTTCTCTCAGTCTTAGACCTAAACATCTATCTGGTTTGGCTGCTCCTTCGAAATGTTTTTGTTTCATTATCTTTAATTTTCTCTCAATTTCAATCATATTTTCATTCCTTATTTTTTCTTGTAGAATCCTGATTTCTTTCCTTACTTTCTCGTTACATGTATCTTTTCTTAATTTTTCTTCCTTTATTTTAATTTCTCTCTCCATTTCTTTCACTTTCTCTTGTCTTTTAGTCTTCCACTCCGAATTCCACTTAATAAATAAACCTCTCATGACTGCTTTTCCGGCATCCCAAATTACCTTCATAGAAATATCTTCTGTCATATTTTCTTCAAAGTACAGCTTAAAGGCCTCCTTGGCTTTTTTGATGTATTCTTTATTTTGCAATAAAAACTCATTCATCTTTTGATATATATTTCTTTTCTTCAATTTCAGTTTCATTTGAATTGGATTATGATCTGAGGTAATTTTTGGTAGGATTTCATATCTTGTATTTTAGTATGAATCGTCTTAGAAATAAGAAACATTGTATGATGACTATTGGAATAATAGGTAAATCCTTTCTCTTCAGGATGTTTTAACACATCAATTGAAGAAGTCTCTTCCATTAATTTAAAGAAAGTCTTCGGTAATTTCCCTTGTTTTTTTTTTCTTTCTTATTTGATCTATCTTCCACTGGATCCAATACTGCATTCATATCCCCCATAACCAAAATATTTTCTTGGTTCTTTTCAATTGTGTATTTTATTATTTCTTCTCTTATTTTATCATAGAATTCACTTTTCTTTTCCTGTGGTGCGTATTTTCCTACCAGCAGTAATGTAAGATCTGGGATTTGAATTTTAACTCCAATGAAATACCCTTGGTCATCCTGGAAAACTTCCTCCGATTAATATTTTGAATTTACATAAATAGCTACCCCTCTCTTCTTTTTGCTGTATGCTGAAATATGGCACTTTCCAAGTTTAGGATTTCGTAAATAATGTGCATCTGCCTCTTGAATTTTTGTCTCTTGTACACAAATAACATCTGAATTGATCTTTTCTAAAAAATGGAATACTTGTCATTGTTTATAACTTGAATTCAAACCTTGTACATTCCACGATAAAACCTTTAAAGCCATTTTTCTTAAATTTCTTCTGTTTCACTTAATTTCTCTTCTGATTCTAATTCTGTTAATTCTTCTTCTTGTTCCTCTTCTGGTCTTTCTTGCAGATCCTCTCCTTCTATCTCTCCTTCTTCTTGAGACTCCTCTTGTCCCTTTCTTTCTCTATCACAGTCATGAATTATATCCTCTTTCGTCTTTAAATTTTCCAATATCTCTCTAAGCTTTTTTTTGCAATTCATATGCTTGTGTTCATGTTGTTACCTTGTATCTTCCTAACTTATAAGTAAAGGACACCCTTCAGTCCTTTCTCATTTGTATCTTATTTTATGTCATTGTAATAGTTGAGTCAAACTTCTGTATTCTTGCCTTCGTTTAAATACTTGATATGGAACATCTTTAAATAGTTTTACTTCTTTTCCTTCCACCATTAATTTTTTATCATAATTCTTCTGCAAAATTTTATCTCTCATACGAGTTCTTGTAAAAGAAACAATAATGTTCCTTGGTAAATTCTTCTCTTTTGCTATTCTTGACTCCAGCCTGAAAATTCTGTTGATTTCTGCTTCCATCTTCTCTTCAGTCATTTCCATATAACCTGCTAGTTCTGAAATTATTCTTTGATATAAATTCTCCCCCGACTTCTCTAAAATTCCTCTAATTTTAATACATTTGTCTTGATATCTCATTTCATACTTCTCCAGTTCATTCTCACTTTTTTTTCTGCATGTCTTTCATGGGCTTTCCTTCTACTTCGCACTGTTTTCTCTTCTCCTCCAACACTGTTATGACTGTTTATATTGATTTCATTTCTGTATTTATTTTTTAAATTTTTTATAAACAAATACTTTATTTCTTTAAAATTACATAGATTGTATCAAAAAGAAAGAAAAGAAAAGAAAGAGAAAAGAAAAAGAAAGAAAAAAGACAAACAGACACTTAACAAAAAACAAACAACTTGTACAAAGACAGACAATCGCATTCAAGTTACATACAGTGCTTTCTCTTGCTATCTCTTTGTTATTTTCCCAGCATACTTCTGACTTTGGCATTAGAGACTAGTTTATTTTATATCCAACAATCTTGATCTTGCGAATTCTATTGTATCTCTTTGTCCTAAATCTTTTCAAAATTCTATGTTCACCATATCACTATCGTACCATGAATTCCTAAAATATTGTAGTGTTCTATCCCATTGTTTTATATACTTTTCTTTACTTTCTCCATTCAAGACACATGTTAGTTTATCCATTTGAATTATATCAAATAATTTCATTTCCCATTTTTCTATTGTAGGCATTCTATTTCCTTTCCATCTATATGCTAACACCATTCTTACTGCCGCAGTCATGTAAGATAATTGTCTCCCCACTTTTTTTTTCCAAATCATTTTCCAACATTGATAACATATAAACCTCTGGAGTCATAATAAATCTTATATCCAATATCTTTTCAATTCGATTGTGAATCTTTTTCCAAAACTGTTTCACTGTTTTACATGTCCACCAAGTGTGTTAAAAGGAGCCTATCTCTTTCCCACACTTCCAGCATTTATTAGAGCATCTGTTCGTCATCTTTGCCAATTTTTGAGGAATAAGGTACCACCGAAAATACATCTTATATAGGTTTTCTTTAATATCCTGACATGCTGTAAATTTTATAGTTTTCAACCAAAATTTTTCCCATTGTTCCATCAAAATAGGATGGGAGAAATTCTGGGCCCATTTCAACACTGGTATTTTAACTGTTTCATCCTCTGTACACCATTTTAATAAAATCTTATAAATAGAGGAAATAATTTTAGGTTTATCTGAATAAAAAATTATATTCAACTCCTCTTCTTTCTTTTGATAACCATTGAGTTTAAAATCATTCTTTAATTTTTCTCTTATCTGCCTATAAAAGAGCCAATGACATTTTATCCCCATTTCCTCCATTTCCAATTGTGTTTTGATTATAATTTGTTCTTGTTGTATTTCTATCATATCCTCATATCCGATCCATTTGTCGAACAAGATATTTTCCTTTTTGTAAAAAGCCTCATGCGAGGATACCCATTTCGGAGTTTTGGAACAGGCTGTTATGTTATATTTTCTCCAGATTTTCATTAAGGCAGATCTTAAATAGTGTCAGTTGAACTCTCTATTGTGTTTCCCTTTATTAAACCATACATAAAAATGCCAGCCTGATCCTAATCCATCCCCAGATTCAATAATTTTATATTATCTAACTTGACCCATTTCTGAATCCAATTCAGTCCACAAGCATGATAATGTAAGATTAGGTTTGGTAAAGTTAAACCACCTCTTTCTTTAGCACCTTCCAGCAATTTCATTTTAACCCTTGGTTTCCCCCCCCCCCATACAAATTTGACAATCTCCTTTTGCCAAGCCTTGATAACCTTCTCATTTTAAATGATAGGGGTAGTCTGAAATAAAAATAACATCTTTGAGAGTACAGCCATCTTAATTGTTGCGATTCTCCCCAACCAAGATAAATTTAAATTGTTCCAATTCTATAAGTCTTTTGAGATAGATTTCCATACATTCAAATAGTTATTTTTAAAGAGGTCAGAAATCTTATTTGTAAAGGTAATTCCAAGATATTTAACCTTTGATGCTAGTGTAAAGCCAATACTTTCTACTACTGTATTTCTTTCTAATTCCATCATATTTTTCGTCAAAATCATAGTTTTTTCCTTGTTAATTTTCAAACCCAAATTTTTACAAAAATTATTAAGGATATTTTTCAAAACATTTATATCTCCCCCTGGGTATTCTAATGTTATCACTAAATCATCTGCGAATGCTTTTATCTTGTGTTCCTTATCTCGTACCTTAATTCCTTTAATTCTTTCATGACTTTTTATTTTTCTTATCAAGACTTCGATAACTAATAAAAATAATAGTGGAGACAGTGGGCAGCCCTGGCGTGTCCCTCTCTGGATTTCAAATTTTCCGGCCTTTTGACCATTGACTGTCACTTGTGCATATTGCATTGAGTAGATAGATTTAATCCAATTTATGAAGTTTGGTCCTAAACACATCTTTGGCACACCTTAAATAGAAATTTCCAATTCACCATATCAAAGGCTTTTTTGATATCAAGAAATAAAGCCATCAATTTTTTCTGGGAATAATTTTCACATAGTTCTAGAATATTGATTAAATTACGCATATTATCTTTTATTTGTCTTCCAGGGAGGAAGCCCGCTTGATCTTCAGAGATTATTTCCTTTAATGCTTCTTTTAATCTGTTAGCTAATATAGTTGTAAATATTTTGTAATCAGAAGTGAAATTGGGTGATAGTTTTTGATATCCAACGGATCTTTCCCTTCTTTGTGTATTAACGTTATATTGGCCTCTCTCCATGTATCAGGAATCTTTCCTTTCAGTGCCTCATTCATAATTGTTTGGAGGATAAGAGCAAGTTCATTTTGGAAAGTTTTGTAAAATTGACTTGTATAACCATCTGGTGCTGGTGACCTTCCTTTTTTTGCTTTCTGAATTGCTTCTGTTACTTCTGTTAGTGTAATTGGTTTGTTTAATTTCTCCCACTGTTCCTCTGTTAATATTGTTAGGTCTTGTTTCGCTAAGTATGATTCTATCGTCTCCTCTTGGAGTTCTTGGCCTTTATATAGTATCCTATAAAAATGTAACACTATTTTCTTTATTTGTTGAGAATCTTCATATATTATCTCTCCACTTTTGAGTTTGGTAATCAATGTCTTCTCCTTCCTTTTTTTTAGTCTATACGATAACCATTTACCTGCTTTGTTTGCCCATTCAAAATAATGCTGCCTAGTATAAATCATTTTCTCATTGATCTCCATTTCTATTTGTGTCTCTATTTGCTTCCATAGTATTTTAATTTCTCTCTGCGTTCTTTTATTATCTGGATCGTCATTAAGACTTTCTTCTTTCTTTTTCAAGTCATCATTCAATATTTGAAAATTCTCTGTTTTCTTCTTATTTAATCTCGCGTTATACTGTATAAGATACCCCCTAAACAATTAATAGTTAACCCTTAAACTTTCAAACTCAATATAAGATCAAAAATATCTCTATCAATCTCAATTTTACACTTTATCTTATAGTTATTAATAATAATATTATTTTCCTTGGTATCTACTATTTGCCCACTGGATAACTCTCATTAGGATCTATTATTCGCTTTTTATTCTATGTCTCTTATAATCTAATAACAATGTTAGTTTATATTTTTTCCCCTTCTCCTTCCAAATCAATTTATCTCAATGTAGTACAATCTCAACTTAAATGTTCTATTATAACTACTTATCCAGTTATATCATACTGCTTACCGCTTACCACTACTTTACCAAGTATACTTATTAACACAATATTTACTTATAAATTCAATTATTTATAACAACAGCAATATTTATAAAAACAACAATTTAAAGATTGTCAGTCTCAAAATCTCAATTTCTTCAGTATTTCATTTCCTTATACAATTTATTCCCCCAATAACATTCAAAATCAATTCCACTGTGTCAATTCATTCTATTATAAATTATTTCATAAAGTTCTTATCTCTATTTCCCTCTTTTTCTTATCATCACAGTTAACTCAATGTAAGTTAATGTTAATTAATAAATACCAATAAATATATATATAATTATTAATCAAAATATTTCCCTATATATCAATTAAATATTTAAAATATTAAATTGATTCTATGTATTTGTTTTTAACATTGAATATTTACAATACAATACAATATTTGCCCATATCAATTGTTTATATGAGTTCAAATTAGTTCTATACTTATTTAATCTTCTTATATTTCTAGTTTCCTCGTCCCTTTATGTAAAGTTCTCTTCTGTCTTCTTCTTTGATCTCAGTATAGTCTTTCTTTGTTTTTAGCTTCTTTGCTTCTATTTATAGTCCTCTGTCATCTCTCTGTAGTTCCTCATCTGATTATATCCTATATTTAATTATATCTTATGAAAGTCTTCAATCTTAATATCCGTCAATACTCAGTATCAACTTCTATTTTTTAGTCTTTAATATCTCTGTGTATTTATTCTTTCTTTTACTGTTGATGCTTTCTTCTTCTGCTCTGCCTCTGTTTGTCTCCGCTGTCTTTTCACCCGTCACTGTGTTTTCAACTGCTATAACGTTCTGCCATCTTCTGTGCCTCTGACCCAACTTTTCTCCGTTTCTGTCTTCCGTTTCAAGTAAATTAACAGCCAATGTCCTTTTCTATTCCTTCTATTTCCTTCTATTTCTATTTATCTCTAATCTTTAATCTTCACTCTTTATTCTTTGTTCTTAGTATTAGTAAGTATATAATCCAAGTCCTTTTTAAATCATATAAAGCAGTATTTTAATATTCTACTCCTTCTTCTATTTCAATTTGTAAAGTCGTTGGTATAGCCCACTGTTGAGGTTCCTCTCACCAAAACTAGGGTCCAGACCATCTTTTCAATATATCATTAGATCTTTAAGCTACCTCTACAGTTTAAAAAATTTCTTGTGTCTCTTCAGTCGCCCCAGCGCAGATGTGGTGGCTCTCCGACCTCACTCATCATCTTCTCCGAGCCAGTTGTTATTATAGTTGGTTCTTGAAGATCAACAACTTTTTCAGGTCTCCCTCGAGCCCCCTCTGAACCTCCTTTATCGGGGTGTGTGTGTTATGGGCCGGTTCTTAGATTTCCCCCCAAACCGGCTACTCTCCACTGGGTGAAAATTTAGTGACCTACGTTGTCACTAAGCTGCCACACGACCCGCCGTTTTCTCACTTCCCTCATGTCTGTCACTGTTATTATTCCACTTTCAACATCCCATGGTATCCTGAGAGGCCTCCCTAAACTGCAAACCCCAGGATTCCATAGGATGTTGAAAGTGAAGAATACCACTATAACAGTTTAGCATGGCAACTATATACCCATTATTTTAAACAAATAGAGGAGAAACATTCAGCCACATGAGCTCTCAGCTGCTACATGAAGTAGTACAAGTCAGCCACAGGTTACCATCTCATTGAGAACTTGCCTTTGATGTTCATATACATTGACACCAATTTAGTAGTACTTGGCCTTGATTTATTCTTTTAGTCTCCAAACAAAAGAAATAAAAATCTCGTTTGTGGTGGTGAAGTGACATAACAGAGCAGGTTTTTTCACCTTCAAATCTATTCGGACGTGATTAGCATTGTCTTTCTGGGCTGTTCTAATAACTGCAATCTTATCTTCAACAACAGTTCAGCTAGTTTACCACAAGATTTAATCAATCTTCACTGGATTTATGATTCAGAAAGAAATGCCTAAATGCAGCCTTCTCCAACTTGGTCATGCTGGGTGTGGATAATGTGAACTTTAGTCCCATACTTCTGGTGGTCAGTGGGTTTGGGAAGGCTGATGCAACAAAAAACCAAACCAAAACAGATTACAACTCCTTAGACTGCAGCTCCTAGAATTCCCCAGCCATCATAACTGTAGTCATGCTGTTGGCTGGTAGACTTGGAAGCTGTCTTCCATAAAAGTAATATTGATAAATTATGGCCTTTGTAATGTAAGAATGGGCAACCTCATACTCTCTACCTGTCCCAGTTTGGCAGGGACAGCCCCAGATACCACTTTACTTTCTCAGATGCTACTCCTCCTCCCACTCTCTCTCTTTGTCCTCAGCTTGCAAAGAGTTAAAAGTCAGTGATGTAGACTTGAGTCGATTGACTCGGATTCAGTCAGACTTAAGTCAGTTCAGAGACTTGACTGGGACTTGACTTGGCAAAAATTACACACGGACTCGACTTGAGACTTGCATATTTTTACTGACTGACTTGCTGCCCTTGGTTCAGTAACATAAAACATTCATCCAGGAATCTTACAATTTAAGGGTCACATGATAATCTGCCTCAAACCCAAAGTGGTAGATACATTTCTCAGAGGGAACAGCAAATGGGTTTGAGGGTGGGTTGAGATCTGCTCAGCAGCCTTTCCCTGCTTCATATAGAAGGAGCTTTCTAAAACTTTTCCTAAGAGCAGAAGGCAAGACTCACACCTAGACTGCAGAGTGCATATCGAACAGAAAGTGTGTTAAGCAATGGGCTTGAGGAGGAAGGATCCTTCCTTCTTGCAAATGGGAAGTAAGAAGGATCCTATTCCCCACTTCCAAAGCAGCAGATGGCAAAATCACAAAAGTGGAGGGCCGACTACTTAAATTGTTAAAACTGACTTTATTCTGGCATATAGGTTGGGGTATAAAGTTGGCTCCCAGATTTGAGACTTGACTCAAGACTTGACTTGAAAGTATCTTGCAAGGACTTAAGACTCAACTTGAGACATGAAGGTAAGAGACTTGACTTGAGACTTGGAGTAGAAGACTGAAATACATTACTGCTAAAAGTAGAGAAGTAATTTTCACCTCTCAACAGGAGGGAGGGAAAGGAGAAAAGAGGGTAGAGTTTTGCCCTTCCCAGTCAGCTCAGACAAAACAAAGTGCCTCTTAAAATAGTAGTTTTGTGTATTCCTCTTCATTAACAACATTTTCCCTCTTGTTGCCTGGCTGCATCTTTTTGATCATGCTCTGATATTGCACAACCGCACATGTCCTGGTTTTCATCTGTGAAATGCTGGAGGGTATGCAGCCCTTAGGCTATAATTGCTACTGACTGCTCTCATCCTGGGACAATGAAATAGAGAACCTTTGTTGTTGTTATTTGCTGTCAAGTCAGGTTTGAGTTATGGTGACCCTATGAAAGACAGCCCTCTGAGAGCCCAGGGCTATCAACAGTTCTGATCAGCTCAGGGCCATGGCTTCTGTTATGGAATCAATCTATCTATGATGGGTTTTCCTCTTTCCCTACCGTCTGCTGTTTTACTGAACATTTTGGTCTTTTCCAGAAAGTCATTTACTCTCATGAAATGTCCAAAGTATATCCTCAGTTTAGTCATCTTGGCTTCTAGTGAGAGTTCAGGCTTCATTTGCTCTTGGATCCATTTATTTGTCTTTTGGGTGGACAATGATATCTGTAG
The DNA here is from genome assembly GCA_948472985.1 of Iguana delicatissima. NCBI lineage: Eukaryota > Metazoa > Chordata > Lepidosauria > Squamata > Iguanidae > Iguana > Iguana delicatissima. The sequence continues at coordinate 509,061 of CAOKZL010000330.1, forward strand.
AAGCCTGCTCCTGCACCACTTTTCAAATAAGTTGAAGTTCTTCCTGCAGTCACATAGGGATGGGAGGAACACTGGGGGCGGTTCACCCCCAGCGGCAATGTTTTGTGGCTGTCCTGGCTTGTAGCCATGCCCTCGCACACTGTGGCTATGCCCCTGCATCAGAGCCCCATCCCCTGCTGCCCCCCTCCACTCACTCCAAGTTCCGCCACTTTCTTCCTGTCAGCAACCATAGGGATATTGCCGTTCGAGGGGGAGAGGAGACCTCAAACAGACAGACTGATGTAAGGACTGCAGGCACAAGTCCTCTGAAAACTATCAGTTCAGACCTTTGGCAAGAACAGTTTGTCCCTTCCTCAACACCTTTCTGGGCAGGGAGGAAGAGGGAGTGGAAGAAAGGTGGTTGGAGGGAGACCGAGAGAAAAACAGGAAGTGTCACATGTTAGCTGCCACAGATCACTACTGTGAGCATGCAGCTGTTAACAGAAAACTAGATTCCACACCTTTTTCTAAAGATTGACACAGAGGGAATTAGACAGGTGCAAATGTCTATATATTGCTTTTAAAGTGTGTTTAATATTTTCTTTTCTGTACCTTGTGTGTCACCCTCGTATCTCTGGATGTGAGCCAAATTTTAATACTGCAACTAAATAAATAAATCCCAAAGTCTGAGCGCTATCACTAAGGCCCCTCCATGTTAGCCACAGACTTAACATCAGACTAAGCAGTGGCGGAGCTTGGAGTGCATGGAGGGGGTAGGTGAAGGGGTGTGTGGCTACAGCGTGCAGGTGTGTGGCTATGGCGTGTTGGGGAGGGCAAGCAAAGAGCCACGGCGCCTCCAAAAAAACTGCTGCCAGGGGCACACTGCCTCCACTGCACCCCCCATCCCTACTCAACTGAGACTAAGGCCATTTCTGCCCTACGCTGTTCTAGTGCTATTATTCCACTTTCAACATCCTGTGGGATTCTGGGTTTGTAGTTTACTGAGGCCAAAGAGTTCTCTGACAGAATTCTAAATGTCCCTCTGTAAACTGCAAACCCCAGATTCCATAGGATGTTGAAAGTGGACTAATACTACCATAACAGTGTAGTGCAAAAATGGCCCTAGATTCAAACGGAGGGCGTCCTTTGACACTTTGAATAGCCAGGAAGACTCAGTCCATGAACATCCATTCTGAGTAGAGATCTTTTTCCTTATACCTCCTGGCTTGCTGGAGATGTGATGACAAACTGCCTCTTTCTAAAATGTGTTCCTTTTCTTACTGAATAATTGCTGTCAGTCTCTCAGCCCATTGTGGATAGTGAAATTGGAATCGAAAGTCAGAAGTTATCAGTTCAAGGCCAGCTTGAACATAGAACACATTATTTATTTTACAATGTTTTAGATTTTTTTTTTTTTTTTGCCCTTTTTCAGGTTGTCCAAGCCAGCTTTTTCTTTAAGGTACAATTTTACCAAGCTTGAAAATCTTACCTTCTGAGGCTCCCACTGCCAGTAAGGCTGGCAGGGGAATTCTGGAAACAGTAGTCCAAAAACATATGCCTGAGCTCTGCAATTTTAAAACTACAAACACGAAACAAGAGCAGTACAGAGAATAGTTTATACAGGATTATAAAGCTCTGCATAGTGTTGTTTCCAAGCATGGGATTTTCTCTGCATGGTAGAAACTGTTGGGAAAGGGGTATCCCAGAGTGGGACTCTTCCTCCTTTTTAAGTTCCTAGTGACAATGAGATGTATAAGGGCTTTATATAGATATTTTTGGGATAGTAACAGAGACAGAAGGTATCCAAACATTTAAAAATTTTTTTGGCTACCTCTAACATATAGATTCTAGAATGTTTCCCCACCTTGGCAATTACCTTCATGCACTTGTAAATGCCCTAGGCACCAGATCCTGTCTGATCATGGACACTAAGCAGTGAGAGCCCTGGTTAGTAGTTGGATGGGAGACTGTCAACAAATACCAGATGCCATGGACTATATTTCAAAGGAAGAAACTGGCAAAACCACCTCTGAGTATTCCTTGTGTAAGAAAACCTGATGAAAATTCATGGGGTCACCTTAAGGCAACAGGCATCTTGAAGGCAGGGAACACACACACACACACACACACACACACACACACACACACACACTTGTGTGTATGTGTATGAAGAGAGCACAGGCAGCTTGTTGCTAGAGGAGGGGTATTTATTGACAGGGAATAAGCATCCTGCCTGCCAGCTGCCCCTGGAAATAAATCTTATTTAATCAAAGCTGTGAGAGGATCTGTTGTCCTTAATGCCAAACAAGGCTGGTTTAAAAAGAAAGAGACCGCCTTTGCCATCTGCTCCTCTCACTGCACAACCCACAATGAAGCTTCTTTCCGCCGCCGCCCCCCATCCCACTGCCTTGCATTTGCCTCCGTTTGACAGGTGATGGCTGTTTGTAACGAACAAAAAGGCACAATATCCTTTGACTGGAAAGAACATTCCAGGGGGCGGCTTGGGAATTCCTCTCCCCTTTCCCCGTGCTTCCCTTCCAATGGCAAGTTCTCAAACTATTTCTTTCTCTCCCCATCTCCCACTATGCGTATACTGCTGGGATGATCTGAGATAATGCATATTTGTGACTGAGATTAGATTGAAGGAGTCGTGATATTTAAATATAGGTGCAGAGGCTTGTGGAGAGAAAGACATACACACACACAAAAATGAGAATAATTTTATTCAATGATGTTTAAACCAAGGAACATAGGACTTCTGAAGAATTAAATACACTCTTTAAAAAGATTCATTGAATTGAATGGAGCTGAAGCTGTGATGTGCTTCTCTTCACTAATTTTACCACAAGACACATCCAATGTTCCTCTGACAGAGCTTGGGGATTTTTTAGATTGCAGCTACCCGAATCTCCTGGCTGGGAGTTGTGATTAAAAGCAAGAACCAAAACCAAAACCAAAACCAAAACCAAAAAACCAAACAGCTTTCCCAACACCTATGCTGACAAAACCCATGCATTCAAACATGATGTACAGAAAGCATGAAACGTATTGTGTTTTGGACTTTTGCATTATAAAAATTAAGTATGATACCATGTATTTTATTGGACTTTTAATATTACCCATAGCAGTGGAATCAGTTAGGATGAATGACAGTCTGGAAATTCTAACAAATATTAATGGAAACATGTTACATTTTGGACTTTTGTATCTTACTGTAAAAATCCACTACAATGCCATGTATTGTATTAGACTTTTAGTATGATGGAATCCATTATGACAAATGGCTGTCTAGAAATGCTAACAAGTAATAAAGCAAAATAGAGCATTTTACAGTTCCAAAAATTTCATGTGTTCAAGGGGTTTGGAGGGGGGAAAAAAACGCCCTAGGCAACAGAAGCATAACCATGAGGAGAGTCATGAGGACTAGGTGCAATAAATGAGAAACAAAAGTGCATTTGTGGCAGAATGAGCTGATTGTGTAGGAAAGCCTTTGGGCTGCAAAGCAAGCTGGCGATACCCTTTAAAAAAAAACAAGAGCCACAGAAAAAGTTTAACATAGATACAATAAACAAACAATAAGTTGGATCCAGACTTAGTCATACCTGGAGTAGATCCAGGACTAATTTGTGTTCCCTTCATTTCAGTGGGTCTACTCTGAGTATGACTAAGCCTGGATCCAACCCAGAAAGTATTATGTCTGACTTTGTTCTAGTCAGTGAAAACTTGCTCATTTTTAGTTTTGTGTAAGATCTGGGAAAGTACCCAAGTTTGAGCTCTGGCAGACTTTGAACAGAAAGAGAATGGAACACTGACAAGCAGAAACAGAAAATTCTGCTTTCTCCCCCATTCCTATTTTAGATATTTGGGGGGGCGGGGGAGGGCACTATCAAGAAGATCTTAAAACATTTTTATCTGGAAGATTTTTGTTTGTTTGCTTGCTTGTTTTATAACTTCAGTTTATTAGACCCCTTGTAAAACAGATACTTTAGGCCTTCTAACTGTAAAACAAAAAAGCCCTCATGGAAGGCTGGGCTGCTGCTCTCACCCAGCTCTGCTTTCACCAGTAGGTGAAGGCCTCCTTATTTAAACAGGCGTTTGGAGATTAACTGGCTGTGCGGAAGGTTGTTTTTTTTTTTTAATATTGTGCGTTTACTGTATTTATTAAATCTTTGTTGTTTTGCCTTTTAAATTATTTTGTACTGTTTTAAAGTACGGATATTTCACCATGATGGTTAATTAACTGTGTCTTAACTTTCACGTCATCAGTTTTTTATATTGTATCTGGATTTTAACATGGTTGTAAACTACCTTATATAAGTAAATAAAATAAAATAAAATAAAATAAAATAAAATAATATAAAATAAAATAAAATAAAATAAAATAAAATAAACAATTTTTTTCTCTCCCCAAATACAGCACAACAGCTGATTGCACAATCAGCACAAGAGATTATATGAGGAAGGAAACATATAAGCAAAAGCAGGAGAAAATTCTGCCATCCATACCACAGGACTAGACCATACTAAAGTATTTTCAAACATAGATAATACAACAAAGCCAGAGGCAGTCAACAGAGGATAAAATGCAGAAGTGAGTATCATGAATTAAATTCTTAGTAGGCTTGGACAATTCTCCTTCTCCTTCTCCTTCTTCTGTAAGAGTGTTAGCCCATCACCAACAGGACGCCAGCATGGAAACTAGGCAGTCCTCCCTGGGGAAAGCACTATATTTTGGGTGCACCACTGCTGGAACCCCTTTCCTTTGTAACCATCCTCCAACTTCAACTTGAGGAGGCATATGGAGGAGGATTTCCATAGATGTCCTTAAGGCATATGTAGCTATAGATAGGAGAAGGCATTTCATCAGGTACCAAAGTCACAAACCATGTAGAGTGGAGAAGCATTTGAATTGGGACCAGAATAGAATTGGATATTAGTAAACTACGGCACCAGATTCCATCTGGTATTGCACGCTAAGCAGGGTCAACCTTAGTTAGGTCTTGGATGGAGACCACCAATGAATACCAGGTGTTATGGGCTGTATTTCAGAGGAGGGAACTGGCAAGCCACCTCTGAGTATTCCTTGCCTAGGAAAATCCTATGAAATTCATGGGGGTTGCTATAAGTCAACAAGCGACTTGAAGGAATACACACATATAAATCTAGATAACTGAGTTTAGCAAAAATTACTTGTGTATACTTTGGGACTGCAGTGTAAAAGATTAAATACATTTGTGATGGTATTAATATATTTGTTGCTCTGTTCAGTGTCTGGATGGGTCTATGCATGTGGGGCTACAGCCCTATATGAGAGGAATGGGTTATCTGTGGGTTTCCAAATTTTGTTGGACCGCCATTCTCACCACCCCTCACTCCTGTAATATATAAACATTTCAAAAGAGTATTTCTGTAAGAGTATTAGTATGTTTGAATATTGCTTACAGATTGTACATATCTACTTCACGTCAAAGCTGTAGAAATTTCTGAGCTGGGAAATCTGAAACCATTTACTAGCAGAATGAAAGCATGTGTCTAAAGGCTGATTTTTAAAAATAACTTGTAAGTGGACATAAATAACTTTGCACTTTTGATCTGAATGGGGCATGTACAAATATTTACACATGCACAAATATATGCATGCTTTTTTGTAAACGGACATAATATATTTATGTCCTGTCCTTTTGTAATTTTTATGTAACCCTCTAAAGGCCTCAAGAGCAGGCTGAACACCTTGGGCTTTCCTAACAATTAAAAATCATTTAGCTTCCTGGGAAAGTTCCTTTTTCCTCATGGAATTTATTGGAAGCACTCTAGTTTCTGCTGTTTTTCTGCTGGAACCCAACAACATCCGAAGGGCTGCACATCCCCTATGCCTGCTGTATGGTCTATAATAGGCTTATTGGGGTTATTAGGTCTTGAAGATGGTGCCTGTATATATTTTTTTAATGTACCAGGCACAAAGGAAGACTGTGGCTTCTGTGTTGCCCATAGAATCTTATAATCCAATCTCATCTGGTGCATATGCTAAAACCAGCGGGGCTCTAGTTTGATCCCCAAAAGTATGGGAGTGGCAGGGAGAGAACCACATACTTTCTAGCATTTCACATGTGAAGACAAGGACATGTGTAGTCAAGCAACATTAGAGTGTGGTCAAGATGGCGGAAGTTAATAATTAAGAAAAACACAAGCTAAGAGACTCTACAGCAGCTCGCTTTTCTCTGCTCCCTTCTCCCCCTTGTTGAGTTAATTGAGTGGAAACTACTTTTGCAGTTTGAATTCAGTTTGCAGTAATCGAAGTAGGCTGTGGACAAAGGGGGAAGTAAGAGGAAGGGAAAAAAACAGAGCTATTCTTAAAGCCCCTGAAATAGTGGGACAACAGAGGACTAATTTGGGGCTGTCTCTGCAATATTGGGACAGTTGGAAGATTTGGAACCAGTGGAAAAATATGGCAGGGTTTGCAGAAGCTTTTAATCATGCAAGTACTGTATCTCTGGAAATGGATCTGGCATCCCTAACTGTATATGTACTAATTAGTTGTGATAATGGTAGCAGTATATGATGATAAAGAGATGAATGGAAAAATACGGTCCACTCACACACAAAATATGTATGATCTTAAACAATACATTGAAGCTTCCAGTCTAACCATCCTTGACTTTGAAATTATGGCAGCAGCCCATTTTCAAGTTATTTTCAAAGCTGGATTGTAATCGGTTCATCATGGATAAGGCATTTGAGGTTAATGTTGTCAGCATACTGGAGAACTGTAAAAAGGCAAAGAATCTTGTGGACTGTGTTTGAGACTAAACAAGTTTACTGTGGCAAAACCTTGTGTCATCAATTACAAAATTGTTTTATTGTGGCATGAGGCTCAGTTTCATGATATAGACCAAAGAAAAAATAAATGGGTGTTTCCAGAAGCAGAAAGAACTACACTTCACATAGGTTGTGGAGATACACATATCAGCATCGTAAATATTCACAGCCAAGTTTTTCCTGCTTATAGCAATATCTTTAAGATAGAGATTTTGTCACCTGTCAATAAGTCACCCGTCAACTTACGGCAACTCTTTTATTTATTTATTGTATTTATTGTATTTATAGGCCGCCTTTCTGCCAGAATTGGGACTCAAGGCAGCTTCCAACAATAAAATACACATTAAAAACATTAAATACATTCAAAACAGTTAAAAACATTAAACTGATATAAAATCATAAAAACACTTAAAAGGATACCCCATGAATTTCATAAGATTTTCTTAGGCAAAGTATACTCAGGGTGTGAGTATATCTTGCCTTTATCTGAAATATAGCCTAAGGTAACTGGTAGTCCTTGGTGGTCTCCCACCCAATACTGACCAGACCTGACCCTGCTTAGTATCCAAGATCAGATGAGTAGAGAGTCTTTAAAACTCATGTTGGTAATCATATTAATATACCTGTTCAGCATTTAGCTTGGGTCTATTATTTATGAGGTGGCTACTTTATGGCCAAATGTTTGTTATTCTCTTCATTTATCACACTTTGATCACATTTTGATCTGTTCACCTTATTATTCCACTGCTTTTAAATCCTATTATTAGACTCTTTATTCACATTTACAACAGATAAACTTGAAATAAGAGCTACTGTATTAATTGCAAGTATTTTGCTGATATGAAAGATACAGTTTATAGAAATGGGCTGCCAAGGGGTATACAAGTGGAAAAAAAAGTTAGGAACCACTGCCCTAAGGGATTCTGGCGGCAGCTGCTGTTTGCCTTACCTGTTGTAGGCAGGCACACACAGCTACAGGACGATCAGCTAGGACAGAATCCCATTATTACCCAACTTAAGCTTTTGTTGCATTGTTTACTGCAGACACAGTGCTGTGATCTAACTCTAAAAGTTTGTGTTTCTCCAGCCCTCCTTCGCCATATTCCTAATGCTACTAAAAACTTCCAGCTAGATAGTGGACAAGGAAGAAAAAGGGGAATTGGGAGGACATAAAAAGACTTTGTTAAAAAGAGCTTCTTTGTCAGAGGCTTTAACTGGGGTGTGCCTGTATTAGATTTTTCTGGCTAATGAATGTAAGCAACATTCCACCCTATTTTTAAAAATTCATTACATATAGATGTGAATAGATGCAAATATAAATAAAAGCACTGGTGGGAAAAAATTTAAAGAGGAGGCCACTCAGCAAAAACTGGCTGGAGGCTGGAGGCTGTATGTTGGAGGTGACTGGATTAGCAATGGGCAAGCCAAAATCAAAAGTTGTGACACATTTTCATCCATTCCAGGTCACAATTGTGCTTATTTAGTTCCTAGACTTTTATGTGCATTAGTGCATAATAAGAATTATAAAAGCAAAGCAATAAATACAATCAAGGCGTACAAGGAAAAAAACCCTCCAAAGATAAAGTACAACTCAACAATAATTCATTCAATAAACATACATAAGAAAAATCAACAGCTGACTCGGAATTATAAACATTGACAGCACTGTTTCCCATCCAAAATTTATTCTATCAGCCATTGGGTCATTGCAAATTCATTGCAAGAGCAGCAGTAACATATTTGGCTATTTTATTGCTATCGTATATCTAGCATATATGAAACATAAAATCCAACTGTCCTTCCAGGCAATGGGATAAGGAACTGAGTTATAAAATGACCTTAATATTGTAAAAATTGTAATAAAATGTTGTCTATTGTTTGAATGTGCCTTGGCTGACAAAAACACAACCTTGACTCAAATGGAATTTTTAAACAAATACCCCTCCATAGATGCTAAAGGATTTTGAAATCAGGAGTTTTATTTGTTCCTACAGTGAGAGATGGGTCTCCATGAGAAGTTGGAACTTTTCCCCAAGGGACCAATCCATTCCCCATCTTTTTTAAGGCTAGTGCAATGGTAAGAGTGACCGACTAAGCTGACTGAGATCTTCAATCACTGACGTTGGGCCAGTCTGCCTAATCCCCTGCCTTAGGTTGTTTTGAGAATGAACACATGGATGGGGGAGCTATATAAGCCATTGTGAGTTCTGGTTATGGTGGTGGTGGAATAATCATTGTAATAAACCAGTGCATCATTTTGGCAACGTTATCAGTCCAACACAGCAGATGATCAGAGAGTTTGGGGGAGAGTGGGCAATTTTGGCAGGTCTCAGGGCAAATTTTCTGACCTCAAGAATTGCTCAGACTGAGGAAGGAAGCAAAACCTCAAACTGCCAGAAGTATACCTTTCCTTTAGAAAGAAAAAAGTTACTTTTGGATGTTAAAACAGTGGACACACACTTCTCTTCCTAGATTAGTGATTCTTAGGCCATTTCCAAACGGGCATATTGCCCACGCTAGGGCGACCTCTCTTGGAGGTCTTCTTCATCGGGGTGTGTGCTAGAGCAGTTAAAAAAAGTGAGGTTCTAGACCTCAAACTGCTCTAGCGCAGCCGCGGGGGTGGCACTGTGAGTTTTATAAAAACCACCTTCGCTAGTGGTTTTTATAAAACTCACCCACGCTGCCCCGTGGCAGCCCCCGGTGAAGAACTGCAGAGACGCGGTAGCGCGTCCCTGCAGATCTGCCCAGGGGCGGGCTTCCAGCTGGCGCGCTGTCCTGATTGGCAGAGCGCCGCCGGAAGCTGCCGGCCACCATTTTGGGCGCCGCCAAGCACCACCAAGCACCGCCGAAATTCGGCGGCGTTTAGAATGGCGGATCCGCGCTCTCCGCAAGGACGGAGCAACCCGCTCGCGGGTATGCTCTGCCCCTGCATGCGCGGCCCCGTTTCGGCCCCCCCCCCGTGAGGAAAGGGCCTTAATCTCTGGTTCCCCAGACTTTTGGACCTCAGCTTCCAGAGTCCAGCATCATTGTCCATGCTAGCAGAAGTTTCTGGAACTGAAGCACAAAACAGTTGGAGGTCTATCCACATTTGACAAATCAGCAAGACTCATGCAGGACCAAAGATATATCTCGGGCAGGAGATGGGTAAGAAAGGATTCCCCTCTTCCCAACTGTTAAGAATTAATATGATTGCCACCAGCACATATTTGTAGGCATTAGCTGCTAGCCACACAGTGACTTTTTGGGTGATGTTTGAATTCCCACACTCTATTTTGGCTTCTGAGCTTTGTCTGTGTTTTATTGAAACCACAATCAAAATTCATGCAACATTTTTACATGCCAAAGAAGGTGTGTAATCCATTTTAGGGCTCTCCCTCTCATCCCTGTTCCAGATGGCTGTCAGATAACTTTAAAAGGCACGGTGAGAAAGGATATTCTGTATGTGATCAGATTTTCTCCAATTCACACCCAACACCCAGAGATATGCCTTTATTTTGGTATTGTCACAGAATCCTGCTGCACTGCATTAGGATCCTATGGATTTGACAGGTAGGGAGGGGACAGCTCAGGACCCCAATACCTGGCAGAATGCCTCCCCCATCGTGAACCTGTCTGCAACCTGAGATATTCTTCAGCTTGAGCTACACTCAGGTAAAACAACAAAGTAGAAAATAGATGTTGAGACTTTTGGGAAGCAGAGAAGAACCACAACCCTATGTCTTACTCCGTGGGAGTCCAAACCAACTGCAGAAAACTCCCATACAAACAACACTGAAGACCACTAAGGACAAAATGGGGGGGGGAGTCTAAACTGCAAATCAATCTATCTTCACAAAAAAGCCTTCCAAAACTGAGAAGGGGAAGTAAGTGGGTAAAACTGATGTGTTTCATTATTCCTATTGAAGAAAAATACCAAGATGGTGCAAAGCATTCTGGGCCCAGAAACTTGAGATCAGCATCTGAGGCTTCCTTTAAGTATCTCTTCCAAGAGACAATTGCAAGGTGGTGACAAGATAGAGAGTCTTTTCAGATGGGGCCTACTGTCTATGGCCTACTGTTGAGAGCAAATCTCACTTGGCCTTAATGTTTTATTCTTTTAGCACAGATTAAGACACATCCTTACTCTGTGTCTGAAGGGATGTGATTTGCTTGGTCTTTTAAGATCAGCAGTATGCCAATTGCTTATCCCCATGTAGTAGTATCCTTGGGGGAAGGTGTAGTTTTCATTATAGATGTATTATGTTCTTGTTTTTAACTTTTATATAGTTTAATATCGTAGGATACCTTGAATTTTTGTTTGTTTGTTTGTTTGTTAGAAAAGAGCATCTAATAAATTCAACTAACAACAATGCCTTATTTCTAGCGATGCTTAAGACTTATGCAATTGGGTTTATGATCAGATTCCTCAAATTAATGACTATGACAGAAGGCTCTTCCACGTGTTACATACTCTCCAAGATTTATCAGATTTAAAATCAGGACACATGTAGTCAACCAACATCAGAGTGTAGTTAAGATGACAAAGTCAAGATGGCAAAAGGTATTAATGAGGAAGAACATGCAAGCTAGGAGAGGAAGTACCAGTTTGCTTTTGTGTGGTCATACTAGGAGGGCAAGATTCTGCCCCTTCTCTCCTCTCCTCTCCCCAGCTAAGTTAATTGAATGGAATCTTTTTTTGCACTTTACACTCATTTTGTAGCAACTAAAGTAAACTAGGACAAAGAAGAAAGTGGGAGGAAGAGCGAGAAATTTAGACATTTCAAAAGCAATTGATAAAGTGGGACAACAGGCAATTAAATCAGGACTATCCCTACCCAATCTGGACAGCTGGAGTGTATGTCATTGTGGCACTCTTAGACTGGTACATGCAATATAAGTAAATTACCACTGGTAGTATTCCACTGGCAGTAACTGGTCCCTTTTGTTTTTTCATGTCAGTGCTGCTACTATTGTTGTTGAAGTTAGCCTCCTGGTGTGATTGAATTTATCTTTTAGCAATTCCCCACTTAATAAGAGAGAGATTATTTTCTCCAACAGTCTTCCTATCTTATTTCCTTTATAGAGAATGGATGCCACATTCCAATGCAATCTTGGGCCAAATCTCTGCACAGCAGGAAAGATACCATACCAGTAACTAGCCTGGGAAAGGCTGCAGAAATAGTGATTTATAGCTACAATTCTTGGTCTTCCCTGATGTGGTTCTTTGTTAGCAAGTTCTTGTACTCTTTCAGCATTTCCAGACCATTTCCTTCAGGCAATCAAATGCATGTTTGTGGGGACCCAATGAATTTCATAAGATTTTCTTGGGCAAGGAATACTCAGAGGTGGTTTTGCTAGTTCTTTCCTCTGAAATATAACCTACAGCACCTGGTATTAATTGGTGGTCTCCCATCCAAATACTAACTGGAACTGACTCTGCCTAGCTTCCAAGATCTGCTGCCTTTAGGGTATTACTTGAAAGATAAGTCTCTCTGTGTTGGTGGGGGATTGATTCCCAGGAAAATTTGCCTAGGACTGCAGCCTAAATATAGAAGCAACAAAAATAAAAGTGCTTCCTGCACTAGACTACCTCTCTCATTCTTTCTTTGGAATATCTATCCCTGCTACAGTGAAGCTAAAACACCAACCCTTTAGTGGAGGCAGAATGGTTATTTCTCTTTGTTTATATCTTGTTTCGGCCAAGACTGGCTCTCAAAGCAACTGCTTAAAGTTACAGTCATGCTACTAGGTTCTCCATGTGGACAAATACAATTAAGTCCTCCACTTACATGGGGGTTAGGAGCACGAGACTCTTGAGAAAGTGGGAAAAAGTGAATAAAAACAAAACCTATGAATGCTGTTTTTTTTTTTAGCCTAAGAACATTCCCATAGGAATCTCTAGGTCCTCCGGTGCAACACTATGGTCCACTTTAATTTATTAAATCAATCAATTAAATAAATAAATAAGTAAAATAAAACAATCTGTGAATGATCAAATCTGCAAGTGCTCAACTCACAAAAGTGGAGGGCCAACTGTAGATGGAGATGAAGATGGATATGAATCCCATATAAGTGATTAGTTTTTAGCTATATTCTGTTTTAATTTGTATTGTAAGCTGCACTGGAAGAAAGGAAGGTAAGCAAATAAATAAATAAATAAATAAATAAATAAATAAATAAATAAATAAATAAATAGTGTGTGAAACAGATGGGACTCAAAGAACAATTGTTCCTGGGAAAATTAATTTTGTAAGCTGTACTTCCCAGGATCCCTTAGAGAGCATGGCAGTAGAATCCCCTCTCCAATGGTCATGTAAGTTAGAGGCATCTGGGAGGTGTAATGCTGTATTTCCACAAAGCACTGGATACAGTGCCACTTCTGAACGCAGGTGAATGAGAACACGTATTGATGTTTTCCTTCAGTGGAATCTTCTTTCTAAACCATTCTAAAAATTGCTGAAGGGGAAAGTTCTGGTGAAGAGAAAAGTCAGTTACGCTAGATATTCCAGAATCTCTTACCTGGCAGGGGCAAACAAAAGTGAAATCTCCCCAAAAGCTAGGCCCAAACTCTTTTCCCCAATATGTTAACTGTTGACAAAAGAAGTGCTTCTGATGTACGTGGGCATTTAGTTACAAAATTCCCTGACCTCAACAGGAGAGTCTAGTGTGCAGCTGCCATGTGAAGGTGACTGCTGTGGTGAATGCTTCATGGTATCGTTTATGTGTGCCTTTGGTGGGGTTTGGGTAATGATACATCCAAATTTTAACAAACTTCTGAACAGCCAAGGGAGAGGGAAAGAACGTTTCAGATTCTCTAGGGTTAATATGAAAGAGAATATTTTAAATTTTGAAGTTAAAAAAAGTATTTTGGTAACATTTTTCATTTATTAAAATATAAATACAACCCCCCACTACATAATTATGTAAAGTATATATGACCCCAGCACATATACTTCTTTTTCTTTTAAAATGTGTTTTCAGCCAAACCTATAGGAAGAAGGGTAAACCTCAGCAAGTGCAGTCTTGGAAGAAGGTTTGAGGTTGTTCTAAACATTTCTGATCAGCAAGAAGACACTGGGCCTACTTGACAAATCCAAAAGCTCTCTCTTATCCACCAAGCAGTGAACATAATCACTCTTTCTTTGCTAAGAGTGGATAGAACAGTAGGGTCTATTAGAGCCTAAGATAGGTGTGTGTTAGTTGTGTGTGTGTGTGTGTGTGTGTGTGTGTGTGTGTGTCTGTCCCAGTGAAGCCCTTTCCCTTCCAAAGGGACTGATGTTGATGCAAGCCTCTGTTGGGAAGGAATGGTGCTCTCCATCCCACTGCTGAGATAATGGTCTGGTGAGAAGAAATACACAGCAGAGAATCGTAATATTCAAGGAAAGGCAGGAGAGTTAGCCTTTGACCTGAGGTGAGCAAATTGCTGCCTTTTGTCCCCATGCATTGTATTGGGAACAGAAGAGGAAACAGCAGCATTCCAGACATTAACATGTCAATGTAAACAGAGGAGGGGGGTGGGAGAAGAGGAAGGGATGTGTGTGTGAGAGAGAGAGAGAAAAAAAGAAAGAGAGAGACTAACCTCATACAAAGGGATGCTCTCTCCCTGCATTATTAAGGGAAATGATATTTAGTGAAACTAAGAAACAGAGGCTGCTTAAAATAAAAATTACCTTTGATATTAATATTTAAACTACAACATTACATCCATCTGTAATTATTAAATTTACATGCAATCAACTAAGGTTATATTTTTTTAAAGAGTGTCAAAGTGTGTGACCAGATGTCCTACTTGGTGATGCAGTAGTAACGTCTTAAGGAAAAGAGGTTACTGTGATAAACATGCACGCACATATCCATAAGTATAGCAGCAACAGTAGCATATAGTCTAATACTCAGCTTGTAAGGATGAACATGTGGAATCAAAGAATGATAGAACTAGAAGGGGCCCTGAGGGCTCTCGGGTCCAAACCCCTGCTCGGTCCAGGATCTCCAGCTAGAGCACCCCCAGGTGATAGCTGTCCAGCTTCTTTTTGAAAATGTCCAAAGAAGGAGACCCCTTCGCTTCTCTAGACAATTGGTTCAACTGCTGAGCTGCTCCATCAAGAAATTCCTTCTAATGCTCAATCAAAATCTACCCTCCTATTATTTCAAACCATTAGACCTAGTTCTGCCCTCTGAGGCAGCAGGGAACAAGCCAGCACCCTCCTCTTTGTTGCAATCCTTGAGTTATTTAAAGAATGCAATCATGCCACCCCTTAGTCTTCTCTTCTCCAAGCTGAGCATGCCCAGCTCCTTCAAATTCTCTCTTCATTGCCTTTCTCTGAACTCAGTGCAACTTGTCTATATTCTGTGTAAAATGAGACACCCAGAACTGAATACAGTACTCCAAAAGAGGCCTGACTAGTACAGAATATAGAGGGACTATTATTTCCTTTGACTTGGAAACTATGCTAATATTAATGCAGCCTAAGGTATCATTTTCCTTCTTTGCTGCAGCCTCACACTACTGGCTCATGATCAACAATAATGCCAAGCTCTTTTTTGCATGTAGTACTGCTGAACCATGTATCCCCAATCATATACTTGTGCATTTGTTTTCTGTGACCTAAATGTAGAATTTTGCATTTATCTCTGCTGAATTTCATTTTATTAATTTCAGCCCAGTTTTCTAGTTTATCTAGATCCTTTTGAATTCTGTTTCTATCTTCCCATGTGTTAGTTGCCCCTGTTACTCCAAAACGTAGGTGCCACAAGGGCCATCCTGCAATGCCAAATACCTCCTTGAAAAAGTGGGGAATTAATTAATTTTGAAATCAGGAGGCTGCGAGAGGGGGGCAACTTAGCAAGATCTTTTCTACCAGTGTTTATGGGCACATGCAGGAAAAGAACTAGCCAGAGATTCAGAAGTAAGCTAAAAATGTGTTTTATTGAGGGGAATTCACTCGTGCATGCACACAAGATACACACGATCACACATTCACACAAGAGCTAACTGAAAGAAAAAGAGAAGAAAAATTATAGAGAGGCTGAGGGGTTTGGGGGATTTATAATTACCAGTCCAGAAGAGTAATGAGGAGCAGAAATGTGTTTTGGCTTAGGTAGGACCTAAGGACAGTTCTCATTCAGGAGCCAGATGGACAGAGTGACGTGTAGACCTGCAACAGACTGCACTGGGCATCCTGAAATCAGGGGTATTTGTACCCTGAAAATGGCTTGTGGCTGTGAAGGTTCCAGATGCAAGACAAGGGGAACCTGTTGTGGACAATGGGTCTTTTGCCTGTTGACGGGCTTAGTGGTTTGATTGACAAAGACATGATGGATGTTGTAATAGCTGTCTATTGTGGGTGCTGTGAGGAAAGAGGAAAGAATCCAGGTGTACAAGAGGCTGGATATCTGTCAATCAGTGTCCTGGTGGGCTCCTCACAGTTGGATTCCCTGGAAAATTCCAGCTTCTATTTAAGCCTATTATCCACAGGAATGGTGTGTATTTGCCTGACAAATGACTCAGTTTTACCTGGAGGAAGTTTTAAGTTGACCTATCCTCCTCACATTTACAGTCAAATTCTTTCCCTTGCTCAGTTTGACCTCTCCGCCACCTCTCAGGCTTGAATTTGATATCAGAGCCAATAAAATATGTTGCCAATTACATATGATGCCAGTTAAGTGTGATGCCCATCCAAACCATATTAATATCAGGGACCCCCAAAGCTTACACCCTTCTTGGTTTTGTATCATTTGCTAATTTAATAAGGATTCCCTCTACCCCATCATCTAAATAATTGATAAAAATATACTGAAAAGCATTGGCTCCAGGACAGAACCTTGTGGTACTTCGTTTGAGTTGCTGTTGTGTGCCTTCAAGTTGTTTCTGACTTATGGCAATCCTATGGTGAACCTATCACAGCATTTTCTGGGGCTGAGTGTGTGTGACATGCCCAAGGTCAGCTGGAGGGTTTCCATGGTCAAGTAGGGAATCAAACTCTGGTCTCCCGGGTTGTAGTCCGACACTCAAACCACTATACCTTCCAATTTGAAACGCAGCCACTGATGACAACTCTTTCAGCACAGTTTTCTAACCACTTATGGATTTCCATCAATTCCATATCCATTCAGTTTGCTAGTCATAATATTGTTGAGGACCTTATAAAATGATTTGCTGAAATCCAGATCACTGATATCCATATTATTCCCACCATCTACTAAACTAGTGATCTGATGAAAAAGATATAAGGTTGGCTTGGCAGGCAGGATTTGTTCTTGAGAAACCCATGCTGGTTCCTACTAATTAATGCATTGTCATCAAGATACTTGCCAACAGATATCTGCATAATCTGTTCTAATATTTTTCCTAGAATTGAACTCAGGCTGACTGGCCTGTAGTTTCCCGGATTTCTTTTCTGCCTTTTTTAAAAAGAGGGACAATGTTTGCTCAGTTTCAATCCTGTGGCTCCTCACCCATTGTCTAATTTTTCTCAAAAATAAAGGCAAGTGATTCTGCAAATATGTCAGCAATTTCCTCGAATTCTCTTGGGATGCAGATCCTGTAGATTTGAACTCATTTAGGTTAACTAGGTGATTTCTGGCTAATTCCTTATGAATCCTTATTTGCAACCTCAATTCTTTGCCATAGTTTCTGCTGATGCATGGAAGCACACAGTCCTCTCTTTGGCAGAGGAGGGGAACCAAACTGAAGCGAAATATGTATTGAGCAGTTCCATAAACAGAATAGATAGTTGGTCCTTACCATAAATACTCTGCAGGGGGGAAATCAACTGCTACCAGTATGAGGAAAAACTCTTATTATGCGGACTACATCAACATGCATGATCTATCATGGAGAGACAGACAATATGAGATTCCACCTGAACCTCAGGAAGAATTTGCTGACGGTCAGAGCTGTCCAGCAGTGGAATATGCTGCCTTGGAGTGTGGTGGAGTCTCCTTCTTTGGCAGTTTTTAAGCAAAGGCTGGATGGCCATCTGTTGGGAATGCTTTCATAGGTGTTCCTGCATAGCAGGGGGTTGGACTCCATGGCCCCTGTTGCCTCTTCTATGAGTGTCTAGTCTATTGGATCACTACACTACCCAATAATTGCTGTTCTACAGCAAGCTGCACAAGGAAGTGCAATGGACTTTTCACACTTCAAGAATACGTTATTGTGTGTGTTTGTGTAGATTCTGTAGTGTTCTATCCAGTCTGACAGGTCTGACACTGAAAGTGGGCAAGGTAGGGTCAAGTCACCTAAATGTGCCTTTCCCCTCCTCCCCACTCTTTTACAACCGGAGTGCTATTAGATAACTGGTTAATTGCAGGGTTGTTTTTTTCAAAATGTTTGATCAAAGATGGGGGAAGCATAGCTGCAAAAATTATGCAGAGCTGCAAGAATGAAAATCAGTTTATTTTAAAATGCACAAAAGTTTGTGCAAATATTTAATATGAACAAGTATTTTAATTTTTTAAAAATGAAATATTGGTAAATAGATATTTTAGCATGACAAGATGTATTCAAAATGGGCTAATAAGATGGCATTAATTAGAAAGGGACTATTTTCAAGTTGTCCTCAAGTGCATGGACAGGTTTGTTTGCCTGGTATGCTGCTGCTTGTTTCAAAATAATGTGTCTTGGAAACGGTAGAGGACTGGCACTAAAGTAATGTATCCCTATGCAGATTATATTACTGTACCATTCATTCCAGGAAACAGGACTTCTTTGTCATCAGAACGAGACTGAACATTCTATGCTTGGTGTAGTGGTTAGATTTGGAAAATCAAGGTTTATGTCCTCACTGGGCCATGGAAATCACCAGGTGACCTTAGTCAATCATTACTTCTCAGCCTGATCTACCTGATTAACAGGGTTGTTGTGAGGATCAGGTAGGGAGGAAGAAATCTATGTAAGTTGTCTGGAGCACACAGGAATAATAGCAGGATATAAATATAACAAACAGTACAATCACTGGGGAAGAGGGAACAATGATGCCATAAGATGTCACCCAAAGAACTTACTACGTGGCAAGAACCTGCACCATAAGTGGAAACACTCCTGTGGACGTGGAACAAGTAAGTGATTACTGATAACGTGGTTTCAACTGTTTAGAGTAGCTTCTGGTTTTTGTCTGACCAGTACTGAAAATGCTTGAACTGAAAGTGAGGAAAGGTCTCTCAGTATGGGAGTCCTTATATTATCATCCCAAACATCAAGTGACCATCTTAGTATAAAGTACAAGACTGAGCTCACCAATTCATTGGTTTTGTCTCCTGGGACCTCTGGCATTAGCAGTCAAGGAAGGATTGTTTTGATATGCTTTATCTGTTAAACTGAGCTTCCTTCCTTTTTAAGTAGCCCACAAGTTTATTATTTTCAGAAAATTCTGAATATCTGATTAGAATTTGAGGGTGGTACCCCAACAATAGTATTTGCTTATAGAGTAGGAATGTTCTGCTCTCCCAAATTCTCATAGCTTCATTGTCAATGTTTCCTAATCATCTAAAACTAAAATTGAAATTTTACACACACACACACACACACACACACACACACAGAGCCCTAACTACTATTTCTAAATCGTGTTGTTGTGGTGTGCCTAAGGCAATCCTATTATGGGGTTTACTTGGATTTGTTGAGAGGGGAGTTGTCTTTGCCTTCCTCTGAGGATGAAGGAGTGTGACTTGCCCAAGGTCAACCTGTGGATTTCCATGGGCAAGTGGGGATTCGAACCTGATCTCCAGAGTCATAGTCTAACACTCAAACTAGGCCACTTTCAGGGGCTACATAGAACAAACACAAAAAGAAATATCAAATAAAAAATAAAAAATGGAAAAGACAATATATAATTATGCTGTAATAGCTACATAAAACATCATCGTACATTTCAATTTTGTAGACTGTCTTACTTCCCCCTCCCTTCTCCCTGTTTTTTCTGACCAATTTTTTTTTTTAAAACACTTTGTGCCTGGTTCTCAAGTTTCTTGTTGGTCCAGCAAATGGAATGAAATTTTTCAGCTAGCTAGCTCACATATTGTTATGTATAGACTTTACGCAATATACAAAAAGTGAGCACTGTTGGGTGCTCTCCAGTGTTTGCTTTTTCTATATACCTTCAAATTCGCTGTTGACTTCTTGCAACCTCATGCATTTCTTAGGGTTTTCTTAGGCAAGGAATACTCAGAGATGGCTTGTTATTGCCTTCCAATGAAATTTAGCCTATAGCATCTGGAATTCTTTGGTGGTTTCCAAATTACATACCCCAGGATTACAAAGGATGTAGCCATGGCAGTGAAAGTGAAGTCACAGAACTGCAACTGTTTAGTGTGAAAGGGCCCCAGGTGCTAACACTCAGGTAGGAAACATCTACCAAGTGAACCACCCAAAATAACTGTCTAGAGACTCATGAATCAAAACAAACTCATTGACCTACAAACATTTCTTATTACTCTAAAAGCAGTTATCTTCCTGCATTCTCTCTGCTTCTATGTTCTCCAATGTGCAACCTAAACGTACTCTTTTCATGCCATGCCTTTCCACTCATGCTCCACATACTCATACTGCCCTTCAGGCCCTCAGGAAAACCTTGTTCAAATGCAACATGGTGACTGGTGGGAGAATGACAAATATGCTATGGGAATGCTTGTTACTGTTGCTGTGCTTTGTCCCTACTCCGCTGCATAGTTACTGTGCTGTTGAGGTTAACACAGTGGTTCAGAGGCAGCCATCTTGGCCGGACCTTGAAACCAAGCTTGTTAGTCATACACCACTTCAATTTTAAATTCGCTAACTGTTTTGCCATGGCCTCTTTCAGCCTCATCAAGCACTTAATGTATGTTGAGCGAGACTGATTCATAATTGCACACAGCCACAGCAACTGTTGTAAGGATATAAATAACCTTGATAGTGAGCGAGTACATTCATGTACTGCAATCCATTCTTGGAAACATGTAATTTTTATATCTTGTTTTCTACTATCAGACTGACCAGACAAAGCCCAGCACCAGCGCTCATCCATATTGGTGTTTAGAGAGAAGTAAAACAACTGGGCACATTAGGGTTACACAAACAGCATCATGCACTTTTTTCAAACCTTGTTAATGGAAGGAGCCAAAAGTTCATAGAATCATAGAACCCTAGAACTGGAAAAGTCCACAAGGGCCATTGAGTCCAACCCCCACCATGCAGGAATATACCATCAAAGCATTTCTGATAGATGGCCATCCAGCCTCTGTTTAAAAATATCCAAAGGAGGAGACTTTATCACACTCCTAAGCAGTGTATTCCACTGTCAAACTGCTCTTACTGTCAGGAAGTTCTTCCTAATGTTTAGATGGAATCTTGTTTCATTCTATCATTTTGGTCACACTTCAGCTTGGCAATATCCTTCCTGAACCGGTGTGCCCAAAACTGGACACAGTATTCCAGGCGGGGTCTGACCAAAAGAGAATAAAGTGGTACCATCACTTCCCTTGACTTAAACACAATACTCCTATTGATGTAGCCCAGAATTGCAGTGGCGATTGAAGAAATATGTTGAAGAAATGTGTTCCTTGTAATCTGACATATTAGAGAATTTAACCCAGTTCTGAACAAAAACACAAGGAATACTATTATACTTTAGAAACTAACAGACAGAAAATAATTTCTGACAACATGTTTTTGGCTAAGCACAAACACTCTGCTTTTGTACAGGCGGTCATCTTGCATGAATGGTGATAAGAGAGAAAAGGATATGCAAACAGAGTAATGTTATCTCTTCAGTGAACTTGTGAATGGGCTTTTGCAGGCTTCAAAATGGGAGATCTAACAGAGTGGCCTCATAATGCGTCTTCACCCCATGCATACCTTAGTCTTGCATAGTTCTGGAGAACAGATTGGAATTAGCTTCCATGGATGAAATACAGAAAATGTGTCTTTCAACAGCTGGCAGTCTAAAGACATAGCATAAAAATCTTGTCATTTCTTCGCTTTAAAGCCTAATGATTCGTGAACACTGGAGGACATTACTTAGAAGTAAATTCAATTGATTTCAATTATACTTACCTCCAGAATAATTTTAGGATCTTGGTTTTCCTTTTGGAAAATTGCTTCCTTGTTTCTGAATGGCTGGAGATTGGCAAAAATTGCCATGTGTACATTCCCTAGGACTAACAAAAGCTCTTGTATTTTGTGAATAGGCTACTGCTTAACAAAAGATGCCAAGAAAAAGCTCAGATTCCTTCTCAGGGCATTAAAAAAAAATCCCTGGGCATGGAGGAATGTAGCTGGCACTCAACCTTCCTGCTGTTTTTGGGAGTGACTGGCAACTGAATTTGAAATAAGCCCCTTCTTGTCTTCTATCTGTTCTCCCTGAGACACACATGCTTGCTGAGCTGTCCCAGACACATAGCTGCTGCTGTCTGTATGGACTTTGAGACAGCAGATGGTCAGAAGGATGACAGTCTGAGGGAAAGAGAAAGAGAGAAGAGGCAGGTGCAGGCAAAATTGCTAATTAGATATGGAACATTAAGCTCCCATTCTAGGAAGCTGGTATTCAGCACCTTAAAAGAGAGAGAGAAAGAAACACCCACAGAGGACTTGGCATTTACTAGCAGCTCCTCAACAAACCACATTCTCTGGAAGGGATTTTAGCTCCCCAAGCAAAAATGGGAAAGTATTTCTTGGGGGTGGGGAAGGAGTTAGTCCTTCTCCTGGAGTGAAAGTGATTCTTAAAACACCACATCTCAAATCCATTTGAGTAAGTCATTCTTGTGTCCAGGTGTTTTAAGAAGCCCCTCTCCCACATATTTATAGTGTGACTTAACAGAATATTCTAACTGTGCACTTATATCATTAGCCTGGGGCAGGACAGAGGTGAATTTAAAATAATAGAACAGTAGTAAAGTTGAATTTAAAGTAACAGTAAATAGGAGTAAATCAGACTGGGTATATACTTGCCTGCTCAAAGTGCTATAACCAGTTCTTCCAGTATCAGATTGTTAGCAGGTTCCAATGCAGCTTATAACAAGCCAGCATGAACCAGGTAAGCAAAAGCTGCAGCATTTGATCATCCATAATATTTCACATTGCAAAATAAATATAAAATAAAATAAAATAATAAAATAAATGGTTTTCTGATCTTGATTTGTGTGGAATTTTCCAAAAAGTGTTGCTTCTGGAAGAAAAGGTAAAAAGTAAAGTGTTGGGATACACTAGTGAAGGATGAACTTGGCTGAATGGATCAAGGCCCTGCATTGCTAGCACACTTTACTGCATCTAAGACTTTGGGATATTGTTCAGAATCACGATAGAGCATGAATGAATGAGATGTAGCAATCTGAAGCACGTTTTTAGACTTCACAGAAGGCTGTGATAAGCTATCAACAGTGTTTCCACAGTGGGATCCATATTCCCCATGATAAATCTCATAATCCCAGTCACCACAGCAAAGGCTGCGAATTAATGCTGTGCATTACTGATTCTAAAAAGGTAAACCAAGCAATTCCAATTCATTTGCTTGCTTTTTTTTAAAGATTTTTTTTTTCTGGGCACACTTACATTTCACAATAAAAACAAAATGGGGAAAATCAATGTATTATCAAGCGAAATAAAGGTTATCTATATATGATGTATATATGCCTTTATTTTTTTTTTCACTCAGTGGCACATTTATTCAGCCAGGGATCTGGCCTTCACCTTAAAAAATGCTGTTGTTTTCTTTCCTCTGTTATTCCTATGGTATTTTCTTTTTTAAAAAAATGAGCTTGCAGGCACACACATAGAAAACTTACCTGAATTACCTGTACAGGATTTTCAAGCTGAAGCTACAAGCAGGACCTAACATTAGAATCCTACTCATGAACTCTTCCTGGGAAAAACTATATGACAATAAACACTCTGAATAGTCTATTCTTATATAACCTTTCCACAGATAATAAACTTACTGGATCATCTCAAGAGCTGCAAGAATAACCTTGAAATTGTGTATTATTATTTGTGTATTACAAGTCAGACCTTGTAAATATTACTGTTTTGGCCACAAACGGTGGTCATGCCTGCTGGAAGATCTGGAGATGTAGTCCAGAAAAATAAAAAATGTTTCCAGACTCTCAAAGATAGTGAACTGAATGATCTTAACTTGAAAAATCCACATCACAATGAAGTCCATATCATGGTTAAAAACTAATCCTTGTGATGAGTTGCTCTTCTGTTCCTGCCTGCCTGCTCGTTCCTCCACTGGAATTTCTCCCATAAGCTTATTTAGACACCTTAGCTTTCCACATTCTTTAACAGAGTTGTTAACTTGTTAACTTCAGCCTTTGTCCCTTGCAAATGTTTCTCTACCCTTTAAAGGTGCCATCTGTATTAATCTGTGAAATTCTGGCATGAGCCACAATAACAATAGCAGGAAATGTGCTTCATCTCTCCTCTTGTCCCTCCCAGCTCCTGACATTACAGGCCAGCAAGCAGATGGTGGGAAAGTTAGCAGGCTGAGGTCAGCTGAGACCTTCAATGCTATAGTAGCTTGTTTCTTTTCCTTCTGAATAATGGCACAGGGACACATTTTGGTTCAAAAAGCAACCACCTGTGCTTCAGGGAGAGTTTCCCAGCCAGCCTGCCATCCCTCCACTTCAGCAGCCAGGCTTACATTTGCTTTTTCCAAATGAGTGAAAGAGTTTCACACATGTCATTGCTCTTATGCTCAGGGCATTGTGTAATTCATGAATGCCTATATCCATCATTTTGTTGATTGGCTTCCTTTTGCCTGCAGTCAGACTAATGTTCTAATTTAACAAAATTAAAAACATTCCTAAAATGGCTTTTTTTAAACAAACAGAACTCTAAAAATGCTGTTGATGGAATAAATCAGTCCCTATGCATTCTTCTCATGGAATGCAGGTGTCAAATATCTGCCAGAACAAAACATCTGCATAAAACCTGGAGAGGTTAGGGGTATATGTGTGATTATTTGGCAAGCATGCCTCAGTTAGCAAAGCCTCTGACAGTGAAGAGCTCAGCACTCTCTGTTCCTCCTCATCTCCTGTCTAGCTGGAAATTTATTTTTCCCAGTGCTGACACTGGGAAAATGGTGAAGGAGGACAGGCAGAAACACAGACTTTCAATGCTGCGTTGCAGCAGTGAGTCTGCAGTAAATCATGCAATAAATAAAGGCTAAGCTGGGAAATAGAGCAATACTGCAGCAATTTGCAGTTGAAGTAAGCTGAGGACAAAGGGAGAAAGTGAGAGAGGGGGAAAGAAACTGGGACATTTTAAAAACAGCTGAAAAATGGGATGACAGAAAATCAGGAAAGTTGGTGAGTATGGAAGGTTCCAATATGATGTATGTATGTATTTAATGCTTCCCTGACCTGGTTGTTTCATTTCACATGTGCATGTTGTTAGTCTTCAACAAAATGCTTGCTGAACATGTAGAACTATTTTTCTTTTTTGTGGCATAGTAACCTACCCCTATTCTTTCCATTTTATTTATTTATTTAATTTTTTGGTGCCTCCAATACCAAATTTTCTTTTGAAGAAGTAGTGCCCAGGAACACATTTTTTTCATTAACTGAGGTATATGTGTATGGCGCACTCTGTTAAATGCCCTTTATTCTCAACTAGCTGCACACAGGACTGCATGTCCTATAACCTACAGGTGTAGTACACATAGCTACTCAGAAATCAATCTTACAAAGATTAGTGGGGCTTACTCACCCATAAGCCACACTAAATCCATAAAGGCATACAGAGGTGCAGCTTTATTTTCTCTTAGGAGTTAAGTCACTTCAGGGCTGGGTCTGAGAAATGTACTGTCCCAAGGAGGGAACTTTCTATGTTGTGAATACTGTTTAAATAGTAGTTGCTGTCAAATGTTAAAAATGATTCTAGCTGCACTTAAGAGACTAATAAATGTATTATGGTGTCAGTTTTCATGGACTGTGATCCACCTCTTCAGATCTGTGAAGTATTGTTAAAAAAAACCCCCACCAAAACCTGGCTAGTTGTTTCAAGTCAATATGCGACATTCATCTTCATTGGCCTCTTTGCAGGGTTGTACTGTTAGAAACTTAGCTAGCCTGCACAATCTTCTCCACACTGCAAAATCTCACAGTGCTTATACCTAGAATGAGAGCCTGGAAAAGGTTGCTTCTTTGGATTGTAGCTTCCAGAATTACCAACTATGCTCTTGGGGCATATTTTTTGCAAGTTTTACCTTTTTCCCCCTGGCTTGGGCTTTAAACCTCTTCCTACTTTGGGCCATTTTCACACTACACTGTTATGGTGCTATTATTCCACTGTCAACATCCCATGGAATCCTGGGTTTGTAGTTTAGGGAAGAGGTATAAAAGTGTGAGTATTGGACTAGGGTTCTGGGAAATCAGGATTCAGATTCCCATTCAACTGTGGAAACCCCTTGCATAACCCTGGGCATGTCACATTTGCATAGCACAAGCCAGCCAACATATTCCTTCTCTATATTTAGTGAAGCAACAATTCTATAACCATAAAATAAAACTGAATGGGTTATACCTAGATAAAAAAAAAGTCCTTTGTTAAGGTATAATCCTCAGGTAATGTGATTATACTTCCATTATTAGCAGATAAGAGCCGATTATAAGTAACTTATTATTTGTTACTGATTGTTACTTGTTATTGATAAGCTGTTCTTCAACCCAAGCTTTGATGATAGTGGAACATACCTTGCCTAGAGCTCGACATAGTTTCTGTGTTGCAGGCTTAATGTCAACAATATTTTCTGATCTAGAACAGAAGATTCTGATAGTCAGACCACCTGCATTGCCAGAAGAAGAAGAAGAGGGAGAAAGAGGAGAAGAAGAGGAGGAGGAGGAAGAAGAAGAAGGAGGAGGAGGAAACAGTTGTAGATGAACTAGAAATCTACAGGGATCAAGTTGAATTCAAATTAATCCAGAGTGTGGGAATTTCAAAGGAAGAAGTTACAGTTACTGCCCCTTATGGTTTTTGTAGAAAAAGTTTCTACCACAGTTTTGAAAGCAGCCAGATGTTAAACCACTTAAGGGATCCGTTGATCAAAACAGAAACCAAAGCAGATTGCAAAGCCAAGATCTCATGAATGCCTCCTATGACACACAGCTTAACCATTCAAACCAGTTTTTTCCTTGCCACCTCACCATCAGCAGCATTCCTGCTAGATGTTAGGAAAAAGACGAGATAAGTAGGTTAAAGAAGCACTCAAGAACTGAACTCTTTTCATTTTTACACTTGGCATTCTCCTCACCAACAGATAACATAGATTATCTGCCCCTTCATGTACTTTTGTTTATTACATGAAGCCATCAGTTTTTGAAAATTAATGTGATTCTCTTTTGGGGTAAGCAAAAAGGAGACTTTAAAATAGGAGTCCTATTAGAGGGGTTTAATGCAAGATTGGTTAAAGAATCTTCTACTTAACAGTTGGTAATGAATATTTTTAGTGGTTTAACAAGCATTAGCTGGTAAATATTTCCAAAATATTAATACGGTATTACTTTATGTAAAAAAATACCGCAAGCCGATGAGATCACAAGGGGCTTTCAGAAGGAATTTTTATAGCAAGCTCATACCATGATTTAATTTTTTCCTAGAAGCTTTGGCATGCAGCAGTAGAAAATGGTCAAAAGGAGAAAAATACAAGAACTCAGATGCCTACATCTGGAGGAAATTTACATTCCCATCCATAGCCTGCTTTAGCCAAATTATGCAGATGGAAGCTGATACACAGCCTGATCCTATACATGCTTACCCAGAAAGAATTTCCACTGTGTCAAATGAAACTTATTCCCAGATACTCATGAATAGGATTGTAGGTGTGGCTCCATTATCTCAGTTCTAAAGTTAGATCCAAGGGATGGGACGAATCCAGAATTTTCTGAATCCAGATCCGAATCTCTGGAAGGTTCTGGGAATCCACGAATCTCACGAATCTCAAATCCTTAGAATCCTTTTTTAAAAAAGGGTTTAAAAGGCAAGAGAAAGATGGATAATCTTGGGCAAGACATACTCTCTCAGCTTCAGCAAAAGCCTAGTCAAAGGCAAACCTCCCTCTGAAGAAATCTGGCGAGGACAACTGTCCTAGTTTTGCCTCAGGGTCTCCTCAGATTGAAAATGACATGAAGGCCCTTTCTACACAGGAAGGAAAATGTGAATTAATCCCACATTTTCCTGCTTGTGTAAACAGGACCACATATTACAGTACAGAGATAATCCAGGTCAAAACTAGCTTTTCTTTGCATAGTTCCTTCTGGCATCCTGGGGTTTGTAGTTTGATCATGCGCCAGCACACTTTGGCAGAGAAGGCTGCGACACCTTGTAAAATTAGAAACCCCAGAATTGTGTATGAAAGAGCTTTGCAAGGGAGCGATGCAAAGAAATGTTCAGCTGTCCTTGAAATCTCAAGAAGACTGTACCTTCCAGTCAAGTCTCAAGTCCTGCAACAAGGAAGGCACTTAAAACACACACATACACACACAAACAAACGAACAACCTCTAGTCCAGTCTCAATTCTGCACCCTGCAGTCTCAAGAGTCAAGTCTCAAGTCCTGCAACAAAGAAAGCACTTACACACACACACACACACACACACGCCTCTAGTCCAGTCAATTCTCTACCCTCAAGTCCTGCAAGGGACACTCAAGTCAAATCTCTAGGCCTGTCTCAACAATTCCCAATCCCTAACCTCCAGTCTCAAATAAAAAAATAATATAGATTAATGCACGCTCAATAATGATTCTGGAGGCAGCTACTGTTCACCTTATTTGTTGTAGACAACACAAACTCCTCCTGTAGAATCAGCTAGAGTAGAATCCCATTCTTTCCCAGCTCAAGTTTTTTGGCATTCATTGTTTACCACAGACATGCTGCCGCAACACAAGACCAGAAGTCTGTGGCCATTTCCACATGGGGTGAGGGAATCGCCCCGTGACACTACTCACCGGGCTTTTGGGCTCCCCGGTCCAGTCCACGCTTCTCTGGAGCAGTGCGTGGCCACCGCTCCGCACTGCTCTGGGGATGAAAATGGCGACTTCCGGTTGGTTGAGAGTCTCGACCAACCGCTGAAACTCACCCACCTAAAGCTCACCCCTGGCAGATCACAGGCTTGCACCAATGCGAGCCTGCGAATCTGCATAAGGGAGCAGTGGCGCGCTCCGTGCTTTTGAAAGACCTGTTTTTAGCGATCTTTCACAAGCACGCTGGACGACCACTTGGGGTCGTTGTGGAGCGGGCTGGGGTGCGGATCTACATTAAGTAGGTCCGACCCAGTCCGCTCCCAGGTGCAGACGTCCTCCCTGGAGGACGCTCTGCCCCATGTTAAAAACCTCGTGCGGAAATAGCCTATGTTTCTCCAGCTCTCCTTTGCAACCTTTCCAATGGTCATGCTGCTTAAAAACTTGCAGCTAGGCAGAGGAAAAAGAGGAAAAGGGGTTGAGAAGCATAAAAAGACTTTCTAAAAGGGAGCTTCAACACGAGTTAACTGAGGTATTCATGTATTCAAGACACAGAAACTAAGAGAGGAAGTGGCATTATGACAATCTTAGCCCCAGAATTGACCAAAGAAAACTGGAAAGGGGAAAGTATGGCTGGCATGGCTGGCATGGAACCCCTGAACCCCTTTTTGTATGGAACCCCTGAACTCCTTTGGAACCCCCTGGGACAGTCCCACAAGCTCTTAGACCCCCAAACAAAATCAGTTTTGCTCCTCTGTCCCTCACCTCCTAATCCTTATCTCAAAATTACCTTGTAGAGGGAGGCAGCAGCAGGGAGAGGCAGAAGTAGGGGCACAGGCAGCAGGAGGGAGAAATGGCAGCCTCCAGTGTGTGCAAGGCTTTATACCGGTCTGCTGGCTAATCACCTGTGCCCATGTTGGGTGGGGAAACACGTGAGGAGTGGGATCCTGTCCTGGTTCCAAGTTTTCAGGCGTCCTGGTCTCCCAAGTTTTCAGGCGTCCTGGTCTCTCAAGTTTTCGGGTGTCCTGGTCTCCCAGGTTTTCAGGCGTTCTGGTCTCCAACAAACTGTTTGAGTGGTGGATTCAAAAGATTCCATTTGCCTATTTTGGCACAGGGATTCGGATTCCCGAATCTTGAATCCGTGCCAAAGATTCGGAGATTCGAGGATTCGGTTTGCCCATCCCTATTAGATCGCAACATTTTGATTTGCAAAGGGATCTTGTAGAACCTTACGGCTTATGACAACCCTGAGCTGAACCTATCATGGGTTTTTTTTTGGCAAAATTTATTCAGAGGGGATTTGCCTTTGCCTTCTTCTGTGGCCAAGAGAATGTGACTTGTTCAAGGTCACCCAGTGGATTTCCATGGCTGAGAGAGGATTTGAATCCTGGTGTCAGAGTTCAACATTCAAACTGCTACAACATGCTGGCTGTCTTAAGATCTAGGATCAGCCAAATAGGCCAGACTGAATCAGATTTTAGATTTTCTAGAACCACTACAAAGTCAATACCTTTACTAGGCCAACCAAAATTTCATAATGTTGTGTGGAATTTTTGAGTTCTCCAGAACAGTTGATAAACAAAAGTATTTGTTGGAAACTATGGAATTCTAATTTTTGGTATTGATCCAGCATTTCTTCTAAATCAGGACCTCTCGTCCTTCTGGGTCTTCATTGCATTCTGCTGCTAGAACTTGCACAACTAGATGCTTCTCTGAAAGCTTGTGATATAGGATATGATACACAGAAAGGGTTTTCTTTGTGTTTGTGTCTGTTCTGCCATTTATTTCATCAAAGACCACATCAAATAATGGCATGTTAGAAGACTGATAATTCTAGGGCAGTAAGGACAAGATAGGCAATACCAGCAGAATTCCTTTACACTGTGTGTTTACAGCCTGATGAACAGGGAAATAGGAAAGGGAAAGAAATTACATGTTTCGACTCGACTGCTTCTGTACCTGCAGTTGATAGTGTAGGACTAGTAGGTGATTTAATTGTCCAGTATTCTGTCTGGGAGGGAAGAGTATGGTGGAAGGGAAGATGACTCCCTCTTTTGTTCTTCTGCTGTATTTTAAATGCTGCACTGCTGGAACTTGAATAATCATCCCAAGGGAAGAGGAGTTCACAGCCAAATGTCTTACTATCAGGATGCTTTTGTATGTGTCATTTGCAAACACTTGTGCTTTATTCATAACTGTAATACCACAAATCTAACACCACCCATAATTGTCTGAGCGCCTGTTAGTTTTCCCATTCCTGTTCCCACCAATCCCAGGGGTCTGAGAAGTGTAGTCCAAGAAAGTAACCTTTTCAAGTTATTGTTATCTGGACACATTTTTAGATCTATTGATGAAAATGCTCCACTGCTGCAAAGTTCATTATCATCATCAGAAATTGTTTATGCAATTTTATCTTCTCAACAACCCTATGAAACTGAACACTTCAAGGCCAGGAGGCCAGGATTTGAATCCAAGTCTCTTCCTGTCCAAATCCAAAACTCCAGCCAGAATAACAAACTCACCCTATGTTTGGGGTTCATTCTTAATATCCATGTCAAACCATTTCTCTTAGTGCAGTCAACCTTGTCTATATTATATATGATTATTATAAGGACAGCTTTTATCATGTGTGCATGTGTGCTTTCAAGTTGGCTGTTGACTTTTGGTGACCCCTGCTTTTTTCCTGTTATATTCATTTTCAATTACATTGTTTCAGTCATATTATTCTTTCTCTCTAAATAAGCAAGAATTAAGTAATATCTAAGGGCAGAACTACGTGATACATTTAGTTCTTTCCTCTATTAGTTCTATTTTATTAGCTATTAGATTTGAATGGCATGTAATCCTTTCCCTCTCAGGCATATGCCTGCTGAGAAATTGCTTGTATTCAACTGCTTTTCTTTTGAGAGGTGAATGGTACAGCCTCTCATGAGAGGAGTTTCTGAGAAAGTGAGGGTTAAGCAGTCTTTTTCCCTGCCTGTTCCTGGCCTTCCATCTAACCTATAGACATCTGCTTTACATAGTGAAATTGAAGTGGGTGGGAATCAAGGTACAACACACCCTGGATGTCAAAACAAGTGGATTTTTCACCCTAGGCATATCTGCAGGGAAGCTGGCACACACAATTTCAGAGGCTCGTGCTTTTTCCCAGCATAAACTACAACTGTGAGATGATTCTTACATTTGTCAAATTAAGAATACCTCAACTTGCTCAGATTAAAAGGGATGTATTGTGCTCAAGGATTTGTATCACCTGTAAGAGTTCATGTTTCTGCGGGGAAACTATTCCACCATTATTTCATGGGCTTTATCAGACTTCTCTTCCTGTATTCCCTTTGCCAAATGATAAGACCTTTCATGCTCTGAATCTTTTCACAGAAGCAAATTCCAGTTTTAACACCAACAATCTACATAACATTTCCTAGACTCCTGAGAATGCCACTTCTGCAAAACCAAACCACTTACATAGCTGCAAGATGAGGCATAGGCCAACAGAGACAAGATCTTAATTGTCCCTGGTGTAAAATTACTCCATCTGTAAGCTTTTTTCTTTTCACCAAAAAATGCAGCCACAGAAGCATGAAGGCTTTGTGGGATACCTTAAGGTTCTCTCATACAAAGAAGTGGTGTTATTCATGTCTCAGGGGATGGGCCAACAGTCACAGAGATCAGGAATGAAACTGTGGCTGAGATTTTGGAAACTGAAAACCAATTGATTTTCTTGTTCTTTCCAATGCTATGGTTCTATAATTGTGTGACCATGTTCACCCTCACCCTGTGAGACAAGCAGTCACCAAAAAATGGAAACGTATGCCACTTTCCAACAGGAACGGACAGAGGAAAAGAATTTTAAGTTTTAAATTATGGACCCGAAGAGAAATCAACACACAATTTATTTTGAGTGCAACATATTAATTCTTGAGTCAGGGAACTTTAGATTTTTGGGTCCAATATGTGATTATCCTATCCTGTCCTCAGTTCAGGGTTCTGATAGGGGATTCACAGGGTAATTTATAGGGGATTTGTCATGCACAGACTTTCTGACAGATGTTTACAGTTGGACATGTGTACTATGTCTGGACTGCATGGGTCCAGCCAAGAGAGATGAAGAGCACACTCCAGAATGCACCTCCAAATCCTCTATGACATTGTAGTGAATTCTGGGCTGCATTCTGAGCATGCTCTTGGTTCATCCCCACCATGCATTAAGTAGCATTAGTATTAGGATGTGTTGCTTCCAATAAAGGCAGTATCTAGCAGGCTGTCTGAGAAACCATCACTACAGGCGTATGCAGGGCTTGCAGAGAGATTGCCTGAAGAGGAGAACAGAATCCCCAAAGTCAAATAACAATACTAATATGCTGCACATTGCGCCATCAACTCACTATGAATGTTTGATTCTCATGAAGGACAATGACCAATATAGTAATTGCATTAGACACATTTATTCCTTGCAACATCCAGTTGAAGTTGGACAACATGTAGCCTGCAGACCACATGTGCTGGCACTCATTTTTGCAGTTCCTGGAACTCTCCTGCATTGAAAATTCTGCCCAAACTAGGTGAACTGTATTCTCATAAGCCTTGTTCTAAATGCAGTCCATCTTTAAAATGAGATGGTTAATGTCTGTATGCTGCTGCCACCAAACATCTGGACCTACACACAAGCTTCTTGTATTTTGATGCTGTCAGGAAAGAAATGCTCTTGGGGAAAGAGGGGCTATAGATCTCTTTCACTCCACCTTCTTCAAGGGTTGGTAGCATTTACTACCATCCCAGCCCCATTTGCCAGCTGCGGAGTGACTGAACTGGTACGTGACTGGGGTCACTGCTCTGAGACTCCAGCCTTATGTCAGCTGGGACACAGGCAAGGAAGGCGCAAAGAAGTCCCCCTCCATCAGGTCTGAAATGGGTTGGCCCCTTTCCAGGGAGAGCTGGCATTTCAAATTCAGTTGCTTCATACTGTCAAGATCACTGACCCATCTGTTTCAGCCAATCTGGTTTATTTGCAACAGCTCTGTCAGATCTTGGAAGTCTTGCCTAATCCAATTATGCTTCCAAATAAGTGAGTAAATTGAGTGGGTGTGAGGGCCAAATTTCCACCCAGAAGCCACAATGGGCTGCATGCACACCCTCCAGGTGAAAGTGGAAGTGATCAGAAAGTTGCTTGGAACATCTGCACCAACTGTACCAATGAGAATCTTTGTTTGTTGCTCCCTTGGTGGTCACCCATGGGCAGTGCTATTGCCCAATGGGCACTGCACCCATTAGTGGTAATTTTAGTATCACAGATTGTTTTGGTTGAAGTTCATTTTTATTTTAGCTAGAAGTCTGCCCAACTACTTCAACACCCAACAAGACACAATCCTACTTCTTTATTTCTTCTTCACTACATTTGTTTTACAATTATGGTAGGCGGAAGTGCATATGTATGTGAAACATGTAAATATTTAGCCTATAAGAAGAGAAAGAAAATTGTGCAGATGGTGGCCACACTACTCATGTAACTGACAAGGAACCATCCATAAAGTAATCCATGGCCATTTCCACACTATACGCCATTAGTGCATTGTACCGTTACAATCCCAGCATTGCCATTCATGTGATACTGTTAGGTTAGGAATGCTCTTTCCTGCACCCTTCCGTCTTAAGCAGATGAGTAGTGGTATTGCCACTGGTGTTTCTTCTGCATTACAGCATCCTTGGCCACTTCCTTGCTGCACCTTCACCCCACCCCAGAACCCTGATTGGGTGGGTTTTTACTTTTTTTCGGAAGCCATACTAGTGCAGCCAGGTTGTAACCTCATGGCATTTGAGTACACTATTGCATTTGTGTGCTATAATGCTTACAAATGTATTGAAAAGAATAAAATTTAACTCAAAGGAGAAATTTAAAATAAACACAGAGAAGCAGTGGATTCCAAACCTGCCATGCCATGGGAGCTGGTGAGGGAGGGACAAGCTGGGCACGCCCACTCCTGGATCTGCGATGACAGGAAGTGCTATCAAGTGCTATTAGAGTACTGCATTGAGATGACTAACAGAATTGAAGCTCTAAACGAGGCTCTTAACAGATTTTTTTCTGGAAATAGAATAAGGTGGTTTCGTGATGCTTGAGGATGGGATAGCAGCTGGATAGTGATGACGTTGTGCAGTAGCATGACTCCTGGACCAGAAACAACCTACTGCTGTTGCAGCATAGTGACCTTGTGTGGAAATGGCCATGTCTCAGTGAGGCAAGGGATAGAAGTCTGGCTAAAATGGGACTAAGTATGTCAAGAGTTTTGTGGGATTTGGAACAGGTTAGCTGAGACTGTGGAAGACCGTTGCCACTTGAGAGCTGCTTCAATGGCCAGCCCGTTTTTTCTCCAAGGATCTCAGGGAACTCATAGTTCTCCCATTTACCTGCACAGTAATCTTCCAGGGTAGATTAGGCTGGGATATGTTTGCTGGTTGAGCAATGTGCTGAGTCACATCTGAACCCATGTCTCCCTCCAGAAGTCTACAGTTTAAGGCAACTTCATATATTAAGCTCTAGAATATCCTAGATAGTGGTTTTCAGTTTTTCATATCTTATGTCCCAGCAATCACTCTTATCAAAGAATATGACTTCTATCATAAGAGAAACAATGCACATTTATATCTTTACAGGCATTGAGTTATTCTCTACATCATTTATAGTCAGCTGATGAGCACCAAGGGGGACAAAGGAGATTACATGAAATGCTGATGTCCAAAGTTTCTACTAGTTGTACAAAGGTTTCAAATGGATACTCTGTGGCCAGTAGACTTAATAGGAGATGGAATGCCATTCTTTCAAGAGGCTATGAGAACTGGGGAACAGCAGATTCTTACTGACCGTTAAGTAAATTCTGCATTTTTGAAGTAAAGTCTAGATTGCTTCTGTGTCCCAGTGGTATGTGCACCACTATTTGAGAATAACTTTCATATACTGAAGAAATTGTTCCCTTGTTACTAGGCAAGAGATTGCACCATAAGGAGGGGGACTCCCTTCTCCAACATGCATAGCAATGGACTGGCATTGTTGTGGCAGTCTTCCTGTTTGAGAGAGAAGGTCCACTGTTGTAAATTCACCACCCAGTCTAGAAGTTTAATTGTCAGGTTACAGAGCTTGGAAACACCATTTCTTTAAACTGCAATTCTCAGGCCCTTTCTGCACCTTACCTTTGTCCGGTGCGGGGTGCGGGGATCGCATGAGCAGCCTCTTGAGAGAGGCTCTCGCATCCCCGCTGCTTCGGCTCCACAGGAGCTGCCTGCCGGCTGGCAGGCACCATGAGGGCTCTGCCTCTTCCTTCCACGGCACAGCCGGGTATTTTCCCAGGCTGTGCTGGGGGAGGAAGTGTGAGGGTCGCAGCTCCGGACCTCCGCACGCAAGGTAAAGTGTGTATGGGACCCCGGAGCAATGCATGATCATGCACCATTTTCGGCTACAAGCTGAAAATGAAATAGGGGGTGATTGGCGCCTGCCGGCACCGGCAGCATCGCACAATTACGAGGATGTCGTCTGAAACACTCCTCACAATCGCGCAACACTTCAGAGGCCTTTTTGCATGGCAAATACCATGTGAAAGGGGCCTCAGTGTCTCCCAGCCAGCATGGTCAGGCTGGCTAGAGGATTCTTGTCATTATGATCAAATTTATTTTCCTTAAGCTTTAGCTAGGTGTGAGGCACCTCTGAAATGAATTTTGGATTCAGGTCACAGGAAAACATCTCCTAGAGATTATTCTGCAGTTACTCTATTTTCCTTCTGGGATTATATTTCTGCCTATTTGGTAGATTTATTTTCTTGCTTCATTTTCACAAGAATGGTATGGGACAAATGATGCCCTGTGGGGCACATCTCTTTGCCGTGAAGCACAAAGGAAGAAGTTTCTATCCCAGGATTCCAGGCAGAATCTATCTAAAGAACTGAGCCTCAGTACATCCTGCAGCTGGGTGGTAGTCATCTGATAAGGGCAAAGGCACCTGCAGGTACGGAGCTGTGAAGAAAAAGAGGCCTCTGCTTTCACAGTTCATGCTTCTGAGATAAAAGGACTTTGCTAATTGAGAAAGGAGGGAAATAGTGCCCCCCCTTATTTCTCAAGAAGCAGGTGAAGAATTAGCCCACAGCCTTGTTTGTTCCCCTTTCTCCTTGATCCAGTGGTTTAGCTCTTTGAGGTTAATATTAGGATGTTTAAAGTGCAGGTGACATCCTTATTCAAGCATTCACACAGAAAGGTCTATTTGTTGTGTGCCTTCAAGTCACGATTCTATGGAATGGAGTGTGTGTACGTGCCTTCAAGTCGCTTATCAACATAAGGTCAATACCATAAATTTCCTAGGTTTTCTTAGGCAAAGAAGCTTTGCTCCTTCCTTCCTCTGAAATATAGCGTACAGCATCTGGTACAGTGGCCATTCCCTTACTGCAACCTCTGCACGCATGAATGCAAGGTTGTGCAAAGCACTGCGTCCTATTATAGTCAATGGATGCAGCAGGCCCACACTGCCAAGCCGCACGCAGGTCACATCCATTGACAATAAAGGGATGTGACACTCACTTTTTTTGTTTTACATGGAGGTTCCTGGAATGGAAACCCCACATATATGGAGGGTACATTGATTTTTTGTTGATCTCCCATCCAGGTACTAACCATGGGCCTGCTTAGCTTCCAAGATCAGACAGGATATGGTGCCTTTAGATGATTTAGGCCCCTACGCAATGGTATTGTTACATTTTTTTTTAATGTACTTATATCCTGTGAGAAAGTTCTGACTGTGAATGGGCTTTTGGACTCTTTCAGAGTATGGATTTAACATGTTACTTGCAATGAATTCCTTTGATCATGAGTTACTTTTTGCCATAATGACCTGGAATGATGTTACAAAGGGCTGAAATTAACCACTTTTTGGAGTAATGTAAGATGGTTTCTACCTCTTACTCATATATTCTGGTTCAGTCTGAGCAATGGAAGGCAGAGAGGGAATGGATAGGGGAAGTAGCAGAGGGATGAGGAAGGAGGAGATGGAGACTCACTGATAACATAAACTGTACTAGAGACTCAGGCCCTTTCTACACCTTACCTTCTTGCATTGTCCTCTGGTCATGATCCCAGCAGTGTCTCGGCCTGGAAGGGAGCGCTTTGGGAACGCTCTCCTCCACACAGGACAGGCTCCATGCTGAAAGGAGCACAATGGACGTGCCTCTTCCTTCCACACCACAGCTGAGCTCTTTCCCAGGCTGTGCTAGGGCAAGAAACACCTCCATCAAGCTTCTGGGCCTTCCCCAGGACAGGTAAGTGTGGGACCATCCTGTGATTGGGGGTCATTGATGGGGAAAACCTATCAATGATTTACCCTGCTATTGCGCTCGTTGGTGACAGGAGAAGGAGGAGACTGCAATGACGTCTTGCGGAAGTGTCATTGCAGTTCTGCTCCTCTTGCATCCCCATGCCAGGACAAAAGCCCCCGGTAAAAAAAGGGCCCCAGTTTAGACAGAAATTAAAATAAAAATATTCTGATGGTCTGACTTTTCTGTTGTCCTCCATCCATTCAGCTGCTGCCAGTTAATAAGAAATAAAAAGCCAGTGTGAGTGAATGGGAGGTGCTGGCGGGGAGTGAGACCTCCCTTACCAGGCTGGCTGCTCTAAAGAGTAGCATAAAATGGGCACTTGGGTAGCTGGGTTGGTGTAAGCTATGAGAGACAGTGAGGAGGAGGAAAAAGCATTTCTCTGCACACTCACGGAAGAGGTTTAGAACAATAGTTGAGAGAAGAAGGAGATGGGGAAAGATGAGGAAGAGGAGCAACTGGGTGTGTGAGTGCTTCTGTCTGTTTGGCAGCCATATTGTTGTTATATTGCACCTGTACATGTGGGTAGGGGAAACCAGATAGGGTAGTTAACTCAGAATTATGATGATCCATGATGGGAAAAACCAGACATTTTTTTCAGTGACACCATAAATAACAATAATAGTATGGGTTGTGTGTCAGTGACAAGTAATCTAGAAAGTTAATTTCTGGATTGCAGAAAGTCCAGTTGAGTGATCAGAGAAATGAATAACTGACACCCCCCCCCCAGCTCAGAGAAACTGAATGGCTCTCCTCAGGTATGGAATTATAGCTCAAAAGGAAGGCAGGCCCCAGACAAATGAAATGGGACCACTGCTATTAATCTACTGTAAAAGAACAGCATGAACCAGCTACAGTGTCAATAATGCAAGCACACAATCTCATCCACAGACTACATATCAAATCTTAAAACATAAAATAGCAACAGCATGTCTATTTCTATACCACTTATCAGCTAAGTGCTCTCTAAGCGGTTTACAATGTGTGTTAGCTAATTGCCCTCAACAGGCTGGGTA
This sequence comes from Iguana delicatissima, assembly GCA_948472985.1. Lineage (NCBI taxonomy): Eukaryota > Metazoa > Chordata > Lepidosauria > Squamata > Iguanidae > Iguana > Iguana delicatissima. Next base: position 548,128 of record CAOKZL010000330.1, read on the forward strand.
CTCATTTTACCGATCTGCAGAAGGATGGGAGGCCGAGTCAACCTGGAGCCCAGCAGGATCCAACTCACAACCTTGTGGCACCAGTACTGTGCCACCAGGGCTCCTTGTGCACATAAGGAGTTAAGCATCTGCAAAAAATGAGCTAGAAAAAAAATAGTTAAGTATTTAGCATTGCCAAAGCTCAAGGCCTGGTTTTAAGTCTACTGTTTTCATGAGTCATCTCCAGGTGGGAGACAAAGAAGCAGATTCTACAGTTTTGGTGGGCTCATCTCTAAACGAGAGGAAAGGACTGTGTGTGGATCTCCAGCTCAGCTAGTAAATTCCTGTGGAATTCTGGGGTTTGTAGTTTACTGAGGCCAAAGAGCTCTCTGAGTGAGAATTCTAAATGTCCCTCCCTAAATTACAAACTCCAGGATTCCATAGGAAATTGAAAGTGGCATAATAGCACTGTAACAGTGTAGTGCAGAAAGGTCCTCACAAACACTTTCAGGGTGGGGAAGGGTCCTATGTATTCACTGAGTTAGCTTTCTCCTTCCCTCCCAGTCATTGTGCTGCCAGGGCTCACCCTCCACTGTGTTCTGCATCCTCCTTCTGACTAGAGGCAAGTAGGCTAGGTCACATCTTCCTAATCTGTCTCTCTAAGTGAGTGAGAAGGAATAACCCCTCTCAATTCACCTTGATCTGGGAACAGGTTAAGGTGAAATGAGGGGGTTATTCCTTCTGGGAATAACTACTTCATCTGGGATGAGGGAATAGCCCCCTCGTCTGCAACGATTCGTCATCTGGGATGATTCTGAACTGACAACCCTATTTATAGATGAACCACACAGTGAACCTTAATTTTCTAAGCATTTCTGTCATTTTATGTTATCCTAATATGAGTAAAAGATTAAATAGGGCAACTTCAAGATATTAACTGCCAAGCTGACTGGATGCACTCTTTAAAACCAGGTTGGCCAGGCCAGATTCAAATTCCTTGATAGTTCTCCCACATCCCTGTGTGAAGTCCTTTCGCAAAGCGCTACTTCTCATGGAATGTTTCCTCTACTGTGGTGCCAGGACAGATTGTTCCTGTATTGCATCCAGAGTGTTGCTGAAATAACTCTTGCCTCCAAGGAGCAGATCCTGGAGAAACTCAATTTATTGCTTTGGTTCACTGCTAGTGCACTAAAAAAATAAATAGCACACAAACACCCTTCCCTGTGCTGTGTGTGAAAATAGTTTACCTCTAACTATATTACATTTGCAAGAGCCTTCCTTTCTTTGACTTACCTAGAGACTGCCAAAAGTAGTAGTAGTACTAGTACTAGTACTAGTTGTTGTTGTTGTTGTTGTTGTTGTTGTTGTTGTATCCCTTCAAGTCATTTCCAATTTATGACAACCCTATCATGGGATTTTCTTGGCACAATTTGTCAGAGTGGGTTTCCCTTGCCCTTCCTCTGATGCTGAGAGAGTGTAACTTACTCAAGGTCACCCAGTGGGTTTCCATGGATGAGTGGGGATCCAAACCTTGGTCTCCAGATTCATAGCCCAGCGCTCAAACCACTACACCATGCTGGTTCTTTGTCAAAAGCACCAGGATTTTAACAGATTGGAATAACGAGTAGTTTAATAGTCTTCAAGATATGCAGCTGTCAGAGATGGACAGATTGTGCTTACCTCAGTATACCCCCCACAAATACCTTGTGTGTGTATAGCTATGTGTGGACATATAATTTAGGTATGCATATGTTCTAATCTGCATACCAAAGCTAATTAATATTGGTTACAAAACTGTATTATCCCTTTGCTCTAACTGACATTTCTTTTTGGCGCTCCCCCAACCCTCATTGCCTTAGTTGACCCCAGGCCCATTCCCAACACCAGGTTTGGCTCAATTTTAGATTCTAATCCACACCCCTTTACACATTAGGATGAGAAACAGGATATAGGGCAGTTCCTAAATATAGACGATAACACGCAGCATTCCTTCCAGGTCTCTAGCCTTCCTAGAGTGTCTGCCCATTCTTTAGTGGAAATAAAGACCAGTCTTGGGAAACAAGGTGTGAGTAGTGATATTTGATTTTAATTTTTGCAACCCCCTCCAAGACCAGTTGAAACATTTACTTCTACTAAATGGAATTGGGGACAATCAACTGGACTGGTGGGTACCTCCCAGTCCAGGAAGCCATGCCCTGTCAAGAAACACATGACCTTAAGAGTTATTTCCTGCTCACTTCCACAGCCTGCCATTCCAATCTATTTGTTTCATATCCTGCGTTTTTATAAGGCAGAATCAGCATGCCACAGAATTCAAGGAAGAGAAAAAATGCCTTTCAAGGATTTATTAGGTGGTAAGCATAAATCACACAATTTTCTAAGACTTCAGTCTAAGAGCTGCATCACATCTTTTTGCAGCTGCTCATTTGAATAATTAAAAGGCCACCACATGAACCAAAGCAGCCCTCCCCTAGAATGTTTTCGGCTTGTCCCAGTTAGCTCCCTCTCTTGTTTCTGTGCTAGGATTAATGCTGCTGTTATCTAGTATACTGTATTTGCTGGTGTATAAGACACAGTGGCATATAAGACACACCCTATTTGCACACCGACATTAAAGATGCACTGGTGTGTAAGACGTACCCCATTTTCAAACAGTATTTCTTGGGGGAAAAGTGTGTCTTATATGCCAGCAGATAGGATATATAGGATATTTCAATCCGGCCTAGGAAACATATCCCAGTAGCCATGTTGGCCATGCAGCAAAATACAACAAAATCTAAAATCTACACGATCCACTTTATTATTAGACCAACTAATAAAACCCACTAAAATATACTTTATTAGGCCACCTAAAATGCATCATGCAAGTAATACATCATGCAAGCTTTCAAAGCTTCACTGGCTTCTTCATCAGGCAAAGATGTTAAATATCGTACAGGAGGGAAAAAAAATCTTACACGTGAGGAAAAACCCAAGAAGCAGAGTGGCCTTTACCTGTACTGATATTCCTCCAGACCATCTTAACTGATAACAGAGATAGAATCTGAGACGAAATGTAGGCCCGTGACTCTAACATTGTCACTTTTATTCTTGTGTATTTTTTTTTATGTTAAGACTACTAAAGATACATACAAACAAGAAAAAAAAGGAAACATGAACAACAACAAATTACAACAGTAAGCAAAGTACAAAAAACAGGTTAAAGAAAAAGAAAAGTATAGACAAAAAAGAATATTAAATATGACATACTATATATTATGTACTAAAGATTAGCTAAAGACAATAACAATCTTTTAAATAGGTAGGTTCAAGCATTCCTAACACAGAGCTAAGACTATGTAGGCGAAATTTCTCTAATGACAAATACCATTCAAAAGCTTCAGCTTATCCAAAAATACTAACTACCAGTTAGTTAACATATTGTAGTCTTGTTTTGTTTTTTTACAAGAAACATATTAAAGATTTAATTGTTTCTGTTCTTCCTTTCTCGTGTTCTTCTTTTTTTGCCTTTTTTGAAGAGAGGGACAATGTTTGCCCTTCTTCTTTGGCAGAACACCTGTTCTTCAAGATTTCTCAAGGATGATGGTGAGTCGTTCAGAGTACATCAGCAAGTTCCTTCAGCACTTTGGGATGCAGTTCATACTGCCCTGCAGATTCGAACTCAAGTGAACACTGGATTTGATGACTCTTTGTCTCGCTATGCTCACATGCCCAAAGAGAGGAGCAATTTCTGCCTGCACTGATATCCCTCCAGAGTGGTTCTCAACCTGTGGGTCCCCAGATGTTTTTGGACTTCAGCTCCCAGAAGCCCCAGCCACTATGGTCAATGCTCAGGGCTTCTGGGAGCTGACGTCCAAAAACATCTGGGGACCCACAGGTTGAGAACCACTGCTCCAGACCATTTTAACTGACAACAACAAAAACAACATCTTGACAATATGTGTGCCTATGACTCTAATGTAATTTTTTTCCTTCTTCTATATTATTTTTAATGCCTTTGCCTGGTGAAGAAGCCAGTGGGGCTACAGAAGCTTGCATGATGTGTTTTCTTCATGTTTGGTTGGCCGAATAAAGGTATAAGTCTTGTAGATTTTGGATGTTGCTGTATATTCCAAAGATTGTTGGACTGTAACTCCCATAACATCCTGGCTAGTGCTAATAGAAATTGTGGTGCAGCAATGCCTGGAAGGCCACACTTTCCTTTTGCCTATTTTAAGGACTAGTTGAACTGTGTGTTTATAGGGCCTTTCATCCCCGGGCAGTCCTTCTACATTAAAGTATCCACATCTCTGATGCAACAAAGGCCTTTTTCACACGGGGTTTTTAAAATGGTGCAGAGCGTCCTCCAGAGAGGACGTCTACACCTGGGAGTAGACTGGGTCCAGACTACTTTGTGTAGTTCCGAACCTCAGCCCACTCTGGAATGACCCAAAGTGGTCATTCAGCATGTTTTTGAAAGACCGCTTAAAACAGGTCTTTCAAAAGCACAGAGCGTGCCACACTGTGGCTGCACTCCAGTGCAGATTTGCAGGCTCACACCAGTGCGAGCTTGCAGATCTGCTGGGGGTGGGCTTTAGGCTGGCGAGCTTTACCAGTTGGTGGAGAGCCTCCACCAATCGGAAGCCGCCATTTTGGTCCCCAGAGCAGTGCGGAGTGCGGCCACGCACTGCTCTGGACCAACCTGGACCCGTGCATGGAGCACACAGGTCCAGTGAGTACCGGCATGGGGCGATTCCCTCGCCCCGTGAGGAAAAGGCCAAAGACTGTTCTGATTATGTATCCGTAGCATTCCTTTTTCTCTTTCATATTCAGTAGCTATTAATATGAGTTCTGATGGCCTGCCTGTTAAACTTGGAATAAAAGCTGAGTGTGCTGTGTGCAGCTTGAGGTTCACATGAAAAGCATGGGATGAATGGTTCTTCTCTCCCTTCTCGGTAAGAATAAGCTGCTTTGTCTGCATAACATTCCAAAGCAGTAACCTGAATGTGAGAGATGCAGGGAATGTACCCAATGAGGCTGTTTACTCCCTCGGGACATGGCTGGTCCATGTTTGGGAAACATTTACACGCTAGAAATGAGCTATGAAGCCTCAGGAATACTGCCCTGAATATAATGGTCACAACTTGTCTATGTATAGCTTTTCATCTGGTATTCATTTTTTTTCGTTTTATTTTTTTGTGGGAAAGTACATAGACCCTTTTCGCACGCCAGTCCTGCTGCGAAATGGCCTCGGGAGCAAGGTGCAATTGCGAGGACTGTTCCACATGACGTCCTTGCAATCGTGCAACACTCCCAAGGCCATTAGGGGGCAATTGCGCATTATATCATTTTTGGCTCGCTGCTGAAAATGATGCGTGATCGTGTGTCCCTCCCATGCCCCACATGCACTTACCTTGTGTGCGGAGGCTCTGGACATGCAGCCATTGTGCTTCCTCCCCCAGCGCAGCCTGGGAAAGTACCTGGCTGCGCTGCAGAAGGAAGGGGCGGAGCACTTCCGGCCAGCATGGAGCTGGTGCGGAGGGGAAGCGGAGGGGACGCGAGTGCCTCCCAGGTAAGACTTTTTGCATGATCCCCACGTGACCCCAGTGGCACCAGGTAAGGTGCGAAAAGGGCCTAGTTGTGTAAATCAAGGAAAGGGTGTTGGCCCCAACAGATGTTGCTCGACTTCAGTCTCTATTAATCCCATCCAGTGGTAGGGTCCTTCCTATACCTCTTGGTTAAGAGCAGTTAAGTAATGTTGGTTGCTTAGTCATTAGCCTTTTAACTGATTGACTGAATTACATTCAGAAGAATTCATATGTTGCAGGTTAACACCATACCTTTTTTTGAGATAGAGAATAAATTTGCATTTTTCTATCACCACGTTTTGTCCTCCTCCATCCTCAACCAAAATGAGAAGTTTTAAGGCAATTTTTTGAAAAAGCACAGGAGACCCACAGTGACATTTAAACAGAGTTTGGGAATATTATCTTTTTGGATTGTAATTCTGCAAATCCATTAGCCAGAAAACAAGCAAGTAATGTTTGCCCTAAAGTAACACCTGTACTCCAGCATTTTTCTCCTTATCAGCTTTACTCCAAAACACATTCTCTATCTTCGGCCAAATTAGTACTTGATGCCCTCTTTGCTGTCCTTCTATTAGCAAGTGAAGACTTTTTTTAAAAAATTCTCACAGGGTTTTAGAACTGAAGGATTTTTTTTTTAAAGGAAAAATTTTCAAGAAATTCCTGTATTGGTTTATTTTTAAACTATTTTCAAGGGTATGTTTTAATTTGTTTTAACATTGTTAATAGTTTAATTCTTTTTAAATCTTGACTTTTCATATGTTTTTAACTATAATGTAATAACTTTAATTTGTAAGGTCTCAATTTTTGAAAAAAGGCAGTGTAATAAAAACAACTACTGCTACAAAAAGTTTTTTTCTCTGACTAAAATGTAAAGTAAATATTAAAGTAAATATTAAACATTTTTAAAAAAATATTCCTTGGGTACTTATGGGAAAGCATGCTTAAATTCCAAACTGCTAATTCTTTTGTTTTGTTTCTTTTTGTTTTAAGCTCAACTCAAAGGGTTCAAATTGGACTCCCCTTCTCTAAAAGCAACTATGTCAACCTCAGCAGTGGTTGTTGTTCTGTGCCTTCAAGTTGTTTCTGACTTATGGAGAATCTAAGGCAAACCTATAATGGGATTTTCGTGGGCTGAGCGTGTGTGATGCAGCCAAGGTCACCCAATGGGTTTCCATGGCAGAGTGGGGAATCAAACCCTGGTCATAGTCCAATGCTCAGATCCCTATACCACACTGAGGCCCTTTGCACACAACGACAGTGTCCTGGCATGGGGATGCGAGAGGAACAGGATCACAACAATGCTTCTGTATGGCATCATCATGGTCTCGCCCTTCTCCCATCACCAGCCAGTGTGATCGTGAGGTAAATCATTGATGGAGTTTCTCCGTCAATGACCCCTGATTGTGGTGATGCTCTCGTCCTTCCCGGCCATGCAGAAGTGCAGGAAGAGTGGTAGAAACACTTTCTGTCCAGTACAGCATGGGAAAGAGCTCGACTATGCTGCGGAAGGCAGGTGCATGTCATTCACACTCCCTTCTGCAGGGAGCTGGTGAGGTGGGAGGGAAACGTTTCCATCGTGCTCTCTTCCTGACAAAGGTGCTGCCAGGATTGCAACTGGAGGACAGCCGGATCACGTAATGTGTGGAAATGGCCTGAGAAAGGGAATATTAATAGGGTAATCAGGTAGGGATAAAAAGGCAATATCCCTAACAGCATGAAAATGATTTGCATTTCAGCTTGCGGTTTATAGTGAAAGAGTAATGATTGATTAATGCTATCCATTAGATGTTAGGAGCTACCCATTCAGAAACACCTCCCTTTTTTTTTAATTGATAGTGTACCATACAACTATCCATAAGGAGGCACCTCCTTTTCTCTCTTTACCTGGCATACCAGGATAGCATTGCTAGAATCATCCATGCTCCCCATTTATGATCAGAGTCTTCCCATCGTACGCTCATGCTTTTCTATAAAATGAATTCTCCAGACGTCTCATTAAGTTTACAGCCCATGCTAATCCACCCAGCCTTTAAATTCTTTTGTGACTGTCCAAGGCAGATATGAGCAGTTCTTGGAAGAAAGTGGTAGTAAGTCAACACAAAGCCATAAAAAGAGGTTCAAACAAGGGCAGGGAAGTTAAGTAAGCACAGGAATTAGAATTCTTGGAGAGCACCAAAATAAGGCTAGAGAAAAGAGGGAGGGGTAGTCTGAGCATGTGACGGATATGTGTAGTGTCCAGCTACTGCTTCGCTGTTCAAAATATTGGTACATGACAGACCTACATGAGAAACCCATGCCATTTCTGTGTTAGACTGCTATAGTGCTATTATTCCATTTTTAACATCCTATGGAATCCTGAGGTTTGCAGTTTAGGGAGGAGCCTAAACTGTATAGCAGTCTACCGTGGATTTTTATAGCAGTCTACTGCGAAAATGACCTCAGTATTACTAAAACTCCTTGGGATGCTTTCCATACCTGCCAACATTTCACAGATCAAAATTGCGACATGTGTGGCCGCGCAGCCACAGATTGTGGTCAAGAAGGCAAAAGGTATTAATGAAGAAGAAGCTGGGAGAATCTATAGCAGTTTGCTTTTGCCTGAGTCTACCAGGAAGGGCAAGATCCCATTTTTTACCTCTGCTGACTTAACTGAGTACAGCTACTCTTGTACTTTGAACTCAATTTGCAGATTAGTTCAGGACAAAAGGGGAAAGTGGGAGAAGGAGGTAAAAACTCAGACATTTTAAAAGCAGCTGCAAAAGTGGGATGACAGAGGAGTAATTGGGACTGTCCTTTCCAAATCACCACTGTGAGAGGATACAGCTTTTCCTGTAGCTCAGATGAAGTGTCTAAGAAAGAAGAATGTAAAAAAGAATTTAGGCCACTGCTGCTTTTGAGGGCTGACCTCTGCTCCAGATTTGTCATTGTGGCCATTAAAGAATAATGTATCATCTTATATCTCTCCACCCCCCGTCACAACAATACTTAGATCAAAAATGTTATTTTGCCCAGATATGAGGAACAAGGACATCACTGGTGAGGCAGAATCAGTTTCCAAACAAGAAGGGAGACATCTTTTAGCTGGATGAGGAAGGAAGCAGGTTATTCTGCTTGGTTCAGTCCTTGGGGATTTAATACTCAGACAGGACCTGAATGGGTGCTAACTTAGATGAGAGGTATACAGTTTAGTAACCAGTTTCTCCTTTCCCTGCCAGCCAGCTCCAAAGCATCCCATTATGAATGTAACTTAATTAAGAATAACTTTACAGGTTTTGCAATGTAGCTGTAATTCTTATACTGCTACAGTTTTTTCCTCAGCATTTCACACATCAGAGAAGAAGCTGGACTGGACGTAAGCAAGAACAAGATTCATTCTTCAGATCTTATGGAAGAGGAACTGGCTCTCTCCCTGTAGAGGTGGTTCTCAAGCAACCTTTCTAGAATTAGGAGGTAAAATAAAAGGCAGAATAAAATTTAACTTAATGATTTTTTAGGTAATGTGTATAGAGAGGATATGATAGAAAGAAACTTTAAAATGTTAATTTTGAAGAAGAAAATTACTTATGAGAGGATATTTATAAGAGGAGGTTATGTATTTAGAGAAATAGACCTGAACAGGTATAGAAGAAATTAGGGAAAATAAAGGTCTCACTAATTTAATAAGAATAGAAATTTAGGGAATGAAGTATATATATATTAGCACTCACTTCTTGAAGTGGGGGGGAAGGAAAATGGGGGGAGTAAAGGAGAAGCTACTAAGATATCAAGAGTATAAGAAATGTGAAATTAAGAACTAATGGCAAATTTATGACATTAAGAAAAATATTGTAAGTTAATTATGAAAAATGCTTAGGACAATATTTATGATATGTCACTGTTTGTTTACTTTTTTTCAGAAGATCATTGTAACAAGCTTATACTTGAGAGGGAGATGTTATATAATTAAGCTCTCCTTTCTCTTTTAATAATATAATTGAAATATTTAATAAAAATATATATTAAAAAATAGAATTAGGAGGTAGATTTCAAGAGAAATTAGGGTACTAACTCAGGTGGAGCATTTCTGTTGTACTGGAAGGCCTTAGTGCCTGCAGGCTTTGCAAAGGGTAAGAAAAGGATATGCTTTTAGCACATGCTAGGAGCAGTTGGCACCAGTGTCACCTTCTCAGAGGACAGAATAATTTTGGGCCTGTTTTATTGAAGTTTGATGTTTCTTTGTGAGTATGTCATTCTGTATTCCAGGAAATTTTAATAAATAATGTTAGGTGAAGACATCTTATGTGCAGCACTGTTTCCCATATTCAGATCTCCTCCACCCAATGTGCAGAGAGCTACAGCATTGTTCTGATGATATTTCTCTGTGCATAGTTTTAGGGAGAGTCAGAGATGCCATGTTCTATTCCCCTTTGTAATGCTAGTATTGGATTTTATTTCCATGAGCCACAATTCAATGCACACAGCAGCACCAAGTTGCATATATACATGGCCAAGAGCAAGAATCAGTGCACCGTCTATGGTGGAACAGATGGCTAGGACTGAGTTAAAGAGGCCCAGAAAGCAGAATAAATTGAGAAAACGGGATCCAAGCTTCAGGACTCCAAGAAACATTGCCCTGCAGCAATACTCAATTTACCAATTCCACCCCCTCCAAGCTTCAGACCTTATCACCTAATTTCCCCTTTCCCACTCAGTTCTCCCTTTGATCTCTTAACACCCTCTGAAATTGTAGCCTTCCAGCTAGTTAGAGTCTGCCTCCGATATTCTCTTTCCTGTTTCCTACCCCCAGCTTCCCTGCTTTTATTTCACAATGATCAATCACTTGCAGGTTGCCGCTTCCTTCAGCAGTGCTCCCAGATAGCCAAAAAGTCATGTGAGAGAGGAAGAAGGTACAGGTACATGCTTTTCTTTTCATAATACATCATATTATCTGGCCAATTTGTTTAACTCCGTTGCAATGCATATAGGAAGCTAACAATTGGTTTTTTATCTTTGGTGTGTGGGTGAAGATTGCTGAACCGTACGGGAGAATATTTGTCCTTCGTCTTTCTCTTGACCAGGGTCCCTTATGGTGTTAGAGCTGTGTAGGGACAGCATGGGAACCAAGGGCCCTTTCACACTGTACAGTTATAGAACTATGATGCCACTTTAATTGCCGTGACAACATCATATGGAATCCTGAGATTTGTAATTTGGTAGGGCACTAGAGCTCTCTAAATACTGCCTCTCTAAAGTACAAATCCCAGGATTTCATGTCATGTTGCTGTGGCAGTTAGTGGAATCATAGTGCTATAATTGCATACCATCCAGTCCTGATTTGGCATGGAGAGTCCTGCTTAATGTTTTGATATCTGACTTCTCAGCTGTGTTTTCTTTTAAAGAGTGTCCCAGTTTTTCTCTCTTCCTCCCACTTTCTCCCTTTGTCATCAGCTTACTTCACATGCTGAAGACTGAGGCCATTTCCGCACTACACTGTCAAAGTGCTATTATTCCACTTTCAATTTCCTATGGAATCCTGGGGGTTGCAGTTTAGAGAGAGGCATTTAGAATTCTCAGCCAGAGAGCTCTTTGGCCTCAGTAAACTACAAACCCCAAAATTCTGCAGGATGTTGAAAGTGGAATAATAGCACTATAACAATGTAGTGCAAAACGGCTTGAGTTCAAATTAACTCAGAGGGACAGAAGAAGGCTCCTGTCCTAGAAGGCTCAGGTCAAAGCAAACTGCAGCAGCCTTTCCTAGCTTGTGTGTTCTTATTTATGAATGACTTTTGCCATCTTGATCACAATATGATGGTGCTTGGCCACATGTGTCCCAGTTTTCATCTGTGAAATGTTGGAGTATATATAATTGTGTAGCTTGAAAGGGCCACAAGACTGCAAAAAGTAAACTTGTCAGTACCCTAAACTTATCAGAAGATACAACATACTACATATCAGTCATAGAGTCAGTCAAGAGAATCCTGTGGTTTGTTTTCCTCTCCTTCTTTTAACTCAGCAACAGACATATTCAGGAGATCAGTAGCTGAAATGCCCCATGAACAAAACATTTTAACACTCCCCTCACACACTGTTCAGCAAAAGAAAGAAATAGCACCAGCACCATGCAACTGGAAATAAAGCTCTGTGCTGTAGTTTGTAAAGCAGGCATATGTAAACATATGCCCAGGAATTATGCTTCAAACTCACTACTGCAACATTGTTTTTACTTCCTTTCATAATACCCATTGTACAATACAGTTCCAGAAACATATACAGTAGAGTCGCGGTTATCTGACCGAAACGGGCGGGCGGAGGGTCGGATAACTGAAATGTCAGATTAGCCGGAGGCCCGTGGCAGCCGCCATTTTGGGGGCGTGTCTGGGCATGTGTCTGGGCGTGTCTGGGGGATGTGGAAATGCCTACAGCCATGCCCCCAGGCAGCCGCGACGTCGGTTAATCCGGAAGGTTGGATAACCGCATGTCGGATAACCGGGACTCCACTGTATAACAAATGCAGACATACTGCCATCATTAGTACTTCAAATGCCCTGAAGGGAAAATATTTTACACCCTATGTACACATTGACCAGGAAAGGTTTGGTGCTCTCAAGAAGGGAAGGGAGGTATAGATGTATATGAAAGTGTATCTCTAAAGAGTAGACAGCTTGCCACAGCAATGTATTTCCCTGGGGTAAAAACAGCTCAGACGCGTATTTTAATCCCAACAGTAAAGTAAAGCACACAATGGGGTTGTAAAATGCACACACATTACAATAGTAGATACAGTATGTGGACCACTAGGATAATTTTGCTACATTACACAGCAGGGTATTGAGGGGAAGAGGGAAAACTACATGCTACCAACCTCTGCACCACCAGTACTAACCTTGGTGCATGGGCCAAGTGGACACCACAAATAACTGCATCAGAAATATTTATAGAGGATACATTCAGGAAGCTGAAGATGTGCTTCTGCTGCTGCCGCCGCCAGGACTTTGTGGCAGGGACCCAGGAAAGTTACAAAGTATGCCATACTGGGGGAGAGAAAGACTAGAATCATTCTCCACATGGACAAGACAGTATAGATGGCCCTGACCTGCTACCTTTTGCACTGTTCATGTGTCCACTTTGTTTACGTATCAAATGGTCAGTGGGTAGGGAATCAAACAGTACAAGGAGTTAAACAGCTTGGGAGTGGGAACTTGCTGAACTATTTCTTGTGTGCACTGCTTCTTTTTAGGGCAGAATCTGTTGCTCCAGGAACTTTTCTCCTTTTCAGGCTCCATTCTGGTATTGACTTCTGGTACTAAGCTAGAAAGAGAGAAACATGCTTGTAAAACCACCTTTGTTAACTGTGAAATTTGGAAATACCTCCAAACCTATACTAAACTTTTGCAATCATTTTGTAGCACTTTGCAATGAAAATCCCATATTTTGCAATCCCTTCCAAAGTGACAAGCAAGACTCCTCACTTGAGGGTTCCTGTTAAACCTTAGAAGTCCAGCACTGTCCAAGTTGCTCCAAATCCATTTCAAAATTTTGCAATCATTTTGCAATGAGTTTTGCAGTGAAAAACTCAGATTTTTCAGCCTCCCCGCCAAAACAAAAGAATGGGTGTCTCAAACCAGAGTTCCTGGTAAGGCCTCCAAATTCAATTAGCTCCAAAATTGTCCCAAAATTTTGTTATTATTTTACAATATTTTGTAAGAAAGCTTTGCGTTTTGCACTGAGAAACAGAAACACAAATCTGTACAGCCGACTGAAGCAGATTCATGTCATTTGGCTGGACAACCTTTAAGCAGAGATTGGTTCCACTCATAGTTGTTTGCTTAATTCTTTCACATTTGCAATATGCTGGCATTCTTTCTATAAATCTTTTCTCATGGTGCCAAAACCTCTGTTTCTCCCTGTACAACCTTCATTAGTAATATTTCTGGTCCTTACAGCTCCTCCCTCAGTTGAAAAACACGGAGCACTGCTCAGTTGTACCCTGCCTATTGCTGCTCTGGACAAGCAACTTCTGAACATTTGCTATTTTCTTTCACACCTGGAAAATCTTACAGTAGTACGCTGTACACAGTACACTGAGCTGCATATTGTAGAATCATAGCTGATTTTTACAAAACCTGGCAGTTTTTCCTGTTGGAATATAGCCACCAAATACAAAATACTTGCCCTTCATCTTTCTGTATAAGCAGGCAGTGCTGAGCTATGATATCTACTACTGCTGCTGCTAGTAGTGGTAGTAGTTGTTTGCCTTCAAGTCATTTCCAACTTATGGCAAACAAAAGGCAAACCTATCACAGGGTTTTCTGGTGTTGAGGGTATGTGACATGCTCAGGATCACTTAGTGCAGTGGTTCTCAACCTGTGGGTCCCCAGATGTTCATGGACTTCAGCTCCCAGAAGCCCTGAGCATTGACCATAGTGGCTGGGGCTTCTGGGAGCTGAAGTCCACGAACATCTGGGGACCCACAGGTTGAGAACCACTGACTTAGTGGGTTTCTATTACTGCTTTTTACATGCTTTTCTCTTCATACTACACTTCATATCATCTGGCCAGTTTGTTTAACTCCCTTGTAATGCATGTAGGAAGCTGACAAATGGTTTTAATTCTTGGTGCATGGGTGAAGATTGCTGAACCATATGGGAGAATATTTGTCCTTAGTTTTTCTCTTGACTGGGGTCCCTTGTGGTTTCAGAGCTGTACAGGGATAGCATGGGAACCAAGGGCCCTTTCACACTGTACAGTTCCAGAACTTTGATGCCACTCAGTGGGTTTCTATGGCTGAGCAGGGAATTGACCCCTGGGCCATTTCTGCACTAGCTTATTATAGCACTGTGATTCCACTTTCAACATCCTATGGAATCCTGGGATTTGCAGTTTAGCGTTCGGCCCCTCCCTAAACTTCAAACCCCAGGATTCCATAGAATGTTGAAAGCAGAATCATAGTGCTATAATAGGCTAGTGCAGAAATGTCCCTGGTCTCCAGCGCCGTGGTCGAACACTAAAACCACATCACTCTGGCTCTTACAGACAGGTAATCAAAACCTGAAACACTCACCCCGAAAAAGTTGCAGTGCAGAAGGGGAGAGAGTACAGCATCCCTCTTCCATATATTTTTTTTTGTGTTAAATTCATTCATTCATTCATTCATTCATTCATTCATTCATTCATTCATTCATTCTCTCTCTCTCTCTCTCTCTCTCACACACACACACACAGACATAATTTTATATATTATCATGATAGACAGATGAATGACATTCTGGCCCAGAGTCTTGATTACGAAAAGGGGCATGGCCCATTAAAAAACAGTTTTACTAGCCGAGCAGGGAGTGCTTTTGTTTTTAGAGACATGTGTAAAACACATGCACACAGTAGGAAATGCAAACATTCTACGCATACCAAAGGATCCATGGGATTATCGTTCTCCAAACAGCCTAAAGAAAAATATTTCCAACATATGGCAGCCCTGGAAAAAAAATTAGGGATTTAACTGTTTTATTCATGGTTGGCCATGAATTCTAGTAGAAAGAGACTGAACTACATATTACAGTTACCTGGCACGAAAAAATGACCAACATCCCTTTGAATTCCAAGAAGTTGCTATTAACGTCATATTAAGGCCACACATTTTTCTGGCTAATTTGACAGGAATTTATATTGCCTTAGTTCCTTAATGACTCAGTGGGTGGTCACTGCTGTGTAAGCCCTAAGGCTCTTCTAAAGCCTATTGATGTCAGTGAAAACATCAATGTTTTTTGCATTAGGACATCATTCCAACTCTGTCCAGATGGCTCAGCACTTGCTACTGCCTTCACTATTATCTCCAACACAGAGTGTAAAACTCTATCTCTGGTAAAGGACAATACACAAAAACTGGATCCCAACAATGCTGTTTGTCATTAACGCCCTTTTGTCGATGATTACAACTGCCAGTTTTCTTTTTCTCACAGAGCTCCTGTGTATTTAACAGCTGCCTGAGGCAGATGTTATTTATTTATTTAAAGCATTTTTATCATGCTTTTCAGTTGAAAAGGCTCCCAGAGCAGCTTGTGTATAACCAAGTTTTTTTAAAAAAAGATGGTTCCTGCTCACAGGCTAATAATGTACAACACAACGCACAATACACATACACAAAAAGAAAAGCAAATAGTAAGAAAATAGGGCAAAAGGTTGTGTTTCAACAGGTCTGGTTGGCTTCTCTTTTCATCTCCCTGCGATATAGTCTGCTGGAAGCTTAAGAGATGAAGCTTTTGCTGTTGCTGCATTTCCATGTCAGGGAAAGACTGACACTGTAAACTCTATTCGTGCCATTTCTGGTAACAGCAGAAGGCATCTGGGATTCTATACAGCCTTTGGTCTACTGCATTTTATTCTTACGAACTTTGTTTTTGAAAAATGTGCTGGAAATTGGGCACATACGCTGATCACTCTGTTGAGAGCCAGTGTGGAGCAGTGATTAAGGCAGGTGTAGGCCGACTTCAGGCTTGCAGGATCTACTTTTTTTTCCTTGGAAGATTCAGGTCCATCAACCAAGAGTAAATGCAAAATAATACCTTAAGACAGGCAAACATGCACAAAGAATTAAGGGACAAGTGTCTTTGGTTGCATAGTGCATAGTTAGCTCAGGAACTGGTGATCCGTACAAGAAACAAGATGAGAGTTCTAGATCAAAGGAGGTAATGGTACCATTCTGTTCTGCATTGGTTAGACCTCATTTGGAATACTGTGTCCAGTTCTACGCACCTCGAGTCAAGAAAGATATTGACAAACTGGAGTGTGTCCAGAAGGAGGGAGACCAAAACAGTGAAGGGTCTGGAAGTCATGCCCTATGAGAAGCAGCTTAGGGAGCTGGGTATGTTTAGTCTGCCGGAGAGAGGGTTAAGAGGAGACATGATAGCCATGTTTAAATATCTGAAGGGATGTCATGTCGAGGAGAGAGTAGGCTTGTTTTCCCCTGCTTCAGAGACCAGGACAGGAGCAATGGATTCAAACTACAGGAAAAGAGATTGCACTTGAACCTCAGAAAGAACTTGCTGACGGTCAAAGCTGTCTGGCAGTGGAATATGCTGCCTCATAGTGTGGTGAAGTCTCTTTCTTTAGAGGTTTTTAAACAGAGGCTGGATGGCCATCTGTTGGGAGTGGTTTGATGTGAGTTCCTGCATGGCAGGGGGTTGGACTGGATGGCCCCTGGGGTCTCTTTCAACTCTATGATTCTATGAGAACCAGCATTGTGTAGTGGCTTGAGAGCTGGATTACGACCATGGAGATCAGGGTTCGACTCCCTGCTTGGCCATAGAAACCTACTGAGGAATCTTGGGCACATCACACACTCAGCCCCAGAAAACCCCATGATAGTTTTAACTTTGGGTTGCCTTAAGTCAGAAATGATTTGAAGGCACACAGCAACAACAACAACAGCGGCAGCAGCAGCAACAACATCAACAAGAAAGAAGATCACAGGTTCTTTCACACAAAAATTCTACTACTAATTTCCCTTCCAAGTGTGTCTTTTAGGAGTCTAGAAAGGCAGGAGAAAAGATGCTTTTTAGTTGTCCCTGTTAGGATCAGGAACACTTGCAAATCTTTCCTAGATCTCCTGGTAAATCTCAATATAATTGAACCATATTTAGGCTGGGATGGCTGTCTAAATCTCTGATAGAAACAGATCCTATTTCATCTTGGAAGCTAAGTAGGGATAGACCAGGTTAATACTTGGAAAGGAGACCACTAGAGAATAACAGGTGCTTTAAACTATGTTCAAAGCGGCGCAATGTCAAACATCCTCTATATAAGCCTTGCCAAGAAAATCCTATTATAGGGTTGCTGTAAGTCACCTAAGAATAACAAAAGTTTGGACATTGTATACGAATGGAAAAATCCAGGTACAAGTCTTCACTCATCTGTGAATCTCCTTGTCTCAGACTAACCTATCCCACAAGCTTGTTGTTAAGATAAAATGAGCAAGCTTGGCAGAGATATATTGAACACTGCCTTGAGCTCATTTGAATAAGACTGCAATCAAGATACAATAAAAAAAAACCACGGACATGTTCCTAAAACAGTGGGAGGTGGAGTAAGTGTTTTCTTCTTTTAGACAGCTCCACAAATATACAAACAGATAAGTGGATATTCACACACCCATTACAATATGTCAGCACAAATCACATGTCTAATGAAAAATATATTGAGTTCACTGAAACGCAATAAATTGAATAAACTAACTAATTAAATACACTCCATAAATCTAGGAAACTGAATAGAATTGCAGTCCATACATTTTTTCCAATAATTGGGAAAAGGTTACAGAGTGTTACTCATCATCTGTCCCCGAAAGCTATGCACACATCTGTTGCAATAACGCTAGGAGCTAATTTAGCTTTTTTCCTGAACAAACCTAAAACACTAGCCGAACATGCAAAACCAGTTTGACCTGAGACCATGGCAAGCCAGAAGAAAAAAGTTACACCATGGGCACCGATAGCTCTGTATTCTTCGCTTATAACACCCTCCTGTGATGCTGCCTGTATATCCTCTTCTGTTGCTGGAGATTCCCCTTTGTTGTTCTTGTGTGTGCCTTCAAGTCATTTCTGACCTATGGCAACCCTAAGGTATTCTTAGCAAGGTGTATTCAGAGGGCATTTGCCATTGCCTTCCTCTGAGGCTGAGTGTGGAGCCTGCCCAAGGTCACCCACAGGTTTCTATAGCTGAGTTGGGATTTGAACTTTTGCCTTTGAGAATCCTAGTCCAGTCCTCAAACCTACTATCTACAGAATGTGAAGATAGCCCCAGAATGTAAAAGATGATACATAATGTGCCACCCTTTCACTAGTTCAATTTTAGCATAAAGAGTGTAGGAAATATTTCACCAATGTGTGATTGGCAAAGTATGAGTCTCTATTGGAAGGGTCCTCAATCTTCTTGTGTGGACAGAAGATACTAGAAACTTTTCGTTACTTTTAATTACAGTCAGCCCTCCACATTTGTGGGTATGACTTTCATGGATTTATTTGTGAGCTTCTTCAACCCCTGCCTCCCTCATCTCAGTCCCTCCTTTTCTGAGGGAACCATCCTTCTCAGTAGCTCTGATCAGGCCACACAGCCCTTTAAAAACTTGCCTCTGGTTCCCCTCCTCCACCTCCACCTCCACCTCCACCACCGCTACCACCACCGCTGCCGCCGCCACCACCACCAGCTGCTGCCTGGCCAGTTAAGGACAGTTTGTGGCCCAGTTTCTGAGTACCACAAATCCTCTCCCTATAACTCATAAACTGCAAACCCCAGGATTCCACAGGATGTTGAAAGTGAAGTAACAGTGTTAGCTGGAATCTGGAACTACAAAATGCAACCCCCTCCCCCGAAACTGGGAGCAAAAGATGAACAGTTGCCATTTCAAGCTAGTGAAGTAGTCACGTCCACAGAAGAGCGCTAGCCCCTCCCGTTTGCTGACTCCTGGCTCTACCTCACCTAAGCTGTCCCTCTGGACATTACCTTACATGGAAGGTAGTTTATGATTGGAGGAAAAATGCTGCAGTGGGAGTGTATAATGTAGACATGGATAAAAAGGTCTTGCCAAATCCGTTGCCTTTGTTCCGAACCTTCCAGCACCCTGCTGCATAGCAGACTTTTATAATTTTTATAGCTTTTTATACTTTTGTATCTGAATAAATCTGGGTTTTAGCCTTTGAACCAAGAAACGTCTGGTCATTTGCCTGTTCCTCAGTAAAAGCTGTCCTTCTCAAGGGCGTAGAAGGTGACAGTTTTCTGGCACCCAGTGTGGGGCCCAAAGAGAGAAGGGCAGGAGTTGAGAAATTTCACCCTACATCAGTCCCCCTGCCCAAGAGACCAGACAGGAAAGCGTCCCTCTGAAGCCCGTCTGATCTTGGTGGCGGATGCCAATTTTTCGCATCAGGTGCCACTGTCCCTTTTGTGACGTGATGGGAATCATTGCGGTGCACTCTTGATCAGCGGCAAGGATGGCTTGACCTTCCTGATTCAAGGCTCTGAAATCTGATTAGGGTTGAGGTTCAGAACGGCACACCTCTGATCCACCTCACCCTCTGGTAAGTCCCAAAATCAGGGACCGCCGCTAGATAGGCACCTTGGGCCTGAGTTCAGTTTGGGAATTCCCCTGTTTCACCTTTGTGGTGTGCCTGAGTGTGATTGAAGTGCATCTGAGATGTCCAAAAGTGGACGAAGTGAGTATGGAGCCCTGATCTGCGGTACTGTTCTTCTTGCGAGAGAGATGGCCAGAGACAGGCAAAGTGAATGCAGTCTTTTCTGTTTGTTATTTGGAGTATGCTATTTTGTCTGTGAATTTGTGTTTCTTGTGTGTTTTTGCAACTATTTTGTGACAGAAGAGATGAATTCCAACAGTTCAAAGCAGAGACAGGCAAGGGAGGAAAACCCTGGGGGGGTTCCCCCATCACTCCCTTGCAATGTGTGTTGCAGAATTGGAAAAAGGCGGGGATGGGGTTGTCTAAAAAGCAAGTGGTGAAGTATTGTAGGGAGACTTGGCCTTTGTACCGTATTCCTAGGTTATCTCAGTGGGATACAAATGGGATGTTTGATGAACTGTTACTACAAGCTTGGATTAATTGGTTGAATTCAGTGGGGAAAACTGATGAGGAAGATTACATGAGGGTGTTTAAAAATGCAGGCATTGGGTTCCCTGACTCCCTTCCTCATAGCCTCCCAAACAGTGCTAAGGCAGTTATGTCTATGACCCAGCTAAGTCCCCAGAGTGCTCCCAACCCTGAAAAATCAAGAGGGATAGCTGGGACCTGCTAGATGATCTCCCACCTCTTCCTTATCCACAGGCAAATCCAAACCCTGTGGCTGATGACCTGGCTGATCTTCCACTGCCACCCCCCCTTAAACCCAGATTTCGAAGATGGTGGAACCAGAGGGGGCTCAAACAAAGACTTGCTTCAAAAACCGGCATTGGCTGGAATGGCTCAGGTGTTCACCTCCGCTGACCCAACTGCACCCCCTAGCGGCTCAGCTGCTGGGACATTCAAACCCTATAAACCTTTCCAGAGGGAACTGGCACAGTTACTAAGAGACCAAGAAAGCCTTCCCCTGGATAGGAACAAATCTAAACCAGCAGACATAGTGATAGAGAGTAATGCGTCTCAATCAATGGTCAGTCATACTCTGGTGCTGATGTGTCCGCTGAGGGAAGTCCTGGATGGCAGGAGTGGAATTAGTTATGTTGATCACCCCTTGTCCAGCTCAGAAGTTAGAGAATTTAAAGAGACCATAATGTTCCTGATTGAAGATCCTTTTGGAGTGGCAGAACAATTTCAGCAATTCTTGGGACTTAATATATACACTTGGAAAGAAATTATGTCTATCCTTAATATTTTGTTTTCCGGAGAAGAACTGAATAGGATTAGGGCTGCAGCTATGTTGGAATGGGAAAAGGCTCACTCTCCCAGAGGGGATGCATATGTCCCTGAGGAACAGAAGTATCCCAATCAGGACCTTCATTGGAACAACCCGGGAGGATCCAGATAGGCAGAAAATGGAAGATCTGAAAGCCCTAACTATTATGGGCATTAAAATTCTGTCCCCTGTGCCAAGAACCCCCGTAAGGCATTTGATATTCAACAAGATAAGGATGAGTCACCCTCTAATTTTCTTCAGAGACTGAAAGAGAGGGTGGTGAAATATTCTGGGATGAATTTGGAGAGTGACAGTGGCCAAAGTCTGTCTAGATTCCATTTTGTCACTAAGGCATGGCCCGATATCCGTACAAAGCTTCAGAAGTTAGAAGGCTGGGAAGAAAAGGATATAGGTGAATTGTTGAGAGTGGCCCAGAAAGTCTATGTGTGAAGGGATGAAGAGAAGCAAAAATAGAAAGCCTAGTGATGGTGGCAACAATACAGCAAGTCCAGTCGGCTGCCATTCAGGGGTCTGGAGGACAAAGCAATAGGGTTCTCCTTGGCAGAATGGGAAGAGGAGGACAATTGGGAAGAGAAAGGTTAGGAAAATTACAATGCACCTATTGTAAACAATTTGGGCACTGGCAAGCCCAATGCCCACAGAAGAACAAGGGGAGAGGCAGGGGGAGCCCCTTTCCAAATCCTACAGCCCTTCTCTTTGAACCCCAACATGAAGCGGTCCAACTCACTCCAGTTGCAGGCCCTCAGGATGGTTCTTGGATCGACTGAGAGAGTCAGGAGCCCAGCATCCCACCACCGGAGCCTTGGGTAACTCTGAGGATGGGCAGTGAGGACCGAGAATTCCTGGTAGACACTGGAGCAGCAGTTTCTGCTGTTACACACCCTCTGCCTGTTCCTACAGAAAAACAAGTGACTGTTGGGGGAGCCACTAGTAGCCAGTCTGTGGTTTCTTATGCCCCAATAAAGTGCTGAATTGAATATCAAAAAGGAAAAGCCCCCTTCCTGTTGCTTCTGGAGGCTCATGTGAATCTGCTGGGGAGAGATCTGCTATGTCTGACTAGAGCATGCATAGAATTTGAGGAAGATGGTTCCAGCACTGTAACTTTCTGAGCTCCTAAAGACTTTTGGCAAGGTCGAGTGTCCCCAGCAACCTCTATGAAAGTCGTGAGCGTCACTCCTGCCATCCTTTCATGAATCCCTCCTGGAATTTGGGACACTGGTCTTCCAGGACTAGTGGTTACTGTAGAGCCAGTTAAAATCAGGTTGAGAGAAGGAGGACAGCCAGTTTGCCTGTGCCAGTATAAAAACCGTCCACATCTCAGAGAGGGACTGGTGAAGTTGATAGAGAAACTGGTTGAGGGGGGTGTCATTTGCCATGGTTTTGTTGACTGCAGCCCCTGGAACACCCCCATTCTAGTGGTACAGAAGCCTGTGGGAGATGTTTGTCTGGTGCATGATTTACATGCTGTAAATGCTGTCACTCAGGACCTGCCCCAATTGGTCCCAGATCCTTACATGTTGCTTAGCATCCTGTCACCCACATACTCTTGGTTCATTGTCCTGGACCTTAAGGATGCATTCTTTTGCATCTCATTACACCCTGAGAGCTAGAAAAATATTTGCTTTTTCCTACCCCTTGGACGAAGGCAGAAATGTCCAAAGAGCAATGTGGTCCAGGTTGCTGCAGGGGTTCAAGAACTCCCCTGTTCTATTTGGTCAAGTGCTAGCCTGGGACCTCAGTGATGGCCCCAAAAACAGAAAACCATTCTGCTTCAGTATGTGGATGACCTGCTCTTGGTGACTGAGACTCAGTATGCCTACAAAGAAGAGACTGTTGCACTCCTAACTTTGCTGCTTGAGCAAGGATACCGAGCCTTCAGGAAAAAGGCTCAGTTAATCCAGCCCAAAATCAGCTTCTTGGGACATGACATCTCTGCAGGACAGCGAGCTCTGGCCCCCAAGCAGGTAGAGGTGATCCTTCAAATACCAATGCCCCAAACTGTCAAGGAACCGAGATCCTTCTTGGGTCTGATTGGGTTCTGCTGGTTATGGATATGGGACTATGGAAATTTGTCCAAGCCTTTGTACACCATTATGGTGGAATCTGAGAAAGCTGGCCACGGCCTGCTTCCTGAGGATCCAGTTATTAAGACTGCAATGGATCAACTGAAGGCCTGCCTAGCTGCAGCTCCCGCCTTGCATCTTCCCAATCTGTCAGAGCCCTTTATCTTCTTTATAGCAGAACAGGAGGGGGTAGCCAAGGCAGTGCTTACTCAATCTTCAGAACTGGAACTGAAGGTGATTGCATGTTTCAGTAAAAATGTGGATGACACAGCCCAAGGCTGGCCAGCGTTCCTAAGGGCAGTGTCTGCGGCCACCCTTATGATAAAAGAAGCACAGAAATTAACTTTTGGAGGGAAACTTACTGTATATTCCCCTCATGCTCTTGGTTCTATACTGGAGTTACGAGGACCCACCTGGATGACTTCAGACCACATGGCAAAGTGTCAAGCCACCATGCTCAAAGACAAAAGGGTCTCTGTGCTCAAGATAGAAAGGAATAATCCGGCAGAATGTCTCCCTGAGCCTACCAAACTTTTCAGCAAACCACTACATGAATGCGTTACCACTATAAATTACCAAACCAAACCATGACCAGACGTCTCTGAGACTCCCCTCCAAAACCCAGATGTTATCTGGTTTATGGATGGCTCCAGTTTTGTAGAACAGGGAATCCTGCGTACTGGATGGGCCGTAGTGGACCAACTTCGGGTGCTCATTCGATCCAGAGCATTCTCTGCTTGCTGCCCAGCCCAACAAGTGGAATTGGAGGCCATGATTCAAGTGACCCAACATGTGAGAGGCCTGCACGCTACAATCTACATGGACTCTAAGTACGTCTGGGGAGTTGTGAACATCCATGCTCAACTCTGGCATGAAAAAGGACTGTTAAACGAACCCGAAAGCTCTATCAAACAGAGAAATGGAATAAAGGAATTACTGGAGATAGTCCATCTACCACAGGAATTGGCCATTGTCAATTGTAAAGGACATCAGAAAGACAATTCAGGAGCAGCCAAGGGAAACAGACTTGCTGATGAACAAGCAAAATGAACGTTGCGGAAAGACACATCTCAAAGATACACTGTGAATACAGTAGCCATTCCTACACCCCCTGAGAAGCCACCATACACTCCTGAAGACTACATGACAGCTAAAGACGCAGGATACCGCCAGGTCCAGGGCTGGCTCATCCATCCTGAAACCACCCGGATTTAGATTCCAGCTTCCGTTTAGCGATTACTAGTTGAGAAGATTCACCAGCAGACACACCTTGGAGAGGAAGCATTAATACACTTGTGGAGGAGATATTTTGATGGACCATCTGTAAGACCCACTCTAGCATCCATTGTTCATACTTGTGAAATTTGTCAACAGGTGAATCCCGCTCATGGAAATCGAGCAGACAAGGCTAGAAGACATCTGTATAATCCATCCATATACCCAGGACAACACTGGCAAATTGACTTCACTGAATTCCTGAGAGCCTCGGGATTTCAGTATCCATTAGTCCTTGTCTGCAAATTCTCAGGATGGGTTGAAGCCTTTCCCTATAGGACTTGTAAAGCGAGAGAGGTTGTGAAGAACCTGCTGGAGTCTATTCTTCCTCGCTGGGGCCTACCTTGTGGACTGGATTCAGATCAAGGACCTCATTTTATTTCACGAATTCTACAGAAATTGATGAAGACTCTTAATATCACCTGGAAATTTCACTCCCCCTATCATCCTCAGGCAAGTGGGATGGTGGAACAAATGAAATCCACTCTTAAGAGTCAGTTGACCAAACTTTCTTTAGAAACTGATCTACCTTGGGTTAAAACACTGCCCCTGGCCCTCACTAATGCTAGAATCACTCCAAAAGGCCCCTTGAAACTCTCCCCTTTTGAGAGAGTATTCAGTCGTCCCTGGCCTAGCCAACTGTGCTTGGGAAGCCTGAGGGGGGGAGGTTGAGATAGGAGATGTAGAGTTACAAAAGTATGTTTGCTTTTTGGGTTCTGTTCTGGCTTTTGTTCATTATTTGTCCTTACAGGAATGACCCTTCAGCCTTGACGGTCTGATGCATCGCATCCAGCCCAGTGACAGGGTAGTTGTAAAGATCTGGGGAAGACAACTTTTGTCCTCAGTGTGGACCAAACCTACCCAGGTGCTACTGGCCACCAATACTGCTGTCAAAGTCCAGGGCCACAAGCCTTGGATTCATCATTCCAGAGTTAAGGAGGTATCTGAACCTGAAAAGTGGAAGGTAATTCAAGAGGACGCCAGCAATGGACTTAGACTGCTATTTAGAAGAGACCCATTAAAGACCTGATTCCTCAGAAACTTTATTCCTTAGAGTCACTCCAGAGGTTGACCTGAGGCCTGGATGTTGGACTTGGAACTGTGCCTGCTGATTTTAGGAGTAATTTCAAGATTAGCTGCTATAGTGTATATTATCTATACTTTTTGTAAATATATCTGCGGCTCTTCTTTGTATTCTGATCTTACTCCGTCATGAAACTGGTTGTGGTGCTATTCCTCCTGCTTGGGGAATTAAGATTCACTGGGGCGGGATGGCATCAGAATGTATTTCAGCAGTTTATCATGAGATTGCAAATATAACAAAAGTAACCAAATGTTGGGTTTGCCCCCACAGCCCATCCTCTAACCTCTAGGGATGGCTTCTCCTCCCAGGAGGTGTCCTCAACTTAACTGGTTGGAATATGACTCAGGTTTATTCCGCCTCCAATTCGTCCAACATTCCGAATCAGGATTCCAGTGACCCCCGGGATCCTGCTCAATTCCTTCTCAGCAGACAGGGGCCATGGATACAGGCTCCCTTGTGTGTCCAATGGCATAATGCTACCCCTTTTGGGATTGAAAATTCAAACTGGGGAAAGATACAGATCCCAAGAGTAAACGTGGGGGACTATAAAGATTGTAAGCATACAATCATCCTCAACGAAAGGGGTAGCAGTGACTACACTAACCTGAAGGACCCGTTCTAATGTAAAAATGTCTCAGGTAAATCTTTTGTTGTTCTGTTTAATAACTCACAAGGTCATAATCCCCTTATGAAATTGATGGACCAAATAATATGGGGAAATGCCATATACCTCTTTAGGCTACTCCCAGGGTTATATTGGGTGTATGGCAAATGGGCTGGCAAAATTCTGCCCCCAGTCTGGAACGGTACCTGCACAATTGGCACCATTGGAGGGATTCAGTTCCACCTTCTAGGTTGGCCTGGGGCAGACAGTTTGGGTGCTATTGATGAAAAAATGCCTATGATGATAGCTATGGGTACAACCCTGATAACACATAGCTGGCCAAGGGTGGTAGATTTGGTGCAGTCATGATCTCTATGGTGGGGGCAGCCCTCAACATCCACAAACTTTCAGCCCAGTTGGAACTGCTGGCAAACTTGATCGCTTGTGCTCTGAGAGCTCTGCAAACTGAAGTGGATTCTTTAGCGGGAATGCTAGCACAACACAAGATTACTTTACACTACTTGCTAAGTAAAGAGGAGGGCCTGTGCTTCTGGCTAAATACCACTTGTTGCTACTGCATCAATGAGTTGGGCCTCATAGAAGATGTGGACAAACTGAATCATGTGGTAAGCACTATTCGACAGACATACTCCCCGAGAAGTGAGGGCTGGTGGTCATGGCTTACCAGTTGGTTGCCAGATTTTGGATGGGTGAAAAGTATTTTTATCATGTTTATTTTATCTGTGTAGTCATGTTTTTGCTGCCTCTTGCAATGTGTGCCTATTTTCAGTAACTCACCACTCAACATGGAGCCTGTGGAATTACTCCGAAGGGTAGATGTTGCCAAAGAGAGTCAACTCCTAGTTCAGGGATACGGGATAGGCTAGCCCTCTTTTGTGAGGGGGAAACTGTGAGCGAAAGATGAACAGTTGCCATTTCAAGCTGGTGAAGTAGTCACGTCCACAGCAGAGCACTAGCCCCTCTCGTTTGCTGACTCATGGCTATACCTCACCTAAGCTGTCCCTCTGGACATTAACTAATATGGAAGGTAGTTTGTGATTGGAGGAAAAAAGCTGCAGTGGGAGTGTATAATGTCGACATGGATAAAAAGGTCTTGCCAAATCCGTTGCCTTTGTTCTGAACCTTCCAGCACCCTGCTGCACGGCAGACTTTTATCATTTTTATAACTTTTTATACTTTTGTATCTGAATAAATCTGGCTTTTAGCCTTTGAACCAAGAAATGTCTGGTCATTTGCCTGTTTCTTAGTAAAAGCTGTGCTTCTCAAGGGCGTAGAAGGTGACAAAACTATAACAGTACAGTGCAGAAAGGCCCTAAGTCTAACAATATGGGACCATATATAAATACGTACTTCTTAGGCACTGTTCTTGCCCTGAAATGTATTCCCTCATCTTGAGGACTGAAGACCCAGGGCCACAACTTGAGAACCAGGAATCCTATCTACCATGAACATTTGCTCACTTTTCCATCATGTAAATATTGAAGGTCATGAACAAAACACATGATGTTTCTACCCACCAGAATTTCGGGCCTCTTCTCCTTGTCATTTAAGCACATTCTTTGCCAACATCACAATGTAGTATTTTCTTTATGTAACACTTGACTCATTTAGTGTAAACTTTGTTGTTGCTGTTGTGTGCTTTCAAGTCATTTTCAACTTATGGTGAACCTAAGGAGACCCTGTCATGGGGTCTTCTGGGGCTGAGAGTATGTGACACACCCAAGGATATCCAGTGGGTTTCTATGACTCAGTGGGGATCTGAACCCTGATCTCCAAGGTCATAGGTCCAACACACACACACACTCTCTCCACTTTTCTGGTGAGGAATTATTTTGCCATTTTAAAACTGGTCTCAAAATCATGTTTTCAGTTAGTGAAAATTACAATAGTATAAATATTTACACTTATGTAATTTAAAAGCTATGATGGATGAAAATATGATAGGGATGCCAGGCGTCAGGATTTTGGTGCTAGATGAAAATCAGTCTCACTTTAAACCACTCTTCAGGAAAGTTTTTAGGTCAGATGGTCAGTGCTCAAAGGGACCGTAAATACATGAGTTTAGAATTTCTGGAAGATCAAGAACCTTGCATCCATTTTACCCTACTTTAGGGTCTCAATGATTAAATTATTTTCTTAAGTTGTGCTTGTGCCCCCAATGCTCTGGGTGAGCTTTTATTTTTCTTCGTTTTAGAAGGAGAACTTTTCTTGCTCCAGTGAGGCCTGGCTGGCAATGCTGACATTCCTTTGCTTCTGTTTGTTGCTCTCCTCGTGGCTAGTTTCCATGGCGACCCAGATTCCATGCGAGCTGGCGGCAGGCCTAGCAAAACCCCATACCTCAAGGTCTCCTTGGAAAAGTACCTCCCCCTTCCAAAGAAAGCATGGAGGAAAAAAGAATAAACACGTTTCCCTGCCTTCCCCTCCTAGCAGATGCGCACCATTATCTTTTTTAGTTTGTGTGCTGGGAGTGAAGTAGCATGTTGATTGTTATTAAGTTTTTAGGGCAACAAGTACCAACAGCTCACTCCCCCCATTCCCTGGCGTATGCTCCAAAAATTACCACATCACGCTAATATTTCAACATTAGCAAATACTCCAGATGGTCCACATTAAGATTCCAATACTGCCTTATTTGCTGACACCAGCTTGCTCCTTAAATAATTTCTTAAAATAATATATCTTAGCATTTAGCAGTGTCATGCACAGATACACATAGATGTAAAGCTGGTTGATAGAAATCAATGGCAGATGAAGGGCCTTTCATACTACACAAATATAGCAATATGATTCCATTTTAACGGATGTGGTTCCATCCTGGGATTTGTGATGTAGGGGGGAATATTTAGAATTCTCACTTATGGTCCTCTTGTGCCTCCCAACCTACAAACGCTAGGATTCCACAGTATGTCCTCACAGCAGTTAAAATGGAATCATAGTGCTAAACTTGTGCAATGTGAAAAGGCCTGTGGAAAAGAGGGAAAAAGAGATTGGATCTTTTCCATTTCCTTGCTTGAATTCAAAATTTTGCTGTTTGTACTGTGTACAGAAATTAGGACTATCTGAATATGCTATGTTCTAAAGGGAATTATATGTAACTTTGTTAGATTCTGCCCAATGCCTCTTGTAGGACTTGAACAATAGACCTGTACTGGAATATTAGAGAACAGTTAGAATCTAATGGTCCTAGAATACATGTTCGTAAACATTTTAAACAATAAGTTTCCTTTGCCTGGAAACAGAAGGGTCCCACATATGATATCACCCAGTGTGTTTGCATATTATATTGGCTGATGTTGATAAACCATTTTTTTCAATCTTTTTACCTTGGAGAAACCCTTGAAATAATTATCAGGTCTCAGTATCCCCTACATATAAATTATTATATTTACAGCTTGGAAAAAAAATGTTTTTCCCCCCTGTTCTGACCTCACACACAACCCTAAGATTATAGGTATCCAGGCCGAGAAACCCTGTGCTATTGCTGCAGGCTCTCAATTTTCTGCAGCCCCTCATACTCACAGCATCCCCTTCACTCTCCAAAAGAACTGCCCCTGTGGGTTGACAGCCTCAAAAAATTATGGGAAAGAGAATTGTAATAAGTAGGGAGATGCTCCAAAAATTTCATTCTTTGACTTGCATGAGAACTTTTTATACTAGTGCAAAACCACCCCTATATAAAAAAGCTACTGTTAGTATGCTACGTATCACACATGTACCCAGTGGAGAAGTACATATTTATGACATTAACCTGTGAATTTTTTTTCAGGCTGAAAATGAAAGTATAATTGGACGTTAATATTTTGGATTTTTAATCCTTAGGTTTTTTTTGTTTCCATATCCTGTGGAAATAGTTTGCTTACTTTGAGGATACATTCTGAGAAAATCCACATTCAACTTTCAGGCGAAACCTTTATTAGGATGACCAACCAATATACCATAAAAATATGAAAGTTTTTGAGATCCCCAGACTTGTTTGTCAGGCTAAGGGGTACAAAAATCTGGGGATAGGGTATAAACAGAAAAATCTGAATATTGCCTGCATATGGCTGTGAGTTCTTCAGTCTAGAGCTAGTCTCAAAATTGGTGAATTTGTCACTGATGGCTGTAGCAGGTATCAGATTATGCCTACCAAGGTAGTTGTTTTGAGCCCACAATACATTGCTAGATGTAATCTGATACCTGCTACATATAACAGTTGTTAATTTACTAAGTCCCAGCACCATTTTGTGGCATTTCAATTAATCCTAATAAAGATCCTGTATGTGTATTTGCCTTCAAGTTGCCTATCAACTTATGGTGACCCCATGAATTTCATAGGGCTTTCTTAGGCAAGAAAGACTCAGAGGTGGTTTGGCGAGTTCCTTCATCTGAAATATAGCCTACAGTATCTGATATTCATCGTTGGTCTTCCATACAAGTACTAACCAGGCCTAACTCTACTTAGCTCCCATGATCAGTCAAGATCTGGTGCTTTTTAAGTGTTTTGATTGCCTGTTATTTTGGATTTGTTCCTCAAGCACCAAGATGCTGCTGTTGTTGTTGGTGGTGATCAAAATATTTATATCCCATTCTATATTTATGTATCTCAGTGGTATACATTAAAAGATCACTATCTTTCTTTTTGGTTTTTGCTCTTAAAATGCCATACAAGGTACCTTTTGTCCTTCTAATGTAAAACAAGTCTATCCATTTTCTGCTGCCAAATTTTAGAGGGCATGCTTGACATGCTTGACTTTTCCTAGGAGCAGATGAAAAGCCCTCCCTCCGTCCCAGCTGCCATTGCCCTGCTCTCAAAGGAGGGAACAAGAGGCAGGCCCTGGGGCAGTTCTGAACTGACAACTCTGTTATTAAGATGTAACAGCGGATTGCAGATCAGTTCAGCTCTTTGGTACAAGCAAATGTATGGTATGTAGAAAAGTACTGTATGTACAGTTTTAGCCTGCATTCCTATGTCACGTTCCTTTGTACACTTGTGAAAAGATTTGGTATGTATTTGAAAACATCTTGTGGCTTTCAATCTCAGCTGCTTGTCAGGAATGATCAACAAAAAGATGAGAATTCACAAAGAAACTTTTTCCTCGTTATGTTTGGCCATGAGCCCAGCTGCAGCTGTTCAGTTGTTGCCTAACAGTACTATTGTACTACTGGGTGTGGAAGAGAGGATGGACATAGAAAACAGGGGTGTGGGAGGGAAGCTCTCTCCAATGGTTAGGTACACTTGGAAGTTTGTGTAGCTACCTTAAAGCTAACGGCTCAAGTTAAACCAACACTGCATATCTCCTTCTCCCAAAGCATTATATATAAGGACTCTTCCAAATCTTAAATGGTCGGACTCGTGCTAAGAAATCCTGCTGTGGACAGTCACACACAAAAATGATATCCCTCTAGGTCCTTCTAAGCTGTCCATAGATTTCATTTGCTTTTGACAATTTCTGTATTACAGAGGCTCTTACGTACAGTAATTTTGTACTTATGTTCCTATATATCAGGGTCATTGTGACAAAATTCTGGGGTGTGGCCATCTGGGGAGCCAGTGCAACCTGGAAGCAAGTTGCTAAGCAACCAGAATAGCATTGCAGGAGAAAGACCCAACCCAGTAGTGTGTGGGAAGAGTTTATGGCTGAGAGAAAAGTTACATAAAGCCAAGTACTTGTGGGTATTATTCCTTCAGAGACAGCTTAGCAAGGAGCTACAAAGTAGAGTCCCTCTGTCAGCCACAGAGAATGGCTGTTTTGGGATGTTTAGTTCTCAGTGGAAGCCTAGTGAGAGGCAGAAGAATAATTGAAACCTAGTAGTTTCTGGTCAGAGAGTGTGACCTAGATTGGAGGTTACGCCTTTGGGCTGTTTTATGATACTGGTGCCTTATATGAAACTCTAAAGATATAATTGAACTGTTTCTTAGCATGGAGTTAGTCACCTGTTATATTGTCTAAAAAGTACACCATGGAAATGTATCAACCTTGATCTGCATTTGAAGTCTAAGATGTTACTTTATTCTTATTGTTATCTTAATAAATGTTACAGTTTACCTTTGTAAATACAGACTCAGTTTGAGTTGTCTGTAGTGATAAGTAACAGAAAACACACTACCATAAAATTATTAAGTGGTTCTACATAAACATTGAATACGATGTAAAGTTGAAGGCTTTCACGGCCGGAATCCATAGGTTGTTGTGGATTTTCCAGGTTTTGAGGCCATGTTCTATTAGTATTTTCTCCTGACGTTTCGCCTGCATCTGTGGCTGGCTTCTTCAGAGAATATTATATCCTCTGAAGATGCCAGCCATGGATGCAGGCGAAATGTCAGAAGAAAATACTAATAGAACATCCTCTGAAGATGCCAGCCACAGATGCAGGCGAAACGTCAGGAGAAAATACTAACAGAACATGGCCTCAAAACCCGGAAAGCCCACAACAACCTGAGCATTGAATATCCTTGCCCTTTTACACAAAGATGGTGCTTTTTGGGAGGGGGGAGGCAGAGCTTTGTGGTAAAGACAGGGTGCCTTATCAGACTAGGAACTGCCACACCAATCTTGGTGAAGAGCCTGTCAAAGGCTCAGTCTGTAGCTTTCCATATTTTGTTGGCCTGCAACTCCCATCTTTAATATACCTATCTAGAATGACAGAAGTTGCCTGTCAATCATTTGTTTAGACCAGGCCCAACATTATATGGGCCACTTCTCTCATTATGCACTAAACATCCCAAAATAAAGCCTATTTCCATTTATAAAAACAGACTGTTGCAGCTGTAGACAGCTGTTTCCAAAAGCACAATTTGTTTCACTCCTAAATGTATACATCAAAGTACGACTCCCTAATAGGAAAGAAAGTTTGCACATAATTAGTATGCAAATGAGATGTACAATATAGCAAAGAAATTGCATACAGTGCAAAGCATGTTTTAAACATATATTTTGTATTAATTTTCTCCATATACAATGTGGAGAAGAAAACTCTGTCTTGGCTACATGTAATAATAATGGTTCAGAATACATTTTCCCCAAATACTGGCATTTTTTAAGGGGATCATATGGAATAGTTGCTCCTTCCTGGGTGGATAAAGTGCAGCCCTCAGTGCTGACTTTACAACTTTTGACCCTTCCAAATGCCACAGCCCACCCTTTTTCTGTCCATAAAAAGAAAAAAAAGTAGGTGAATGGCCTCTCCTGGAACTATCCAGACAGCCGTATACTTTTTAAAGACTTTGTGCCCTTCATCACTCACTGCTTAAGATAAAAACAAAACAAAACTGGTTTTCAAAATGAGAAATCCACTTCTAGCTACTTTTTGCTTTACTTTTTATTTTGTTTTTGCAATTTCAGCAGTTTGTCTGGCCCCTGGAGGGTCAGAAGGGCAGAAAATTAGACCCAACCCACTGTAGTTGCCCATGCCTGCTCTATTTGCAGATTCAAACCATAACAACAGTGCCCACTTTTTCAGTTGTTGTAAGAATTCTAAGGCTACAAGTCATTTTACCATACAGCACTAAGTCTCAAGTCATATCAAGCCAGTTTTGTATATTCAGTCTTTCAAACCTCTTCCAGAATTTGGCCATCTTCAAGTGCCCTGTTACCAGGGACATCAGAATTAGCTC
This sequence comes from Iguana delicatissima, assembly GCA_948472985.1. Classification (NCBI taxonomy): domain Eukaryota; kingdom Metazoa; phylum Chordata; class Lepidosauria; order Squamata; family Iguanidae; genus Iguana; species Iguana delicatissima. The sequence goes on from CAOKZL010000330.1 coordinate 581,708, forward strand.
CTTGGGTAAAGAGTGTTTTATTGTCTCCCACAATCAGAAGCAACAACATCAGAAACCTGTTTGGGACAGACAACCAATTTCTTTCTTACACTAAACTTCTTACAGCCTACTTCCTGAAGGAATCAGATGGGCCTGAAGGCTAACTTTACTTTCGTTGTCATGCCTAACACCATCAACTGGTCAAACTGAATTGTGAAGAGATTCATTTGATGTGTGGCTGACTCATATTAAGTTGAATTGTCAAGTTAGTTATGATGCTATGTTTTCTGCTTATCTATTGATTGGTTGGTTGGTGTGACTAAATTTGTGGTAGCCTTTTCTGAAGTCACTATATGTTTAATGCTTAGGAGGCCCACTACACCGCACCATAACTCACAGAGAGATTTGATGACAGGGAACATGGCAGACTTTGGTGTCGCCCATTTGTTCTTCACTGCCAGGATTGCCATCTGTCTTTACTTGTGATCCTGGTAATGCAATCCATCTCCATCCTAAGGACAGAATTCAGCTCTTCTTTTTTGGAGACAGACAGGCGGTGTGTGTGTCTTACTGCTTCAGTTTGAGATGAATTACTTTCCAGGAGGGTTTTTGCTTCCTTGCAACACTAGAAGGTTGAAAGGGTACCCCCAATTGTACCAGATTTCCACTTCCTGCAGTTTGTCTGTGAAGGTGTACATAGCTTCCTCTGCCACACTTAAGGTGAGAGATCCTTAAAAAAAAATGCCCCCCGTCCTCTGTAGGTTTAAGGTCAATCAGTGCTCATGGGACTTTTATTTTTCAAGATAGTGGGTGAAACATGCTACTATATTTCTTGAGGACTTTCGATTCTGAAGATAAAATCAGGGCATTCTGCCTGTGTGCAAAGTCATTGTGAGCTTAAGGCCTTGGCAGATTTCAGAGCACCAGATTTGGAGGGGAGTCATGCCACTCTCCTTTACCTTCCAGAATTCAGTTAAAATGAAAGTTCAACCTACTTTCTCATGTTCTCCATTTTGAATATATTGTCCGTAATGTCCTGCAGTTCTTGTGACCCTGGCTTAAGAGCTTCACTGATGTTTCAGTATTGGTCACATTCACTGAAAGAGCAGTTAGTTTCCTGTATGGGAGGGGAAGAACTGCCATCCAGTCTTCCTACCACTTGGAGTGCAGTTGTTTCACTTAGGTTTGGATAGTTTCTTCTATAGGTTTCTCTAACATGCCTTTGGCTCCTTTGGAAGAGCTCTATTTAATGACTAAAATATCAGTGTCTTCTTCAACAACTTAATATGTTGCTGCTTTTTTGGAAGAAGTTATGCATTAAATATAATTCAGAGAACTCATCTGTAATGTGTTTCACTGTCCAAAAAGAATGCTGTTGAAACTGGCTGATCGGTAAAGTTTATTTTGCTTTTTCCATGAATGATTTGCAAGCTTTTGACTTGTATAGCTATAAAGGACAGCAGGCCATGCCTATCCCAAGTGTAGTCATTTTTTAGTTTAATACTATTAAATGAAATCCTTGTAATTACCAACATTTTTGTATATCCAGAATGTCAATTATATGACATTACTAATTAGGCCTTTGACTAAATACATACTGATTTGGAAGCTAAATCTTGCATTTCCACTGACTGTGTAAAAAGATTATACACTGCTAGCAATGTCTGTACTCTCAAGTTAATTGGAACAATGCAGCTGAAATCTTTTTGATAGTTACAGAAATATAGTTGCTCAACAGACACTGGTTGGACAACTAAGTTATCACCATATATGTTCTCTTGAATAAATATATTTATAGCAGAGGTGGACAACTGTGGAAGTCTGGGGGTCACGTTAGCTTCCAGGATACCTTGGAGGAGCACACGTGCTCCCATTAAAACAGACCCCAACTATCCTTAGTGGGTATGTGGGCATTTTTACCATGTTTTGGGTTTTAAAAAAGACCTCTCCTGGGTCTAAAATGGCCTGGGGCCCCACAAAATACAGTGGAAATGTACCCAATGCCCCCAGTGGACATCCTGAAGAATTTTGCAAAAACTGTTTTTGATGCGTCGGGGAAGGTGTTTCCAAATGTGGTGGAAATGCCTTCTATACCCCCTATAAGGCACCTGGGGGCAGTCTGGGGAAAAAATGCAAAAAAAAAAAAAAAAATTGACCCTTGGATGTCTACAAAAACAGCCCTGGGAGACCACATTTTGTCACCTCTGATTTACAGGCGTGCAATACTGTATATATCAGCAACTGAAGGCAAGCTGGTATCTGTTGAGATGTACATAACGTTCTTTGGACACATGAGATGACATGACTTGCTGGAAATGACAATAACACTTGGTAAAGCGGAAAGCAGAAGGAAAAGAAGGCAACCACATTTCAGATGGACTCATTTCTAAAGGAAGCATGGGCCTGAGTTTGCAAGACTTGAGCAGGGATATGGATGACTGAGGCTTTGTATCACATACTTCTAAATATATTTGAACCAGCACCTCTTTCTATAAGTTCCTGCCCAAGGACTGAACTTCGTGGTGATGGACTCCCCTGTGTCCTACATGCAAGGTCAATATGCTGTCAGAGGACCAGGTAGAGGGTCTTCTCAGCCATGACACCCCAGTGGAGGAACACTTTTCTACCTGAGGCCCATCTGGTGCAAGCACTTGTTTCATGTAGGCAATAAGTGAAAACATGCCTTTTCATCAAAGCCTTTGGGCTTCATTGATATATCTCAAATGCTAATACACATGTTTGAATCTGTTTTAACTTGCTAATTACATGTAATATTTTTTAGCTTATTTTTAAACTGCTTTTACTCATTTGTATTAATTTCACTTCTATTCCACTCTGAGATCTTTTGATACAGGGTGGGGTAGAACTATTTTAATAGCCATCGTGATGATGAAATCTCACTTACTTTGCCTCCATTAGGGTCTAAATGCCTCTCAGATATCATATTACCTTGGACTATTTCAAAGCAAGAGACAACACAAAATGTCAGCAAAGCTAAGGCTTTTGGAAGCTGCTGGAAAGGAAGACTACAGAATGTATCTGTTGAAATAAGAAGTCCTGGGAGGACAATGTTTTATTAAAGCTGCACCAAAATTTTAGGTCAGCTAAGCACACATTACAATTTTCCGCTATTATGTAAAGAGCAAAGTATGTTGCATACCTTAACACAGCAACCACAAATCCCCCAAACCCCTTAGGCATTTGGAAGCCTTCTATGTGCCCAACATGGCTTTCAACTATTTCCCTTGACAACTACTCCCCAGTGGCATAAGGCAAACTATTTCTGACGTCCCTTAGAAATGGAAAAAAACAACAGAACTAAGAATCTGCTAACAGGGAGAAATATAAAAGCCTTTCTGATGGTAACAAACTGGTTGTGAAGCTTTTTGAATTGTGGCCCTGTGTCAATCTTTTTTTTTTTTTTAAACATGCCAGTCTGCAGATTCTCTAGGGTCAAACCTAGAGCAGTAATTTGTAGTTTTAAATTACAAATAAGTTACCTCTAATGTCACTTTTTTGTAAGTACATTGTAACATATTTCAACAGCAATTTAATGAGTAAGAGTGAAATTACTCCACTGGTGAAACCCTTAATACTCTGTTACTTTTGAAACTTACTTTTAAAGGGCATTTTTAGAAGCATTTCATTTATGTCATTCTTTCATCAGTCTTAGGGTCTCCTCTCTCAAACAAAGCAATGCAACGCAATAGAAAAGTAACAAGTAATACGCCAGGTAATATGAGTTACTTTTCAATACTGCAATGATTAACAGCAAGGACTTGCTTTTTGAATACTTCTTTCTTTCTTTTCTATCTCTCCAAACATGGATAAATAAAATTGAATAAAAGGACAGAACTGTGTAAAAAGGGTCCCAAATATGGGACGCAAGACAGCAGTTAATGAAGTGGAATAATTTTTCTTGCACTGGGTCCAACTCATTCTCCATTAGTTTTCAACAAGCGGAATCTTTGCGGTCAAATCGTTGCAGTCAGTTAAACTCTTCTTTAACATCTCAAGAAAGTAACCCTTTACTGTCACACTTCTTCCACTAAAGTGACTTAACATCCATGCTTGATGAAGAAGTCTGTAAAGTCTGAAAACTTCCACAGTATATTTTGTCCTTTTTTTGTTTGCTTAAGGTATCACTGCAATGTGTTTTGACAATTTCGTTGTATTTAACAGTCTCTTTTGTAAATTTCCTCTAATCTTTTCCCAACCCATCAACTTCCATGTAAATATAAACACGCATCTGGAATTACAAGGACAGAGCAGGAAAGGATTTGGGATGAGCTGCAGGAGAAAATCAGTGAGCAGAAAGATGCTTCAAATCTTATTATGCAGGTTAAGGTGTAATATGTAGCATCCTCAATGCATCTTCTAAATGAACATCAAAAAAAGGATGAACAGAAAGGCTTAGACCTAGAAAGCTTAATTTCCTATGAAATGAAAATCACAATGAATAAGACTTTTTTATAAGAAATGGAAAAAATAATATATCTGTAGCAAATAACCCCAAACACGTGAAAGTTCTGGTAATGAGATCTTACAAGCTTACCAAAAGCTGTTCATATTCAGGCAAACTATGGTACTTTTGCAACCTCTGCTGGACAAATCAAGGAAGTTTTAGCACTTGAACAGCATAAGAAACAGCACTCAAGACTGTAAAAGACGATTGTACAGCACCCTCTGGTGCATTTTAAGATATTGCTCTCCCTAAACTTATTGCCCTACCAATTGGGGGAGGGTGCTTTTCATGGTAGTGGGACTGTGTGCTCCTATGAAGCAAGAGGCTATGCTTATTGCACTAGTGCTAATGGTGGGGTCTCTCATATCAGACAGGCTTTTGCTGAGGAGCCAGATGAAATGTGCCAAACAACCGTAGTAGATGTGGGGTGACATTGGTGCAGGATCTCTCAGAGACAATGGCAGTGGCATCGTAGCTAATATTAGCATCGTGCACAAGGAGGCATGGGAAATACCTTTAGAATGTCTTTTAACATGAAAACCTTATGATGAGACAATCTAAAATGAAACAAGATATCGCCAGAGGATGAAACTCCCAGGTCACATGGAACTCAGTGAGATACTGGAGTACAGTAGATGACAATTACAAGTAACACTGTGCCTACTGGACTCAAGCCAAAAGAACGTTCGGCACTGTCGTGCTCAGAGGTGAAAGGAAAATCTGCAGAATGCATATTATAGGAACATGGAATGTGAGAAGCATGAATCAGGGGAAACTAGATACAGTAAACCAAGAAATAGAATGTATAAACATTGCAATACTTACGTGAGCAAGCTAAAGTGGACAGGAATAAAATGGACTCAGGAAATGAAAATCTAAGAAGTAATGTAGAGGCATTAATGGGGGAAAGATACAGCAAAAGCATTCAAAGGATATAATGCAAAGTCTGACCAAATCGTGTCAATAAAACTTTAGGGAAAGTCCATTAATATAAACAGAATCCAAGTTTATGCTCCAACAACAGAAACAGAAGAAGAAGAAGAAGAAACTGAATGACTCTATACTGGAGCTTAGGAGAAAAATGATCACACACCAAAACAGAACTTGTTAATGACAGGGAACTGGACTGCAAGGTAGGAAACAAGAGCAGAATCAAAGTTTAAAGGAAAATTTGGTCTAGCATCAAGAAATGAAGCAGAAGAATGACTGACTGAATTTTGTTAATGTATAAGTACATTCTTCTAGCAATTGGAAAGAGATCACTATATACATGGACACTCCCTGATGGCCATTATAGAAATCAAACAGACTATGTAATTGGTAACAGATGTAATGGTTTGAGAGTTGAACTATGACCTTGGAAACCAGAGTTTGGAAACCCACTGGGTAACCTTGGATGTATCACACACACTCTGCCCCATAAAATCCTGGAACAGGTTCACTTTAGGGTCACTAGAAGTCAAAAATTATTTGAAGGCACACAAAAAGAAAACAAAAACAAGACTAGGAGCAGATTGTGGCACAGACCATGAACTGTTAATATCAAAAATCAAGACTAAAGCTAAAGAAGAACATTAATCCAACCACTGCATCAAAAGACAACCTGAAGGACATCCCTGTATAATTTAAAAATAATGTTAAAAGAATAGATTTTTAAATATTAAGTCTAACTGACCAGGAGCCAGAACAACTCTAGACTGAAGCCAAGGATGCTGTCAAAGAGAAATGCAAAAAGACACTATATGTAGCCAACACCCCCCTCCTGAACACCTCAATGAATAACAGATGAAACTCTTCAAGTAGTTAAGGACAGCTGAGAAGAAAAAGGAAAAGGTGACAGGATGAGAACCCTGGATGCAACTGTTTAATCATTTGTGTGCAAGGACAAGGAAAACTATTTAAAAAAATCAGTGTAGGGAAATAGAAAATAATACCAAAAAGGAAGAAGAGACCTCTTCCATAAGATCTGAGAAATCAAAGGGAAGTTTAAACTAACAGTGGGGATGCTCTATGACCAGCAGGGGAACACATCACATGACCAAACAGAAATCAAATGATGATGGAAACAATACATCAGTGAGGATCTATACACAAGAGAGTAAAGGATGACAGTTTTACTCAAGGAAGCACTATCTGAAGAAAAACATATAATTTTAGAAAGTTAAGTGGAAGCTGCACTTAGGACTCTTGTGAGATACAAATCATTAGTAACAGATGGCATATCAACAAAGGTGCTTTAAGCTGCAGAGACAAAATCTACTCTCGTTCTAACTAAAATCTGTCAACAAGTATGGAAAACCAAACAATGGCCCACAGATTGGAAACACTCAATATACATTCCAAAGTTTCAGAGCTACCGCTGACTTCTTTGGGAGCTTTTTACCACTTCCTGATTTCTCAGCTTTCTTTGCCATCTTATCTAACACTCCCTTCTGTTTAACTGTTGTTTTCTGACTGTCTAGGGCTCGTTGTTTGTGCCCACCAACAATCTTTACCTCATCCGCCCCACGTTCGCTTGAGCTTAGGAAGATTTTCCTTAAATCTGCTCTGTTTTCATCATCCATGACCCCCTGCAGCTTGGGTCTAAGGGCAGACCCGCCTTTGCCATCGTCCGTGACCCGCTGTACTGCGGTTTTCTGGATGGAATGTTGTTTTTCCTTGTCCGAGCCCAGCTGTACAGCGGTACTCCGGACGGAATCATCTTTTCCTGTTCCGTGACCACTCACATTTCTCTCTGATGCCTGAGACATTTTATCTCCTTCACCTGTTTCCTTTTCTCTTCAAACTGTGCTCTACATTCAGTAAAAACTAATCTACCGTACTGGAGAGGGACAAAACACACTTAGCTGGTTTGCAGGAGAAATAAAAACCGACCGGAGGGGGACTGGAGCGGTTAAACGTTTTTTCTGTTGGCACAAGGATGGCTCCTGCTTTGGCTGGTGCAAGGATCACAACCCATATGTAGTGGATTGATCCTCCTGTCATCCCGAGAATGCCAGATGTCCAAGCTAGGTGCAAGAAAGGAAGAGGAACTAGGGATCATATTACAGACGTACACTGGATACTGGAACACACCAAAGAATTTCAAAGAAAAATCAGCCTGCGCTTTATAGATTATAGCAAAGCCTTTTCTTGTGTGGATCACAAAAAAACTATGAATTGTTTTAAAGGAGGTGCAGAAAGGAAAAAATGAATGGTTTCCAATTGGCAAGGGGCAGGGAAGGCTGCATTTTACAACCCTATCTATTTAATTTGTAAGCCAAACATACATAAGGCAGGATTATACTCAGAAAGAGGCATGAAAATTGGAGGGAAGAAGATCAACAATTTAAGGGTATGTAGGTGACACCACACTAGCAGAAAACAGCAAAGACCTGGAATGATTCCTGAAGAAAATCAAGAAAGGTGAACATTAAGAAGACTTGGAAAGGCTGCTATGAAGAAACCAGGCAAGATCCTCAAGTGTAAAGTGACATCATTGAATATTAAAGTTAAGATTGTCTATGCCATCATATTTCCAATTTCTATGTACGTTGTGAAAACTGGACAATGAACAAAGCCAATGGGAAGAAAATCAACTCATATCCTAGACTGCTAAAAAAGACAGATGAATGGGTCCTCGAGCAAATCAAGCTAGAACTTTCTCTAGAGGCCAAGATGACTAAACTTAAAACTGTTGTACTTTGGGCACATTGTAAAAAGATATGGCTCACTAGAATAAACAATAATGCTTGGTACAGCAGAGGGCAGTAGAAAAAGAGGAAGACCCATTATAGATGGATGGACTCATTCAAGGAAGCCACAGTCCTGAGCATGCAAGAACTGACCAGGGCTTTTGATGACAGAGTGACTCATACCTCCCATTGACAGGGTCATTCTACATCAAAGTCAACTTGATGGCAGATAACAAGAAGCTTAAAGCCATGAAAGAAAACAAAGGGAAGGGGGAAAAATGACAAGAGAAGCAAAAAGTTTAGGCATGTTCAACCTAGTCAATGTTAACATATTTAACAAAACAAAACAAAACAAAACAATACAAGAGGTCGCCAATAACCATACGACAAGTATTCATGTGTTCGCCTACCTCTGATCTGCTCCAGGTCCACAGTTGTCACCACTGGCTGGAGTCCTTACTCTGTGTAACTGGGTGAGAGGTGCACGACAAGGTGCAGCTGGGCTTTCTGTACCTCTCTCGGCTGATGAAGAGAGAGATGCTCCTTCCTTGGCAGACAGAAACATGGGAAGCTCAGCACAATTCCCCCTGTGCTTCTCTCTGCCAAGGATAAGACCAATGCTCCTTCCTCATTGGAGAGAGGCATGCAAAGCTGTGCATGGCTCCCTCACCCCTGTACTTTGCTCTGCCTTGGAAGAGATGGATGCTCCTTCCTTGATGGGAAGAGGTATGCAAAATCCAGCATGGCTGTTCCCCATACCTCTCTCAGCTGAGGGAGGAGACAGACACTCCTTCCTTGGCAGGGAGAGGTGTGTCAAGCCCAGCAAGGCTCTCCCCATTACTCTCATTTTTTTGCCATCCACCTTAAGTCTGGAAAATTATTGCTCATGGATACAGGGAACCTACTGTAAAGCAAAGTATATTAGAACTGTTTTATGCTGGTTATCATCCAGTAACTTTTAAACTGCACAATAACAATAATTTTTAAACTGTATAGACATGGCAGCTTGATTGGCATATTCCTGTTGCTACTGATTATAGCTTGTGACAAATAGAAGAGCATTTTCCTTAAAAAGCTAAGCAAAACTGAAATGTGCAAGAATATTGGTTTTACCCAGTGAATTGCTGCTGAGAAACTTAAGTTGCACAGTTTAAAAACTTTCCAATGCATTGTACTGAGCTTTCTCCTACATGCAAAGGCTGTGTGATCCAGTAGTGTGTTACAAAGATGCAACCTCTCCTGAACTTAGGTGAGGCTTACTTCTGAACTGTGATGGCTCAATCGGCCAGCTTTGCTTTTCCTCCTATTTCTGTAAATTCTCATATTCTGTCAATTCTGCTAAACAAGCTTACAAAACTTGATACATACATTAGCCAAACTGAATTTTCTCCATGAAGACTCCTTACCATTTGGATTGTTTTTTCTTCTTTCAATTAGACTTAGCATGCCTAACTTGGACAGACCATATGCATCTGGAACCACATAAAAAGTAACAATCAAGTGCCAAACTGAGTTGAGAATAAGCACCCACTGTTTGGCTGATGTTTATTCTACCTGTGATCAGAGTTGATATCAAAGAAACCAATACTAAAAAAGTGATACCTGAAGTGCATTTTAATCAATTGTCACTTAGTGTATGTTAACTGTGGGTAGCTGTTATGGTCTGATATATCTTCAGGAATGGAATCAGTAACAGGATCTAGGACAATAATGTGTCATGACTTAGGGCTAGAGTTTTTCCACATACACTTTCTTTCCATCACAAAGAAGGCTGAAAGAACCTCATGAAGAACAGTGAGAAATTACTGCATGAGATGTTGAAGATGGACTAGTTTCCTGTTGGAGGAATATTCTCATGAAGATACTGCAAAGCCAAGTCAGTCCATTTCATTTCCTGTTCTTTTACTGATTCTGTTGTTCCACCGTTGTCTTGCTCTGGTTCAGGGAGTTCATTCTAAGTACAGAAAATATCTTAAATTATTTTAAAAAGCCAAAACAAAACAAAACAAAAACTTAGAACAGAAGGATATAGGGACCAATAAATGTGACAGGGAAAGTTGCCTGACACTGAATTCATGCATATAACAAAATAAAACACAACAAAATAATGAAATGAAATACAAATGTTTTTGAGTAAATATGCTTAGAATCCACCTGCAGTGGCTTGCTGAAAAAAAATCTTTATGTTTAGAAATAGAAACCTGCAAATCTAGTCTGCATTTCTTAGTAGATATAGAGGGAAGTAGAATGTACTGATTTGGGTGAGATTTATGTTTAAGTAACTTATTGTTAAAAATCATAGAAGAAATGAGAGTCTAATGAACAAAGCTATGCTCTGTCTATGAACTATCCATACTGTTTTGTTTTTGTTAGTTTATTAAGTTTCCTTAGATTTTTGGGAAGTTATTTATCTACTAAATTTTCACCTCACCTTTCTCCAGCACGGGACCTAAAGTGGTTTACAAGATTTGTTACTGCCTGATTTTACATACAGTTATTACTATGGTAAGTCACACTAAATGGTTTTTTTGGATGAATGGTGAAATATATGGTTGTAAATAAAAAAAGACTGAGAATTCTCACACAAGAAAGTCAATTCAGAATCATACCAGGAATATTAACTTACCAGTGGAATTGCCACATCTTCATATGGTAATTTATCTTCCCTCCATGCATCATCAATCAAATCTAGGATCCTCCCATCCCTCTGTACCTCACTGTCCATCTTTGCTTTAAAGAGAATGAGATTTGTGACATAAAATATTTATCCTCTGCTGGTCTCCCTCTCTACTCCCGAACACATTTCCTTCAAGGGGAATTGCATGTACACATTTGTAAGCTAGAAGCTCATCACAGATTCACACTGACTTCTCTCTATTGCCTACACGGTTTCCATACTTTAGCCAGTTAAAATCCATAAAGATGCCTATCTTATTATTCTAGACGTGCTAAATTTACTAAGGATCTTTGGTGGCAGCACCAAAACCTTTTTGGATACATAGATTTTTAATACCCACACAACACTCACTAATCATTATGGGAGTATTAGCAATAAGATAACCATACTGCATTACCTTACAGAGCTGCTCATAAAGATCAGAATTTGAAATACTTACAAATAACTTGTTACACTTGAAGTCCTACCTATAAACATAAAGCATTATCAGGACATGTTGGTGCTCTGAGTTGAAAAAATATAGTAGCACTCCCTCAAAGAATAGCAGGCAGTTTCCAAAACAAGGAAGTTAAATGGGCACCTGAGAACAGAAAATCGTGCAAGCACCTCCCTTCATCTCCCTAGCCATTAAAATAATAATGATAATTTAATAATAACAATAATACGGTAGCAATTTGTTGTCTTCGCACAATATTCCACCTCAGTTGCTTCCCTCAGTCTAATGGTAGGGCTGACCCCGAGTACCATTATGTTTAACTGGGGACGTTTAAGTCCACACGTTAACCCAAAAGAGAGGCAGTTAAGGGAGAGGCGCCTGTCTGTTCCTTCAGGCGTTGTGCCCGCGCGGCCGCCCTTCCTCTCCTCCCCTCCTCTCTCTCGTGCACGAAGCCCGCCTATCAAGCTACCCACCGATTTGCTTTCTCAGAGAAAGGAGAACCAGCGGTGGGCCCGGCCCGGCCCGGCCTCCCCCGCCCTTCTTACCTCCGGTGCACCAAGAGGCGGGGGCGGTGACGTCACAGGCAGCCGCTCTTGCGGACGTCAACCATAGAGAGAGGCGGCTCATGGGCGAGGCGGGAGGAAAGGGGCGAAAGGAGTTCTTCCCCAAATGTCACTGGCTGGGATCCCTAGATAGGCGGCGGCCCTCAATTTCCTGAGGTAACGGTTGAAGGGAGGGGGCGTGGCAATTTCCGGTGGCTGCCTGGGAGCGAGCGGATGTTGCTGGGAGCCGTTCGAGCTGCTTCTGCTGAGAGGCATTTTATCGCGGTGCGGGAGAAATTTGAGTCTCTGCTGTGTTCGTTCTCCTCCCCCGACTGGATCTGTTTGTCGGCCTTTTTCTTCCCGCCTCCGGGGGAAGTTTGCCCGGTGTCAGTGTTCTTCGCCTCTCTTTGAAGAGAAAAGCTGCCCTGCGCGTAGGTTCTCCCTGGTGCTTGGCGGGAGCTCCAGTCCCTGATCCCACTGACGACAGGTGGATGGTGTCCTTTACGCCTAAATCAAGCTGTTAGCCGCAACTAAGAGTAGACCCCGTGGGCTCAGGGGGAACCTGGTAAGTCAGCATTTAATCACTGACAGACTTATATAGTGAGTCTACTGTAGTTGGGAGTAACAGTTGGATTTAGACCGTGGCCATTTCCGCACTAGACTGTTATAGTGCTATTATTCCACTTTCAGCATCCTACGGAATCCAGCATCCTACGGAAAGGCCCCCACCCTATCTGCAAACCCCAGGATTCTGTAGGATGCTGAAAGTGGAATAATAGCAGTATAACAGGGTAGTGCGGAAATGGCCTTTTTAACCTCCCCTCCTCCTCTCAGTAACAGCCTACTGGCTACTGCTTCCTTCCTGACACTTTATGGGCGTGGTGGAGGATGCTGCACTTCTCTGCCTGTCTTAGCACATCTTCCTAAGAGCGTGAGTTTCTTTACGTGGGCAGCCCACTGACCCTTCACATGTTCCTGGAAAGCGATGCCTGTAAAGCTTCAAAGCAGCAAGAAGGACAAGCGCGATGTCCCAGGAGACAACATCTGGATTCAGCGTCCAGAAAAGCTGATAAGTTCTCTGGTGCCCAGCAGGGGCAGGGAGTAACCAGGGTTCCTCCGCTTCTGGAGTAGCAATTTTTAAAATATTTTACAGGCCAACAGTTTTATAGCAGTTGTTCTGTGTGGTATTGTCCTAAACCATGTTGTTAACTGTGTCAAGTCAATTTTGACTTACGGTGACCTTGTGGATGGAAGGCCTCTAAGTCACTCTGTCATTGGTGGCCCTGCTCAAGTCTTGCAGATTCAGAGATGTGTCTTCCTTGACTGAGGCTATCCACCCATAATGTGGTCTTCCTCTTTTCCTACTGCATTCCACCTTACCATGTATTATTGTCTTTTCTAGTGAGTCGTGTCTTCTCATGATATGGCCAAAGTACAACAGTCTAAGTTTTGTCATCTTGGCTTCTAGGGAGAATTCAGGCTTGATTTTCTGTAGGACCCAATCATTTGTCTTTTTAGCAGTTAAGGGTATCCACAGAACTCTTCTCCAGCACCACATTTCAAATGAGTTGATTTTCCATCTATCAGCTTTCTTCATTGCCCAACTTTCACAACCATACATAGAAATTGGAAATATGGTGGCGTGCACTAGCCAAACTTCAGTATTCAAGAAGGTATCTTTACACATCAGGATATCGTCTAATTCCTTCATAGCTTGCCATTCCAAGTCCTGGTCTTCTTCTGATTTCTTGACTGCTGTCTTCATTCTGATTAATGACTAAACCAAGGTATGGAAAATTTTGAACTTTTTCAGTGTCTTCAGTGTTTGGTTTAAGGTTGTATAAGTCATCTGTGATCTTTATTTTTGTGTTCTTAATGTTCCCCTTCCTTCTTTGCTATTTTCTGCTAGTAGTATGGTGTCATCTGGATATTTTGAACTGCTGATGTCCCTTCTTTCAATTTTCATGCCTCATTCCTTGAAGACTAATCTTGCTTTACGTATGCTGTGTTCAGCATACAAGTTAAATAGACAGGGTGGTGAAATGGAGCCTTGCCTCACCTCCTTACCAATTGGAAACCATTCTGTTTCTCTGTATTCTGTCCTGATGATAGCCTCTTGTTCTGCATATGGATTACACATCAGAACAATCAAATGTTGTGACGTACCCACTTTTTAAAGAGAGATCTATAGTTTTTCATGATCTACGTGAGAAAAGGCTTTTCTATAATCTATAAAGCAGGAGCTCATTTTCTTTTGAAAATGTTTGGTGCAGTCCACTATCCAATGTATGTTTGCAATATGATCCCTAGTCCCTCTTCCTTTTCTGCACCTAGGTTGGACATCAGCTATATCTTGCTCCATATATGGTAAAAATCTTTCTCGTAGAATTTGAGCATGACTGCTTGCATGGGAAATTAATGAAATGGTCCTGTGGTTACTGCAATCCCTGGTGTCCCCTTTCTTGGGGAATGGAATTTATATTGAATGCCTCCAATCTGTGGGCCATTATTTCATTTTCCATATTCTATATTTTAATTAGAATTAGAGTTGATGCTGTCTCTGTAGATTGAAGTGCCTCTGTTGGTATGCCATCTGTTCCTGGTGATTTATTTCTCCCAAATGATCTGAGTACAGCTTCCACTTCATCTAAACAACAACCTTCTCTCAATTGTTTAAATATCTTTATGCCTTGTTTACTTGAAGGTTCTACAGATGTTGTGTATTGAAGATTTTCTTTTTTAAGCCACTGACAATGAAATCATGGTTAAACATTGCTGGAAAGGCAGTATCTCAGAAAGTTATTCCAAAACAATTTGAACGTTGTGTGTTTACATTAAAGGTCCACATGGGAGCAAGATATTCAGTATCCATCCTTTTCCTAAATATTCTATCATATTGATATGTTAAGCATCTTATTAGGATAATGTGTGTCCCTGGAAGCACATTAATGAAGCAACATTCTTGTTCTGTGTTAGTCACAGTCATGGAGTTCTTTCTGTGTAGAAACACCATTCAGCTGAGTATGTTTTTCTTTCAAATAAGGATGTTTAGTTATTAGATTATAGGCTTAGGTGTGCTTCCTTGGACTTAGGTCCTATGAAAATGAATATCACTTCTTCAGAAACATATATAGTTCTTCATGTTGTTTGAGTTGATTTTCACAAGATGCTTTATATCTTGGCGGTCTAGCTGTAATAAAAATGAGAGGCACTTGGTGACAGTACTAAGAAATAATGATATAATAATGAGTAGATGTGATGCATTACACTACTTGCATTTGGGGCTAATGCCTTCTTTGTCTGAAACCTGCCTTATATTTTATTAAAGATGTATTGGCCTAATTTCAGAAAATGGCATATACATGCAGAGTAGGCACAACACACACAGTCAGAAAACCTCACCTTTTCTCAACTGACAAATTTAGCAGGCAACAGCAAAAGTCTGCAGAACACTGTGTTGCACAATGGGCTCATTCAGGCGGCTGCAGTGGAAGCACTGGTGACATTATGCAATCAGAACATAGTGCTGGAAGTATTGTAGTGCAACCCAGGGCACTGTGCAATGACCATAGCCAGTCCAATTCTTCCCTCAAACATTGGGGCACACAGTGCAACACACACTTTGCAGAAGATGAGTGCATGCACTGTGCAAAGTAGACATACAGTCAAACAGAGTAGAGAGGGAAACAACATGGTAAACTCCACGCAAAGCAGCAGCAGCCTGTTATGCAACTTAAGCATATGTCTGTGTGCATTTTCCTTTATTGCCGTTCCACATGGATTTTACTTAGTATTGGGAATATCTATGTGCAGTTCTTTATTGTACATGCTTATTGAATTGAGGCTATTGAGTTTATGAAGCAGCAATATATATATGTGCAATTATATATATCTACAAGGTTTAAGCACATTTATTTAAGACATTTTAAAACTGCCGTTCAAGTCTTCCCATAGTAGTATAGTAACTTAGTCATAAAACAATTTTTACAACTATTCAAAGGAAGTGGCAGGTCTATGTGACCAATGTTTCTTTAATTTAGAATTTAAGAGCAACTTTGTTCAGATGATTGGTGTCTGCCATGATCACCTGCAGGAGCGTATGAAGCTGCTGTCAGATCTGTGACCCAACTGGGTTGTGAAGGCTCTCCAAATCAATGAATTCCCATCTCCATGTAGCACTCATGTTTACAGCTAGCAATTTGTAAGTGGAAGTTACCTATTAACTTGTGTACCAAAAAGTAAAAAGTACCTAAAAGTACACAGTGCCTAATTAAACAGTGGAGTTTGCTACTACAAGATGTAATTGTACTTACTAAATTGGACAGCTTAGAAAGAGGATTAGACAAACTCATGAAAGATAAGGGCATAATGTCTATTAATTATGATGGGTAAATATTATCTGCAATATGAATACCAGTATGGGCCCAAGTACTGGTTGCTGGAGAACACAAGCAAAGGGAAACACATTGTAGTCATGTACTACTTGTATGCTTCCTGCTTGTGAACTTCTGATTGGCTGCTATGAGAACAGAATGCTGGACTAGACAGGACTATTCCATGGCCAAGTGGGAAATTGAACCCTGGTCTCCAGGGTCATAGTCCAACACTCAAATCACTACACCATGCTGGCTCTTGTTTCATGTACATGTGATGAAAGGCCTTTTATGTTTCTGTCCTCAAGCAAACAAGACTCAAGACAGAAGGAGCTGTACTATAATGACCACTATAGGATTTAATGAAGGTGCTGCTGCTCTGGAAAAACGAAGTGTGTACCACTGGCAGGAAAGTCACATACTGGTAGAATGGAGAGATGTGTGGGCAGCATTCCATACCCCTTCTGTCCATCATTGTGTTTCTATCTGCAAGCAACTTAATATTAGCCTCCGAACTTGGTTCCATGGCCAACTGAATTCCACACTCAATTGAAATAAGTAGGGGAAATTAAATTGCTGCACCTTTGTTGATTGCTGTCTCTCCTGTGATGCCATGACAAAGGATGAGATCATGCTGTAAGTTTGTGTGTGTAGTGGAGGGAATCATGTGGCCTTCCAGGTATTGTTAAATTGCAACTTTCAGCAGACCTAGTGAGTATAGTCACTTCAGGTAGACCTAACCAGCATAGCCAACAGTGAGAAATGCTGGGTGTTGCAGTCTCAACATGTAGAGGGCAACAAGATTTCCATCCTTGGTGGAAGTCAGCACCCAGTTGCAGCAAACCTAAACAATATTTAAAATTTGCGTGGCAGAACATAACTCATGACATAGGCAGTTCGATCTCCTTAGTACCATGTTATATATACCAGTGTTACACAGAGTGGTAGGCCCTGGACTGGTTTTGGTCCTGAAGCCATTGTCTGCCAGTCTCTGGCAAATTTTCAGGAAAGAAGGAAACAGTTGTACCCAGTGGCCACAAATATAGTGCCATTTCCTGACATGCTGGAAAAAACGTCTCCCATGTCAGAAAGCCTGAGAAGCACTGATGTACAAAGATAGCTCACAAGATAGGAAGATGGGAAATGGAGAAAAAGTACTTAACACAAACTAACCCAACCTCACAACACAATGGAAAACCTGAGAATATTGCCAACATTGCTTAGACCTTGTATGGCTTAGCGTCCCCTGTGTTTCCTAATGCTCCCCCTTATAGAATAAGCTTTCTGAGTTTTGCTGTTTGTCAATGTGTTTCTATGGCTGCTCCTACTTCATACCTTGAGCTGTTCCCTTGGCTGATTATTGAAACAGTGTTTCCCATAATGGGTTAGTTTTGACCCCTTCTTCCAGAAAGGCTGTATGTGCTCTCTGCAGGCATCCTGCCCAGGCAGCTGTGTGGTTTGTGATTTGTCTTGGTTTACCTTCCTGCCCTCATGTGCCCAAAAACAGTGGTTGTGTGAAGAATAAGGGAATCTGAGTAAAGAAGCCTAGAGACTTGCAGTAGGAAGGACATTGTGGTTGCACTGTTGGGGCTAATCTGTTTATTGTTTTTCTGACTTGACAGAAAGGAAACTCTGTTGCTACTACATGGGGCAAAATGAGCAGGAGAAATGATGCTTCCGTTTGGACTAGCCTAAGTATTAAACACTAGAAGGTAGCTTTCAGATAACTTTTCAGTTTTGGATACTTTATGAAATAATTATTACTTACTATTCGGACAGTGCATATTAAGAATAGATTAATGTTTAGTCCATACAGCAATTCAGGATTGGCTCATACTGCCTAAGAATCACTTTTCTGTGACTTAAGCAAGCAGGTTTGCAAGATCCATTCCACTGTCATCCTCAGCTAGGGAGCTGATTCCTCACATATTGCTCTGTGTGGTGGTTCTCATATTTAATGATGGATAAATAGAGTCCAAATCAAGCTTTTAAATGTACAAGTTTGTAGATCTCTCATCTAAAGGCCTTGAGCATGTGAATTCATGAGCCATATATCATCCTGAGTACTTGTAGCAAAACTTTGTTACATGGGATTTTTGTAATGCCCCTATGTGTACATCATAAACTGTTCTTCTCAAATTAGGCCATTTTTCTGGAAAAATGTTTATCTCAATGGAGATAAGACAAAGTGACAATGTTTTTCTTAAAAAAGAGCCTTCAATAACATAAAAATATTTTTATTCATTGACCTTTAGTCTACATTATTAAACCAGCCCATTGAATGGGTGCATAGAGTGGACACACATCAGAGTTTTATTCTACATAGATTTCTTTTCTGAATTCACGTTCAGATGTTGACTCCTTGACAGTAGTCTCAACCGACAATAAATTCGTCTGTGTCTTGGTGGGTCTTGCTTGCATCTTCATTCTTGTTGTTCTGGCAGTGCAAGGGCAGGGCATAAGTATTGCAAAATAATTGCTGTTTCTTCTCTTTTATGAAAGACCCATTGAACTGACTTGCCTGATTTTAGAATATTGCGGTAATGTAATCTTCTTCATTTTCTTGGTGTAAAGCAATGCCCACGCTTGCCTAAAGTGTTAGCAAAATTCTAGATTTAAGTGAATGATAACTCTGGTTTGTTTTCTTGTGATTTATTTTTGTATTTATAACCTGTCCAATGTTTGGCCTCTAAATTTATTGAAGTGACAATTGTTCCTTCCACCCTTACTGTAAATTGTGTAATTCTTCACCCTTTCTTTCCCTTTCTCAGTTGTCAGACATAGCTCACACGCACTGTTGTCATCTAGAGTGGGATTGGACATAGTGATGAATTGCTGTAGCATAACCTTTTGCTTTGTTTGTTTTTCCAGCTGCCCCAAAGGATGTGATTTCAGGATGGAGGCATTGCTAGAAAGAATGCAAAAACAAGGACAAGGCCGGTATGTGTAAACCAGTTGTTAATAATGCTATTCAAATGCATACAAAGATTGCTTTGCACAAGGGCTTCACATGACAGCTTCTGCTTTCTAGCCTGTCCAAGATTTTCTTTTAACATTCTTTGTGCTCCCAGCTTCTCTTTCTCTGAAATGATATAAAAGCATGATACTTTTTTTCAAATGTGTACTCTCGGGTTTGTACTGTGATTCTGATAGAAAACTAGCAGCCACAGCTTTCTAAGTGTATTTATCAAGCTGCTTTTCTCTATGTGAAATTCTCCAGAGCTTGGATTTCTATTTCGTAATGTAATCTTAGTTTATTAATTTCTGTTCCCCTGTTTTAGTTAAGGCCTAAACCTCTAGTGTAATTTAGTAACACCTCAGTTTTTTTTGGTGTTTTCCAGCAGGTGCACAATATACTTTCCTCTGCTTTTCAGTTCATGTATATCATACATTTTGGTAAAGCACACTTGCAAGGTTGCTTGAAAAGTTGGCAAAAGTATGCTTTGAAAGGTTGCTGTAAATAACGGTGCAATCTGATTACAGAGAGACTTATGGAGCCTAATTTTATTCATACTGTATTTAGTGGAATTTACAGCATGGTGTAATGGTTTCAGCATTGGACTATGACCCTGGAGACCAGGGTTCAATTTCCCACTTGGCCATGGAAACCCACTGGGTGACCTTGGGCACATCGCATACTCAGCCCCAGAAAACCCCATGATAGTTTCACCTTAAAGGCACACAGCGACAACAAACTCCAGGTAAGTGCGCTTAGGTGTGCCCTATAGACTTCTTACATTTTGCAGTTCTGATGACTGGCAGATTACTCCCAAGACACAATGTGCTTTGCTTCAGATGTTTAGGGGTCGAGAGCAGTAATGAGTAGGCTTTGTGTCACCAAGCAGTACCAATAACATTTGTAGTCTGGACGGTGTGTCTATTCCTGTTTGCTGCTCACAGAACAAATTTGACAGTCTAAGTATCTTGGCTTTTTTTTAATGATTAGACAAGTCTACTTCTCTCATATATATTGGCTGTATCTCTGGAAGGGAGACAAAACAAAGATTTAGCCAAAAGTATTCATGAGATTGGCAGCTTCCCATAAATAGCTTCAAGCCTTCCTCTTTGTTATGTTATGTTTTCTTTCTCATTTATCTATTACCAAGGAACTAGAAAGCAAAATGCTAGGTATTTTGCATTATGTCCATTGTGTCTTGGCCCAGGGACAAATGGAGTGCCCCTTCTCTGTCACAATTGCCACTGTCCTGGCCACGGAGGGAGAGAAGAAAAGGGAGGCACAGCTCCATCTACTCTAGACCAGAAACAGACGAAAGGCCCTTCCTCTATCCCAGCTGCCAGTGCCCTGGCCTTGTAGGAAGGGTCGTTGAGGCAGACACAGCTTCAGCATGCCTAGGCCCAGAAGCAGATGAAAGGCCTTCCCTCCATTTCAACTGCCACTGCTGTGGCCTCAGAAGGGGGAAGAACCAGCAGTATCTGCTGGACTTAATCCCCTCTCCCACTTCCATTCCGTTTTCTGTGTGTGTCCTTCAGCCTTTGTGGCTGAAGAGGAGGGTAAAAATACTCTGAATAAACAAATATACATTAAATTTGTTTGTCCTTATGTCTCTCATAACTTCAGTATAAATGATATACTTTATGGAGAGTAGTGATTACTTAGTGGTGAGTCAAACTCTCTGCACTTGAAGAGTCCTATCTCCATGATTGGATTTCACCAGCATTTCCAGGTGGGGCATGAGAAGCCTCTGCAGAGACTCAGGAAAACTAATAACTGTCACTGTCGATAACAATTGGTCAAACAGGTGTTGGTCTGATAAGTATAAAGATGTACCTTATATCCTAAAGTGAAAATACCTGATTTTATCCTGATTGCGGTTTGTTCTCAGTTCCTCTGGCATAAAAATGAACTGTGCAACTATAAAGTTAACTTTTACAAAAGTATCTCTCTCCCTCCAGAATAGCTGTCAGGTTGTAAAAGTGTGTGGACACTCTGGAGAAAATGAGGAATTTCAATCTCTTAACCTATTGATTTCCATTCCTTTTTAGTCTTTTATATTTGACAGGCAAATTAAAAAGGATAAAGATCAGCAAGACCTTCTTCTCTCTAGGGCTCCATCTTGGCATTTCTTAGGATTGTTTCTGGTCTAGTATCTTGGAAAAAAGTTAGCTAAGCAAGTTTAATTGATTACTCTACCATAATGGAATCCAAAATATCTGGGGAGCCAGCCCTTAATAACAGATGGGTAATGTCTTTTGTTTCTTTATTGTGTTGTCATTCATGCTATTCTATCTGAGAACATGTCAGTATGTATGGTTTAAACCTCTATTTTCTGAGTTGAGCCTGGTGTGTGAAACTTGAGCCTAAATCCAGGTTAACATTAGCAAAGGAGAACAGTGCACTATTACAAAATTCTGGCGGGGTGACTATTTGAAGTGCCAGTGCAGCCTGGAAGCAGGTTGCCAAGCAACCAGAATAGCTTCTCAGGTGAGAAACTCAGCTCAGTAGTGTATGGGAGGGCTGATGGCTGAGAGAAAAAGTTATATAAAACAAAGTATCTGTGGGTGTTTCTTCCTTCAATGAGAACCTAGCAGGGAGCTAGGGAGTAAAGTTCTTCAGTCAGCCAGGGAGTGTGGCTGTGCTGGGAGGTTTAACACTCAGTGGAAGCCTAGTGAGAGGCAGAAGGGTAATCGAACCTTAGTAGGCTCTGGTAAGAGAGTGTGACCGAAACTGGGGTTTGAGATTTTTGTGGGAGTTTAACCAAAGGGCTGTTATATGATACTTGTGCTTTATATGAGAACCTAAAGATGTATGTGAACTGTCTAAAAAGTGCATTAAGGAAATATATCAACCTTGAACTGCATTTGAAATCTGAAACGCTACTATATTCTTATTATACTCTTAATAAATGTTACGGTTTATTTTTATACTTTCTGACTCAACTGAGTTGTATGCAGTATATAAGGTAAAACAGAAAGCATACTACCATACAACTATTAAGTGGTTCTAAACAAATATTGAAAACCCTTACCCCTTTGCAGAAAGATGGTGCTATAAGGGAGGAGGCAGAGCTGTATGGTAAAGACAGGGTGCTTTCTCAGATTGGGAACTGCCACACCAATCTAAGAGAAGTAAGATCCTGTCACGTGTGCTAAACAATTTCTTTTGGATTTTCCAGTTGTGCAGTGGTAGTGCATTCATTCTTATGGTTTGTAAACATGCTGTCATTTGCACAAATGTTTTTCTAACTGGTTATGCAACATGAAATGGCACTGGACTCCCTCCCCGTACATGCTCTGCAACTAGGTGTCTGGAAGCACATTGTAGTTTATGTTATCAGATACTATTAGATACTGGCCTTGGTGTAAAAAGATGTTTTGTTATGGATTTTATACAAACATGTAAAAAAAATCCTGCTGAGGTGTTTTTAAAGTGGATGTTTCCAAATTTTATCTATAGTAGTATTCATGATTTTAGATTCTAATTTAAGCAATAATATTTTAAGTTCACTAAGAAGCTCTTAGATTGTAATTTACTTTTGTTTTAAATTATTGTAAGCTGCCTTGGGTCCCATCTCAAGAGAAAGGCAGGGCGTGAATTCGATAGATAGATAGATAGATAGATAGATAGATAGATAGATAGATAGATATTTTGCTTGCATTTGATGTTCATAAGCATTCAGCTTGGGCACTAAGATGAGGAAAAACTTTCACTGACTGTGGTAACATATGTCATGTAGAATCCTGATTACATGTTTATATGATTATATGTTCAGTATGTTAAAAAGAGTGAAACTGTCCTCTGAGAAACTGCATGTACAGTAGTTGTTTGTATAAACTGTGCCCTCTCCCTGAAAGCATTGTGCTTCTGGTTTAAGGTGTGCAGAGATGGGATGGGGAGAGAAAGCAAGCAACCTTATTTTAAGATCTGTATTTGACAGTATTTTGCTTTGCAATGCTCTTATAGCCTTTGTTTCTTGTTCTGTACAGTGAACTATACCTGTTGAACAATTTAATTTTCTTTTAAAGAGGCTAAAACAGAGAGTAGTTCTAAGAGTGTGTATTCAGAACTGTTTCCCCAGAAATCTGAAGCGTGCATTGCTGCAATAATATACTTAGAATTTGGGAGGGTTCTCAGAAGTATCAATTCTAGGCTTTTTCAATTAACTGAAGCCAGATCATTTTTACTGTTTTTAATATTAATATTGTTTTATGTTTTATTTTATGTGTCATTTACTAAAGAGATGGTTTCTTGTGTTGAATGTTGTTGTTGTGTGCTTTCAGGTCATGTCTGACTATGGTGACCCTAAGGTAAACCTGTCATGGGATTTTGTGGTAAGATTTATTCAGAGGGGGTTTGCCTTTGCCTTATTCTGAAAAAATATGACTTGTCCAAGGCCACCCAGAGGGTTTCCATAGCTGAGTGAAGATTTGAACCCTGGTCTCCAAAGTTGTAGTCAAATGCTCACACCACTACATCATGCTGCGTTTATGAATAGACTTTCCAATTTCATATTTGTGTATTGTGGCAAATCCACAGTATGTCTAAGTTATATCTTCCTGCTCCCTTGTGTACTGTCTCTTAATACTGGCCTTTTTTTGGATGAAGAAACACATCTCTTGTCCTTTAAAATTAAGAGTTCTAAGGAAAGGATGGCTGTGGAATTTTTTTTTGTTACCTGAAGAGTGATAACAATGTGTATGCAAAAGAGGGAGAATAAAGAAGAAGACTTTGCTTACTTGGCATCTTTATTCTCGTGTTTGAAGTGTTGCGAGAATAACCTCTTTTCTTGACTGCAGAGGATTCCTGACTTCATGTGAGGCTGAACTACAGGAGTTAATGAAGCAAATAGACATCATGGTGGCTCATAAGAAAGCCGAGTGGGAAAGTCAGACTCAGGCACTGGAGTCCTGCTTGGATATCCGAGAGCAAGAGTTGTCCTCTCTCAGGAATGTGCTAGATGAGAAATGCAAAGAGGTAATTCTTTGCATTCAAAGAGTATATGTTGTTTGGCTCAAATATTCTGTTCTTTCTCTGAAATTTCAGCATACACATTGATCTTATTTAAAGCTATCCACAACATTGCTAAATTTTGAGTCAGCAGAGAAGGAGCCATCAAAGAAAGCATAAATACCATTCACTTCCCAGGTGAGCAAGGGTGTGTGTGTGTGTGTGTGTGTGTGTTTGTGTTTGAAGCATATTTCTTATTGGATTTCTAGCTTCTCGTCAATTCTTCTTCCTTACCTCGCCCAGGTAAGGTTATATTCTGGCTCCTCTGCTTTTTCTTGGCTCCATTTCTTTGGTTTTTTCCTCTGTCTTTTCTCAAAAACGCTGTTATTGTTGCATTTCCCCCTTCATTCCCTTTTTGCATCTCCCCCCCTTTTCCAGTTGTTTCTTACTTCCTTTTTATGTCACTGTCTTTCCTCAGAGAGGTGCAAAATGAGGAAAGCAAAAACAAAAGCTAAGGGCACTTCTGGTCCCAAGAAGCATGTGAGAGTTACGAGGGAAGTGTGGACACTCTTAACTGACTGCTGTAGGAGATGTAAAGATATGCACTTACTCACATTCCCCCAACAGCATCTGCCTCCTCCAGAGCCACTGCTGTAGTTTGGGAGCTTGAATTGGCTGGGGAGAAAATAAACCATGTTGAAGCTGAAATCAGCTTTGCCACCAACCTTGCTGAGGTCACCAAACGATTGAGTAGCTACTACTGTTTCGGCATGGATGAGCAGTCAGAATGGAGGAAGCTGCCCTTAATTCCCCAGCCACTTCCCCTCAACAAGCTGAGCTCTCTATTCCTCCTTGACAGACGTCAATCTTAGTTATGCAGGGGGATGGATGGACTAAAATGGCAATCCAGTTGAATACCAGACTTAAGCAGCCATCCCAAAAGTCACATTCACATGCTTGCACGACTGCAGCCATTTTGAATCATGGGCAGTTTTGCATAAGCCTTCCTATTACCTTTCTCAGTTCCTGTGCTATGGATGAAACAGCTTTCTTCCATGGTTGCTAAGAACCTTAAAGGGTTGAGTCAATCACCTTCCCCCAAGCTTCTCCCTCTCCCACTCATGTGCTGTTTCTTCAAGGAAATATGGCAAGGCTAGCTCTCACATTGCAACTATACAGTCAAGTCCAGAAACAGAGACAATTCATTCCTTTAATGAGGAACTAAGGGAGAGCAATCTCTGTCTTATATTCCTCCAGAGATGTCAATGTAACCTCCCATCCCTCTAGCTCTCAGGGATTTTTCTGACTCTGAAGAGGGAAAATGGTCAGATTTGGGGGAACAGGAGAACCTAACCAGAGAGACATTTTAATCAAAACAATTTTGTGCCTCTCCTGTCCAAACCTATAGTAGCTTTGGGTCTGTAGGACCCCTAACCTGAGCCTTCCACAGCTTCAACCATTGTCGGACTGTGGCCATGTTTCCAGAACTAAAGGCCTCCTTATGAGTTGCCGCTTTTCCAATTGATTTCAATGATATAGTCAAGTCAGAATGAGGTTGTGATGAACCCTGGGGTGGGGCATAGCCAGCAGAGCTGCCCTAGCAACAGAGAGGATTTAATTTGGTTGGTTTACTGACTAAAAAACCCAGGTTAGCCAGAGGGAGGGGCTAGGTGGGTGAGTCAGCAGAACAGAAAAATAACAGAAACAGAGTTTGAAAAAGTTCCTTCTCTGAGTTTGAAAGGAGAAAGAGTTCCTTCAGAGAGAGAAAGAGAGAGAGAGAGTTGGAGAAGTGTTTGCCTGTTAAGAGCTGGAAGTGCTTCTCTGTTTGATAACATTTAATTGCCAAATACCTTTCCCTTGTTAGTTTGTTTAATAAAGATTTTATTCTGTTTCTTTTTAAAGAGCAGCCTCCATACAGTGTCTCTTTAATTTGATCTCAGTTACACATGCTGCCACAATTGATGCATTCAGTTGGGGTTAAACCAGAAAACTCTTTGCCCTATATCCACAAGGATTGTGGGCTTAGAAGGGGGATATAAGTGTGGAGAGGGAGCCATGGGGTGGTAATCATATAAAAGGGTGCTGCTTCTCCAGCGAGGGAGAATAAAAACAGGCCTGATCGGTCACAGCCCTGGCTGGCCCAGATCTCCACGTGACAGGGGTAACCTGCAGAAAGGACATTAGCAGACTATAAAAGCTATGTACACTTCCTCCAGAAGCTATGATTCATCTTAAGCCCATCCTCATCAATGGCAAATTTCAGTGCTTTTGACTAATTCTCTATTGCTCCAGGAAGGAGATTCAGCCTTTAAGGACTCTAATGAGAAGGGCGCAGATACTTCACTCAAATGCTCCCACAAGACCCCTTCACTGTCTATTCAAGCCTCTTCCATGGCATCTCTTCTGCCAGGGCAGCTATACTTTATATCAAAGATATATTTAAAAACCTGGACCTAGATGCAATGTCTTTACTCAAACTCCTACTTAAAATCTATAAATCCTTAGCTTACGTAGCTGATGCTACAAGATTTCCTTTACCTTTTCTTCTTACACCATTGCTGCCACACCCACAATCAGAAGGTATGTTTGACTAAGACACTGGAATGTGGACATGCAGTGCAGATCCAATTTGGCCATGCAAGGAAAACTTCCTTTTTGGTGAGGAGGACCTTAAAGACATCATTATCAAAACAAGGGACAACAAGAAGTCCATGTCTTCTATGCCAAAGAAGTATGTAAAACAACAGGTCAAGCAATCCCAGCCTTTTTGTCCCCTCCACTCATTCATCTGCTGGAGAGACTTCAGGTCTTTCAGGGCTGCCTGTGGTTTAGGTCCCAGTTTTCCTTTTTTCACCAGGAGGCTCAGGCAGCCAATCTACCAGAAATAAACTAACCTTGTAACTATCCTCCTTTCAGGATAGGAGGAGGCTATCACATTCCATACAAGCATCATCTGAAAGAATGGTGATTAATGAGAACAGTAAGTGAATGTTACATGCTAAAATGCAATCAAAAGCTAAAACACCACTTCCTCACTAATTTCCAAAAGAACTCTTGAAGAACCTTGGCATGCATCAGCTCATCTCTCACCTGTTAGAGCTGGGGGCCATAGAACTGGTCCTGTAAAATGAGAAATTCAGAGGAGTGTACTTTATCTTTGTCATGGTGTATAAAAAAGGGGTGGCATTTACATGATTGTTGACCTCAGATTGGTCAACAGGTTTGTAAGATGCAGGTTCTTCCAGAGGGAAAGCTTTCAAACGCTTCAGGAATGGATATTTTGGGGGGATTTTATCTCCTCTCTATAGAATTTTTGGAAGTTTATTTTCATATCCTTATCCACTCTTCATCTCGCCTGTACCTTTATTTCTGTTATCTCAATGCCCACCATCAATTCAAAGCCCTGCCTTTCTGGTTGGCCTCTGCTCCTCAAGTATTCATCGAAGTGATGATTGCCCCAACTATACCCTTTTAAAGTCTCAAATATTCCTAGTGACCACCCTATAAGTTCTTCACATCCACGACTTTGTAATCATGAAACAAGAAAATCACCTTTCTCTAACACAGAGACAAGTCCACTTAGGAGCTCTAACAGATACAGAAAAGGTATATTGCCCCCTCTCCAGAGAGAATATGAAAAATCAGAAAGGAGCCTTTTATATTAGCAAGACAGAGGTTCACAAACCTAATGACATTGATGAATTTATTGGGCCTGATGATTTCCTGCATTCAGCAATCCACTGAGGCAAGGTTCCACTCTTGTCTGCTGCAGTGGCTTCTCTGACTCTTTCAAACACTCATAGTAATATGTCAGCAAGTCAGGGTTTGTTTAACTGGGGAGGTTCAAATGTCCCTCTTATGGTGGACAAACATTCACAACCTGCCTTTAGGAATACTCTCACAAGACCCTCCAAAGATAGTTCTCACTACAGATGCCAGCCTTCTGGGCTTGGGAATTCAATTCTTGGGCACCTCGGCTCAAACTTTTCTCTGAAACAGAAAAACTGCACAGCATTAACTGGCTAGACTTTTGTGCCATTAGGTTAGCTCTCCTTCACTACCGGCAAGTCCTCAGCAGAACACATGTTCTAGTTTGAACAGACAATGAAATTGCAAAATCTTACCTGATCAGACAATGGCGGGGGGAGAGGGCTGTTCTCTCTCCCTATATAATGAAGCTTGTCAGATTTTCACCTGGGCAGAGGGGAATGTCTGCTCTCTCTCAGCACAGCGTGCTCAGGGCACCCTGAACACAGAAGCAGAGTTCCTGAGTTGCCACACGCTAGCTCAGGTCAATGGCTACTTCAGTACCCTTTTCAACTATTTGCAGAGTAGCAACTTGGTTAGCCCTTCCGCTTTCATAAAACAAGGGGTGGGACAAATCCAGAATTTTCCAAATCCAGATCTGAATCCTTGGAAGGTTCTGGGAATCCATGAATCTCAAAGCTTTTGAATCCTTTTTTTAAAAAGGGTTTAAAAGGCAAGGGAAAGAAGGATAATCTTGGGCAAGACACGTTCTCTCAGCCTTAGCAAAAGCCTAGGCAAAGGCAAACCTCCCTCTGAAGAAATCTGGCCAGGACAATTGTCATAGTTTTGCCTCAGGATTTCCCCAGACTGAAAATGTCATGAAGGCCCTTTGTACACAGGCAGGAAAATGTGGATTAATCCCACATTTTCCTGCCTGTGTAAACAGGACCACTACAGGACAGAGCTAATCCAGGTCAAAACTAGCTTTTCTTTGCATAGCTGCTTGTGGGATCCTGGGGTTTGTAGTTTGATGATGCACCAGCACACTTTGGCAGAGAAGGCTGTGACACCTTGTACAACTAGAAACCCCAGAATTGTATCTGAAAAAGCTTTGCAAGTGAGCTATGCAAAGGAATGTTTTAGCTGTCCTTGAAATCTCAAGCCTGTAGATTCCAGTCACGTACTGAATTTAAATATGAAATGTTCAATTTAAATATCTTAGAATACAACCCTAGATGTAATTTGTGAAATTGTTAGCAAAGGCCATTATTACCCCGAGGGAAAAATTCACCTACTTGTCATCTCCCGTTGTGTGTCTAGTCTCCCAAATTTTCAAGCATACTGGTCGCCCAGGTTTTCAGGCATCCTGGTCTCCAACAAACTGTTTGGGTGGTGGATTTGAAAGATTCGATTTGCCTATTTTGGCACAGGGATTCAGATTCCCAAATCTCAAATCCCTGCCAAGGATTCGAGGATTCGGTTGGCCCATCCCTACATAAAACCTTACAGGCTGGATGACTAGGGCATCCTTTGCAAAAGGATGCTCCAACCAGTCTTGTTGGACTAATTGAATTTCTTGCCACCTTTCCTCATGGAGTATATTTCTGTTAGGGTAACTCCCTTTCTTGGATGACTCTGTCTCAGCTTTGAAAAATGCTGATATGTAAATAGCACATTGGAAAACTTACCATGAGGGACTGTTCTAGCCAAGGAGAAAGAGTTATTCCCCCCGCCCCCATTTTCCCACATTATTTCCCCCCTAATTTTTCAGAGACAGATCCTGAACTGCCCACTCTTGGGCTGAGTAGAAGAGTAAAAGCTGTATTCCTTTTCTTCCATTTTCCAGTTCATAGTCACAGGATAGAACTTTTCCAGTTGCATGGGTTTTGATATTGTGGGTGTTCATAATACAGGTATTTTTGGGGAATGAAGTTGAAGAATTTTTTATTCTTCTACCTTGGAATACTGAAAGCACATCGTGACTTTTGCTCCATAACTTTTCACACTGATCAGCCAGACTACTCTTCCATGTCATTCATCTTTTATGTTCTTCTTTGTTTTTGGAGCAGCTCAAATTCTTAGTTATTTGAAATGAAGGTTTCACTCTATTAGTGTTTGTTATTGAAGATTAGCTATCAAAGATAAAAATTGGACAAAAAGAAGTGAGCAACCTGCAACCCTTGGTCTAATTTCATGCAGTTATAGCAAAGCCCGGAAAGAGAGGAGAAGGATGGGAAGAAGAAAGTAGGAGTAGGACAAACTAAAACAAAAGACCTGAAGGGAAAAGCCTTGTGATGAGTTTAGATATCAGGCAGGAATAGTCTGTCTTTCCTTCAGAAGCCTGTTGGAAAGAGGAAGGAGTTGAGGAGAGAGAAAAGGGCTTGTCTTACTTTTCGTTTCTTGGATGATTACCTGTGAAGAAATGTGGCCTTTAACAAGAAAAAGTATCCCTCTTCTAGTGTCAAGAAATGTCTTTTTGTGCCAAATAGGTTGACTTTGATATCTTCAGATCTGTATTATTTTGTCTTTTCCCTCATTAGCCAATATAGGTTTTACTGTAAGGTTGTTCTGTATTGTTGAAAATATGTGTTCTGATGGCTTTCAGATTGAGAGGCTTTGCCGGAGACTTGAAGAGAAGGAACAGCTGAATAGTGATATGGCTGTGGAGTATGAGCAGCAGTTAAGTAAAGTTCGGGAAGAGGTGAGTCCCCAGAAAGCCTTTGATGATATATCCTTTTATGTGCTTACTATTTCCATGTCTATGATAACTTTGTGTACATTAAAATATGATTTGCTGCTAGTAAATGTACTAAACTGAGAACTGGTTGGAGGCAAAAATGATAGACATTTTGCAGTACTTGTCAGTTCTTCATAAAATATTTTAACCTTCCCAGTTTAATTGTTGTAGAATGCAAAATGATTATTTTAAATGGTTGCAAATCCTCTGTGGTTATACGATTGCACCTGGGCATAAGGAAGCAGCATTCCTTTAGTATATACTTACTGTAATTCGTAAAGCGGCCTTGTTCATATACAGATATTTTGCTGATAAAAGAATTGCAGTCTTTCCCTATATGGTATACTAGTATATCCTGTATATACAGAGGAAAGTTAAATTGAAACGAAAAGCAAACAATATTAACAAAACTGAGTACAGTTCATATGTTGACTTATTTGAGAAATGTAGTTGGATCCATGATGCTCTGTTTGTGTTTCAGAAGTAATCTGTTTGAAGTTTTCTAGCTATAGAATATTTGGTTACACAAATCCAGCCTTGGATGTTCAATATGTAGTTCATTTATAACAACTTGGCAGTTCATCACTTGTAAAATTAATGAAAAAGATTTTTTTTTATCTGTCCTTTTCATAGTCTGCTTTAGAACTTAGTTTTCCTTCAGGGTAAGTTACCCAATTTCTTTCAGTCTTTGTGAGAGCTGCAACTGTGGTTTAGTAAGCTTCGTTGTTGGTAGCCTGAAGCCTAAGTCTATTATGTTACCTCTTCCAGCTGATAAGAATACTACACTTTGCAGTTCAGCCACCTCTTCTATTAAGTGGGACTAATATGCTATTGCAGTGGCTGCTGAATTGCTTTTGCAAAGTTATTTGATAGCTTCAAATCTCTTGTCTGCATCATTGAGTTGGTGGAAGATTCAGGTCAGACAACTATTAGCTGTTGATCAAGCATGAACCTTGCTTTTCCTTATGCTAGCAAGCCTTCCAAACCATAGCTGGTAGCTTGGGTTGTTTATACTGTGGAAGTTCTTTCTGTATTGTTATCTGGAGAAATGAATGTTTATTTTCTTCTTTGGCTGGATAACACAGCATTCATAGAATTCATACGGCCTCAACTTCATTACTTGGAAATAAGTCCTACTTGTGTCTGAATGCTTTAGTCCCAAGTGATTATGCTGTGGATTTGCAGTCTAAATCTGACTGTAAAAATCTTCATTAAGAGAATAAGAAATAAAAAGACTTGATGTACTGCAACTATTTCACTGTAAGGTCTTGGATGCTGTGACAGCAATTCATGTTTGGCCTTCACTTGTTGCTCTTTTTTCTTCTTGTTTGTCAGTTATTTTAAGTTAAATGCCATAAGGGGCTAGTAATATGTTAACTTTTTCTCTCAGGAGAATTGATTCAGGTTCTGCTTACAGTAGGCCATAAATAACATTAATTTTGTGCTTTTGCAAGCTGAAAACATCTATCCATATTTTTACAAATCTTTTTATTCCTTCATGAGTAATGGTGCTTCTTTAAAAGGTGCCCCTGCTGCATTTGTAAGGATTTTGCCAAACATGACAGAAGTGTAGTGGCAGATCTTTGCAAAGACTGGAAGCTAGTATGGCAATACAGTAGGGTAGTCAGGAAAGCTGAAGAGGGCTAGCAGTTCAGGAAGTATGACAGCAGAGGGCATTCTCCAGGAACATTACTGATAAAATGTGCTGCATGATACAAATATGTTAGCGCTCCAGGTATATTATTAGCACTAGAGAACATTGCTTGTGCCACACCAGTATGGCCTCCCAAGATCCTCTCAACCTCTCCAATACCCCGTCTCATTCTTTTTTTCTCTGATAGCAAATTGTACTTTGTATAGCCATCTGCCACTAGTGCAACTTCTTGGCCAGTTTTAGGCTCTGAAAAGCAGTTTTCAGAAACTTCTAGTTGGTGCATGGTAATCTTCTGTTTATAAAAACTGGTTCTTTTGTAGACCACCAAGTCTACAAATGAGAGCACAAATGGCCTCCGACATCTCAGGCATTGCCAGTTTCTGAGCTAAATCCAATATTAGTTCGGTTTAGAATAGTCAAACCAATTAAAAAAACCCTTACTAGCCACAGCCAACTTAAGTCTCATTAATTTCAATGGGTCACTTTGAGGTAGGGCTAATGTTGGATTTAATTTGTTATATGTTGTGGTGTTCTCAGTGAAGGAAGACTAATTTTCTCCTCTGTGATCAATATGGGGAATTCATTAAACCTCCGAAATAAAATAAATTCTATACTAGACACATATCATACAAAATCATGGTATGTAAAACTGATAACTGTTAAGTATGATTGAAAACCTGTTTTTATCCACGAACCTAATAAATTAGGGACTAAGTCAACTATTTCTTTCATTATTTGTGCTATATCTGTAATTCTTTCATTTAATTGGTAAAATATTTAGATTTTGTTTCAATTGTAAGTTCTGGTTTTCAGTTATCAAGATGCCAGTGTCTCTCAACATTTGTCAGAAATTGTCTTGCTTTGTTTCCAGCTAGCCAGACTAAAGAGGAGCTATGAGAAATTACTGAAGAGACAATTGAAAGAAGCTAGGCAGTCTTCCAAGAGCCAAGAAAATGATCATTCTGAAGTAAGCATGCTGACCAAGAAGTTAGAGGTAGGTGGGTAAAATGCAGTTCTAGCCACCTTTTATAAACTGTAGTAGCCCCAAATAGTTGGCTGGATTGGAAAAATCTCAAGCTTAATTATTCTTGTGGCTGTGAATAACGACGATTGTAGGAGTAAGTCCCACTTAACTTAATGGTAGTTTGTTTCTGAGAAAGCATACATAGTATTGCTCTGCAAGCCAGGCCTTCTTAGTATTTTCTTTTTTTCAAGTCCTTGATGGGCAAAAGTATTTTCAGCTCTGCTTCTGTGGCTAGATCCAGTATGGTAATTCAACTGGTGCAATGCTTTTTGTTAGCATAATCTGGGGGTGGCAGTCTCTCATCTTATTTCAGCCTCCCAATAAACTTCACCACCTACTCTGCAGGGCCACAAAGACCTCTCAGTAGATTTTTGGATTGTGCCAGAATGTGGAGAAAGGAAAAAAGTTTCATGGCTTTGGTTCTGCAGACACTAGCATGATAGTGATTTTG
This sequence comes from Iguana delicatissima, assembly GCA_948472985.1. Lineage (NCBI taxonomy): Eukaryota > Metazoa > Chordata > Lepidosauria > Squamata > Iguanidae > Iguana > Iguana delicatissima. The sequence goes on from CAOKZL010000330.1 coordinate 615,373, forward strand.
ACCAATACATGTACCTTCATGGCTTCCTTGAAATCTGACATAGAAGTATTGGCCAGCACAAATTTAAGAAATGGTTTCCTTTTATTCAATGTGTTTTACTTACAGTGATTCTGTGGATGGTAAGTGGAGCAATACACGGTGTTCTTCTGAAACAGAAGGCTATAATTTGGTTTTAAGACATCAATTATAGCAAATCTCTCTTTTCAAAATATATATTTTTAATAAAACATGTAATAAAAACATTTTTTTTAATTCAAGGAATGTTGTGATTCTTTAGATCCTAACTTAAAAATTCCAGTAAATTATTTCCTTTGCATATTGATTTATATACGTACAGAGGTTTCCATGGCTGAGCAGGGATTCTAACCCTGGTCTCCCAGTCCTAATCCAACACTCAAACTGTTACACCACACTGGCTCTCTCGATTTATATATTGTCCTGATTTCAAGGTATTTGAAATTACAAAGAGCTGCTTCTAGACTGATTGTAAATAGCAAGTACTGTTGTACAGAGAGCCAATGAGGGATGTGTGTGGTTTGAGCAGAAATCCCTGCTCAGTCATGAAAATGCACTGGATAACCTTGGGCAAGTCACACTCTCTCAAGAAAGGTAAAGGCAAAAAACAAAACAAAACACAACCCTTCTGAAGAAATCTTGTTAAGAAAACCTTGTGATAGGTTCACCTTAGGGTTCTTATAAGTTGGAAACAACTTGAAGGCACACAGCAACAGCAGCAGCAAACTCTTGTACAGCAAGTCAGTATATTCTCATTTTTCCTTCTATATTGATACTTGTTCAATCCCTTCAAGCATCATTTGGAAATGCTTGTTTAAAAATGTATTTTGGTAGGTATGAAAACTGCTTAAATTTAAGAAGGGGGAATTAAAAAGAGATAATTTTATAGACATTTGGGGGGAATTTATTATGTGTTAGTAAAGAGGAAAGGAAATAAATCAGCTGTGGAATCATTACAATTTTTGAAGGAAAATGGAGCTATTTGAAGTGAATGGATGTGGTCATATCTTTAATGGTTCTGGTGGTGGGGAGAACTTATTATCTAATTGTAGAATAGATTAAGATTAAGAACATATGGTATAAGCGGTTTGTAAATTTATGGGTTTTTTTGTATTGTATTATTGTGTTGTGTGTTTTGTAGTACCTCTTTCACTAAATTTTATGTGAAGCAACCAGGAAAGTGAATTCTAATCACAAACAGAATGTAGAAGAAGGTATTTATTAGCTGCACCAAGTCATTGTGCTATTTTTAGTGATAGATCACATGCAAATTAGGTAGTGCAGGTATGTCTTTGGGGTCCATCCATTACAAGATAGCTTTATCACAAATAGTATTATAAGCAATATTTAATTTGCCCATGGCACTTAGTTACATTCCACAGAGCAATTATAATGGGAATTAATACATTGTCCAGTTGGGAATAGTGCATTTTTTCAAGTACAAAACATTGTATACGTAGTGCTTGGAAACAGCAACAGAAGCATTATCTTAGAGTAAAAAGTGTAAACATATTTGAAATAGAGGATATTTTTCAACCAAAATGATAGCTAGTGGCAATTTCCTTTACAGGAGTTCCGCCAAAAATCTCTAAATTGGGAGAAGCACCGTTTGCACTACCAACAGCATGTGGCATCACTGGAAGCACAGAGGAAGGCTTTGGCTGAGCAGTCTGAACTCATTCAGGTAGGGTTAATGGATGCTTAGAAGGCCAGGGAAAGGACTTATGGAAATCTCATGGGCCTTAGTGCAGTTCATGCTACTGTTGAAATAACCTTGATTTTCCCAACAGAATAAATGTATTCTGTCCTGTAGATATACATAACTTGGAAATAACCCAAAATGCATTCGGTGGCTGGAAAGCGAGTGTTCACTTTTGCTCTTAAGTGTTAGTAGGGGAAAGGCCATAAAATGGCTGTTGTAAAGCAGTTGCATAGAGTAAAATTTTAAAAATCTGTTCTGTTCAAGACTGTGTAGCTGCTTGGTGTCAGAAGACATTCAAGTAGTGCTTCTCAAAAATGGTGTATTTCCCACAAAATGTGCATGTGGCAAGATAACCAAAGCAGTGTAAATTCAAAGCTCTCTTGTTTGTTTCTCTTCAAGCAGGAGAACAAAACCTCTGCTGTTTCTGAAAAATCAATCCGTTCGTTGGGTTAGTGCTGCTGTGGCTTAGTTTAACTGACCAGGTGCCAGCTGTGAAGAAACTTGCTCTGACACAATCACAGCAGATGTTGATAAGAAGCTCTTGCTAGGAGCTTTGCATTTAATGAACTCCAGAGTTGCCATCAAGTGGAAGTTCTGTATGGCAGAAGTTGGCAGTGATGTAATTGAAAGTGACACTGATAGGAGCTTTGTAAAAGGTAGATGCTGGTGGATTTGCTTGGACGAAGCATGAGTATTTTCGAGACAAATGCCACACTGCAGCTGTGCCTGTGTTCTTAACGGCTCACCTTCCTGAAAGGAGATTTTCTTGGAGCTTTGGCTGGCGTGCTATCTGTGACACAATACCAAAAGAGAAAATGAGATCTTGATAGAGAGTATTTAATAGTAGATGTGCAATTACTCTATACATGTTGACTTGGGAGGATTATTTCCTTGCATGCCACTAACTTGGATTGTCTCAGGAAAATATATGTTCCCCTAAGTCACTGAAAGTGTGATTTAATATGTTTATTTAATTGCACTTAATACAAAAATTAAATTTATTTGAGTTTAAGTGCTGTAAAACACTGGTAAGGGAAGGAAATTCATTGATAGAGAAGTTGTGCCCTTGCATGTCCCTATTACAACCACTCCTGGCAGAATAGGTAAAATACCAGTGCCAGTGAATGTTTATGTAGATGAGCCGGGGAACAGGATCAGTTGTTCCAAAAGCTGAGCTGTCCTAGCACTGCTTTCTGAGAGGCTTCAGCCAGTGTCTGGCTTGAGGTTTGCAGTCATAGCAAGGTGAAAGTATTGTGTTCTGTTTTGCACAGAAAGTCTTTTTATTATTGAAGTATTATGTCAGAAGTATTTACTGAATGATTAAAGAAATGGAATAGTGTTCATTTTACTTGAATTGTATTTTAAGAGCAAAATAACAGCACTGAAAACTGTTAACATTCTGAATCTAGCATGCCTGAAAAATGTGTGTAAAAGTAAATTGTAATGATACCAATATTATTATAAATATCCCACCCTTTTTCCAGTCCAGGACTCAAGATGGCTTACAAAAGTTAAAACAGAGCTTTAAAACTTTTACAGTATACAAAACTTAAACATATAATTTAACTATCAGTAAAAATAAAAGTTTAAGTCATAATCATTACAAAATCAAAACAACAAATATAAACAATACAACACAGGAAATGCACTTGGCTGCTCTCGAAGGCTTGTTGCAATAGAATAGTCTTTACCTGCCTACAAAGGATAGCAAAGAGGCCATAAGTCTAGGTTCTCTAGGAGGAGAGTTCAGAGCCTGGGAGTAGCCATCAAGAGATCCTCTCTTGTGTTGCCACCAGATGGTACCTGTGAGGGTGGTGGGACAGATAGAAGGGCCTCCCTAGAAGATTTCAAAACATGGACAGGTTCTTATAGGAAGATAATCTGGACCTGAGCCATATTAGTGCTTTGAATTGTGCCTGGAAACAGACTGGCACCCAATGGAAATACTGCAACAAGGGAATTGCATGCTCCCTGTAGCTAGCTCCAGTTAACAATTTGGCTGCAACCGAGTAGATCAGCTAAAGTTTCTGAACACTCTTCAAAGGTAGCCACATATACAGTGCCTTGCTGTAATCCAACCACAATGTAATTAAGACATGTGTCACTGTAGCCAGATATGATGTGTTAAGAAAGTTGCAGAGCGGATGCACAAGCCTTCACTGTACAAATGCACTGCTAGGCCCCACTGAAAATGAGTATCTAGGCTCAGGGTTGAGTCAGGAGAAGACTGAAGCTGAAAACTGATTTTTCATAGGGAGTGTAACCCCATTCAGCACAGGCTGAATTCCTATTCCATGATCTGCCTTTTGAGTGACCAGAAGCACCTCATTAGAACCAGCAGTCTTAATGACATTAACTTTAAAAATTAACTGGAATTTTCTTTTTTGCCCATTTCAATTGCTTAGTTTGATTAGTATAGTGTTTATTATGTTACTAATTAATGTAATTAACAAAAAACATGCATTTCTAAAAATGAAAAGCTTTTGGTAACTGTCACATACATTTCTAAAGTTAAAAGCAGCATATGCTTATTCTGCAAGCCTCAGCCTGAAAGTTGGCGGTTGTGGGAAGCCATCCTGTACAAAGAACTCTGTTTATCTGATGGGTGAGATCCAACAGTGTCCTCTGGTCAACAGAAAAGATACCATTAATGGAGGGCAGTCTTCCAGCCCTGCTTCGGGGAGTGATAGACTTGCATCAGATTTGGGGTGGAGGAAGGGGAAGTCCTATTCAATGAACAGAAATGTTGCTCCTATTCTTTAATATCTTTTAAGGAAGTAACTTTTGCAGGTTCCATATTAACTTTAATTTTATGCTCTGTGTCAGTTATAGTGTTCATCCTACCAGTCAGTGCTAAATTCCTTTGAAAACCTTTGATGAAGCTGGAAAAGTTGCTCTAGTAAATTCCTGGATGCTTCTTTTCATCAAAGTAGTATAATGTTCAACACTAAAAGTGGACAGAAATAAAATGCAACACCTGTCCTGTGTGCTCATTCACATGCCTGTAGCAATATTTGTTTCCCTTTCCCAACCTCATGAGAGTTCTTATGTGCACTTGTGCCAAAATATTGTATGTTACCCTTTTGGCTGCCACAGTCATGTCAGCCTTCTGTATTACATTCAGTTTTAACTGCTTCCTCAGAAGCCCAGGAATGTTGTGTTTCTCATTTTCTTGTTAAGCTGGTAGGTGAATAGCATGAGTAAAAACTGATTTGTGAAGAAGCAATGGCTGTTAGAGAATGGGGCATGTAATATTCCCCTGCCTTTTACAAGTCCGGCTAGTTTTAAAATGTGCTCCTGATTTCAGTGTATGAAACTGTAATAGCTGAACAATGTGGCTTGTATCACCAAATCTTTTATTTTTAACTTGGTTTCATTGAATCCATTTAGTGGGTCAGTTTAGTGGGTCAGTTTATTTAAAAGTAAAGCAGTTTGGTCTGTGGTAGGTCAGACATGCCCAAATTCTAACAGCCCCAGGTAGTTAAGCTGTTGTAGTCTTGAAGGAGAGGAGTGGGTTATTGACCAGTTATTCTACTGTGTATCTGTGAAGCCCAGCACTACAGAGACAAGCCACATCCTCAGCTCAGACCTGTTGAAGAAGTCGGGGAGTTATCTCTGTCATGCTGTGTCTGCTTTGAAGGCATTTCTGAAACTTAACAGTTGAGAGGGAGTGGGGAGAGAAGGTGCTGCCCCCTCCAATCCTACTCTACTTTCAGGATGCTCAGATTACCTCCAGCAGTGACCCTGCAGTTTCAGAACTTCTCTCTGAAGGAGCTGAGAAATGAGTGACAAGTGGAGGGAACTTAGAGTGACAGGTCTCCCTCTGAAGTCACTCTAAGGCTGACCTAGAAGGATGGGATATTAGATGTTAACATTAATAGTCAAATATATGCTTCAGACATATACATTTTGGTGATTTTGAGAAAAATCATTTAGTGATGGCTTCTCCTCTCTGCACTGGAAGCAAACCCTAGAAATGTTATTTGTCACAGTGGGAAAGTGTTGTTACGATGGTTTGAAGTGCAGAATGTAGCTTTATTTTTGCTCTTTTAGCATATTGCTCAATTTTCAGTGGATCAGTATACTGTATATTACAGGCTCAGTTGTCTAGTCGGAAGCAAATGTTTGAGTCTGTTGAACTGGCAAGCAAATCTGAAATCCATCATTTAACGAGCAAACTGGAAAGAGCCAATGACACTATCTGTGCCAATGAACTGGAAATGGAGCGGTTGAATATGAGAGTAGATGATTTGACTGATACCAACAAGACGATTTTGGAAGAACAACAAAGACTCATAGAGGAATTGAAACTTTCCCGGCACTCACTGGAGGTCTGTGGTTGAGTTGTTTGGAAGCAGAGTCATGTACAGCTTGTGATAGTGGTGGGCTGGCAAGTCACTAATTAAATGGGCTTTTTACCAGCTTTGTGCTCAGCCGCTTGGTGCAAAGATGCTCCTAAATGAAGAACTATGTCTAGTGGGGAGAGGTTGTAAAATTATTATCTTAATTCCATTTATTGTATCTATATACTAATAATTTCTGTGGTCTCTTCTGAAGGTTTTACATGATGAAAAGATGGAACTCAGGGCTACTCTTTTGTCTCAGGAGGACTTCATTAACAGCTTACAGATTCATAATGAACAGTTACAGCAGGAGGTGTCCGAGCTCACTGAAACGCTGTGCTCTAAAGAAGCTCTCCTCCGGTATGACTTTTCATATCTGAACCTACTCAAATTATTATTCTTTTGTCTGTAACGTGGACATTCTCTTCTCCCTAGGGCAAGTCTGTAATGAATTTGCTATTCCATCCCAGATCAAGAATACATGGCCAACTATCTCTAAAAGTAAAACAATGAATCTAATAAAATCCCCTATGGAAGATTTCCCTCTCTTCTGAAAACTTCTTGAGAAGAATAACATGTACATTTCTTAAATTTATTCAGTGTGATGTTCAAAAATATCATGCTATATACTACTAGCTATTTGTTCTCAATATTATTACTACTACTTCTCTTGATTTAATTGTTAATTCAGCAGGTGCATGCATTTTCAATCACTTCTTTTGAGGATACATTTTTGCTCTGATAGTTTTTATTGCTGTCCAGTGTAACATGAGACAAATTAATCCATTTTCCAGTGTTTTTGAGTATCTAATTTGTTGTTCCCTTCAGTGCAGTGATCCACAAATTTTGTCTTGCTTTGATAGCTTGACACTACTACTGTCCCTCACCTGAGGGCTGATGGATGAAGTCTTGTCTCTGATACAGTGTTGAGCTTGAAGCACTTGGAGTGTGTGCTGAGTCTGGCACAGATGCAAGAGTGATCTCTCCCTCAGCTTTGGTGTTGGGGAATGAACCAGAGGCTTGTTTCTGTTATATTGAGTTTCTCATCCATAACATTGAGGAATAGATGGCTACCAGATCAACTCTGGCAAGCAAACCTTTGGCCTCTGTTATTATATGATCCAGTTCGCAATAGTAGCCAACCATAGTATCATTAAAATAAGATCAGCTTTCTGAGTAATTCCAAGTAATTCTACACATTTTGTAGCACATTAGAACACACCACAAAGTTCTTACAAGATTTAAATGCCACTTAAATTAGTTACATTGATGATATCTCTAGTTAAAACACCAGCTTGAAACAAGGGCTGGAAACTAATGAGGGTCACTTACTTTTTTTGAGGGGTAGGGGGTGTAATCTGTTTGGAGGTTTCATGGTGGCAGTGGATAGGATTACTGCCAGTGATGGACAATTGTATCAATTTCATTTCTGGGTTGGGCTGTTGCATTCTTCTTTGGTAAGGATGATGAGGAGAAAGGCAGTTTGCTGCTATTTCATTGACTGATAATTGCTATCAACATGGTTTGCTATTTTACCCAAATATATGGTATTTTGGAAAAACCAAGTATGCAGATGAATGTTGCAACAACATCAGGTTTACCAGTATTTGTGTCTCAGAACAGGACTAGTATGGATGACTTAGTCTGGATGTCAGGAGACTAATACCACAGGGACTGGCCTGTGTTCCTTTATAGGTCTCTGGAACAGCAGTTGCAGAGCAGTGAGGGAGTCGGAGGAATCTACCATGATGGGTCAGAGTTGATGCATCAACAACTGGGTCATGTTGATATATGTCATCTTGAGACCAGGTACATGGTCATTTTAGAAATGTGTCTTTATTTAGAAAAGAATATTCAGAAAATATGATATGCATTTTTCACTATGACTACAGGTAATGTTTTACAAAAATTTATGCATGTTATTAATTTATTGTGGGATATGCCAGCATTACCCTTCTTAGATACAGCTGGCTGTTAATTACAACATTTTTTGTAAGATTTAAGTGTTTTATATGCTTGCTATAATAACCACTGTCACTGATTTTTCCCCCACATGTTGAACTGTACAACAAGGTATTGTGGAAAATCTCTGCTGAGTTTGGTTTTGCTGGATTTCTTGGAGGTCACATAAAATAACAAGAGTGCAAAAGACTGCCAAATACTTTGTGCCATACATTATAGTGACAGTAGGTTACAACATATTTTGCTTTTATCCTCTGCTTGTACTTTTGGGGTCTAGCCCAGGATCTGCAAAAGCAAGGGGCATCCAGCTGGATGACGAACTAACCAAGAAGAACCAGGAATTACAGCTGTCTGAAGAACGTCTCTATCAGGCCAAGGTGGAAATTAAAAAGGTGAGAGCTTCTTTTGAAAAAAAAATAGTGTGGATAGTAATTCATTAAAATAAATTGGAGTGTTACAGAAGGTTTAATATAGTATGTTCTTGCCATTAGACTACTAAAGATGTAAAGATGAGATGCAGTAAATTGATGAATACATAGACTTACTGTATCTTGAACTCTGTTCCTCAGAGCACCCACTTGAAAATACTATCCACTGAAATTAGAACTACCTGTATTTAACTTATATATTAAGAAACCTGCAAAATTTACAGAATTTCAGAATAAGTGAATGAAAAGAGCTGTGGGTTGACTCTAACTCAGCATTGACATAAGAAAAAGCAAAAAACAAAAACATAACCATGATCCTCCTTAAACCTATGTGCAGTGAAATGAAAATAGAATAAAGTACCAGCTCTTCCAGATCAGGTTCAAATAGAGGACTGTTAAAGCTGTATGTGCAGATGTAGATCAGTGAGAGTCTTCTGTAACTATGCGGCTCTTTCTTTCAATTCCCTCCAGATCTGTTAGAGGAGCTGAATAATTTGGGCGTTCTGTACACAAGACACAAGCAGGTTTCTGAATTGGTGAAAGTTTAAGGGAAAAAATACATAGCAACAGAATGCTGTCCCATATGCTTCAAAGAGAAATAATGATCTTTCATAAGTATATTTTAAAATTTCTCCTCCGCTCCCTTAGATTCTTTCTGGGATCTCTGTGTCTCTATTCATCAAGTAACAGCTAGTGAGGGAGATGGAGGTGTCCAAAAGAGGTGTACAAAATTTGTCCCATGACACATTTATTTGGGAGAGTGAAATAGTTCTCTGATCTTAATAGAATTTCATGTGCTCAGTGCCCAGATTTGCATATAACAGTAAGCCAGGTTTCTGACTGTTGAAGTCTGGCCTGTTATTCCATTGAAATCCTGTACCTGTAAACAAATATTATCCAGCCACAAAGCTGACTGGATTTGGGCTACTTTTAAGCCATACTTTGTTATTATGTCCAAACCCAGCAATATGGCCATGACTTGTTTCCCCAACTACTCAACCTGAAGTTGGAGCTGACAAAGAGAGTCAGAGAGAAACAAGCCAAAAATCAGTAAACGTGCAGCTTGGGTCATCTGCTATAAATTAATGGCTAAAGCAACAAATCATAGGTAACATAAAGTATGGCTTACCATGACTTTTGAATGCAGAAAGTGCCATGAGAAGTAAAAATATATAATGTACTTCATAAAGCACATGACTGCTCCAACAAACAGTGGCTTGCTGTATTGTCAACAAGCTCCGAGCTCAGGCAGTCCCGCTGCTCCCCTCCTTTCGCATGCTTGACTTCAGTGGAAGCTTCTGATTTCATAAAAATTTCCGGATGTCACAGGAAACTGTAACAGAAGAAATAAGAGATCTCTTATGTAGGCAGAGGCAAAGGGGGAAGACAAAATATTTCAGCCTGATCCTTGTTCATTCTCAACAAGCCTGTTTGTCGAAGTGGCCCATTGTGGCCTAACCAGTGCTGTGTTTTCCAGCTACATTTGTAAATGCTAATCTAGTAAACGACTTGATTCTCCTCCACAATCCATACTCATGTACAGCTTACAGACAGAACCTAATCTGGGAGGTAGTCATGTTCCTCAGTTCTTAACATCTGAAACTTTTTCTTGAGTATTCTGGCAATGTTTTAAAAATGTAGGGTAAGTTGCCCTTAGAGGCTATAGAACTCACTTGGGAAGCATAGAGAAGGTGAGGTGTAGAGGTCCAGGAAGGAAAAGTTTGCTCAGATTGATGGAGTCTTCCTCTCTTTGCCATCCAGGAGTCGCATGCCTTCAGCACAGAATTCATATTGATCTATATTGGACTTTTGACAACAGATTCTGTGCTAAATTCAAGATGAACAAATGTAGTACTGCATGCTTACATGATTTCTATGATTGTATGATCATAGAAACCTTGTTTCCATAGATTGTAGCCCATTTCATCAAGTGTCTGGAATATTTCCAATATTTCTCCCCCTATCCCTCTCTCTCTCTCACACACACACACGTAGAGCCTTAAGGCATACAGAGAAATATGAATGAAACTGACAATAGCTTTTCAAATCATGCTAGAATTCTGGTGAGAGTGCCATGATCCCTAAACATCTAAATGGCACTAGACTGTTGTAGCAAAAGGAATAAAGAGTCCTGCAGCACCTTAAAAGCTAGCACAAGTATAACAGGAGTTTTTTTTTTTTTAACCACAGCCTACTTCTTCAGTACCACCATATGTACTCTACCTGTGGGTCCCCAGATGTTTTTGGACTTCAGCTCCCAGAAGCCCTGAGCATTGACCATAGTGGCTGGGGCTTCTGGGAGCTGAAGTCCACAAACATCTGGGGACCCACAGGTTGAGAACCACTGCCTTAAGGAGAAGGTCCTATTCTGTTCCTTTAATGCCAGTGCTCGATTTGTGCCTCACCCACAGAACATCAGGAATGTGAGTGTTTCCTCAATATGGTCTCTACTTTGTCATACTTGCACCTTTTTGTTTGGCAGCGCATAGTAGGAGCCCAATAGTGGTCATATAACTTCTGTTAAAAATGTCAGGGTGCCGGTCTGTTTGTAGTGAGCTTGCCACTAAACGAGTTGATGATTCAACTCAATACATACATCCTCAAGTTCAGGAGATAAAAATCTATACAGTGAGGTGTGACAGAAGTATTATGCTCTTACTGGAATTAAATGCATTCTGTTGTAGACTAGGATTCAATAGTGAGGATCATAGGACAGGGGCTTCTAGAGAACCTTGTATCAGTTGATGTGAAGTACATCCAAATTCCTTTCCAATCATCACTGAAGTGTTAGCCTACAAACTCTTATATGTTTCTGTCCAGTTGAAGGAGCAACTATTACACAAGGAACAAACCCATAACTCTGAGTTGGAGGGAATGAAGCAGGAGGTTACCCAGCTAACAAGGGAACTGCACCAGCGTGACATCACAATTGCCTCATCTAGTGGTTCTACCCTGGGTTTGGAGAAACAGCTAAGAACAGAAATCGAAAAAGCAGAGCGAAAGGCAGTGGAGCACAGGGTAAAATGGCTGTTATACTTCAAAATGTTTTGAGGTAAAGGGTTGGAAACCATGGAATTAAGATTAATGATTCATGACTTCTTTTGTTCGTTTGTTTGCTTGCTGATCCAGCTCACTTTGTATCGTTGACATCATATTTCCATATTCATCTAGAGGGTTAGAAACAAGCTAAGATGAAGGTTTGAACTTGAACTGAGTTACAGGCTGAACAATACATGCCTTTGTAGAAGTAATGTATCCAAAGGCTATGTGGTTTCCACATCTGCTCTATACTAATGATTAGAAAAATCAAATGGTAACTCTTTTTTTAAATCTGTTACTTAAGGCTATCCTTTCTCAGTTGGAAACGCTCAGACGAGAAAATCAGCACCTCTCAGAAATGCTGCAAAAGGTAGAGTCTGGCATGGGAGGGGTTGTATTTCTGTTACTATGCATTGTTTCTCTCAACAAGGCTTGCTTCTGTGTTTTGCATTAGCAAGTGTATTCATTTATTTATAGAAAGTTGAATAGTGATATGATTTTCTACTGAAATTGTTAGCTTAAGGTGCCTTATGTGTGTGTTTAAAGGCTTGGTGGGAGTTAAGTGAAATTATTTGGGTTTATGTTGCAATAAGCATCCTAAACTTAGGAATCAAAAGACAGACTGCAATAGACTTCTTTTTTTTGTGGCCACTAGGTGTCAGTGCAAGTAATCTTACTGAAATTTAGTGAAGAATATTATAACAAAACATCATTACAAAAAGTGGCACACTGAGCCTGTTCACACTGTAGTTCAGTTGAACTGCTATGCATAATTATGTAGATAATGTGTGGTGGTGGTGGGGTATGCCTTCAAGTTGTTTCTAACTTACAGTAGCCTTATGGTGAACCTATCATGGGGTTTTCTTGACGACGTTTCTTCAGTGGGATTAGCCTTTGCTTTCCTCTGAGGCTGAAAGAGTGTGACTTCCCCAAGGCCACCCATTGTGTTCCCATGGCCAAGCAGGGATTTGAACCCTGGTCTCCAGATTCATAGTCCAGTGCTCAAACCACTATACCCTGCTGGCTCTCAGATAAAGTGTAACCAGCCACATTGTTATGAAGATACTGTGAAGCCTCAGTGACAAACATTGATCCCATCTGTATGGTTCTTCTTCGTGATCTCTGTGACTCACACAAATAGGTTTACAGTGCCTGCCCAGTGCATTGTTCAGAACCTTCTAGAGCTGTTATGTTAGCATTTTGGCAGTAGTCTCTCTTTGCCTGGTCCTTGTGACCAGGTTGATTGCTGCTCAAATCCTCAGTTCTTTTTTGTCCACTGTAGCAGCAGTATTGAAGGAACTGTTGGTGAGCTGATCACTTCTCTTTCAATACTTTTTCTGGCTTTTGACTTGTTGGATTATGCTTTGACTTTCCTCTTCAGATTATGACTTTTCTTGTTCTGGAATCTGTTTTTTGGCTTGGCTTGGACTGTATGACTTCGGTAATGTTCTCAGTTTAGCGGCTTGCCTACAGTGGCCTCCTATGGCTTCATCCGGGTTATTTAAAAATGTACCTCCTGTGAGGCTAAAATCCCTGGGAGAGATGGGCATTCATGCTGTTTGGTGTGTCTCAGTGAAGGCCACAATATGGGAACATGTGTTCACTGCAAGACATTCACTCCTCTATTACACAACAACAAGGCACTATTATATGAGCAAGCTTTATCAATCTTGGATAAGCCTTCTGATTTGGGTCATGGATCCCTATTTCCTCGATCCTTTTCAACCCTGACTGCCTCCAGTTCCTTGCTCTGCATAGGGGTAAAAGGGTCCTTATAAGGCTTCAGAGTCCTACTGGAGAATGCTAAGGATGCACCAAAGTGGCCAGCATCTGACTCTGCTGTTCTTTCTAAAGAGTGTTCAGTAACATCTATTTGCTGATATGGAGACTTAGTCTGATATACCCTGAACACCAGATTGGTATATCAGTTTGAAGGCTTCCACCTCAACCTTCAGTCACATGTCCAAGAAATGGAAGCATAAGAAGAAAAAGCGAATGAAGGCTACAGAAGCTCCCCGCGTAAGGTTGCTGTCTTCTCCACCACATGCCCCTGACTGCTCCATCCAGCTTCCTCATTTTGATTTGGTATAGGACAAGGTGTTGATATCAATCTTAGTGGATTTATGACACTCGCTTCCCATCAGGAGAACAAAGCAAGCCCTTCCAGGGAGCAATCTCCACAAGTGGCATGTTGGTACTGGTTCTGAAGGAGAGATAGTTGCATCTACATTTGAAGCACTGTAAAAATCTCCTGAACTGCTGCATTTGGATCCTGCAGTCCACTCTACTCTGCTGTCGTCTCCTTTGGAGAAAGACCTCCCTCCTGTCTCATTGATCTGTTCAACGTTGTTGTTCAACTTCTTTGTCAAGGTTCAATATCTCTTGGTCTAGTAGTTCCTGGTTGTGGTCCCCACCATGCAACTGATTGTATAACCAATCCAAGCATTGATGGGATGGGCGTGGTCTAGGGGGCTACTCCCATTGTGGTTATGTGTGATATGTCTTGTCATAAACATTCATCATACTATCGGTATGATTGCTCCCCATCTCTGGAGTTTGACTGTGAGCAGTGGGAGCAGGATTGGCACCACTCCCATGCGTCATGTCCAGTCTACCACCAATGGGAGCCACTTCCACACTGACATAGCCTGCATGATTCACAATATTATCAATGTAGTCTGTGTTGATGCTCATACCCTGCCTCAGTACTATCATCTTCAGTATTGAGCAGGCCATGATCTCCACATTGAGAGGAACAAGCTGCAAAGTCTCCTTTAGCACAGACTGAACCTCTGGTCCAACTACTACTTTCAGCCCAGGCTTTTGATCCTGTGGGTCACCAGTCACCTTCACTAGTGCCCCCTAAATGGGTTCAGTCTTTGTTGTAAAGGATGACTCCTCATTCCTCTCCTTCCCCATACCAAGTAGGCAGGCATCTCATCCAGGAGTCATCAATGATATCGGATTCTGATTCAGACTGTTCATCTGTTTCTTCAGGTGTGTCACCAGTGCATTTTCTTCCCATCTTGGGAGAGCATGAGTCTGTTTCACTAATGACAATGTTTGCACCATTGGACAACAAATTCTGCGGATAACATGGGCCCTAGAATTAGAGACTAAGCAACCAGAGACTGCAACAACTAACCCTGTTTACAGATGGATACAGACTAAATTTGTGTCAGGGATTCCAGGTAGGGAACCCTGCGAAAATGATCAGCCCACTGCAAAGATGTTGCATCATGCCCCAGCTGTGAGTAATTGCAAGGTTGCATAAGAGACTGAGGTCGTGTGCAGATGGTAGAGGGAGGTGTGCAAACCCTTACCTGGTTGGTTGTAAATATGTATATAAGAAAGCAATCCCCTGTCTGTATTGTCTGTTGACCAAACCCGGTGCCTGGTGCAAGCCTCAGTTTGTCTGTCCTATGTTTTGTATATAACGGAACTTTGCTGCAAGATAAAGTTCCTCCTGTTTTGGAAGAAAACTCCTCCGTGTGTGAGTATTCTTATTGGGGAACAAGGTTGCTGCTGTTGGCTAGCTGTGCTCTGACTTTCCGTTGCATTTCTGTGGGGCTGATATTCCTATTAACCCCCCAACAATTCAGACATCAGTGTCAATTCCATTGTCATCCTTTTTGAAGGCAGTGCAAAAATCTTGTGTAACACACTTCACTACCCATCTACCTCAAAAAAGTTGACAGCTTGTACTGTGTTGTGGAGTTGGGTTCAGGTTGGCTTCTGTATCATCCAGAGCCAAACACTGTCATTGTAGAAGCTGTCCAATTCAAATTGGTACAGAGGAAACCACTCCTTTGGGTAAAGAATGCAAAAAGCTGGACTTGTTGGCCAAAAAATTCTACTCAACTACCACCTTCTCTTTCAGAATTGTGAATTACAAGGTGTGCACAGCCATGTAGTAACAATACCTCTGGGATGAGCCCATTTTGCCAAATTGTCTGAAGACAACAGATGGCTTGCAGGAGCACTGCAAATGGAGGCCTATAGCTTAGCAGCTCGACAACTTAACTCTGCAGGGCATGTGGTGGATTGTAGCAGGAAGACACTAGTGGGAACTATCATGCTACAAAAGTATGCATGGTTGCATTCATCTGGTTTGTCCCATCAAGTGAGGAGGACAGTAGAGGACCTTCCTTTGATGATGGTGTTATCTATCTCTGCATTAAAGACAATAAGCTGGAGCACATACATAAAATGTGCATCACTGTATGTAGGTTTGATTTCCAATCTCATGTCCTGCTGTTTGTCCTGATTCCATTATGTATGGTCAAGACAATCCTCTGGTCCTGAATGGTCCTTCAGCCTGGCAATATCTAGATGCTCTTGCTCTTCAGCTCTTCCAGTGGTATCTTGCTGGAAGTCCTCTATATGTGCCAAGTACCACCTTCAGTTGCGTAGGAAGAAGTCCCAGTAGCAGGGCAAGTGGTGCCTTAGACTCCTTTGTTGGTCTAACTACCACTCTTCTCTTTAGCAACAGGCTTTAAGATTATTACCAAGCTTAGGCTGCCATACATCAGACACTTGGATCCTGGATATTGTATGGAGGAGATATGCCATAGTGTATTGGGACTATCCACCCTTGGGGGTAATCTGCATCATTCTCCCCTCTGGTATACTCCTTGAGGAGGTCCATACTATTCTCAAAGGCACTGTTGAACCTGTTCCCATTCCTTCCAGCCAACAGGGATTCTTCTCTCACTAATTTATTGTATCCAAGAAAGATAGAGGTCTTTGTCCCACCTTGGACCTATGGGATGTCAGTTTCTACATACAGCCAGACAATTCAGGATGTCCACTCTTGGATCGAGCCTGTCCCTACTGCAGAAGGGAGATTGGTTTGTGATGCTGGTTTTGAAAAATGATACTTCATATTGCAATCTGACCATTGCACAAGTTTTCTTTGTTTTGCTGTGGGAAGAGGGGGCTGTTTTCATGCCCTTCTGTTCAGACTTTCCCTCATGTCTTTACAAAGTGCATGGTGTCGGTGACAAGCAGGCTCAGGCAGCAAGGTGTCATTGTGTTGGCTTACATCGATGACTGGCTCTTTGTTGCCATTCCAGAGCCTGCCTTGTTGACACTATTGATCTCACAGCTCTCCCTTCTCGATGATCTCTTCTCATCATGAACCATGAGTACTCCCAAACTGTCAAATTCATTGGTGCCATTCTTCATTCTTGTGCCTTAGCTTCTTACCTGCCAGACGAGAGGTACCTGACAATTCTAAAGTCTGCTTTAACATGTTGGCGCAATCCCAGGGTCCGCACCAAAGACTTTCATGGTTTCTATGACATCAGTGACATTTCATGAGAGGCTCAGAATGCATCATCTGCAAGCCTAGTTTTTGTCCCACTCATTAACTCCCCTCATCTCAACCATACTGAGGGCTCTTCATTGCTCATTGGCATGGTGGCTCAATCCCAGGAATATTCAGACTGGTATGCCTTTCCTTCCTCAGCCCACAACAGTGGTGACCATGAAAGAATGAGAAGCTCACATGAAAGGTTTCTCAGTAAAAGGGTGTTGTACAGCACAAGAGAGCAATCTCCACATCCATGCTCTCAAGATGTTGGCTGTGGAGAAAGTCTTTTGGACTTTCAGATGTCTCTATGACAAGATTGCTCTGGTAGTCTCAGGCAACACCACAGTGGTATACTACCTGAATAAACAGAGTGGAACAAAACTGAGAATCCTGCTCCATCTCATGCTCCATCTGTGAGACTGGTGCATTGACAGAGACATCTCTATCTCTGTGATCCATCTGTTAGGAGAAGAGAATGTTTAGTGGATGCTCTCAGCAGGACACCAGCGACTTGCCACAAATGGAGAGTTCATCTTTGCATTCTTTGGATGGTCTTCAAGAGATGGGGCTCTCAAGAGATGGATCTCTTTGGCTTGGCCCAGAACAGGCAGTGTTAGATCTTCTGCTCCAGGACATATCATGGTAAGGGGTTGCATGACAATGCCTTCCTATTTCATTGGGGAGGCCCTGTCATTTACCCTTTTCCTCCATTTCCCTTCATTGTCAGTGTGATTGCCAAAATTCGAAGAGACAAGGCAAAATGCATCCTGATCACACTATGATGGCCCAGATAGGCTTGGTTTGTTCCACTCCTGCATCTTGCTTGGAGTTTCCACTTCAGGCTACTGGCTTCTGAGAGTACACAGCAGGTAAGTGAGACATCCAGACCTGGACACCCTCAGGCTGATGGCTTGGAGGGTTTTTCTAGACTCTTTCCAAACCTATTTGACACTACTACATATAGGTCTGTGACCCAGCATTCCTATATGTATAAGTGGAAGAAATTCTTGTCATTTCTGTCACCTAGAGGGATCTCGCCAGATAAGGCACAAGTTGATCATAAGCTGGAGTTTCTCCTGTCATTGTCTGACAGAAGTCTTTTTCTTCCAACAAGTGCTACCTGGCGGCAGTTTCATCCAGACTGTAGATCATTGGCGAGCCTTCCTGTTTCCAGAACCTTTTGGTTAAATGGTTTCTGAAGGGCTACAAGAACCTTCACCTACATGCCTTGGGGTGTACATCTCAGTGGAACCTGGAGTTGGTTCTTTCTCAGCTCTCTAAGACACCTTTTGAGCCAATGGAGGTTTGTGACGTTTGTCTATTTACTTAGAAGACTCTCTTTTTGGTGGCAATAACATCTGCTAGACAAAGAGGTGAGCTGTATGCCCTACTTGCAGATCCACCATGCTTGACGTTCTACAGGGACAAAGTGGTCCTTAGACTGGACATTTCCTTTCTGTCAAAAGTGAGTTGGCTTTTGATTTGAACCAGGACATCTTACATGCATGTATATAGGGTCCTGCATTGAAATTTGGTCATGCTTTCCCTTGCCTTGATGTTAGATGTTAGCCTTCAATATTGACAAGATTGCTGCTTTTGTCCAATTCCAGAGACTCTTGTATGCTACTCCTTAAACAAGAAGGGCCTACCAGTATCATCTCAACTTCTGTCTCAGTGGGTTACTTTGACCATCCATCTGGACTATGCTCTAGCAGAGAAAGATCCTCCTTTTTGTGTATATAACCAGTCTACCAGAGCTTTGCCTACTTCACTGGCTTTTTTAAAAAGCATTTCACTCATTATAGGCTGGATAGCAGGTCCAGGGCTGAGGCTGCCATTGGTATTGCTGGGCTGTTCTGTTGTGTTACATGACACTCCCACCTCCTGTAATGAGTAGCTTGCTAGTCTCCCATTTGTGTGAGTCACAGAGACCATGAAGAAGAAGGATGGGTTGCTTATCTGTAGTTCTTTGAGCAGTCATCTGTGAACTTGCACAACACCTCGTCTTCCTCCCCAGTATGTATCCTGCTCTCCCTAGATCCTTTGCTGATGCTTCAGCATGCAGGGAACTGAATGGGAATGGCGCTAGTCACATGGACCAGGGGAGAAGGGGCTACCACTAAAAACCTTAACATCTCTAGAAGGTTCTATGCATTGTGTAGGCGCAATAAATCTATTTGTGTGGTTTCACAAATGACCACTCAAAGAACTATAGTTACAGGTTAAGCCATCTGTCCTGCTCCTTTGCAGTCCACATGTGCTTTCATATTCAGGTGCAGCGAATGTAGACTTTGAGTTATGAAATCCTAGAATGGCAAATACATTGCCAGTCTTGGAAATTAATTATAATGGCAGTGGAGGAGATGGGGAAGAGGCTAGCTGCCTAAGTTACATTGCTTTACAGATTTACCCATGAATCCTGACTAAAAATGTGGCACTTCAAAAGTGAATGTCTTTGTTGGAAGCTTTGGAATAGACAATGGTTAAGCTGTGATTTGTTTTCCCCCATGTGTTTGGTTTTGCTTGTAATAGGAACTCATACTCATTGTTCTAGAAGGGTCAGTCTCAGCTAGTTATTTAAGCTTTACTCTGCAGCTCTCAAATGTGCTAATCACATAAGTTTCAAAGGAATAGATGTTGGGAGGTTTGGGGTATACCCAACTGCAAGCAGGCATTCCCATTGGCTTGGGTGTAAATGGTGTGCTTTACACGTGCAACACATTTGTGTGACTGTCGTTTAAGTGATCACAAATTGATCTTGAAGTTTGCACCCAATTGAGACGAATGAGAAAAGTTTGTACCTCTGTAAGTTTGATTAATTCAGTGTGTCTAGAGGTAGACTGGTTCTGACGTTTTGTGATTGATTTGCCCTCTGGAGGGACTTTTCTCTACTATAGAATGCTAGGAAATGTTATACTTCAATCTGCAATACAGAACAAAATTTTAGGGAGACTTGGACTTATGAGCAGAGCAAGACACTACTAATTAAAGCTTTTCTGATATTAAGGAGCAAAGCACCCCGCTAGCAGAACTCCAGGAAGGATATACCAAGGCCCTAAATAAAGTGGAGTCTGAGAAGCAGCAGCTACAGAAGGAACTAGCAGAAACTACAGCTGTTTTGGAAGCCTCATTTCAAATCCCTCAGGACGAATATGAGAATATTGTGCAGAAGATGCAGCGTCAGGTGACTGAGATAAAGAATACAGAAAGCAGGTAAGAATCTAGATAGCCTTGGCAACATAAAGCTTTCTGAAAGGACAGTAAATGACAAATATTTAACTAACAAGACTACTGGCTTTAGACACCAACGAAATGCTGATGCATTCTAAAATACCTTGACTCGTTTATGATCTCTGAGCACTTCACAGATTGTTATTCTTTGACAACAGATGACGTCTGCTTTAATACTCATTTGCTTCTGTGCTTGTCAAAGCAGGTTAGAGAATTCACTGAAAAGGAATGCTTGCTTTTGAGCGATACTTTAAAATGTCAGAGACAGTGTAATACAATTTATACATGTACTGATAGTGGTCATACCAGGACTATGTTTTGAATTTTCTGTGAATAGTTTGCCCTTGCTTTTTTGCCTGGAACATGTGTAGAGCACAGAAAACTGCCAGTTGGTTACACTGGTTTCCTAAATATTATTTGATATTGCATCTGAAAAGAGCTTGTGTTTTATAATCTAACTTAATGTTTCTGATCAACATCCAGAAAAATCCAAGAGCTACAGGGTAAGCATGAGGAAGATTTGAGAGCTCTCCAGGTTAGATTTGACAAAGCCGTTCAGCACTGTGGAGAGGAAATCCAGAGGAAGCAACAGTTGTCAGCCAGAGTCACCAGTACAGCTACTGAACTGTCGCCTCCTATCAGCAGGAGCCACTCTGTGGAATCTTTATCCTATGGTCCTCTTCTGAGGTCAGATCCCTTGCCACATGGAAACAAGGAATTTACTTACGAGACAGCCAGCCACTGTGAAGAAGAATTTTTGCCTTTGGTAAGCATACTGAAATAAAGGATGTACTATCTGACATCAACATATGTTAGGATTTGTGTTTTTACTTGAGTAACCTGTTTGAAGAGTTTTCACCATTCAGCCCACATACTGTTTGTTTGGTTGAAGACTGTAGAGCTTTTTCTGATTTGACACCTGATGGCAGCAGCTTGTTGACTGGAGGGTACACAAAAGGATAACGCAGCTTTGGTTAACAGCCCCTTTCCTCCATGTAGGCCAGTAATAGAAGTGCAGGGCTGGACTCACCTTTCCATTTCGTGGGCTGTTAACATTAAATGCATGAAGATTTGGTGAAGCACTTTTCCAGTGTTTGTATTCAACTGTGGCAGAGGTTTTTCCCCTAGGGATCTGCAAGTGTTGCTTATGCCACGGTAAGAATGGCCAGTGCAACAGTAGCAGTGAACATTCTCCTGCAACCCCTTCTATGGAAGAGTAGGCTTAATCGGGAGCTGTTAGTTGTTTCAGCTTCCTTTCCTGATAGATGTAGACAGTGCAAGGGCTGCTCTTGCGCTAGGGAATTGTGTGGATATGAACAGGGAAGTGCGGATGGAATCAAGGTGGGTTGCATAATTGCTATGGAAAGGAACCCTAGTGGTGCAGTGGTTAAATGCCGGTACTGCAGCCTTAACGTTGTGAATTTGATCCTGCAGGGCTTCAAGTTGACTCAGCTTTCCGTGCTTCTGTAGGTCGGTAAAATGAGTACCCAGCTTGTTGGGGGCAATTAGCTCACACTTTGTAAACTGCTTAGAGGGTGCTTGCACTGATAAGTGGTATAGAAATGTACATGCTGTTGCTATAATGTCTTTGTCCCTGATTGTATATGTCATTGTTGTTCCACCTTTTGGTATAACAGGAGTTATAAATAAATGTTAAAAAAACCCTATAATCATATATGTTACACAAACACTGAGGGATCAGACAGCTAAAATTATTGCAAACTTGTGAACACGTGAGCAGATTACTTTATGTTCAGTAAGTATTATAAGGCAGGGCAGTAAGAGGTAGCAATCAATTTTGTCCTGAAACTAAATGTGTGTAGAAAGGGTTCTAAATGTAGTAGCTTGCTTTGCTTTTATGAGCTATTGATACATTCCCATGCAACGTGTATCTTTGTAACAGCTCCAGAAGGTGCAGACTGTGTCTCCTTACTCCAGCAATTCACAACTTACACTCCACACATATTCTTCAGTTGTGCAGCTCTCATTGCAGTGTAACTGATCAGGATTGAAAAGGGCGTCTGCCTTTAGCAGCTTCTAGAACCAGTTTGGAGCAGGAGAGGGGATTCTCTTCAGTTGCTAAGCAGGAATATATATTCAGTGATCAGAGATAAGGGCCATTTAAAAGACATTTAAATCTTTAATATAAGTAGGGTATTTAAATATCTATGATATGCTTGAAAGCTGTTGCACTGGGGCTTAGTATATGACTCAGATTTGTGTGCCTGAAGGTGGTTGCACTGATGCTTACTTCTGAGTATGTGTTACTTACTTCTGAGTATGTCTTACAGCTGTAGCTTTTTTGACTTTACGGGGCTAAATATGTTTGACTTGCAGAAAAATGTGAAACAAACAATCTCCCCCCCAAAAAAAAATGTTATTCTGAGTGGCAATGATAAGATAAAATTTGAAATGTTCTTACATATTTAAAAATGTAGAGAAGTGGTTCCTTTTCTGATTCAGGCTAGGATCCTGTTAACTTTGCCATTGTAGTTATGCTTATGATGACAAGAGGAAAAAGGCTAGGGGAAAGGAAGAAAAAGATTGTAGGGGCAGAATGGGAAATTAGGAGAACACTGCTGTCTTCGCGTCGTCTGTATTTCCACTGCTTGGCTTCCTTGTTGAGGCGGGTGTCTTGGATCAAAAATGCCTTGAGAGAGGTGTCTTGGACAATTCCCTGTTCTGTGGCAATGACCCAGCCATCCCTCCCACAGTGACTTGGTTCTGAGGATACCCCTCTTCCACAGAGTGTGCATTTGAGAAAAGGCAACTTGGAGCTGGTAGCCTTCTCTTCCACCCCCACTTTCTCCTTCTGGTTGCACAAGCCTGGGCAGAACGTAGCCACTCACATAATAAATAATCATGCCTATAGTGTGCACTTGACCTTAGTTTTAGAAGAAAGCTCTGGTTGGAGCTACCTCAGCAGTGTTTTTCATCCCTGCTTTACATCATTTGCGTTAAATGCTAAAAAGATGTTTTTGCTTTGTAGATTTGTCAGTATATTATAAACTGATGTCTAGTGTTTTCTCTGTCACTGCTTAATAGTAAAACATAATAAAAGTCAGATATTTTGGGTTCCAAAGTCGTGTTCAATATATGTTTTCATTTCAGAGTCCTTTGCCTATTGCAAACCTTGGTGCGATTGCTGCCAAGTTTTTGGAAGAAGAAGAAAAAAGATCTCACCATATATTGGAACGCTTAGATGCACATATTGAGGAACTGAAAAGAGAGAGTGAAAAAACAGTGCAGCAGTTTGCACACCAAAAGTGACATTGCTTCAAGTTCCATGGACTGGTGAACTTGCTTTATTTAAGCTGCTTCAGGCAAAGAGCAGGAGGTGGTTATCACCTAGGAAGCCTTGAGGACCTAGGGAGGGGGCTCCCTCTTTGTCCTAAGTCTTCAGTGGTAGTGAAATTATGATAATGAAGTTTGGGGCAAAACATGGCAGTAATTGCACTACTATGGAAAGCTTTATTTGCCTTAAATGTGTCCTGCAGTCACTGAGTTTGCAGTGACCTTCAGAAGGGAATGATGTAGCCAGCTCTATGAAGAAGAATGTAAAGTTTATTTTATGAATGTATATAAAGAAATAAAATGAGAAATATACCTGTTATCTTCCATTTATACCTCTATAAACCATGTTGTTGACCGTTTTGATATTGTATTACTTTCTCCTTTCAAAACTGCTTGCTGTTTATTCCATAGAACCTGTTGATTAACTGTGTGGGAAAGCAACAGTATTGCTGGTCTCCTAGTTTTCATGTCATGAGTATTTCCTGTGTTGGTCTCACTTGCATACCAAATACTGAATTAATCACTGGGATGCAGATTTATTACCGGATTGCTTTCATAGCTGTTGGAGATGAAGTACAACCAAATAGTTATTACATGGAAAGGGAGGCATTTCCTTATTGAAGATAGGTTTGCTTTAAAGGTGAATTTCATTCTTCATTGGTAAACACCTTTACATGATAGTAATTTTACTTAGCAGCTGCCTTATGAAGTACTGCGCAGCTGTTCATAGCAATAACAGCACATTTAAGAGGCTGATCAGCGTGCCAAACTGCCTTTACATTTTTTTAACTTAAGCAAAAAAAAAAGACAGATCTTTAAAACATGTCCTTGGATATATACCAAGAAGCCTCAACTCATCCTTTTTGCCTAGTTTCTGAATTACTAGTAAGATTACTAACTTGGAAGACTATGGAGACTTATCAGACTTGCAGTATCTGAATCTTTGAAATATTAGTCTCAGACAGATCCTTCATTTGTAGCTTTTCCCTTTCAGAAACACCTGCTGCTGTACAGCATGGTCCACCACATGGTCTGTCAGATGGTGCCTTTCACGTTAGAAAAAGCCTCTGTATGTAATGAATGATCCTCCCCACTCCACATTTGAGAAGTCTTGAGTCAGGCATGGGATAAATGTGGCCTGCTACAGCCTGTAAGAGCTTACCACCCCAAAAATAATTAATTTTTATATATATATGTATGTATGTATGTATGTATGTATATATTAAAAACTTAAAATGCCTCCCTCTGTCCTCTAAGGGGCTTGAGGATAATTCTGTCATATTCACCCTAGGCTGCTGTAGAGCAGGGTGGGGTGTGGGATTTCAAAATTAACTTTCAGCTGCTTCCTGTTTTAGGAAAAAGCTTCTCTTTGGTCTGAGACAGCCAGGGGAATGAATGTTATGAAGTTGCCCTCATGCCCCCTAGAAGGTGCCGGTGGGCATTTTGTGTAAATATTTGTTTTAAAAAAATAAAATTGCCAGTAGCCTATAGAGATTACAGCCTTCTGAGAACTGAGGAGAGGTGTGTGTGGCTCGTAGACTTCAAGAAGTTGTCCACCTTGACTTGTGCCTTGATTGAAACGTTGGCTTCACGAGTATCTGAGTGCTTACAGTCTTAACATACAATTGCTACAATGTGTATAAAGTCCTGGTTCCAGCTTGCTAATGTTTGTGCGTGCCTTACTATGTTTCTTTTTCATGCCACTCTTTGCCAGCACTTTAGCTTAATACTGATGGACAACATGAAATCAAACTCAGCATGAAGAAATGTGAAAAGGACAACATAAGTCTTATTTATGCTTTTTCATCTGGATGGTAAATAATGCCTGTCAAAAGCATGCAGCCTTTTATTTGGTTGAAAACTAGTTGTTCTCCATCCTCCACAAAATGAACATGCTGTACTACTCATTGTGAGAGAACATCATATTAGATTTTGTATAGAAGGATTGAAAAAAATAAAGAGGGTTCCTTTGCCTCAAGTAACTTATTGCAGAGTTACACCCTGAAAGCTGGGATGAGCACAGAGAAAAGGTCTAATTGAGCTGTTCTTGCGCAACAGCAAGACACTTATGCTGTGGAGGCTTACCATATTCACTGAGATTAACTTTTGCTGCACTAAAAGGACCAATGCCCCCATTGTTCTTGGGAGCGACCGGTAGACTAGTAACAGTTTCCAGAGAGAAAGATGCATAAGTCTGTTGAAATAAAACCAATATGGCAGTGATGTAGACTCAAGTCAATTGACTCGGACTCATCTTGGACTTGAGTCACCTCAGTGACTCAACTCAGACTCGACTTGGCAACAAAGATGCAGTGACTCGACTCGACTTGAGACTTGTATATTTCTGGGTGACTGACTTGCTGCCCTTGGTTCAGTAACATAACACGTTCATCCAGAAACCTTACTACATTTAAAACTGCTTCCATCTCTTTTTACCTACTAGTCATAGGACCATCTGTCTCAAGCCCAAAGTGTGGGTGCATTTCTCAGAGGAGAACAGACAGGTTAGGAAATGGGCTTGAGGTAGGCTTCAGGTCTGCTCAGCAGCCTGTCCCTAGTGCATATTGGAGGAGCCTTCTAAAACTTTTCTTAAGAGCAGAAGCAAGACTTGTCCCCAAAGCATAGGGCATGTTTCTCAGAGAACAGCAAGTGTGTTAGGCAATGGGCTTGAGGAGGTAAAAGCCTTTCTTCTACAGCTTTTGAAGCTTCAGTAATGAGGAGTGAGAAGGATCTTATTCCCTACTTCTGAAAAGTTCTCCAATTTTGGAAACGGGAAGTAAGAAGGATCCTATTCCCCATTTCCAAAGCTGCAGATTCTTATGCCCATTGGCACAAAAGCCTCCAGCTTCAGGAAGGGGGAATAAGAAGGATCCTATTCCTCACCTCTGAAGCTGCAGATGGCAAGATCACAAATGTGGAGGGCCAACTTTGCTTAAATAGTTAAAACTGACTTTATTTGACTCTGTCTAGGAATTCTGAGATACAGGATGGGGTATAAAGTTGGCTCCCAGGCTTGAGACTTGACTTGAGACTTGGAGTAAAAGGCTTAAATACATCACTGCAACATGGTCAGGTGGCACTTTAAAGATTAAGGTTTCATGGTATAAGCTTTCATGGTATAAGCTTTCATGGATCAGAGTTATATATAATGTAATCCATGAAAGCTTATGCTGTAATAAATTTGTTAGCCTTGAAGGTGCCACAGTACAAGTGTAATTTCAACACAGATAGGGATCTCTTGTTGGCTATAGGTTCAGAATACTGCCTTGGAGATGGATCATTTGGTTACTGGCAGAGAGACCAGATAAAAGTTGAAAAAATAATGAGAAACTAATGTTGAGAAGGAGGTATAGGGGTCATAACTTTTACCCTCTGACAATATTCCCTTCCCAAGGGATCAAACATTTAGAGATACGTCCTGCCATTTCTATAACTACATTGTTCCCCACATCATGTGAGACAACTGTGCCATGTTGAATACAGATTCTGTTAAGGCAGCCCTGATGTCATCCCACAAATCAACTTTTCTGAGTGGACTACCAGCAGTTATTTCCTATCATATAATCTTGGCAGATTCTACTTGTGCTAGATGGAGGCAAGATTTACTTGTAGAACATTAGCAACCCAAAGTGGGGAGAAAATGTGTTTCATTATAAATGTATGCCCTGCAATTAAATATAAAATGCTTTTTTGTAGGAATTTGAACAAGTTTAAAAGACATTGTTTTATTAGTTTTGGGTTAAATCCAACAAGAGTGCCAGGTATGCAACCATGGAGTACACCATATTTTCCTTAAAAGTGTTCTTAACAAGACAAAGGTGATAGCACCTAAACCATGCATCTTTAAGATCTTTGACATCATAATGATGCTCAGTCCATTCTGAGGAAACTAATTTACTCTCTGTACTGTTGAGAACAAGAATATTAGATTCTGGATTACTGCCTGCCCCAAGATTCAGCTGAAGCACCTTCAAATTTAAAAATTAATTTGCGTATTATAATCCTGTATACTTAATGGCATTCATATCTAATCCCGAAGAGGTACAAAAGTAAATATTCTTCCCCATGCCTTAGGTTTCTGTATTTCCTAGCTGTAATGAGGTTGCTCACTGTGTTCCTTAATTCTGAGGAAACACTTATTTATTCTCAGAAATGGAGTTGTAATAAAAGAGTTGCCAGGAACTTGAGACAGTTTTGTATTTTGGCAGGGCAATCTGCTAGTTCAAAATGGACAGCAATCTGAGAAGAGCAATTGGCACATGGAGGCTGGAATTTATGTTCTTTGCTCCCTCTCTTATATTAGGTGTAAAAATAGTAGGTATGATTGATCAAGGACAATTTAAATAGGAAGATATGTGTAGCTCATGGGCTGCAGCATCAGATTTCTTTTCAGTGGCCTAATATGTGTTGAGACTGTAAATATGCATGTTTTGGAGGTGGAGGAAGATTGTTTATCCTGGAGGGTTATGACAAAGCTACTGCAGACTTCTGAGACCCTTTCATCCGTGGCTGCAGGGTTTCCATGCCTTCATCTATGCCTTGAGAATGTTGAACATCCCTTTGGAATAATCAATTGGCCTTAACAGTTTTATAATTAATGAAGCTGGAGGGGAGATTTTTCTTTGAACTGAACGTTTTAATAACACCAAAGAGTTCCTTTTTTTTTTGCTTGCAAGGCTGAGCCAGATGTGTGCCTTCTATTTTACATATATTTTTTTTAAGAAAGATCTTTTGGGAACCAGGTTGTAGTACATTAGTAGATTTAACTAGTGGTCTAAAGTATGAGTTCAGAGAAAGTTTAAGAGTTTCACTGTGATTAATCTTTGATAATACCCAGGCCTCAAGACATAGAAGATGGAGTCTACCGTATTTGCCAGCTTATAAGACGCATCTGTGTATAAGACGCACCCTGTTTTCAAACAGTATTTTTCGAGGAAAAATGGGTCTTATACACCAGCAAATACAGTAACAGCTGGGATTGCCATTACAATCCTTAGAGTACTGCCTTTCTGTTCAGTAAAATGTAGGTCAGTTGAGAGCAGGGAGGTAGTACTGTGGTCTCCATCTTGTGAAATTTTTACACAAGAGGGCTTCACAGCCTATATGCAGTAATGGGCTCGATGAGCATCAATAAACTGAAAACGAATCATGGCAAGATAGAGGTGGTGTGGGTAGTTGGTTCTTATGCCTTGGAAAGGGGTGTTTCTCCCACTGTGGGTGGGGTTGTACTCCTCTTAAAAGAACAGGTGTGCAGTTTGGGGTACTCTTAGATTAAACTTTGTCATTATAGGCTCAGGTGGGTTTGGTGTTATGACATGCCTTTGCCATCAGGTGGGTTTGTTGTGAACAGCCATTTCTTCACAGAGATCCTAGCTACAGTGGTTCATGTTCTGGCAGTCTCCTGGTTATGTGAATCTGCTCTTGATGATATTTTATTGGGTTGTTGCATAACTGATACTATGCTGCTCCAATAGGACAAAGGGAGGTAGATGAATGTTTTAATTAACAGCCTTACATAAGGCCTTTGGGGGAAAGAATTTAATGATCTGGTAGAGATGTGATAAGGTCTAATACAATAATAGTAACATTTGGCATTAAGAGTTTTGCAAGTCCTCCACAAAGCAGTTACAATCTTGTAATCTGGCCATTATTATTGTCTCTGTATTGCTGATGGGGCTGAGAGATAGGATGGCTTGCCAAGCTACCTAATAAGTTCTTGTAAGATGCAAGATTTTAATCATGGACCTCCTGATTTGTCGTACAGTTACTTCACTATTGCAAATACAGTTTCACACTATAAATGAAGCGGTCAGGAGATAGTGGATTATGAGGGCTCCTGCCCCTTCAGTGGAGTAGGAGTCATGTGATGGTATTGACAGACCATACATAGGTTGAGGACTGGAAAAAGGAAGTATGTCTTGCATATTATAGTTTAACGTATCATTATAACATGATCTAGCAATTCAGCTCCTAAGTTTTAGAAAGAGGCGAGATAAATTCTCATTAAGTATTCTTAGCTGTGAAAACTTGAGTAGAAGCTCCATGTTCAGAAGTAATATAGCTTTGGATAGCAACACTGAGGACAAACTAATGGTGAACACTTACCTTTGCGTGTTCATAGAAACCCAGAGAGATCTGCTGGCTCAGACATGGTGAAAGAATGCAGGACTAGATGATTTCTGTTCTGATCTAGCAAATAGTTTTTATGTATGTTAAGACTATTCTGATCTATTCATAACCCTTTGGTTTCTTATTGGTATCACCCTAGTTCAGCACTTGAGAAAGGAAAGATAGAATAAAAAAACAAAATACAAAGACTATTTAGTTTCTTTGCTTTCTACCAGTAAAATTTCCAGTGTGCAGAAAGGTCTGGGTTTATAACCAGATGTTTTCTTTTAAAAAACAATCAGTTATTTTTTGCTTTTCTTGATCCTAGCATCCATAATGGCTATTCAAGGAGAAACTAAAAACCATTCATTTCTCCCTACATTTGAATTTCTCCCAGGACCCTCATTCCACATTTCCTCTCAAGAACACCAGGGCACCTTCTTCCCCATCTGCTTTTTGTAAACATTTTGCCAGATGAAAAGAGCTGGAGTTCTCAATAGCTTCCACACAGTTTGGCTTTCTGGGTAGATTTTTTTTGTTGTTCTTGTTGGCAAAATGGCTTTGAAATGGTTAATGACAGTCCACCCTGAAACAATTTCAGTTGCTTGGACTTCTCTCCCTCCTCCAACTCTTGTCTTTCTAGTTAAAGACCAAAAATGGAGAATGGTTCTCACAGGAAGTATTTTGGGGGACATGAGATATTTAGTCTAGTTTTTTTTTTTTCATTTAGAATAGCAGACATGGTCATGTCCAATTTCCTATGCATTGAATAGATGTAACAACTAGGATTCACTTCCATTTCAATATTGCCAGAGCTATTTGTTTCATCTCAAACCATGAACTAAGAAATGTGGGTTGGATTTCAGAATGCGCTTCATTTTAAGAGTGGGCATATTTTAGATTTACAGCCAATCCAAGTTCTCTCCAGCATATTTCTAGGGTATGTATTGGATGATAAAAGGCATGTTAACTGCCTTACACATCCTGTAATGGAAGCTGGTGTACTATATATTTTTTAAAAGTATCTGCTGCTCCTCCAAGCTTTGAAATACCATTTTTAGTCACTTTTCTTGAATAAATGCCTATAGTTTTGAATACTTAGCCATACTATCATTTGGAGAAGTAATAAAAGGGTAATTGGAATTCGCTTTTGTTGGGGGAGGTTATCTGTGTGGCCAATGAGAATGCTTATGTTGCTGCCGTCTCTTACCATTCCCAAGACTTAAAACTCACCTGGGTTGCTAGGAAACTGATTTCTTTGAGCTCTTTTCTCTGCAAAATACTATATCTAGCCTAATTGCTGCACGGCATATGGTTGTACAATCTATAAAAATGACACAGGCACCTATTGGATAGTTGTGACTGTTGACAGTGCCAAATTTTTCTTCCTACATCATTAAAAGAAACACACAAAGCCCAACTCTTTCCTGTTATTGGCTCTTTAAAAATAGTTCTTCACTCCATGAATGTTGTCATCCACTACACCTTTTTCAAATTTTATTTTGGAATGCACTTCACATTTTATCTGTCTGCCTATTTTAAATCGCATTCCCAGATGAATTTTGCAGGAGGAATGTATGTGTGCGTGGGTTCTGTGCATGTACATAGGTATGTGTGAATATATGTATAATCCAGGCTACTCCCCTGCTCTTCAGAGCTAGTCGACTGCCAGCAGTGTCAGTCTTTTCCTGAACTTCATCTAACAGTTATCTACATAGACTACTACAGTCAAAGATTGTGTGTGCATGTGTTTGTTGTCTGAACATCTTTCTCTCTCTATGTAGCAATACTACTGAGCAGCCTGCCTCCATGTCTCTGCAGTATGGATTAAGTAACAGGCCTGGCAAGTCTGAATTAAGGTTGTTGGAATCATAGAATAACAGAGTGGAAAGAGACCACGGAGGCCATCCAGTTCAGCCCCCTGCCATGCAGGAACACATGTCAAAACCTCCAAAGAAAGAGACTCTATCACACTCTGAGGCAACATATTCCACTGCCGGACAGCTCTGACCATCAGGAAGTTCTTCCTGAGGTTCAGGTGGAATCTCTTTTCCTGTAGATTGAATCCATTGCTCCTTGTCCTATTTTCTAGACCAGTGGAAAACAAGGCCATTCTCTCTTTGATACAACATCCTTTCAAATATTTAAACATGGCTATTTCTCTTCTCCAGACTAAACAAACTCAGCTCTCTAAGACACTCCTCACAAGGCATGGTTTCCAGACCCGTCACCATTTTGGTCACTTTCCTCTGGACATGTTCCAGCTTGTCAACATCCTTCTTCAAATGAGGTGCCCAGAACTGGATGCAATATTCCAGATGAGGTCTGACCAAAGCAGAATAGAGTGATACTATTACTTTCCTTGATCTGGACACCATATTTCTGTTGATGCAACCAAGAATTGCATTGGATTTCTCGATTGCCACATCACACTGCTGACTCATGTTCAGCTTGTGGTCTACTAAGGAGTCTTAGGTCTACTAAGACTCCTAGATCCTTTTCACATGTACTGTTGTCCAGCCAGGTGTCTCCCATCCTATGAAAGCCCAGGAACAGTCCCAAAATAGGCTACCTTTGTGTCCATGTGGGTAGCACATACCAAAGTAACACAAATCTCCATATGTGAACCATTTTTAATCCTATGTTTGCCATCCTGTTGGTGAATTGCAATGGAGATACACCATCACAATTCACGTTTTTGGTCAGTGCAGAGGTGAGAATTCACTATCAACCACACAATGAACAAAATTCACCCTCCCCTGCAACCCATCCATGTCCTGGATTATGGAGAATGGGGGGAGCAGCAGGCAAGCGTCCAGCTATTTTTCTCTTTCAGAGCAGAGCGATGAATGACATCATCTAGAAGGACCTCTGGAAGACCCTCAATGTCCCTGGGCATCCAGTTATAGGAAGATTGCTGTACACTTTTTTGCTGCTTCTAATCTCCACCAACCAAGGGAATGGCCAGGTTCAGGGGACTGCAACTGAGAAAAGGTGGGTTGGGCGTTTGGATTATAGACTCTCATAGTTATGTCTCCTAATGCAGGATCACGGCCCATGTGTTTTTACCGTTATTCAAATAGTTCAAAAATGTTCATCATAGGAGAAACATCAGGAGATTCTGAATGTGACTGGGGTAGAAGAGGAAGCAAATTATGCCTTCTCAGCACCAGCAGTGAGGGGCTTAGATTAATTGCATCAACTGAACCACTGATAACCTGGCCCTGGGGACTAGTAGCGCACTCACAGAAAGTGTTCTGGGCACAAAATTGGGGCATGTGGCATTTGATCAACTGTATTAGTACTTAAATTGATGTCTGTTAATGACATTCCAACAACAGAGAATGAAGTCTTGCTTATTAGATGAGGAGCTTTTGTGAGAATCTACACTCCTGCAAAAACTGCAGTGATACAAACTATTTTAATGGTATTCTGGAAAATGGATTGCTGTGGGCTCTTTGTTTTTGGCTGAGGCTAGGAATTCATATGGTTCAATGAATATATGAAACATATAATCAAAAATTAATGTTATAGCCCTGAAGACCTCCAGAGCTATCACGTCAACTCACTGCATGTTTAATTAGTTAAGAGATTTTCTTAAAAACTCAAAAAACCAAAATGCAGTTTATTTGATCATACCTTCTGTTTAAAGAAATTTATTTTCTGACTTGGTAAAACCACAGGACTTTTTAAAAAAACAAGTCATGTTTAACTCTGAGAGTTAAAGATTCTCTAAGTAAATAAGCCATGTATTTTAAATATAGCTTGTATATATGTTTCATGCAACAGCAGTCATC
The DNA here is from genome assembly GCA_948472985.1 of Iguana delicatissima. Lineage (NCBI taxonomy): Eukaryota > Metazoa > Chordata > Lepidosauria > Squamata > Iguanidae > Iguana > Iguana delicatissima. Next base: position 648,606 of record CAOKZL010000330.1, read on the forward strand.
AGGATTGTCTTTGAGTATCCCATTTCACTCCACATCCTATTTCATACTATAGGCAAGTTGCCCTTTATGAAGTGATAGTTCCCAGAATAAGTAACTTTTGCATAGATTAGACATTAAATTGCACTTTCTTCAAAAACATTTCTTAAACTTGATGTAACTTAAAAAGCACCACAATCCAATGAGATAAAAACTAGCATTTAATTGTATTTAAGATCTGGTGTAAAAAACTTATTTCGCAGTATTGTTTCATATTTGTAAGACAATGAAGTGTGCACAAGAAAGATTCCATTTAGATGATCACATTGCAAGAGCATTTGTCTTGTTTGACTTTTGCAGCTACTCTTGCGCTGATGCTTCAAAATGTATGGTCCTCCACTCTCCCTGGCACAGATGAGTTATAAAATGCCCCCTTGTGATTCACAATAATGTTTTTGTTCAACACAGCCATTCAGAAATCACCTGTTGGGAAATCTGCATCCCAAAATAAAGGATAAATGGGAAGACATGCATGAATGCCTTTTTAGTGTGCTAGACTATTACTAGCTTGCAATTATGTATATGGAACATCTTGTCTCTCTTTTCACAGGTGTGGAAGCTACATTTCCTACAAACTTCACTCATTACGTAATACAAATGAAAGACCACGGGGAAACTTTTCTGCTGTTTAAAAGAGGTAAGTATTGCTGCCCAACTTTAGGATGAAAGAGACTGCTCAGTGTTGTATGGATTTGTAGGTACACCAAATGTCACTACTTGTTTGGACAAATGAGAAGAGTAGGAGTGGCCTCTTACTGTGCCTCTACTTCATATTTCAAAATGCGCGAGTAGAACTTGTGATTAGCATTCTCCAGCACCAACACATACACCTCTGTGCAGCCAGAAGTGCTACAAGATCCTTCCCAGTAACCATTCTTACTTAGAGTTAAAGGGTAGTTTTTTTCACATTGAACAAATGCCTTGGCAATGCTATGAAGCTTGAGTTTAAACTTGATGTTGCGGTTGGCTGGTAGGAGTGCAGCTAAAGGCTCCACCAGCTCATAGCCTTCTGCCCACTTGCTATAATTCTGGGGGAACATTGGCCACTTCACCTCTGCATTTGGGCAACAAATGAGGTAGTTGAAGACGTAATTATAATTGCCAGGATCAGACTTCTTCTTAGCAAAAATTTTGAAAGCAAAGTTTCCTGCATGAGGAAGATGGACCTTAAAGTCTATCTGGTTCCCTTGACAAACTTGCAGAATATGCCGTCTTCTTATGTCCTCACTGAGGCTTATGTCATCTGAGTGCAGTGAGGCTAGAACACTTAAGTCTTTACTGAGGATGAAGCTAAGGTCAAAGCGGCCATCGTTGGTATGAATAATTGGGCCTTTTTGTGAAGGTTTGAGGAACCCTTGTCTCTCTGTGAACCAGCTGGGTCCAACAGGTTGATGGAGCTCCTTTGGAAAGCATATGTTCCTGTCTACAGCAGTGCACTCTATGGTGTATTCTAGCACACAGTTGTAGACTTCATCTGTGCCTTTGGAAGGTTTGGCATAGATCTGTAGTTTGTGACTCCCTGTCTTCTGCGGATAGAGTTCCAGACTCATCCCATTCCTCTTCAGCATCATCAAGCTATGCTCCTTTGCCCCTTTCAACTCAAACATGAACAGCATTGGGAAACGGCTCTCCACCTCTATCGCTACTTTTCCATTTACTGTGACATGCAAATAAAGAAGGCTGGTTAGGATGTTTCCCCTTATTTACTGAAAAACACAAATCAGTCAAAAGCCCTGTAGAAAATGACCTAGAGAATTGAATATCCTGCTGTATTGTCAATCATTTTGGCAGTGAAAGGGAGGATATTATGGTTGGCTGGTTAGAATTTGTCAAGTGCCTGTCAACTCCAAATTCAGAATAAATAACAAGGAGGTTGAAGGGTGGGGAGTTTTTAGTTTGGGATACTTGTTTGCTTCTATTCTATTACAGATGCAATAGGACTGCTCATCATTCTGAGAAAAGATTAAAGCCTTTGTGGCTTCCAGATACAGCTCAAGCAGCATACAGTTTTGCTGACAACCCTTTAGAAGCTGTCAGTTTCAAAGAAAGCAGAGCGAGTTCAAATGACAGGATTTCAAAATTAGGTTCTTCATTCTGCTGTTAGGTTCTGATTCTGAGAGACACAGAAGAGAGCAGCCAGAAGCTTTTGAAACCCCATGTACTTACATGTACCCACGAAAGACTTTGGTTCTCAGACCCCTACTTTTCTGAAACTCGTTTTGCATTTACAGGCTCCTCCAGATAACAGAAATGTATTGAGAGATTGCTGGAGTTTGTAGTGTGTATTTGATTCTATGCCATCATTCTTGTTTTTGTTTTTTAATATCCAAACATGATTGTCATCCTGGACCATTTTCTGGCAAACTTCAAATGGATTTCTTTTTAATTCTGAGATATATCAGAACAAAAACCAAAACCTTCTCTTTTCTTCTCTTTCCTTTTTTGAATTTTTGAGCTACAGCACTTCACTGTTTCGGTGCAAAGACACTTTTGCATTATAACTCTAAGACAATTTGTTCAAAAATTCAAGAAGGACTGTAAAACTAGCTCAGCAAATCATCCCCCTACTGGAAGAAAAAAAATTGAAGAGTCCTAGTGCAGCTCTAAGAAATAACTACAAGCACTTGCCCCCGCCCCAAGAATGGAATGAATGGACGTGGAGGTAACAACAATTGGGAAAATCTGGGAAAACTCAAGGAACCTATCTTGTCACAAATTGTTGCTGTCATCAAATTGACTTCGATCTATGGCAACTCTATAAACGGGAGATCTCCAAATTACTGTGTCATCAACAGCCCTGTTTATGCTTTTTTAGATCAATTTGGGAGAGCCTAGATTTAAACTAGAAGATACCAATAATTCCAGGATCCCATACAATCTTACTGTGTAATAACACTTGAATTTTACACAGATTGGGATTCCAAGGGTAAAAGTGATTACAGTCTAAAACCACTGTACAGCTTTGCGTCACAGAGATGAGCTTTTAAAAATAATAAAGCAGCAGCCTAACTCCTAACGTTTGCTGGTTAATTTTTTTTTCATCTGTCCAAAGCTGGAACTGTTCCTTATAATATTGCCATGTGGTTAGAATGTGTATGACTGTACCTGTTTGAATAATTGATGTTTGTGGGTGGGCTGCCAGCAATCCCATCTTGTAGAAGTCACTCTTGTATAACATGTTGTTTTCGAACTGTTCCAGTGTCACCGCTGGTTTGAGTAGCTGCCAGTTGCTGTTGTCTGGGAAATGATTGTTAATAAAGAGGGCAGGGTGGGTGAGGAAGTAAAATTCATTGTATCTGTAACAAGAAGGGAGAGGTCACCAGCAATTGGCACAATGTTCAACCTTGCACCAGAGGTCACTGAGGCTGCAGTCCTGTGCAGGTCTGTTTGGAAGCAAGAGTCACTGAAATCCCTTGTTTTCAAGACAGGTCTATAAGAAGCAAACTGGAGTTTTACAACACAAAAGCAAGAGATGTGTAGAATCTGGACTACACTGGTTTGGGTCATAAATACTGTGAGGTAGGTCAGTGGTTTATATAGTATGATTTATCCATGGAACAATTCTGATGTAATGCTTATGTCTTAATAAACATCTACATGACATCCTTTCAGATATTTAAAGGTATTTAAAGATCTTTGATCATCTTGGTTGCCCTCCTTTGGATATGTTCCAGCTTTTCAATGTCCTTTTTGAAATGTGGTGCACATAACAAGACCACAGTATTCCGGGTGAACTCTGACCAAAACAAATTTTGGTTTGTTTGTTTGTTTGTTTTGGTTTATTTTCTTTGATCTAGACACCACGCCCCCATTGATGTAGCCTAGAACTGCACTGGCTTTTTAGGCCATCACATTACAGTTTTGGCTCATGTTTAGCTTGTGGTCCCCTAGATCTTTTCACATTTACTGCTTGTAAACCAAGTGTTACACATCTTATATTGGTGTATTTTATTTTTCTTGCCTAGATCTAGTTTAGATTTTTCTCTCTTACATTTATCTCCATTGAAACTCATTGTTAATTTTGTAACAGCTGTCCTATCTGTCAAAGTCATTTTGAATTGTGATCCAGTCCACTAAGATATTTGCTATGTCCCAGTTTGGTGTCATCTGCAAATTCGGTAAGCATGCTTTCAATTCCATTTAAGTCATTTGTAAAGATATTGATCAACCATACACTGAGGACTGAACTTTGAGGTACGTCACTACTCACTTCTCTCCAAGATGAAGCGCAAACATTGCTTAGCACTCCCTGGCTTCATTTGGTCAACCAATTACAAATCCCACCTAATAGTAATACTGTCTTGCCCACAGTTCACTACCTTGTCTTGTGAAAAGCTGTACTGAGATCAAGATATATTACATCCACAAGGGTTCCCCAGTCTACAAAACTTATGACTTTATCAAAAAAAGAGATAAAATTAGTTGGGCATGACTTGTTTTTGAGAAAACCGTGTTGGTTCTTACTAATCACAACATTCCTTTTTATGTCTTGACAGACTTGACTGTTGAATGATCTGTTCTAGAACTTTTCGTGATATTGATGTCAAACTGATTGGTAGTTGTTTGGGTCCTCTTTTTTGCCCTTCCTAAAGCTGGGGGCAAGATTTGCCCTCCTCCAGTCTGCTGGAGCCTTCTCTGTCCTCTAAGAATTCTCAATAATTATTGAGAATTTAATAAACTCATATTAAACTGAGTTCACCATTTTGGGTATAATGGAAATTGTGGCATAAACGAGGTGTGGGGATTGTGCAGTCCTCCAGATGTCACTAAACTGCAGTTCCCAACAGTCCTGCATAGCATAGCCAATGGCAAAGGATACTGGGAATTGCATTCCATCAACATCTTGAAGACCACAGGATTTCAAATCCCAATCTAAACAGATTAAGACTGGTCTGCCAAAACTGGTAAGCAGAGGAAATTCATGTTTGCTTCACTTTTTAGGCTTCTTGCAGATTTCCTACAGGTAGGATCAAAGACATGCTGAAGCCTTAAACTGTGTTGTGTTCAAGCAATGCCATAGAATCCCCCCTTGTATAATTTTAGCAATTATGTAAAACATTGAGATTTGGTAAATTGTATTTAATGACTGTATAATCTGAGACCCTCAATTGTAATTTATCTAGATGCTGTGCCAATCTGCAGTGCCCACTGGCCAGAATATGGTCGTAACTGTACATTGTTCCTCCAGTTCAATCTAGTAAGTCCTTGTTTTCTGGGGGAATTGCAGACATATGTAGATGTTCTGCTTCCTGTATAGAATTAGCACATGAGAACCATCCTTGTTGTGCTCCAGATATAAAAGGCAAACATCTTCAGCAGGAAGGCTTTTCTATTCATTTTTCCCTTCCAGCATTCTAAAGCACACAAAGGGTCAGGCTGCAGACTCCCTTTTTCTGTTCCATGCCTTCAGTATGTGTAGGTTGGTGGGGGAGGTTGTAACTGGCAGGCTTGGGTTGTGTGCCTCCTCTGTAGAGCATTTTGACTCTATACTGAAGAAGAAGGCCAGAAAGGGGTTATGTATTTTGTAATGAAGTGAGATCAACAAGTTAAGGGAAGTGTGCACACATTTGCCAGATTCCTCCTGTGTTCTTGCATACAAGGTAAGAGCAAGAGAAGAAATCTTGCAGAAGAGGGCAGAGTTTGAAGTGAAACAGCAACTTAGAATGCAGTTTCTTTTGTCTTCCTGCTAAGTGAGAACATATCCTACAGCATGATTTGGCAAAATGTAGCTTTCCAGGTGGTGTTGGACTGCAAGCCCAAGCAGCCCTAGACAGCGTAGTGAAGTGTGAGGAGGTCTGGGAGCTGCAGTTCAGTAACATCTGTAGTGATATCTGATTCCAACTCCTGCTCTGAGGACTCTAGTCTGAACAGAAATGTGTATATTTAATAAAATAAATTGGTGCCAATAAAATCCAAATGTTTATATCTCTACAAATGATTCCAAGGAAACGCATTTGCTTCTGTTTTACTTTGCATAATCCAGATTCTCCTCTGGTAATTAATGAGAGCCAGTGTGGTGTAGTGGTTTGAATTTTGGACTACAACTCAGAGTTTGATTTCCCCCTTGGCCATGGAAACCCACTGGATAACCTTGAGTGTGTCACACTTTCTCAACCCCAGAAAACCCATGATAGGTTCACCTTAGGGACTCACTGTGTCAAAATGACTCTAACACAATAACAAACTAATGGAGAGCAGAGTTCTGCAAGAGAGCGACATTGTTAAGCCTTCTTTTGTAGCCTTAATGACTAGAAACTTTTTTTTTTAAAAAAAAGCTAAAGCAGAGGTTCATATGGTGAAAACTCCAAGGATGCTGAATTTGGTCACCTCACACACTTCTGTGTATCTGGCATTGTAAAACGTAGCACTTGAGTGAGAAAGTCCCTCTCCCTAAGCACTGGGAGTTATTTTTTTAAAAATGTGGTTTTGGGGAATTGAAATGGGCAGATCATCCTTCCTTGATGCCAGTATATCCACTCAGTGTTCAGTGGGTGGCACCATATGAAAGTCACTCACTGTCAGAGTAATATATGGCTAGTGACATTATTGGGAAATTAATTTTCAACAAGATCTAGTGACTATAGTGCTAAAGTTTCTCAATTGTCTCATTCCTACTAAAGCCAATGGAAGCCTGGCATTTTATCTATCACATTGGAACTTTGAAAAATAAAAGCACTTTATATAGATCCAAAACTCTTTTGAAAATGGGCCTTTGCCCCTTTATGCTTCAGTCTTGAAGATACATAGCTTGGAAAAGTGAGGTAAGCACATTCCATTGTGATAAATTATTTATGAGGACTGCTCCCTATAATGCTGCTTCACAATACTTTAAAATCTGTAGCCTAGCATGGATTTATTCTAAAATAAAGACATGGAAGAACTTGAGAAGTTTATCCTTTCATCACTGCTTCGACAGAGTTTGGGCTCTTGGATTGTTAGAGAAACTGACACTCAAACTTTGCCTTTGTAGCTGTGTGCTTTCACATTGTTTCCATTTATGGCAACCCTAAAGCAAACTGATCACTTTTGCAGGGCAAGATTTGTCCAGAGAGGGTTTGCTTTTGGCTTTCTCTGTGGCTAAGAAAGTACAACTTGCCCAAACTTACCCAGTGGGTTTTCATGGTATTCTGACCTTGCTCTCCAGAGTTGTAGTCCAATGGAAAAACCACTACACCATGCTGGCTTCAACAGAGGCAAAATAGCTGAAGACACTTTTGAGTCTACAGCCATTTCCGTATGAGAGGGGAGGAGCGGTTCACTGTGTGTCAAGAGCGGTGTTTTTATACTCCAATTGGGAAACTGAATTCAGAAATTCAGAAACTGTGCTGTCTGCCCCCTCCCCCATTTACATCGTACTACTGCGGAGAACAGTGGTTGCTGCATCCATAACAGCAAGTCCCTGGCCATTCCCATTCCCCTCCCTCACCCCGTCCCGCCATTGCTGATCGGCCTGTTTTTTAAACACACACACACACACACACACACACACACACACATTTTTAACACATTTCTGTGTTGCTACATACGTGCATAGGAATATATGTCTGTTGATACATGGAAAAAAACACATTTTAAATAGTCCATTACCAGATCCACTCTCTTCCCACTATCCATTTAACATAGGAAGACAATAATGATGATAACCTGTCCTTTGATGGGTGGGGAGAGATAGGGACAGAAATGATGGAAGGAACAGCCTGGGGACGCCCATAGCCGGCCACTTCTGCAATGTGAATCGATGCTACACTTCTGCATGTAGGTGAAAACGGAAGCAGAACCAGTTTGGGAGATTTACATTGGAATTTTTCCAGTTTTCACATACAGCATTTTTGCAACGTAGTGAACCTCAGTGAACCAACCATTTTAGGAGCTCAAAACGTGCAGAACCACGAGGAAAACTACAAAGCTAAAATGGTACAACATGCAGACTGGAGGGTAAGAATTCGACACTGCTACAATGTATCAGCCTCATGTGGAAATGGCCTACGTGGCATCCATTTATAACATATACGTCACATACAGATTCTAGACACGGCCCATGATGGAACCATATATTTTGGAAGATATAGTGAGCACTGTTTGGATATTGATTATGGTTTGCATATTGATTATGGCTATCATGAAGAGCATCTTTGGATATTGATTATGGTCATTTGTTTGATAGTCATTGTCTGATTACACTTTGAATCATGAGATATTATCTTTGCTAGTGAAAAGTGGGTTGGAGATCATTGATTTTTATACTATGCAAACTGCTAAAAAAGCAAAAATGGTAAGTGAAACATTTATTTCAAATATTGCATCTTGGGAAGTATGTTGATGTGAAGAAAAGGAGCTGTCCTCTGCATGCCCCTATCCTTGCACCCACAAAGTTTTCGAATAGGAAGATGAGAACTGTACCTGAAGGTAAATTTGCTGAAACAGTCATCAATGGAGCCACTCCCCCATGTGCTGTCCACCAAATGCCAGTGTCCATCAAGGTAAACAGCGTTCCAGGCGTGGTCATACTCTCCTGCAAAGGTCTGCCCAGATCTGTAGCCGTGGCCTTTCGAGTAACCAGATAAATTCATGCACTGCACTCCTGCGATGCTGAGGCAAAGCAAAGCATGAAGGAACTCAAGCAGCCCTCCAGAAATGGTGCTCATTTCCTTCCTCTATTATTTCAGAATAACACATTTTAAAAAGTTAAGCTCTTTCATGCTCATTGCAAACTTCCATGAAATGTACCCCCAAATGACGGCGATCTTCCCACATTACTAGTGATTCTTGTGTAACGCTGCTGTCACTACTGAATAGATCTTGCTTAATCTCATGCTTTGTGTGGGGTGTTGCTTTAGCAAGAGTGTATTTAGTAATAAGTGGCGAAGTATCTTGCCATTGATCCTCCAAGTGCTGTCATGGGCTTACATATGTGAAGGATGCTGAAAACTGCATCCTTATTTTTTTAAAGGAAATCAGGAAGCTCCATATGCTTTCAAGGTCTATGATGGAAAGTGGTTTTACTTTCTTCCTCCTGGAGCAGTAGTAGTTCCACGTGCCTACTCCCTTGGGCAATTCCCTTCTGCCAGTCCATCAGTAATGCTGTATTATCAGATTTTGCCTAATTCTGTCTTGCCTATCTGCTCAGGCAAATGTCATCGTGGCTGGAAATGACTCAGGCTCTCTGCATATAAGCTATAGAAGTCAGTTCCACTAGATCAACTGTAGCTACGAGTGGACTCTAGCCTTGGCCACCTCTGAGTTACTTGTATAAGTGTAGTGAACAAAGATTTTCTGACTTGTACAAGTACAATGTAATTGTACATGTCACCCATCCAGGTTAGATTACTGTAATAGTTTTTCATGGGGTTGTCCTTGAAGACAGTCTGGAACATCCTATTGATCTAGAATCCAGACAGTAGAGAGGGCTCTGATGGGAGCTGCACATTCATATCATATTGCATGCATCCTCCAGCTCTAGTGATTATGTTTGTTTCTGGGCTCAATTTAAGTATTTGCTTTGACCTTCTAAACCAGCGGTGGGCAAATGAGGCTTCTAGATTTGGTTGGTCTACAGCTTCCATCAGTCCTAGCCAGCAGAGCCAATGATGAAGAATTATGGGCACTGTAATCCAAAACATTAAGAGGGCCAAAGTTGCTGAGCCTTGTTTAAAGCAGGGATGGGAATCATGTGTCCCCTGGGACCCAGAATTTAGAATAGGTCCCAAAGAATAGTACAGAAGAATCATTTCAATGCCTGCCTTTAGGATAGTAAAGATTTTATATCCATGCGCTCTTGTAGTTTCTGATTATTTCTTCTGTTTCTAGTGTTCAAGTGTGAGTGCTATTATTTATTTAGCCAAAACAGCATCTCCCATGCTCAAGAGGAAAATACCACTGGCCTTGGAAAATACCAACATTTTCAAAAGTGCAAAAAGTATTTTTTTTTCCCCTTTCCACTGGGGAAGAGGTACCTAGGAGACGGAAGATCTCAAAACATCCTACTGAGGACAGCTTCCTCAGTGATCACAGAATACTAGCTGACTTCTGGAGAGGAAAAATGGAAAGATGGTGAATGGAACAGGGTGTCTGGGGAAAGGAAAGGGCTGGTGGACACTGAATAAGAGCACTAGAGGACAACACATTGCAGGTCAACAAGACTTACATTGTTGTTTGTTGTTGCTAAAATTAGTGGCATTTTATGTGATACTTTATCTCTGTTTGCATTATATAGGTACCTTTATAAGCTGCCATGTATACTTTAGTTTAACAAAAGGTTGGAATATAGATTAAAAACAGCAGCAGCAACAACAACCATTATGAACAATCCTATGTAGTACAGGGCTGGCCCCATCAGATTCCTGCCTTTTATGGGTAACAGCTCATCAATAAGAAGCAAGTGGCAAGCAGAGGAATGAGATGAACTCCCTCAATACTTAACCAAGCCAGTAGCTTGAATAGCATGGTGGTAGTGGTTGAAATTAAATTTGTGGCAACATGGATTGAAAGAAACAATTGGAATTGATTGCAGACACTGATACAATCACTGCAGACAGTTCAGCAAAAGCATCTGCTCAATGCGCGGAGATGATTAAAAGCAAATAAGATGTTAGCCTGTGTTTCAAAGGGGAATAGAAAATAGCCTGCAAAAACGGTACAAATTACAATGATATTACGTGAATGGCATGACCTTCTCTACAATATTATAGACAGATTTGGTCACTTCAGTGTGAATAAAACTGAGAGGACAAGACCAAAAAATCTAAAAGGGCTTGGGGAAAGTGCACAAGGGAAGAGAGTTGCTCCAGTGGGGCATGTGGAGAAATGAGTTAATTGTCTGTGATAAAGTGCAAGGCTGGAGAGAAGGTAAGTCTATATAATTGATGAAAGAGAAAATGGCCACTTGGTTGCTTGGCTGATTCTTTCCCATAATAACTCTGGCTGGGTCAATGCGAGAGGCAACACTGATTTCTGATTAAACTCCTGAAATATAAACATTCCTGCATGTTGCCATGTTCCTCTGCCAAGCTGGTGCTTTGCTTGCCAGTCAGAGCTGCCCTTAGTCAATTAACTTTGCTGTTGTGAATTGTAGGGTTGCCAACCCAGACAGCTGCCCAAGTCAGCAAGGCTGTGGGATTCAGAGCAACTCTTGCCTCAGTATGCCAAACTGGAAGTTCAATGTTATTTTAAAAAATGTATTCTGATGAGATGGGGTTATGGTGGCTGATAATAATATTTCCTTCAACAATAGAGATTAATGGTGTCTTGTCAAACCCATTTGTTTCCCAGACTATTCTGGTGTTTAAAATTACTGAGGTAGTGGTGGGAGGGAGATGAAGCTTCTAAGTGTTCCATTCCTTCAGAGAGTTTATTATTCTCCATGAATGTCCTTCATCTCCCAAACGTAGTCAGATCTTTGGCGGACCTGCCAAGGAAAGCAGCTGTCAGAGCAGAGACACCAACACCTGTCTCAGTGCTCTTGGACTCAGCTCAAATGCTGAGGCTAAACAGTATGTGAGCTGTGCGCACAAGAACATGGAACAGGGTGCAGAAACCTAAGCAAGTCACATACTCTGACACACTCCTGACTGGGGAACGTGTGACCCTCTTGTTGCTGTTGGACCAAAAATCACATCATCCTTCATCACTGGCTACAGTGGTCAGGACTGATGGAAGTTACAGTCCAACAACATCAAGAGGGCTACACATTTCCCAGCCCATGTTGTGTTCCCACTCTAATGAATGTTTCAGTGACAGAACTTGAGAGTAAAAAGTAAGCTTTTGGGGACTATAGCTTCCACAATCCCTCAGTTACTATGCCTATTGGCCATACTAGTTGTGGAATTCTGGGAGATGTTCTTAAAAACAAACAAACAAACAAACAGCTTTTGTAAGCTAGCTCAAAAGAAGAATTTAACCGTTGCTCCTCTATCAAGCATGTGCAAATTTGAAGTTCATCTTACCAAGTTTTGTTCCCCTCCCACTTGAAATCCCCAAATCTAGCAACCAGAGCTAGCAGAAGAGACACATACATAGGACCAAAGAGCAGGGTTCCTCTGAGCAGGTCTGAAGCCTGTGAGAATGTTTTCATTAACAACACTAACTTGATCTCAGATTCCTTCCAAACAAAAGTCCACTGCTGGTTGCACAAGGTTTTCTTCATTTCACTAATTTACATCAGGACAAATTATGTTATTGCTACTGTTAAACAATTGAAAGCCAGAAAGTCTTGCCAATCTACTGCAAAGGACTCAGAATTACAGGTAGATTCAGATCTACTTTCTGCTCACAGCTGACCTAAATGCATAGCAAGCACTACTGAAAGGCTTAGAGAGGACCTGTCTGCTGCATAAGAAGTCTCACCCTTTATCTTCAGAACATTAGTAGCAGATCATTATTATGTTCAGCGTCCTCTCAGGAGGCTGCCACTTATTTTACGATTGCCACCTGTGGGGCCAAAATGGTAGTGTCTTGACAGTCAAATGCCTCAGTGCCTGCAGACCTAGCAAAGCTTCTCCTTTCCTGTCAACTCATGCTTTAATGTGTTGTGGTTGAGAAACACAGGAGAACTGCTCTGGAAGGCTGCAGGTGCCAAGGGCTCGTCAAGACTGGCAAAAAGTTTTGGGATTTGGTGGGAGTTACAGTTGTACTTAATGAGTTTTTCCCCCTGATATCTATATGGCACTCTTTTTCTCCTAAGGTTGTTCTTGCGAATTCCAATGAATTTCTGGTGTTAAATCCAACCAGTATTGGCCCTCTTCCGTGTTCTCGGAACTTCTAAAACAGCCTGCATAAATGTCAGAAATCTGTATCTATTAATTTGGTTCTTCCTGGATCCCTGGTGGCACAGTGGTTAAATGCCAGTACTGCAGCCACAAGGTTGTGAGTTTGATCCTGTCGGGCTCCAGGTTGACTCAGATTTCCATCCTTCCACAAATCGGTAAAATGAGTACCCAGCTTGTTGGGGGCAATTAGCTAATACGTTATAAACTGCTGAGAGACCACCTAGCTGATAAGCAGTATAGAAATACACATGCTATTGCTATTGCTGTATTTAGGGGAGGTCACACTGATAACGTTTCAAAGAGTGGTGTGCATTTTGCCACAGAGTTTTTCTGTTGGTCTTTGTTCCCTCATTATGGTCCTGTTTACTAGACTGAGTGTCCTTTCTCCCTCCTAATTTTTTTAAAGAGTTACAGTACTAAAGTCAGATGGAACCTAGTAACAATAGCTGCACAGTCAAATCTCATGCCTGAAAGGGCTACTTTGTTAAGTGGGTAGAGCTGTTCATACAACACGTGGCTGAGCTCAGTGTGGTCTCCTGGTCATCATTTTTTGTACTGGGGGTTGCTGACGGGAGATGGTTGTTCTTTTAACCTTCAGATACTCCAGGAAAAACACAGAGCCTCCTCTAACTAAATTATCCCCATGTACTCATCTGCCATTATGTAAATGCAATGCGAGCCTCAGCAGATGGCACAAAGTAAATTATGGGGGGAGGGGGAGAGAAGCAAAATTGACCTTTTGAGGACTTGCTGCTATTCAATGGTGCAGCTTCAAAATGATGTTTCAGGTCCTAGTTGGTATAAGTGGAGATAGAATTCGTACATGGGTGACAGGGCAACTTAATCTTCCTGTGGGCTTAAACATTTCTGAACATGATGTTACCTGCACATTTGTTCAAAAAGCCCTGCGTATCCCTCACAAATGCTCTTGCCGCTCTGAAGTACATCCTTGGGCTTGAAAGACAGTTTCTCTTTGTTAAAGAAGCCCACAATATCATATTCTGGGGGAACAAAGGTGAAAGTTTAGCCACAGGTTAAGTTACAAACTTAACTGTTATCATAAAAATAACTTTATAGATACCTGCATCCATCATGGGCCACAAAGACATATAACAAAGAACTGATCAAATACTAATACTAAATAGCTTCTCTGTTTTGCCTTTTTCCGAGCTTAATTTCATTCCATACATTGGTTTCTAATTCTTAGAAACTTCCACAAGCTTCCTTATGCATTTTCATGTGCATTTCTCTTCTAATATGTAAATTTTCTGTGCACTGTTGTCTAAGATGCGCTTTTTGCCTACAGTTTCACCTAATCTAAATACATTTTTATATGCTGTTTTCTTTAGTGTATGCTTTTAGTTGGAGAAGTACAAATGCCAAAAGCAACTAATTCATGTTCTAGTTTTAGAGGTATGAATTAGATTAGATGCCTTAGAATGGCAATCAAACTAATTTCTTCCACATTCATGATAACAGGCAAAGACCTTCTTTGGGGACATAGATTAAGTCTGTAATAACTGCACATAGAACTCCCTTACTTCTCTGTCAGTATATTACCTTTAAAGATACCTTTAAAGATCTCCCTTTAAAGTTGCAGACTCAAGCATTCACTCATACTATGAGTTCATCAGTGATCCACTAAGGTACTGCAGAATTTTATGGCTCGGTTTTCCATAACTTGACACAGCAAGTCTACTGTTATTTGAAGGAATGGCACAATTTCAAACATGGTGCTGATATTAGGTCAAGAAGCTAATAGCAAAGTGCTAAAACATGATGAGAACCAAATACATTTTTGGTACCTCCAGATGATTTTCAGCTTTTGAGATACACATATGAAGATGTATCCCAAGATTTTCTCTGCAATGTTGAAGGTTAAAAATGTATCCTTTATTACTGACATGGGTTCTCATGACTCCCATGAATTGTGTAATTTTCCCTGTAGAATGGACACATTTCTCAAACAGCAGGAATTGAAACCAGTGAACAGTAAGGTCTCTTTCACACCATATCATTATACTACTTTATAGATGCCACAGCTCCATCCTATAGAATTTTAGGATTTGTACTTTTGTGATATATTTACATTTGCTGTTAGAGAGCTCTGTACATCACCAAACTGCAATTCCTAGGCTATCATAGGATGGGTTCAGGGCAGTTAAAGTGGGATCAAAATGCTATAACTGTGTAGCATAAAATAGACCTAGATGTTGCTGCGGAGATTAGGAATCTAACCAGTGACAGGATAACACTTTTTATTCAATAACCATGCTGAAACCCAAATTAGCATGTATCCATGTTGCACAAATACAGCAGTTTGACACTTCCTTAACAGCCCTGATTCCATTTTTTGGTATTCTGGGATTTGTAGTTTCATGTTGTTCTTGTTGTTGTGTAATTGTGTTCCTTCAAGTCATTTCTGGCTTACTGCAACTCTAAGACAAATCTGTTACAGGGTTTTCTTGGCAAGATTTGTTCAGAGGCCTTTGCCATGGCTTTCCTCTGAGGATGAAGAAGTATGACTTGCCAAATCTCAGCTAGTTGGGTTTCCAAGAGTGAGTGAGGATTTGAATCTTGGTTTCCTGGAGTCCTAGTCCAACACTCGAAGTACTACCTCACACTGGCTCTGTAGTTTCATGTGACGTTCAGAATTCTCTAGTGCGCTCCCTTGAACTACAGGACGAGAGCTCTCTGGCAAGGAATTCTAGGTATCTCATGACAAATCCTAGAATTCCAGTGGACACAATTATGGCAGTTAAAGTGGTATCAAAGTGTTATTTTTGTATAGTGTAGATACACCTCTGGAGGTGGCATACAGTTCAATATGCATTTCTTGTGCCGTCATTTTTTTAATCAAACACAAGTACAGTAGGCTGAGAAGCTGAGCGGGCGAATACTGGGGAAGACTATCTCACCTTTTCTCTTTAGGTCAATTTCCACCCAAAATTACTGCTTTTTTTCCTGAAGGAGGAAAAAGATACAGGTACCAATGCAAACTCAAGAAGCTGGACAGACTCTCTAGTATGGTAAGTCTATTGTGAGATATTTCCGAAGGATACTATCAAGGTTTAGGGCCCAAATATCCTAATGGCACCAGATCTTGGAGACTAAGCAGGATCAGCCCTGGGTAGTACTTGGATGGGAGACTGCTGATGAATTCTAGGTGCTGGCGGCAATATTTCAGATGAAGGAAAATGGCAAATCCATTTCTGAGTATTCCTATGAAATTCATGGAGTTGCTGTAAGTCAACAGGCAACTTGAAGACACATACAAACACTACTGAGCTTGCTGTGACATAACAGCAGTACACTCTTCTCATAGCCATGCCAAATTTACATCAGGAGAGCAGCTCTAAAACAGGAAGACAGAATTTTATATATGTGCTTCCTAAGACCGGAAAAGGAACATAACCATGTTTGCTTCCTGAGAATGGACAATTCTTGAAAAGAGAACACAGACACTGAGATTACAGTTTGGAGAACATGAGAGGAAGGTTGATAAAAACAAAATGGATTATTTCTTAGACTACAGATTTTGTAATCTAACAGGCACTTTCTCTTCATGTGCTCCATCTCTGTAGCCATACAATAATGTTTAAATTTAAGAATTTGAGAATTAGAATGCATGCAAGCAACCATTGAGCATTACCTCTGAATTCACTGCTTACCTATATGGTGGCATATCCAGGTCCAGATGGCTCTAACTTTTTCCAAGTCAGTATGAGCTACACGGAGCAAGGTTTTCACCAGCTCCTCCACACTACCCTTGGCAGCCACCTGTATTGTAAATCGAAAATAAGATGGTTGGTTTGAAATTAGACAACGCCTGTGCAGTTAGGCTAGTGATACAAATCTGCCCATCTGCATGGTTAATTTTTTTTTAACTTTATTCAATAAGCTTGTAGTCTGTTTAAAATATTTTTCACTGTTTTAAATTGACTGAGTTGATTTTATTGGATGTCACCCTGAGATCCTAAGATACAGGGCAGGATACTATTATTATAATAAATAAACAAATGATAAATATTTTTCCCTGCCTTTGTATAAAATTCAGGGGAGTCCATGCCTTTGTCTAGGTGTCTACAATATGGCACAACTTTTCAGTTGCTCAACTGAATTTTTTTTTTTTTAATGTTTGACAGAAAACACACTAGCATACAGCAGATGTGGGCAACCTCAAAGATGGCGGAAGACCCTGGCCCCTCTGTGAAGCCCCCAGGGGCTGAAACCCACATTCATCACAGCACTGAATTTTGGCAGCATCGCAGTGGCAAAAGGAGTCGTTTTCCTTTCAAAACAAACTGTTCCTTCAGTAATTTGGTGCCACCCACATTGCCATATTCATTTGAAAAAAGGCATGCATGCCTATGTGCCTTCTTCCAATTCTCATTTGCAGCCAAGGAGCCACCAACATTCATCAGTGTTGTTTCTGCAGGGAAAATTTTTGCCACTGCTGACAAAATTTGGTGGCAGGGCTGGAAAAGTATGTAAAGATGCATGTGCATATATGTAGCCGAGGAATCAATCCTGGTTTACAGTTTGATCAGAATAGTTAGCTAGGATAGCTAGCAATGGTTTGCTTAGGAATCTATTATTTATTAATAGCCAGTTTGGCACAAGGCAGACCTCCAGATGTTTTAGACTGGAACTTTCATCAGCCTCATTGCCTAACATGGTCAAGTGTGAGAGATCTTGGGAATCACAATTCAAAATATCAGGAAAGTACTAAATTGGGAAAGGCTGGTGAGTTTTTCATCAGCTTGGCCATGTTGTTTTTTTAAACAGAAGAAATCCTTTACAAGCTTCAAAGATACTACTGGGTAGGATTACTCCCTCCTATTCTGCCTATCACCTTTGGATATGTACAAGCACTAACTAGCTATAACTAGATTCTATTTAAGTTATTCCCTTTCACATGGTATGGTCATCATCAGCTGGACGTGCTCAACCCTCCGGCCAAAGATTAGGTTTTATTACTCTACAGTTTCCTTTGCCAACCAATAAAGTACTTGTTTCAAAGTTCTGGAGGTCATAGGACATTTCATCTTGTACTGTGAATGTCTGTGTGAAATATTTAGCAAGTTGTTTAAGATCAGAGCTGCCAGTGAAATTCTACCTAAAGTGAAAATGGAGGCAAGTTTTGGAATTCTTCCTCCAGTGAAACTCCTGTGAAATTTGCAGGAAGTAAAAGTGTTCTGATAATAGTCCTTGAGTTTCTGAAGGGATTTTAAGCAGATCCTTAAGATGTCATCCCATTTCACCTAAAACAATACTTAAAACAAATTTGAAGAATCTTCCTCATTAAAAAGATCTAAGTAATTTCTTGGAAAACCAAAGAAGGGAGAATCGGTGGTAGAGCACATGATTTTCAGGCAAAAGTTTCCAAGTTTAATTCCTGGCATCAAGTAGTTAGTCATATGAAAGACCTCTGCCTGAGATTATGATGATTCACTTATATTCACTTAGAATTTCCCAAACATTGTACATTTATGTCCCTTCATCCTTGGGCAGCTTGCAGATTTCTAATGTAATAGGAACAATACAAAAGAAAAAGAAAATGGCAAAAGATGAAGGAAACAAGCACTGAAGGGGCACCAGCTTCCCTGGGCAGTAGACAGGGCCAGGGTGGTCTCCCCTTAAGTATCTTCTTCCTGGGAGCTAGGGCTACAGACTCCCAGTGGTCTTGGGTGTCCTGGCTGATAGATGAAGCCAGAATGTGCTGCCCTTGGTCTTTCCAGTCCCACAACAACAGAGATGATTCTAAACTATTTTGAATTGGAATAAAACAGGCGATACTAAGCTAGATGAACAAAGAGTTGAGCTATAGTTTTAATTAAGCAAAACTTCATTAAGTTAGTATTTGCTGAATTAAGGCTGCCATCGTATATGCAGTTACTGTAGAAACACCACATGACTTAAGCTCTATTCAGGCGTGATTGTGTTTACTCAATACATGTTGAAGGGCAGTATTCCAGCCCTGCCTCCACCATCTCTGTCACCTTCTGTGTATGGAGGATGATAATCTGAAGCAAACAGTCTTTGCCATCCATGGAAATTCTCCACATGCGTTGGAACTGTAATGTTCCAGGATTTCTATAAACACAGAGAGCATCCACATATAATGTGGGCTCTCCTCTCCAGACCTATCATGCTTTCTGTGTGATGGGTGAAAGATATGACAACAAAAAGGGAAGTTAAGCTAGTGTACTCCTCTTCTGAGCAGGCTGAGTAAACATACCTTCAGTCATACCTAACTAGGGCTCTAGAGACAGCCACAGGATCATACTGTCAGCTATTTTTTGAGCAGCCTGTATCTCTGTGGAAATCCAGTTTAGAGTGGGTTTCCAATTCACATACAGAATTATGAATAACTTTGAACTGCTGTTCTATTACAACAATGAATGGGCCTATTAGGATAGTTGTGGAAGAGTATGCTCTAAGAAGCCACAGATGAAGTTTATGGTAAAAATAAACCTCTTATGCTGCACATGATATTCAATTGGAAATGGTTTCCGAAGGTGTTAAAGGAGTGAGAAACTCCTTGGCTATTAGACTTCAGCAAATTTTACTCTCTAAGTTGCCAGAAGGTACAAAAAGTTGGTGACTAAAGAATCTATTTGCACAAATTCCTCAGTCCACAAGTAAATGCCCAGGTTCCACAACAGAATTCAAATTTATGCTAAAGGACAACTGCCAGTTTTTTTTTCTCAAAAGTTTGATTTCTTTTAAAAAAGTTGACACTATGTAATAAGATAAATTATATTTGCCAGATAAATTATATACTGGCAGAACCAGTGGGAACTCAATTTAAGTTCATGGATGTAATAATTTTCATAATATTTTTACCTTTCTTGCATATGCATCTAATTTTTCAAACTGTTTCAGGTCGAAAGATATGGATTTCAGGCACAACCTGTCCCATGGATAAGCTGGAAACAAACATGCAATCTGGTTAGCCAAAGGGACAGACTGAAAGCTACAACTGCTGAAATGTCTTCTATGCAGCTGGTTCAGTGGAAGAGCCCTGCTCTCCTTTATTTTTGGCCCCCTAGGAACAATCATTCTGGAGAGGAAGGGAAACTTGCACTTTTTAGCAATCTAAACCAGATCTATACCAAATGTAGTTTCATATGTGAGGTTTGTAACAGTTTGATTCCACCCCCAGTAGATCATCTCAACAATACAGTAGCAATTTAAGCACTAACAGTAATGGGGCATAAGAAACATGAAGTTTCTTATTCTTCTAACAATGGTTAAAGGTGTAAGAATCCTCACTTCTTTTACATCAACCTGATCTGATCTCACATCTGTCTAAGTGCCTGTTTCTATACAACTATTAATAGGTGCGAAAATCCTGATGCTGTTTTGACACTTTGCTGCTAACACCTAAATTATTCTGAACTGATTTTTTGTACGTCACCCTTAGATGGGGTATAAATATTTTAGTTAAATAAATAAAATAAAATTTGGTCTGCTCTAGGTAGGTCTGTATGCCCTGATGGATCTGTGATCTGATGGATCACTTTTGTGTTGACTGCTCATTAATGCATGATCAATGCATGTCTTCTATCTGGTGAGTCAGCTCAGGGCTGAGGAAGCTTTGGCCCTCCCATTAGTCAGGTGGGTTGATGAGAGTTGTACTCCAAAAAATATCTGAGGGACCACAAATCTTCCAATTCTTCCAATGGAGCACAGCTGAGCTAAATAATCTGGTCTTCCAAATGGGTCTTAATGAAACCATGAAGATGGTCTTGGTATAGTTTAAGTGTGCACCATTCCTGAGTTTAAAGCCAGGGAGCATACAGGCCTTCCTTGTACTTTCTCTTGTGACTGAGTTTACAGGGTAGAAGGCAGGCACAACTCAGTGCCAGAAGCCAGTGTTTCAGAATTTCTACAGCGTGGTTCAGCCCCATTTCCAGACTGTGATTACTGAAAGAGCAACCAGAGACAAGAGGGGGTGTGCTGTCACCTAATGTACTGAGCAGCCATCTGTCTGTCTCAAATCAGCACTCAAGCATAAGGCATCTGTCTTTTTAACAGGCTTGTTTGTTTATCTGGCCTTTTGCTGAAGAGGGCTATTACAGTGACCTAAAGAGAACTAAAGCAGATTTACGCACTTAAAAGGTTCCTGCTCTATACAGCTCAGAAAATTACTTTTTGCCATTTGGGAGCTGGGTAGTTTCTTCAAATTGGTGATCAGTTTTAGTCTTTGTCAAGCTATAACTGGAAAGGCTCCCTACAGCTACTGAACACACAATAACTCTTACAGTCCTACGCTGTTGCTATTAGTGGTTCATTGCATTTAGTTGAGCAAGGCCATATTTAAAGAAGTCTAACACTGGTAGGTGCGACTGTCCCAATTTCAGTCACTGAACTGGAGGCCTGTCTTAAAGGTGGCACACTTGGCTAAAACATCTGCCCATTGCAAATGAATTTCTTTGCTGAAGAGAGGCAGTATGCAGTGGAGGGATCAGGTAATCTATGATATACATCTCCCTGCTGACTAATCAAGACATAACATGTTGCATTTCTACCATGGTTATTGCCTTTAATACTCATATTCCTGGGGTAGAAATCATATGGCCTTCCAGATGTTGCATATCCTCCAGCTATCCTAGTTTGTCAGGGACAGTCCCAGTTACTCCTCTGACATTCCATTTTTTCAGCAGCTTTTAAAGTGCTCCAGTTTCTCTCTCCTCCTCCCACTTTCCCCCTTTGCCTTCAGCTTACTTCAGTTACAAACTGAGGTCCAACTGGAAACATAGTTTGCACTCTATTAGCTCAACACGGGGGAGAGGAGGGGGAGGAGTCTTGTACTTCTCAGTAAGCTCACACAAAGCATATGATTGCAGTCTTTCCTAGTTTATGTGTGCTTCCTCATTAGTAATGACTGCTATCTTGACCACCCTCTGATATTTCTTTGCTGCATGGGTCTCAATTTTCATCTGTGAAATGTGGGAGAGTATGATGAGTCCCCATCAATCCTCACCAACAGGCTTGATCATGAGGAATGCTGGAAACCAGTGCCTTAAGGACCATATGATTTTTATTCCTGCCATATTCATTTATAAATGGTTGTAGCTGTGACCAGGATAAATTTCAGAGAAGGACAGGGATAGGAAGCACAGTGGTATAAGTAATATAGCCTTATAAATAGGCCTACAAAAGAGTGTTCTACATATATAAAAAATATGTTGGTAGCCTGCATTTCTACTCAGGTTGTAGAGAGGAAGCAGAATGGTAGAGGAAATCAAAAAGTCACAGTCTTTAATAGAAGCTATCACACAGCATCTTGATTCTCTTGCAGCCATTCTGCTCATTTCCAAGTAAAGCTCACTTCTTGTCTCTCTAAAAATAATCCTCAGCCACTGCTGCCGCGCTGGAAACATTAATCATGTCTTTAACTCTAATTTGAAAATAAGTGTTAAAACCATCAAGTCAATTGTATGAATATTTGTTGAAAAGCACTAAATTTAATTTCCTGATAGTAATTGCCCTTCAACAGTGGAAAACAATGCCCCAGAAGGTAGTTGAGTCTCCTTCTTTGGTGGTTTTTAAAGAGGCTAGATGCCCATCTGTTGGGAGTACTTTGGTTGTGTATTCCTGTAAATTTGTGTAAATTTGCATGGCAGGAGGTTGGACTGGATGGCCCTTGTAGGCTCTTCCAGCTCGGATTCTATCATCCAGCAAAACTGATGTTGCAGCCGTTTTTAAGCACCATTACACCCTTTTGGAAAGAAACTGTCTACTTCAACTAAATGTTGGTAATGTATTATAGATAATGGCCAGCATCCTGTTAGTGACACATACAAGCACAATTCCAATGTAAATCTGTGTATATCTTTTTTGTTGTACTTGTGGTGGAAGTTGGTACACTCTTCCTCCCTCTGCAACAACCAAACCCCTCCCCAACTCACTGTTTAGACACTGCAGCACTCCCCAACATTCATTCAATTGTTGGTGGAGAGCTGGAAGAGCAGAGAAGCATCATGCTGAGTTTCCATGGCCAGAGACAGAATAATTACATCATCCACTGAGACCTCCAGAGGACCCCAGTGCATCTCAGTAGGTGGAGCCATAATTAGATGCTTTCTGAATCCCCCCCCACTCTTCACTGGTCAGTGGATGGCCAAATAGGGCCTGCAATAGCCCAGTAATGAGTGGGTGGAAGATGGAGAAGAAAGGCAGAGCATATTTCTGCCCTGGGAATATTTGTACTACACTCTGCCTTACAGGATCTTGGTCATTGTTTCTTTGTGGTATATGACATGAATGTATTCCATGTTTACTTCTTTTTTTTTATGAATATGTTACAACACATTAAATTTGTATTAGAAGAATCTTTGGCATTTGTACATGAACTTGTTCTTTTAAATTATACTGAAGTGATGCAGAATTTCATTGAGGGTCAATGTTGTTAGATCTTGTGTGCTTTTGCTTTTGCAAAAAGACTTGCACTCCAAGGTTGGCAAGATAAACATTCACCATCTATCATTCCGTGGTCAATGTACATGCCTAGCCCTTGTTTGTAATCTATGTGCTTCTCTTCCCATTTTATTTTCTTCCTCTCTGTTCTTTTCTGTCTCTTTTCTTTGTAATCTTACTTTAAACATCCAATAAAATATAATTTAATATATAATTCATAACACAGTTCTACTTCTTGTTACTGGTGCATATGAGTCACGTCATTTTCTCTGTGACTTTGGGTGGCAGGATCAGATGACAAAGGGTTGGGTGCAATGAGTGTGCTTTTCCCAGGATATGCTCCTGGACAACAGCACTAGCTCAGTTCATTTCCAGAGGTAGCGGCAGGCAGCCAGTATCAGCTCTTGTTGGTGTTTGCTTCATTTGGCTGAATCCATTTGAATCAATGGAATTGACAGAAGAGTTGGCTTACCAACTGCCCATTTGTTCACTGGTTTTACTCTAGTTTGGCTTAACAATTGGACTTGGGCCTTGAATAGTATTTTAAAAGTTTACATGACACCCACTGATAAAACCTCCTAGTATCTAGCCATTATATTGCCATTATATGCTAATATATATGGAAGGAACTGGCAAAACCACCTCTTTGTATTCCTTACCTACAGAAACCCTAGGAAATTCATGTGGTTGCCATAAGTTGGCAGGTAACTTAAAGACACACGCACACATAAATTATAGGCATTATATACTGACAGTTTGTAATATCTTGTTCTATATTTTTTTCTTTAAAAAGGTAGTTCTGGTTCTAAATATTGTGTTTCCCTTACATAGACTGTATTGTTGGAATGGGATGGAAATTATAGTGCAGCTCTGTAGTTACCGTGCTGATCTTTCAAACCAGGTGGACGGGGTCGCCGCTTTCCATTTTCTTGAAAACCTATGAAGTTGTGAAAAGAATGTGAGCTAGATGGCTAGACAAACAAAAACGAATCAAGGTAGAAAGAAAAAGGGAGAAGAGAGTTTAAGGCAAGGGCCATTAGAGGGCCATGCTGGCTCACCCAGGGGACGTGGGAGGACCACACCCCTAAAATGAAATTAAAACTTTTTTTTTGTTCCTCATACCCTCTAATACAGTGGTTCTCAACCTGTGGGTCCCCAAATGTTCGTGGACTTCAGCTCCCAGAAGCCCCAGCCACTATGGTCAATGCTCAGGGCTTCTGGGAGCTGAAGTCCAAAAACATCTGGGGACCCACAGGTTGAGAACCACTGCTCTAATAGAAAAAGGGGAGGGGCAACTTATCCCTGTTTTTGGCTCTCTTTGGACCATATTAGCCCTAGAAGAAGCCTTTTTTTCCAACAGGAAGTGGCTAGGAGGCCAGCTTTAAGGTTGCTGCTTCTAGGGATAAAATGGACCCTCCCCGCAAAAATGCCAATTTGCTTCCCACATTGTCTAGGGGCATTTGAGAGGATTTAGGCACAGTATTTTTCAAGAAAAGGGACACAAAACATCTCAGTGGGGTGCATGTGGTCCACCAGCTCTGCTTTCCTCACCCCTGTATAAGGCAACTCGTTGTTTCATTAGCAATAAGCTATTCAACAGGCTATCACATTAATGTCCACCATGGTTTTTCCCTTCCAGTTTTAGTACAGGTAGAAAGGTATTTTCATGTGCAAATCATATTGCAAGGATGTATTTTGTCATGAATACATCAGTGATTTCTGTTCTGATCTTCTTTTATCCTCAACCAAAACTTTCCAAAGTGGCATCTCAACTGGGTGTGAGTATTGTTTGATATGAAGATGTCTTTTCCTTATTTGATACCCTTCTTCTATCTTTAACTAGTAAATCTAATTGCAGGGAGGGAAACCATGAAGAACAATTCTCCGATAATTAAAACTTGACACCCCTCCCTCCTGCAGCAAGTAGTAGCTGGGATGGATTCATCAGTACTATGGCACTCTTTGGCAGGTGGGAGGTGGAGAAGTGGAGACTTAATTCCCTTCTGTATGGCACACTTGCTTTTTTAACACTGTCCCCAAACCTGACACATTAAATGGTATCATGTGTTTAAGGTATCATGTGGGATGATCTTCCCTGTGTCTGGAAAGATAAACTCTTCTGGCAGTAGAAATCTTAACTGACTCTCTAATGTTTTGTTTTGACTTTTGCAGCATGGAGAGCTGAATGTCACAGTTCTACATGACCTGGCACATTTTGCATCACTCTTCAATGGCCTTGACAGTTTCTTGATGGAATGATCTGCAGTTGACTATGTCTGCAATCAATCTCTCCACTCCCCAAGCAGGAGTTCAGACACTGTTGTCAGACATGAGCATCTGTTTGGTGGTTTACATTCAATTTTCTCCTGGTAAAAGAGGTACTATTTGTGCAGCCTCAGGTACTCTCCCTCTCCCTCTCCCACAGTATCCTTTTGTTCACCTAATTCACTGAATTAGGAGTCTCTGTGTTCCATAAAGCATGCCATCAAGTTGGATATCACTGCTTGCTTTAGTTGACGAGAGGGAATTAAAACAGCTCCCATCATCTGTTTTGGAGGCATCTTTCCTCTACCATAGATGATCAGAACAATTAAGCCAATAGTATTGACAGCTTCTGTCTGGTAGAGTTGAAATTTTCTGTTTAGTCGAGCCATCATTGACTGTGGAGCTTATGTTCTGTCTGCAGCTGTACATTGGGATTTGGGGATCATGCAGTAACTGGAAAAAAGACCCCTATCCAACAACCATCAAACACTGGTGTAGCACGTTGAATTATTCTTCTATGTCATCTAGTTGTAATACTAACAGCAGTCCTTTAAGGCTCAACTTTTGGTCCTCTAGATCTTCTGGACCTCAATTCCCAGAAGCACCAGCCAGCATATCCAATGGCTAGGAATTCTGGAAATGGAAGCCCAAAACATCCAAAGAACCAAAGGTTGAGAGTGAGGCCCTTTTCGCACTTTACCGTGTTCCAGTGTTGTCGCGAGAGGATCACGCGAGAAGCCTCTTGCGAGATGCACTTGCGTCCCCTCTGCTTCCCTCTGCACCAGCTCCATGCTGGCTGGAAGGAAGCATGCTGGCTGGAAGAAAGCCCCTTCCTTCCATAGCACATCCGGGTACTTTCCCAGGCTGCACGATGGCCACATGTCCGGAGCCTCCACATGCAAGGTAAGTGCGTGTGGGGCCCGGGAGGGACACACAATCGTGCATCATTTTTGACAGTGAGCCAAAAATGATATAATGCGTGATTGCCGCCTACTAGCCTCGGGAGCATTGCACAATTGTGAGGATGTCATGTGAAACAGTCCTCGCAATCCGACAGTGCTCCCGACGCCATTTTGCAACAGGACTGGCGTGCGAAAAGGGCCAGAATATAGTTTTCCTACATAGTACAGATGGATAGAAATGAACAGAAAGCAGCTTTTCTCAAGGTTGCCTAGACCATTTGCAGTGACAGAAGCAAGAGTCAAACTAGAGGCAGATGAGGACTCCTGATTCATAATTCAGCCATTTAACCACTAGAGCATAGCAATTCTAACATAATGTAATCTGAAATCATAAAAATAAGTCTTACATACCTTTCCCTAAAGAGAGCTTCTTGAATAACTGTGGGGTGGAATTTCGAGCATGTACCTCTACTGTCATATGGGTTCCTAAAAATAAATAAATAAACATTTTTAAAGAGCCAATCAGTCCTGTTAAAAGTAGTTCTGTATTCACTGCAGTGCAAATACAAGATAGAAGTCAGCATCCACTCTGCCTCACTACATACTACATACTACTCACATACTCACTACTCTGCCTTTGCATACCTTGGAAAGCCTTAAGTCAATAAGGAAAGGCCTGAGTTGTGAGGCTGGAAACTACAATGGGCCCGTGAGGAAAGTGAGGTAGTAGCAGTTACTTGTCTAATAAGCAATGGACATACTTGTGCAAGCTGTCTCCACCCATTTTTCTCTTCTTTCCTTCTCCCACTGCAGCTCCCTGTGCTGCATTTCAGGACATTGTGGAATGAAGGGTGCTAAAGCAGGAAGGAGTGGAAAGCTACTTGAGCAAGCAGATTTCTGTTTGCATGGGTTCGAAGACATCCTAGAAAAGACCATGAGTGGAATTCAACATGAGACTTACATCTTTGTAAAGGGACTTACATGTGCAGGAAATAGCATTGAGTAGTTTCATAATGTCTGTATTCACCTAGGGGCTTCTGTGATGTTATTAGGTGTGGGCATCCATTGTGCAACAGTGGCCAGTGGGGTGACTGATGCACAACAGCCCAATGCTCAATGAACACTGATGCATAAGGGGAACATTCCCTGATATGCATCAGGACACTGGCTAGAAAGTGTTGGAGCACAACAGGAGTGCCTGATAGGCATCAGATGTACCTGATGTACATCAGAATTGCCTGATGAACATTAGAGCATGCTTGCCCAGGTGCACATCTTCACAATTCACTAATAATATTTCATTGCATTTCTGCAAGATAGCTACAGTTTTGTAAAGTTAAGAAATGTAGACTGCCATGTAAAATCTTGATCCATTTGTCTAAGTTATGGCTTCATTTCAGAATATCATCTGCTTTTTTGTTAAATAGTCCAAAACCTGAAATCCTCTGTTTCTTTCCCTGTGATCTCCCCTCCCTGCTGTTCATTCTACTGCCCATCACTTTGGTACTGGAAGACAAAGCATGATTCTTTATCATAATAATTCCACATATGACTATGCTACCTTTATGCATGCTCTCTCAATAAAACCTATCTATCACAATCTAGTTCACATTTCTCACACTATCTTAGAAGGGGCCTTAAGGGACTAGGTAGCATTGCTCAAGTCAAGGTGTATTATAGAAGTTATGTCCCTCTTGTGTTTGATATCATCTTGTCATACAGAGAAATTTGGCTGGAAGCCTCTGAGCATTTTCAGATGTACATTATGATTTTCTGTAGCTTCTTTACAGGCAAGGAAGTTAAATATCTACCTTTTCCATCCTTCCTTCTCTTCTTCCTTCTTAAAGAAGCAAATCCTTTCTTCCTTTCCTCCTTCTACATTGTGTTGCTAATCTTTCCCCCATATGGTATGATTTATAACTGGAGTGGGTTGGGGAGGTGCACCATCCATCCTGCTTCCCCCATTGTCACCTGCTCTGCCCCCACCCCCCAAATTTACAGAGGCTGAAAAAAAATGTTCTGTCTACAAAAGCAATAACACCCTTAGTCTCAAGGGTGGGGACTACTGGCCATTTTGCCACATTTCAGTCCTATATTTAGGCCTTTAGAGGTACTCCTTCAGAGGAAGGTACCAACCAAGGCTGGTCACTTTCTGTGGTACAAACTGAGGCAGAGAGGAAAGGGGCACAAATTAATGGGTGGAAGCAGTGGGGCACTTCAACTTGATGCAGATTCAGACAACAGGTGTTGACTGGGTAGATTCTACACAAAAGCATGTTCTTGGGTCAGCCTCTGGCATGTGACACTAATGTTTTTGATCCAACTCTGAACTGGTCTTGTGAGTCACACTCATGTGTAAAATCTAAGTAAGGAGGCATGCCAGCAGTGTGTTTCATTAGCATGAAATCTAGTATGGTCTCAACCACATAGAAAGAGTCATGTGGACTGGGATGAGCTCAGCTGATGGAATATTTTTTTAAAAAACTCAGCAAATGCACAGAGGTGCTTTTTCAGGCAATGCTTTTAGTTGTATTTACGTACATATCTGCAGATCCAAGAATCTTATCAAAATGGTCTTGAGAGACTGCGTGCCGCCCACAGGCTCCAGTTTTCCAGCCTCTTGTTTACAGTCATGCTTACAATGTAACTTCTCTAAGAAAATAAGTATTTTAGCAAAATGCCATCAGGTGGGAATGAATGAAGCTTTGCAGATCCATCATGGAAAATAGAATAAAGAGCAGTCACCAAATCAGGTGATTGTGAAGTAATGGGTTTGTATTTGAAAAATGTTCTTTGATTTATTTATTGTATGTCAGAGATGAGGTAGGGAGCTATTGGGAAGGGTGAGATAATGGAGCGTTGAAGTGAATGCTGATTGGTGAAACATTTGAGGAGATTTTTATAGTAGTTGGTGAATGACTGCTGGCTTTTCAGTTTGAGTGGAGTTTGTTGTTGTAGCTTAGACTTTGAAGATAGAGGTTTCAATTGGATTAGAGGCAAAGTGAGAGAAAGGTGTTTGAATTGAGTGGTTAGTCACGGTCTGATTTTAGCTTGAGAGGAGAGGGAGTGGTGTCTCAATGTAATATATAAATAATCTGTGTTATGTTTTATTTCTGCAAATAAAGTTTGGGGATTTTTTTGTTTGTTTGTTTTTATACACTTTTGGCCTCCAGGAGTGCTATCATTCTGAGAGCCTGGATTCGTACAAGGTGTCTGTGTATCACAGTCTGTGTATTACAGTCGATGTCACACAGATGAGACAGGAGGAAGTCGTTACCTTGTGGCAGAGGTGGGCTTCAGGGAAAGTCCTCACTCTTGGTATTTGTGGTGAGCACTGTGAAATCTCCATAGTTGGCATGTTAAAGGGTCAGATTTTGTTGACTGAAGATGGTGGGAATTGTAGGCCATACATGTGGAGGACACCAAACTAGGAAAGCATGGTGTACCTTGACTGAGGCCCTTTCCGCAACTTACCTGCACCTGGCGCGGTCACGCGGGGATCACGCGAGCAACCTCTTCCATGAGGCTCTCGCATCCCCACTGCTTCTGCTCTGCTGGAGTTGCCTGCTGGCCGGCAGGCAGTATGAGGGCTCCGCCTCTTCCTTCCTTCCGCAGCACAGCCGGGTATTTTCCCAGGCTGCACTGGGGGAGGAAGTGCGAGGGCCGTGGCTCCAGAGGCTCAGCACATATAGTGCGCAATTGACGCCTTCTGGCCCCAGCAGTATCGTGTGATTGTGAGGACGTCATCTGAAACGCTCCTCACAATCGTGCGACGCTCCAGAGGCCCTTTCGCATGAGAACTGGCATGCGAAAAGGGCCTGAATTTCAGACATGGGCCAAGATCTTACATTGAGTTATTGTAGTAACTGTTTAACTGGATTTTTAAAATGTATTTTAACTTGTTTTAATATGGTTAATAGTATAGTTCTGTTTTAATGTTAACTTTTTGTACTGTAATAATTTTAATTTATAATTTGCCTTCAATCCCAATCCTGGGAGAAAGGCAATATATAAATAAAGATAATAATAAAAATGTCTGCATATGAAAATTGTGCTATGCCACTGTTGGTTTAAATGGCAACATTGTACAATCAACGCTGAACGCATAACCAAGGAAGTATCATGTGTCATCAAGCCGTTTCTAACTTATGGCTACCCTGAGCCCTATAATGGGGGTTTCTTGGTAAGATTTGTCCAGAGGGGTTTGCTTTTGCCTTCTCCTGAGGTTGAGAGAACGTGACTTGCCCAACGTCACCTACTGGGTTTCTGTGGCTCAATGGAGATTTGAACCCTGGGCTCTAGAGTTGCAGTCCAGCACTCAAACACTACACTGCAGCAGCTCTCATTATCCAAAGAAAAAGTACTGTCAGTTTCAGCAGAGGCAGACAGAATGCATTCTCTGAAAATGAGAATCCCAGCACACAATGGCACTGCAAGCACAATTCCAATTCCATGACCTTGAATTAAATGTGGACATTATGAATCAGGTGAAAATATTCATCCACTTCCATAGAGGAACTTATGTGCTAATAACACCCCAACAGAATTCCAGCCTTGATGTCTAGGATTTTAGAAATGAGTTTTCCTCAGACCTCCTTGGAAAGACCAGAGATAGGGCCTTTATCATGGTAACATGTGCTTTATTGCAGTTCAGTTACAACCCTTTCATTGCAGATGTTTAGAGAACTATTTTTTTTTTTTTTTTTACAAAAAATCACAATCCATTCTGAGGAGGATCTGAAACTGACTTGGCCTGGAGGTTCCCTCACACCAGTCTATTCTGCTGTCACACAATGACAGCCTACATTCATAGATTATTCTTGTAGTGTGTCTTCTCATATCTGGGTTTTATTTGTCCACAGAGACCAATCATCCCCTTAAAAACCTTGAGCTTACACACCCTAGTACACACTTACACACCCCAGTAATGCTCAAGCAGGGCTATGGCGATTCTTTCCATAATACATTTATGCTTTCAAAGTGATAAAACAGTGGAAACTTACCTTGGGCTGAACAAGAAGTGATGACTTGCTGCATCTGAACCACAGAGCCTGGAGATGAAAAGGAAGCACTACAGTGAAAAAGTTTTTGAAACTGTGGTGACCATATCTGTCCCAAAGACAGTGAGTTAAATAAAAATAAGTGGAGCCAGAATCAAAATGTTGCAACATATCCTTACCTCCTGCGATATCATCCTTCATAATACTCAATTCCATTTCTGCACTCTCTGTGCTGCCCCAGTTTTATATTTTTATTTCTTAACTTAAACAGCAGCAACACAGGAAATAGCTTCAAGTTTACAGGTTTCATTTTTAGGAATAATAATATGCAAAGGTAATAAGAGCAAAGTGGCTAACCGAAGAGTTAACAGATAAAGAAAAGGCAGTAAGTGCTGAGAATATAAACTGAAGGTAGTTTGAAAATTAGTGGGCCCTCAGTATCCACAAGGAATTGGTTCCAGAACCCCTGGTGGATACCAAAAATTGCACATACTCAAGTCCGCATTGTGAGGCTTGCAGAGAGACTGCAAGCCTGAGGTGAGGCTTATAAGCCTGTATTTGAAATGGTGTAGGGCAGCTGCTTTGGCAAGCCCTGGCTGCCAGGCACACCACATTCTTTGGGCCCCTCTGCTTCCAGGGAGCACAGCAGCTGACTCCCCAGAATGTGGTGTGCCTGGCAGCCAGGGCTCTCTAGTGCCACCACTGCTGCCACACGCCATTTTTAATATGGGCTTACTATATAGGCTTTCTGAGATGAAGCTTATAGAGTAAGCCCCTACAATATTAAGAATAGTGTCAGCTGTCCACTTCTGCTTTATGAGGGAATCCCACCACCTCAAAAGAAGAAGTGGGCAGCTAGTGTTTTCCCCACTGTGGATTCAAATGTTCAATATTGTGTATATTGGATTTCACAGTGGATTACATTTATGGATCCCCAGCTTGTTGATATGGGGAGCCCACTGCATATATCAAAGATTTTTGGTAGCACCACATGAGGTTGGAACTAAAATACGTTGTAATTTCATATTATATATAACTTACAAGGATGTATTGCAACATTTAGTTCAATTTACTTCCATTTTTCTTTTCAAATAAGTTGTGATTATTGCTATATTGTATATTTTGTTGGAACAACTATTTATTTATATAATAGTTTTCATTTGTTTTTAATGAATACATATTAAAAAATACAAGATCATCATATTTCATATTTACCCAAAGTTTTATTTTAGGATTGCTAACAGCAGTCTGTTCAACAAACTGACTGCCACAGACATGTCTACTCTACCACAAAAGACCTGGATCTTTTTAGTTCCAAGTGTAGTTGTCCCATTGAATCAATAGGATTTACTTAAGTGTTGAAAATTGATTCAGTGGCTCCATTCTAGTTGACATTACCAAGAAGATTCATGCCAAAGAGGTAATATGCATAAACCATTAGGTATAAGTGGCCGTCTCCTTTTGGGATGTATTTTCATTTAAATGGCTATATTTCTTATCCTGGGGATTCAAGCTTTGTGCATTCAAGCTTCCAGTTAATTTCTGCCTTGTCAGTAGACATGGTTTCAAGTCAATCACAATATTCCATATTTCCAACTTTTGTTGTCTGTCATTTCTAAATTTTAATAAATAATAATAAATTGTCCAAGAAACCCATGTATATGTCTGTTTATAAGCACAATACTTCTTAGATTCATGTCTGATAATTGTGATGCACACTCTACATAAATGAATGAATATTTTTTTAAAAAAATATTGAAGCACACCTATATCACTTTTCTTTCCAAAAATCTCCAAACCGTTGTATCTTTATTTGTTCATTGACAGTTACCAGAGAGAAGCTTCAGCATTTCAAAAATGCATTTGCCTTCCTGGGTACCACATATCTTATGGCGGGCATGGCTATGACCCATGAATGATGAAATGTCCCTGCAATGTGTGTGACGACCACATGTTTGTATCAATACAGCTCAATGTGCAGTTACATCATAACTTTCAGAAATACTGTAGGAGCATTGGATTCTTCCTGGTGTCAGGTTTTACAAGTACAGTAATCCAGTGACAGTGCCTGAAATTGATTTGTTGACACCTCCATGTTTAGTACATGAAGAGTCTGGAAATGCATTATGCAACTAGATACCCAAGAAGTGGCAGATTTGGCTGTTATGCTTTCTACACTGAAAATGTCTCACTCAGATGCTGGGGTAATACAGGCTTTATAAAAGGACCACATGCCTCTGAGATTAACAGAATCTTGAGGAGTGGGGAATTTTTGGGTCTCTGTCTGTTTTGCAGTTCAGCTCCCATCAACCTCTCCTAGCACTTAGGCCAACTGTAAAGGATGATAAAGTTGAAGTTCAAAACATCTGGCTGGTCAAAGATTCCCCATCCCTGACCTGCTGTACAATAGAGTAGTGGCCAAGGCCTCATATTTGGATGTTTAACTTCCTGTTAATAATTGCAATTGGTTGTCCTTCTGGATGTAGAGATATAGTGCCCATTCCTCTCTCTCTTGTCCAAAATTGGCTGACTTTGCAAATGGCCCTGTGTCTGTTCCTCTCAGTCCTGAGAAATCCTGCTGTTGCTACTTGTTCTTTGCTAGCTGTGTTAAAAATATAAATTCATAATTGTGACAGGTCCTGATTTCTCCTCAGATTGGCTTGGCAGTTGCACTCTCATAAGGCACCCTGTCAATATCGTTTAGCCCTGACTCCACCCTCTTATCACAACTTTTGTGTAACAGGGCTAGGATCTAGCTATTCACTTGGAACTAAACAGTTTATTTATTCTTTTTATTATCAGTGACTTTAGATAACTCAGACCAACTCAGTAGTTACAAAACGAACTCTGTCTTTTATTATAGTAAGGTTAGAAATAAAGTATCTTGTTAGAGTTCATGTATAGAACAGTGCTGGTACTTTAAACTGTTCAAACTTCTGACATAATATAACTCCCAGCCTTGGGAAACTAGGTCTCTGTGTCTTTTCCACAACCACTTAAACACAACTCGGACACCCTCTCTGGTCAAGATCTCACTGAAGGCTTAAGGCACACAGAAACGTTGCCTTATATAAAATTCCTCTCATTCATAAGCCCCTCCCATGCATGCCACTGTGCTGGGTTTCATTCTTGATGTGCTATTCCTGTTGTCTAGCAACCCACCATCAACTTGCACTAACATTCCAAATAGCTAACCCCCAAAGCAACTTCATCACAATCATACTTAAATGTGCCACCACCATGCTTCTGTGTATATCAAGGTTAGAGGTACTACCAGGTATAGGGAAGTACAAATTTTACCATGCCATCAAATTATCAGCAGCACATTATCAATGATATAGTTTATAATTATTTACTTCTAGTTTATGTTTAGAACTGACCACTCTCGGGGAGTACAGGCAATATTTACATTTCTTGTTATAAGAAGTATTTACACAAGAAGTATTTACACTTCTTGAACTGACTATCTTGAATTGACTCTGGCTTAAGCACTGCACAAGCTGGGAATGTGTGTAGCTTACATGTGCAAGGGAGAATGGTTCCACCTCCAACAGGCTCTCTCAACATAGCATAGTTGCTTCTAAGTGGTATTAGGATGCAATATAAGATAGACTGCGCTTCTCAAATGAAAATCCAAAAGGTATAAGAAGGTAACATACCATGAACTCCATTTACTCGGTGTTGTTCTAGTTCTTTGTTTCCATTGCCATCCCCTTGAAAGCCTGTAAAAAGTAAATGAGAGCATGAGATTCCAAGAACCCATTTGACTTTGTGGAAAAATAACATATACTACCATCTCTCCTAACTCTTAGCTTAAAAATATAGGTGGGAGATTATATAGTTGAATGTTCTCTATATATGTAGTGCAATCATATGCATGTCTACTTAGAAGGAAATCGTACTAAGTTTGGTGGGACATCACTTATTCTGAGGTAAGTGTGTTTAGAACTGCAACTAGAACTGTCCCCCACCCCTGAACTGCATAATGCATGTGAATCACCAGGAAAAAGAGCCAGCATGGTCTAGTGATTTGAGTGTAAGACTAAAACTCTGTGAGATGTGAGCTGGAATCTGCAGTCACTTACGGAAACCCACTGGGTATCTTGAGCAAGTCACACTCTCTCAGTATCAAAGAAAGGCAATAGCTACATGATCTGAAAAAATGTTGCCAAGAAAACTTAACAACAGACATACCTCAGGGTCCCCCAAAATGAGAAATAGCTTGCAGGCACACAAGAACAAGCAGGGCAAAGTTTTAGCATACTTGTTGATAACTGTAACAACTTTAATACGCTTGTCGTTAATAGTAGTAAAATGTCATTTATAGATTGACTGTTTGGACCCAGATTTTCATACTGGGCCAGCTTCTGAGACCTGGGTTATCTTGATTTTATATGTACCTTTGAAATCTATTAAATTTGCCTTGAAATTCAATTGCTACATCATCAGAACATTGGTCATATCACTCTCAGGTGTTGAATCATATAGGTGATTTGGCCTTTGATTTCTATGGAAAACATCAGCAACACTCTCAGTGTGCATTTCCTTTGCTACTTTAGAAGTAAAAAAACTTTTATTTTTTGCTCACACAATTCAATTATAGTCAGGTTTTGGCACTCTGTCGATATCATAAATGCACAGTCTGAGATAACACAATATTTTCAGAACAAAATTAGGGAGATATTTAGTTTAGGAAATATATGGTTGGAATATTTTGGTTAAAAGAATTGGGGTAGAATGATGAATAAGAGAAGGGGCAGGAAGAGCAGTCTGAAAAGTCCAGTTCACAATCAGGAGTCCTTTTCACAGGTATCTGAGGCCATTTCTGCACCTTACAGGTTCCCACTGACGTCCCGTCATGATCCCAGCAGTGCCTTGCCAGGATGGGAGCATGACGCAAATGCTCCCCTTCACACTCAGTCGGCTCCCTATGGAAGGGAGTGCAAGCAACATGTGCCTTCCTTCCACAGTGCAGTGGGCTTCTTTCCCGTCCTGTGCTGGGGAAGGAAGTGCCTATATCGTGCTTCTGCCCCTTCTGCATAGCCAGTGGTGATGGGAGCATCATGCAACTGCAGGCGCTTAATGGATTTATTCCATTAAGCAAATAACCTGTGATTCCAACAAGTGGTGATGGGCTGGCAGTGGGACCATGATGATGTTGTGTGAATGAATGACCCGTGGACTGCTGCCACTGCATCCCTATCGCAGGACGGCGATGCCAAGCGGAAATGACCTTTGTTGTTGGAGCCATGTGAAGATAATACATGATCATGAGGACTGTGAACATGCTTTTTAGTTAAACATACATTAATTAGGCAGTTGATTTCTGGGTTCCATATATTGCATGCAGTGAGAATACTTATCCTGTGATGTAATAACAGAAGGAAGTGAATTAATAACAGAAGGAAGAAAAAAGGCAGAACTCCTCAAAACCTTCTTCGCCTCAGTTTTTTCCCAAAAGGATAAAAACACTCAACCTGGCGGTTGGGGAGCAGGTGAGGAAGTGGGGAAAATGCAGCATAGAATAAATAGAGAGGTAGTACAGGAATACCTGGCCACACTGGATGAATTCAAGTCTCCAGGGCCAGATGAATTGCATCCTAGGATTTTAAAAGAACTAGCAGAGGTCATTGCGGAACCTCTTGCTATAATGTTTGAAAACTCTTGGCGGACAGGAGAAGTTCCGGCAGACTGGAGGAGGGCAAATGTTGTCCCCATCTTCAAGAAGGGAAGAAAAGAGGACCCAAATAATTATCGCCCAGTCAGCCTGACATCAGTACCTGGAAAGATCCTGGAGCGGATCATCAAACAGTCAGTTTCTAAATACTTAGAAAACAATGCCGTAATTACGAAAAGTCAACATGGATTTCTCAAAAATAGGTCATGCCAGACTAATCTTATCTCTTTTTATGATAGAGTTACTTGCTTGATAGATGAAGGGAATGCTGTGGACATAGTATATCTTGATTTCAGTAAGGCCTTTGACAAAGTTCCCCATGACATTCTTGCAAAGAAGCTAGTAAGATGTGGACTGGACAGGGCTACTGTCAGGTGGATTTGTAACTGGTTGACTGACCGTACCCAAAGGGTGGTCACCAATGGCAGATTCTCATAGAATCATAGAATCATAGAAATGTAGAGTTGGAAGAGACCACAAGGGCCATCCAGTCCAACCCCCTGCCATGCAGGAAAACCCTCAAAGCACTCCCGACAAGTGGCCATCCAGCCTCCGCTTAAAAATCTCCAAAGAAGGAGACTCCACCACACTCTGTGGCAGCACATTCCACTGTTGGACAGCCCTGGAGAGAAGTGACTAGCGGGGTGCCACAGGGTTCTGTCCTGGGCCCGGTGCTGTTCAATATCTTCATTAATGACTTGGATGAAGGAATAGAGGGCACACTGATCAAATTTGCAGATGACACCAAATT
Organism: Iguana delicatissima; assembly: GCA_948472985.1. Lineage (NCBI taxonomy): Eukaryota > Metazoa > Chordata > Lepidosauria > Squamata > Iguanidae > Iguana > Iguana delicatissima. The sequence goes on from CAOKZL010000330.1 coordinate 686,429, forward strand.
GAGAGGGATTGCTAATACACCTGATGACAGGATCAAAATTCAAAAGGACCTGGACAGATTGGAGAGCTGGGCCAAGGCTAACAAAATGAATTTCAACAGAGAGAAATGTAAGGTCCTACACTTAGGCAGAAAAAATGGTATGCAGAAATATAGGATGGGGGACACGTGGCTGGCTAACAGTACGTGTGAAAGGGATCTAGGAGTCTTCATAGACCACAAGCTGAACATGAGTCAGCAGTGTGATGCGGCAGCCAAGAAGGCCAACGCAATTCTTGGTTGCATCAATAGGGGTATGGTGTCTAGATCGAGGGAGGTATTGGTACCACTTTATTCTGCATTGGTTAGACCTCATCTTGAATACTGTGTCCAGTTCTGGGCACCCCAATTCAAGAAGGATACGGATAAGCTGGAGCAGGTCCAGAGGAGGGCAACCAAAATGGTGAGGGGTCTGGAAGCCATGCCCTATGAGGACAGACTTAGAGAGCTGGGTATGTTTAGTCTGCAGAAGAGAAGGTTGAGAGGGGACATGATAGCCATGTTTAAATATTTGAAGCGATGTCATGTCGAGGAAGGAGTGGGCTTGTTTTCTCCTGCTCTTGAGACCAGGACAAGGAGCAATAGATGCAAGCTGCAGGAGGGGAGATTCCGCCTGAACCTCAGGAGGAATTTCCTGACGGTCGGGGCTGTCCGGCAGTGGAATGTGCTGCCACAGAGTGTGGTGGAGTCTCCTTCGTTGGAGGTTTTTAAGCGGAGGCTGGATGGCCACTTGTTGGGAGTGCTTTGAGGGTTTTCCTGCATGGCAGGGGGTTGGACTGGATGGCCCTTGTGGTCTCTTCCAACTCTACATTTCTATGATTCTATGATTCTAACATCAATACATCACAAAACTGACTGGTTTGGTGATAGAGTGTTTGTGGACCTATAAGGCAAGGGTAGGCCTGGGACATAGTGGTGGCCAAGTTCCTATTGTCAGTCCCAGTTAGAGTAGAACCATTTTAAAAAATGTGAGTTACTTATGTGTTGATTCAACAATTAATTCAGTGGGTCTTCTCTAGTTGGGACTAATGAACAGGATTTGATCCAGTATCTTTTCACACTGTTTCTTACTAGTAAAATGAAAACTTGAAAGACTGCCTTGGTAGATGACTATTAGGAGGGCTGAGATGAAGGCTGAAGATTATTATGCAGTCCATATAAAGATAATGGGATACTGACGCTTATAGCCTTCTGAACAAAAGATGATGACCAGCAGTTCACATACCCAGCTAAAAATATTTATATATAAATTCTTTCTATAAAAATGTTTCATATTAAAAGTCACATGTATGGAATTTAAAAAAAATATTTTTATTTCATATACTTTATAATAATAAAAGAGAATGGAGCAGCTATAACTCTTTGGAACATTGTGCTGGACATCTCAAAACTTGACAGCAGGTTTTGGGTTGTTGTCCTAGGCCCTTTCTGCAGCACCATCCCAGGATGGGAATGGGAGAAGGACAGGACCGCAATGACGCCTCTGCGTGACATCATCGCGGTCCCATCTTTCTCCCATTCCCAGGAGGTGTGATCGCAGGTTAAATCATTGATGGATTTTTCCTGTCAATGACCAGTGATCGCACCACCATCCTTCATTGATCTGTTCTGCAGAAGGGTAAGAAGCATGACGGTGGTGCTTCCTGCCCCAGCGCAGCCTGGGAAAGTAGCCGGTTGTGCTGTGGAAGGAAGCAGCGTGTTCATCGCTCTCCATTCTGCAGGGAGCTGGTCCTGTGTGGAGGGGAGCAGTGCCATCATGCTCACTTCCCAGCAGATCTGCTGCTGGGATTGCCACTGGATGCCACTGCAAGAAGGTAAGCCGCAGAAAGGGCCCTAGTTTCTGTGCCAAGTTTCAAACCAAAGAGGGAGAGGGGACAGAATGTCCACATGGATCCCTTTTGATGTATTAGGTATTGACTTGGCAACTGCCTAGTTCAACTAAAAACAGGGGAAAGACTGACGAACTGTTAACAAAGGTGAGGATGTGAGAGAGGGCCCTCTAAGGTTGCTTCAAGTTGACTCACAGTTATGGTGATCCTATAAGGTTTTCTTGGCAAGATTTCTTCAGAGAAGGTTCATCATTGCCTTCTTCTTAGCATGAGATAGTCTGTCTTGTCCAAGATCACACAGTGGGTTTCTGTGGTTGAATCTGGTCTCTCAGAATCCGAGGCCAACACTCAAATCACTGCACTGTAGTGGCTATCTGGTCTGAGGTACTGCTGGTAGGTTTACTAAGATAAAACCTTCAGGGATCTGGGCAGGGCTGAGCATGCTTCAGATAGTGTGTGTGTGTTTTGAAGTGTATATACCCACATCCCATGTGTATAAAAACATATTTTAACACTTTATACAAATATTTTATGTAAAAATGCAAAATACAAGATGAGCTGAGATGTTTCCTGTGAAATGCCAGAATATTATAGTATTGTAGTCACTTCATTTTGGAATATGTTGTTATATTTTTTATAAAAAACATATTTTTATATTTTCATGTTAACTATTTTATAATTTCATACGGACAATTTTTTAAACTGGATATGTGATACCCAACTTATTTTGTTTGGAGCATTTTGAAGAGGAGAAGCTATATTAATGATTAAAAGTAGAGCTGTGATCTGGTTACAGAAATTTTTGTTAGTTGTCTGATTTGATTGCACAAATGAGTAAAAACAATGTAGAAGAATGTAAAAAGTATATTGTTTGTATATGATGCATGCCTGTGTTCTAGCAGAATTTTTAAGGGAATTCCCTTTTAAAACATGCAATATTCACATAAACTTAATTAAAATGTAATTGAAATTGTTTTGAAGTCTGCTGATTTCAAAAATGTTTTTCTTGTCAATAAAATGTTTTTGATCAGTTAAATACTTCAGCTTAATACTTATTTATAAGCAATATTATTGAATATTTTGGTCTTATGAATTAGCAACCAAATTGCTTTAATACCCAGTGGTTAAATCCAATTTCAATCTTACTTAACCAGTTTACCCAGTGAAGTGAATAGGGCTTGCTAGTCACAACTAATGTATATTCCACTGCTTTCACTGGGTCTACTCTAGGTAGTATTAAAGGTGGGTTTTACCCATGGACCAGAGTCATGTGGCGTTCCAGGTGTTGTTGGTATGCAAGTCCCAGCAGCCTTAGCCAGGATAGGCTACAGTGACGAATCCTGGAAGTTGCAATCCAACAATATTTGGAGAGATACATGATTCCTAACCTTGTTTTAGCCCCAAGATGGTAGAACAGGAGGCTACTAGGGAATTCAGTTGTTGACAGCTACAATCCAGTCACTCAGCTCTGTCATTCGTGCCATTTCTCTGCAAACATCTCAAGTCAGCAGCTTTTCTTTTTCTTTTTTCTTTTTAAACATGTGTGCTCTGCTATGAGGTGTCCTCCTCAAGCATGCTTGTAAAAATGGACTGATCTTTTGCATGACTGAAAGTTTCAATGAAGCTGGAGGTAAAATCTTGGCAGGGCTATGTATACTATACTTTTAAAAGAGTGTGTAAAGGAAATTGAATAATTTACCTTGTATGAAGTGAACAAATATGCATATGTATGGTTAGACTTTATCGTTTGCTTACTAAGTCTGCAAATGATGTAAAAAAAGAGAGGTCAAAGAGTAATGCAAGGACTGAAATACTGCCTAGTCCTCTGTCTGGTAGATTTCACTAACAACTGAAAACATATTTTTGCATTTATAAAGGAATGACTGCAGTATCATAACATACTCTTGCTTCTAGAGCTGTTGATAAAGGGTTGATCAAAGAGATATGAGTGTTTTTGAGTGCTTGGAGGCCTTGCTTTAAAATACAACTTCAAAAATTACTTTTCAAAAGGAGCTAATTATTCATTACTTTGATTAGAATCCAGTCAAAATCCAGAAAGGTAACCTGCCGAGTTACCATTACTGTTGCTATTGTGCTATTGGAAAATAAATGCTTTCTAGTTCCCCCAGGGGGCTAATTCAGATATTGCGTTTTTAAAATTCTTAGAAAAATGCCAAAGATATTACAGAGTATTCCTTCTGGCTGCAGCACATAGCAGCCACACAGATGATTCCTCCCCTCTCCAGTTTTTACTTCTCAGATTGAATCAGTACACATGCCAAGTAATGAGTAATGGACAGAAAACCTATTCCCGTTCCACTGAAAAATAACGAATTACAGCTGTTGCTGCTACAAGCAAAAAAGTAAGTCTGTTTCAGCTCGTTATTGCAAAAACTATAACTATATTTGCATTTTAATTTATTTCCTTAGCTTTTTTTTTAAATTAAAAACATTTCAAATGTTTTTAGTTTGTTCTGTATTCTCTGTCTTTGTCTTCTCTCTGGCCATTTCTGCACTAGCCTGTTATAGCGCGATGATTCCACTTTCAACCTCCTCTGGAATCCTGGAGTTTGCAGTTTTGGGAGGGGCTAGCCGGCCCCTCCCGAAACTGTAAACCCCAGGATTCCAGAGGATGTTGAAAGTGGAATCATCGTGCTATAACAGGCTAGTGCGGAAATGGCCTCTGTCTACTAATTTAAATAATATACAAGGAATGAACAAACCAAAGGGCTGGCTAGAAATAAAAACAAAAATAAAAATCTCCCCAGGGTAACATATGAAATGTGTTGGCTCAAGGGAAAAATCACCTTCCGTGTTTGGTTCCTGACCCCACGGCTGTGACTCTTCCTTGTTTGGCAACAAACATACAGCTCAGTGTGCTTTGACTGATCCACCCTGCTGCAGCCGAGTGAACAGCCTGCTGAAAGGGCATGGAAATTGTTTCATACTGCAAATGAAGCATTTTCGCGACAAACAATATCCACAAACCAGCACAGAACGGATGTTTTCTTTAATGTGTTTTTCCTCTCAACTCCCATTCTCAAAGCTGGTCAAATCACACAAAAGCGAAGAGGTGGGTACCCAGTTTAATGAATGAAAGGGGCACGTGGGAGCTTGAACTTGGACTGCAACCTCTGTTCAGCTCTGTGAACAGCCTTTTCTCCCCATAGTGATGCTATTAAGCAGACTTTGGGGCAAGAAGTGGAGGGCGCATTCAGCAAAATAAGAAGGATGGTGCTTAGATACAGCAAGTCTGGCTTGCCTGAAAGGAATGATTTACAAGAAATGTAGTCAACTGTAAAGTGTTACTTTGGCACAACAATTAGCAGTGTGTGAGTGTGTGTGTGTCAGGGGGATGAGGGGTGTAACAAGGGGGGAAATGTCAAAACAAATGCAACATTTCATACTTACTTTTAAAGGGATTTATGGTATTCTTAGCCATTGCTATTACAGGCCAGAAACATTTCTAGCGCTGCAGAGAGTGAGACATTGAACATCATTCACATCTAGGGCTCTTCTATTTGCTGTATTGTTTGTTTGCCTATTGATAACAACTGCCTTTCTCCTGGGATGGGATCAAAAATATTATTATTTTTAAGTAATGAAAAAGTAATGAGTAATGTTAGGAACAATTTCTACCTGCCTTTGGGGTAATGGTAATGGGAACAAAATTACTTTCGAGGTTTTTGCAACATGTTACGTGAATTATTACTTCACCTTACCTTTTTCCAGCGCTGGGGTGCAGGGATCGCGCAAGCAGCCTCCAGCGAGAGGCTCTCGCATCCCTGCTGCTTCAGCTCCGTACGAGCTGCCTGCTTGCACAAGCTCTTCCTTCCGCAGAGCAGCCTGGGAGTTTCCCAGGCTGCGCTGGGGCAGGAAGAGTGACTGGTGCAGCTCCGGAGGCTCTGCACACCAGGCAAGTGTGCGCGGGGCCCGGGAGCAATGCTTCCAGCTGAAAATGAAAAGGTGCATGGTCAGTGCCTGCTGACCCCTGGAGCGTCACGCGATTGTGAGTGCATTGTGCAGATCGCTCCTTACAATCGCACAATGCTCCAGGCGCCCTTTTGCATGGCCAATGCAGTGCGGAAAGGGCCTAAAAGCTCTGTTTTGAAATGAGGGAGCTAATACATGTAAAAGTACCTCTTATCTCCTGTGTGACCATGAAGTACAAAATCATTAGTCAGAATCCTGTTGGTATACTATAGTGTCAGATGCACTTTTTTGGGGCCATGCAGTGGTGGTAAGGGAATGCAGACAAAATCTGCCAGCTCCAAGCAACCTGTTCCTCTAGTGTGTTCCGTTCTTCATGGCTGCAGCATCTATTGGTTTCCCCTCCTACTCTTGCCACCTGTGCCAGTGCAGTTACTGTAGCACAGATCGTCAACAGGATTCTACCATCTTAAAACACTCTGTTCAATCCAAATTATATACTCCAAATTAAAGTGCCATGATTCAAGCTACCAATATTGTATGCTTTGTAAAAGCATTTTCCCACTCACCAATTTTGATCAAGGCTAGCAGGGAAAGTCTAACTCTTTCACCCTAGCGCACAGTTCTGTTTTGGAGACATCCTTCTCCACAGTTACTCTTAGCTATTCAGGGGAAACTGCAGACTTTGAAATAAGCAGGGATCATAGAATCATAGAATCATAGAGTTGGAAGAGACCCCAGGGGCCATTGAGTCCAATCCCCTGCTATGCAGGAACACACATCAAAGCACTCTCAACAGATGGCTATCCAGCCTCTGCTTAAAAACCTCCAAAGAAAGAGACTCTATCACACTTCAAGGAAGCATATTCCACTGCCGGACAGCTCTGACAATGAGGAAGTTCTTTCTGAGGTTCAGGTGGAATCTTCTTTCCTGCAGTTTGAATCCATTATTCCTTGTCCTAGTCTCTGGAACAGTGGAAAACAAGCCCGCTCCCTCCTCGACATGACATCCCTTCAAACAGTTGAACATGGCTATCATGTCCCCTCTTAACCTTCACTTCTGCAAACTAAACATACCCAGCTCCCTAAGCTGCTCCTCATAGGGCATGGCTTCCAGACCCTTCACCATTTTGGTTGCCCTCCTCTGGACATGCTTCAGCTTGTCGATATCCTTCTTGAACTGAGGTGCCCAGAAATGGACACAACACTCTAAATGAGGTCTAACCGATGCAGAATAGAATGGTAGCACTACCTCCCTCGATCTAGACACCATACTCCTATTGATGCAACCAGGAATTGCGTTGGTTTTCTTGGCTGATGCATCACACTACTGACTCATGTTCAGCTTGTGATCTACCAAGACTCCTAGATCCCTTTCACATCCAGCCACATGTCCCCCATCCTATATTTGTGCATCCCATTTCTTTTGCCTAAGTGCAGGACCCTACATTTCTCTTTGTTGAAATTTATTTTGTTAGCTTTGGCCCAGCTCTCCAATCTGTCATGGTCATTTTGAATTTTGACCTGTTCTCTGGAGTATTAGCAACCTCACTCAATTTGGTGTCATCTACAGATTTGATCAGCATACCTTCTACTCCTTCATCCAAGTCACTGATAAAGATATTGAATAGCACTGGGCCTAGGACAGAACCCTGTGGCATCCTACTAGTCACTTCTCTCCAGGATGAAAAGCTGCCGTTGGTGAATATCCTTTGGGTTTGGTCGGTCAACCAATTACAAATCCACCGAACACTAGCCCTGTCCAGCCCGCATTTTACTAGCTTCTTTGCAAGAATGTCATGGGGAACTTTGTTGAAGGCCTTACTGAAATCAAGGTATGCTACATTCACAGCATTCCCTTCATCTATCAAGCTTGCAACTCTATTGTAAAAGGAGATAAGATTAGTCTGGCATGACTTATTTCTGAGAAATCCATGTTGACTTTTAGTGATTACGGCATTACTTTCTAAGTAATTACAAGCTGACTGTTTAATGATCTGCTCTAGGATCTTTCCTGATATTGATGTCAGGCTGACCAGTCGATAATTATCTGGGTCCTCTTTTTTCCTCTTTTTGAAGATGGAGATGACATTTGCCCTCCTCCAGTCTGCTGGGACTTCTGTTCTCCAAGAGTTCTCAAAAATTATTGCAAGTGGTTCTGAAATGACTTCTGCCAGTTCTTTTTCAGTTCTTCTGCCAGTTCTCTGGTGTTAGAGATCAGTTGTGGGAAAATTACATTGAAGGATGCAATATACAAGGAAATATGTAGTGGGTGGTTGGAGGATTTTTTTTACTTTTTGCTTATGTGCACCCTGCTTAATGCATGATGAGACAGATTATATTTACACACATGGGCTGGACACTATCAGGTATGTGCCGCTTAAGAGATAACAGTGAAGTCCTTTGGACTGCCAAGGACCAGAGTAAAATAGAAATCTCATGAATGTTTGCTCAGACATACATCTCACAGTTCAACAGGGCTCACTGAAGACTCTGTAGTGTGCCTGTAGGATTGCTGTTTAGCTGTTGTGTGTGGAGTTTAGCTGCAGAACTGTTTACAATCTTCTTATCTAGAATGATCTTATGGAGATCAAGGGGATGACTTCAAAGTATGTAGTTTAAGAGCTGCCAGGTATATTACTTTTCAGTCATAATGTAATTGTTCAGTTTTTGTTGGAAATTATTATTTTTTCTCTGTTCTCATATCACATTAGGTATAGTTGCTTTTCTAATTGTTAATGGCCCTGTGCGGTAATCTTTGTTAAGGCTATATTACGTGTGGGGAAGGGGATTCTTTTTCCCATGCCAAAGTCAGAGAAGGCCACCCTTTCTCTCTGCTGTGGTCCAAAGGACAATCTACACTGTTGTGTTCGCTGCCAAGGTATTGAGAAGAATCCATTTTAGATACTGAAGAGACTTCACTACTATATTATATTATACATTATTGTGGTATGGTGTGCAAAACTGCAGACCCTTCTTAAAGCGAATGGCTTGGAGACCATTTGCCCTAAGCCTCTGGATAGAATTAAGAAACATCCATGACAAGCTGGGTGCTCCTGTATGCAAAGTACCTGCCTCATCCATTTGCTTTAACATCTTTGATAGCTCAGAGGACACAGAGTAGTTATACTTGGGCTGCTAAGTAGATTCTGACTCAAGTATGAGAACCAATGTGATGCAGTGATCAGAGTGTCCCCAGAACAGGAGAGATTCAAGTTCAAATCTCTACTCAGCTGTGCAGACTTCTGGGTACATATGGACTAGTCATTCTTTCTCAGACTTACCTACCTCAAAGGTTTGTTGTTTAGTTAGAAATGATTTTTTGTGTGTACGGAGGGGAGACAGCTATATATACTACCTGATCTCCTTGCAAGGGTGGGAGAATTTATGTCTATTTATGATAACTAAAAATGCCTGTTTTGCTCAATGGCAAGACTGTCTACATAATGAAACCTTGGTGTCTGTGGTGGTGGTGATGACAATGACGTTCCTAGGATCATGCCTTTAGTGTCTTCAATACAGTGAAAAGGAGGTACTTAAGTCACTTCTATAAGCATCTGCTCTGCAAAATGTGATTCACACTTTTGGCTTTACTGTAGTTATAAATGGCTCAGTCCAACATTCTTTCTATTAATCACACACATACATACACACACTCAGACACAAGCATTTGTTCCTTTTGTTTATGATGTCAGCAGACTATGGGGGCTGAATGACAGGCTTATGGTCTGTTTCAGCCGACCTACTCACTGGCTCTCTGTGCAGACTGAGGGCATTTTCTGAATGAAACTAGAAGTTTCTCCGATTGCAAAATATCACATAATTACAGAACTTTGGGCACATATCACTCTAATAATAGTGAGACCTTGGGTTATGCATTCTCTCTGTGTCCTGGTTTACTTCCTGGGTACCACACAGAGATGCCTGCTCTTTCTGCCATGCATACATCATGAAACAGCATTCACCTTATCAAGGTTAGTAGGAGGGAAGTAAGTGGAAAAGTTTTCAAAATGAACCAAGACAAAGGTCCACATCTTGTTAAACTATTGTGTTTGTGTGTGTGTGTGAGAGAGTGATGCACAAAGTAGGTATGTACAAATTTCCATTTCCTTGATTTCCCCGTTTCTCCTGCTTCTTTTAACACTTGCTCACTGGTTGAGTCTGCATGTACATCCCTGCAAATTAACCTACCCCGTCATTACAGATTTCTTTACCTTGGCTTTGGCGTGAAGCACGGCTCTCTTCTTTGTCTGTCTGCAGCCTTTGCACAGTCTTCCTCTTCTCAGGCTGGACTATGAGAAGCATTTCTAGAGCTACTGAACCGGGGTCTTTTTTAAACTCCATAGTACCCATCAGAGCATTGCTTTTCTTCCTTTCTTCTCAAAGTGCTTGTTGCTGCTTACTGCTGCTGTTACTGCTACCACTGACAAGTGCTGTGGGTATTCCCCCCACCCTTTTACAAGCAAGTGCTTCCCCTCACCCAAATTACATGATCATGCACACAAACACACACACAGACGGAGCTTTTGGCTGACCCTGCCAAAGACACTGTTTCGGGTACCGTGCAAAAATTGACCCTAATGAGTAGGTTATAAGTCACCTTTGAAAGGAAATCCCAGCAGGGATCCATTTCCTGAACCCGAGGAAGGGGACACATATCAAAAAGAGGCATACATACACACACACAAATGCACACAGGGGTCTAGTTTCAGAACATGTTCTCTTTGAACCCCCTCCCTTTCTGGCTGCCCTTTCAGCATTAAGCCTTTGCCCACATGTAAATCCCGCTAACACCACTGTTGCTCTCGGAGAATTTGCTTTGTGAAGCTTGTACAGCCCCTAAAAGGACTTCTCCTTGATTGCCAAACCCGATGTGGAAACCTAAAACAAGACTTGGTGTTTGTGTATGGTGGGGAGGGAGGAGGAATCAATTATTGTAGGAATAGCAAAAAGGACAGCAGTGATAGAAAATGTGCTCTGTGAATAAATTTGTTTGGGACCACGCTGTGGGGTACTTAAAAAAAATAGGGGGGGCAATTATTTTTGACATGCAAACGGCTTGCTGAACATAATAATAACGTCTTTGTATTTCAAAAACACATGGTCTGTTTCTCCTGCAAGGCACCCTCTTCTGCAACGATTTGTATGCTTAATTCACTTTTTATTGGAAACTTTTGCAGAGACCATGGGAAAGTTAGTCCATGGTTTTCTACAGTCTCACAATCCAATAAATGGGGTTCATGAAGAAAAAGGGCATGGTTTAGTAGTTATGAGTGACCTACTTTAGTTAGCCACTGTAATGGGGAGAGTGTGCTGGCTTAAGAATCCTTTCTAAATATATCTTGGGCTTCCATTCTGTCACAGCCCGAGCTGGCAGATGAGCAATGTTTGGCTCATGGTGTCAGTGGGGATTGGAACACCTGTGAGTTGAAGGATTGCTTAGTGCAGCTATGCAATTTTTGAGCTTTTGCAGCACCCATTCACTTCTTGAATGTGAGCCCATGTGATTGATCACAGATTACCAAAGGTTTAAATGCTACCAGCCCAGAGTTGTCAAGTACCAGTTACTGCTGGAGTCTGGGAGATAAAAAAAAACCATCCCCACGTGTCAGTTCTGTGTGCTTCTAGGAAGTCCACAGATAGGCAAGAACTAAATTTCTCCCAATGTTGTCCCACAGCAACTAGGACTCAGTCAGAGACACAACAAACCCTGAATAGCTCTGCATCTGCAACTTGCATGCAGCTATCATGACTAGCAGCCATGGGTTACACACTCACTTTTCACTAGTTTGTTTAGCTTTCTTTGAAGGCCATTTAATACCTGGAGCCCTTCCACGCTACACAAATATATCACTATGATTCCATTTTAGCTGTTATGGCTGCATCCTATGTAGTCCCGGAGTTTGTAGTTTGGGGAGGCACTAGAGTTCTCTGGGTGACAGTTCTAAGTGGTTCTCTCTAAACTGCAGATCCCAGGATTCCATAGGACAGAATCATGACAATTAAAGTGGAATCATAGTATGATAATTACATATTGTGAAAGAGCATGCAATCACACCTCATTGGGGGAGTTAGAAGTCAACTAAAGTATACTGTGCAAAGAAGTACTTGTATCTACTTTTGTCATTCTCATCCTGCATCGAAGCTAACCCTACCATTAGGTAGAGTGAGGCAGCTGCCACGGGTAGTTAATTCTCCTTACCATGACCTCCTAGGTTAGCCTGCTGTACTTCCTTAATTTACCCTGAATACATGTGTAAGCATGTGGCACCTGATTCTGGAGTAACTGCTCATCACTGCCTTGAATTAAACAGAAAGAGAACACCAGCAAGACACACCTCCATTGTGCTTGGATCAGCTGTTGCTAACAGCCCTCTGATACCTTGGCCTTGCAGTGTCAACTGTCAGCTAGCAGCAACTATTCCAACAGGCTGCCTGAACCATTTTTATTTAATTGGTCATTGTAAGTACTGTGCTCAATACCTCCTCTACGATCTCTCTCCCTGTCTCTTTTTCTTTGCATGTCATGTTTCCTTGCATGTCATGTAAGCTTGAGGGCAAGGATGGTCACATTATTGTCAGTAGCTCTAGATGCCTTTTTGGCTAAAGAGCAGAGTAAAAATGCTATTCAGTCAATCAATCAATCAATCAATCAATCAATCAATGGGATTGTGCTCCCATAAAAAAGGTACTTTGGTTACTTCTTTGTGCACCTTTTCCAGTCACGCTTCTAGAATACTTTCCTAAGATGAGGAAACCAGAGTTGTATTCCAGAGTTGGCTTATCATCAGTTTCTATAAAGGCACAGCAGGAGTACCCAGCATCAAGAACCCCCTTATCTCCTCATTATTACCTTTGTGCCCTTTCTCTTTCCCTCTGCTCTTTCCATCCTCTCCCCTTCCTCCACTCTGCTCCTTTTTTGCTAGTTTCTCTCTCCATCCATTTCTGTGCTCATTCAACCTTTCCTTGTGTTTGCTCTCTGTGATGGATCTCCTTGGCAGGCTGGCTCTGCAGTTCCAACTCAAAGTCGCTGTCACTCACCTTGCCCTCCCTCTTCTTAATCCCTTCCTGGGCCATTTCTGCACTACACTGTTATAGTGCTGTTATCCCACTTTTGACATCCTATGGAATCCTAGAGTTTGCAGTTTATGGAGGGGCATTTAGAATTCTCAACCAGTGAGCTCTTTGGCCTCAATAAACTACAAACACCAGAATTTCACAGGATGTTGAAAGTGGAATAATAGCACTATAGCAGTGTCATGTGGAAATGGCCCTGAATTGGATATTTGGGTTTCACGGTGACCCCTACTGTGGGCCAGTGGCTGTCAGGGGCTCGGGCGTGGTCGCGCCCGCGGGTGTCCCCGAGGCTGACACAGCGGCCGCCTCCGACGAGGAGGAGGGGAGCCCGGGCGCTCCGGAGGCCGCTGCCGTCAGCAGGGATCGCCCGGATGCCGCGGAGGTCACCGCCACCGCCGGGGATTGCCCAGATGCCGTGGAGGCCGCCGGTGGCGATGTGGATCGCCCCGGCGCTGTGGAGGTCACCGGCCCGGCCTCCATGCCTCCGGGCCCGATCCTGGGGCACCACCCACTCGCGATTCCGACCTTGAGGAGGCTGAAGCCTCCACTCCGCCGCCCACGTTCCGGCAGCGGCGGCAGTTCAAGGAAGCAAGCCGCTGGTCCCGGCGGCTGCATGAGAAACACCTGCAGGCTGAGAGCTTCCAGCTGTAACACAGCTGAGAGCCCTCAGCCGCGTGCTCGAGCCGGATTGGCCCCTGGCGGCCCAAAGGGTCTCTTTAGGGCAGGCGCTGGGCTGGGAAGGGCACGGAGCAACAACCGCCGGCCTACCGTGCGTCTGTTGCCTGTGCCCAGTTCCAGCCCAGCCTGTGTCCGCGTCCCGCTGCTCGGCCCGCCCAGGACCAACCCCCTGCGTTTTGGGTGAAGTAACCTCTTTGTGTTCCGGGTGAGGTAACCCTTCTTTATTTTCCGTTGGAGCCTGCTGCTAAGGCGTACTTTCAGTTATGGACAGTTTGTTTACTGCAAAACCTCTGTGTACAGACAGCAATAAATGCTGCTTTTCCCCAACTCCGGTCCGGCTCCTGCTTGACCCCGGCCTCCGCTGACAGCAGCTGTGTTGTTTTGGTGGATTTGCTGTAGTAAACATGACCAGGCCCTTCAACAAACTCAATAAAAACAGGCAGAAACAATGGTAAAACAACCAAGTAGAAGTTTATTAAGACACAAGAAAATAATACACTAATCCTTGAACTACTACATCATTTACAGCTCCTCAAAACCATAGTCTGCCGTTTCGTCTGTCTGACTCTCCTGTCTCTATTCTGTCTATCCCTATCTCTCTGAAATCTGTTCCCTACCCCTGTGTCAGCTTCTCCCTATCTACCCTCTTTGTAATATTTCATCCCTGCAGTTCTTCTTCACGGCATTTCCTGAGCTGTGATTGGCTGCTTTAAGCCAAGCTTGCCCAGCTATTCCTTTAACACTCTCCTCCCTCCTTTGTGACATAGCAACATATTCTCTCTCCTCACCTGTCTGAAGATTTTTAGAAGCTCTGCATAGGGAAGCATCGTCGGAGCTGCCTTTAAGCACTCTTGAGAAATGAATATTTAAGATTTCCCTCCAGAAAGTCTGCCCTTCTTTCTAGAAAAGGTTAGGGATATCTGGCAGTGAACAGCTGAAGATGACACCACAATCTGTAAACAGAGTGCCGCAATTGACAAATATAGTTTAAAAACCCAATAACCCAAGATGCACACCCCAGGGTTTTACTAATATTCATATCAAATTTCATGTGCACAGGTTCACTGTCTTGGAGTTTTGGCAGAGAGATAAATGGACACATATCTTCTTTTGTTGGTGTTGAATATGGTATTGACAATTATAATTTAAATTCCATTCCTAATACTCATAAGTATGGAATTTGTCTTTTCTTACTGCTACCACCCCATGCTGAAGTTGTATTAACACTAAATCCTTCAATGTTCTGAGGCATTTGTTTGCTATAGTTAACCTGAAATTTCAGTGAAGATTCCAAACAGCGCTTAATATATTGATATATTGTCCAGGAATAGCCTTCCCTATAGTTAATGAGAAAGGAAGTGTTCCTTCTAATAGGTAATGTTCCTATATAATGTTACTCATAGGTAAGTTCCATTGAACAAGTTTCCTTTCCCATGTTAATTAACAGTTTCCTGTTTGTAAGTCGTACCTGTTTTATTGCTACATGTTCCCTGAGAAATTGGATGGTTACCAGAGCATCACTAAATAAGAGTAAATACCTTTACAACCTAGATGGCAAAAGAGAACAAATGACAGACACAAAATGTTCATGTGTTCATGTACATGTGTGAATGCATATTTAAAAAGAGTTAATTACAGTGTAAACAGAAATTTTAAACATCTCACCCTAGTGGAGATGACAGTGACTACGGGACTTGTGCATCTACTCAGTTTGCTTCCCAAGTGTTAAGCAGTGTTGGGAAACACAAAGGCCCCTGTTCTCCCTTTTATTTATCTTTAAATCACACATAATTTGAAGAGATCTTCAAACAGAGGGCACTTTTAAATAGGTGTGTTCTGAGAGTCCTTCAGAAGGAGTGTCCTTTCTAAGGTAAGAGATAATGGCTACTTTTTGGGGGGAGTTACTGTGAATTGCCTATTAATTAGCCCTTGAAGAACCTTATTTGATTGTCGTAGTGCCAGTTTCTGTTCCCACAGTGGTAGAGAGAGGTTTAATTTAATATCTGGTTCTATTATTATATTTTTCTTTGAAGTGGTATACTACAACATCATTGTTTTAAAACACTAAAAGAGAACAGATGTGTAATTACAGCCTTCTGCAGAAAAAGAAACTGACTTTGGATAAGAAAGACAATAGCCAAAGGACAATTAAGATGCTGTGAATCAATGACTGCACAGTCATGAAGCAATAAAACAGGTAGGACTTGAGAACAAGAATCTTTTATTTAGTGGCACTAGACCCCTAAAATTCCTTCTCTTGGATGAACACCTTAATGCAGTGAGGGGATTTGAGTGTGTCAGAGTGGCACTGAATAATACTGTCAGGAGGCTATGCTTTTTCAAGATTCTAGATTTGTCCTAGTATTACCCAAGTGGAATACTCAAAGTGGAGACATCAGACTAGTATGTATTCACCCCTTTCAAGGAGTAATGGCTGAACCAGTAGAAAATAACTGATAGTTTCAGTGGTGAGGTAGCAGAAAAGCTTCAGAAGGGAAGCTATTGGGCAGTAGTAGAAGTGGGAGGGGACACAGGTGGAAGATCTTGTAGAGATAATGATTGTGATGCTGTAAGTAACACTTGCTAGTACTGTGCAAGAAAAGGCAGTGGTAAGCCGCTTCTGAGTGTATTTTATGTTGAGAACCCTAGAAAGAGACAATCCAAAATGAAGGAAGAGGTAGTGCTGGGAGATGAGAATGACAGGTTGGAAGGCATTCAACTAGCTATTGGGAAAGAGCAAAGGGCAAGTATGAATAATATTGTGCCTAATGTATCAACAGCCTAAAGGACATTCAGCTGCTGATAGGCTCAGCTGTGAAAGGAAAGGCAGAAGCTGCACAATGCAGCTGGAACATGGAATATGAGAAACATGAAGCAGAGCAAGCTAGAAATTGTAGAATAAGAAATGGAAAATATAAACAGTAGTACCTGGTGGAAGTGGACTAAAATAGAAAGTAATTATATGTTTTCATTCAGATATATACATATTGTTTTATTATGAAAATGACAGTTTAAGAAGAAACAGGGTGGCATTAATAGTGAAGCAAGATGTGGCAGAAGCAGTCAAGGGATGCAATGTGACTAATTAATATCAGTAAGGCTTCAGTTAATCAGCATGTTAATATAATCATATTCCAGGTTTATGATCTAACTGCAGAGGCAGAAGATGAAGAAACTGAAAGATTCTGTGTATGAATCCAGGAGGAAATGGATCACACACCATAACAGGATATTATTGATAGTATATTGATAATCGTAGGTGACTAGAATACAAACGTAGGGAACAGAGCAGAACTAAATATAGCTGGGTAATTTGGTCTAGGGTCAAGAAATGAAAGAGGTTTGTGAGGCCAGCAGTTTGTTTACTGCAGAACATTCTTCAGAGAACCAAAGAGATAACCATATACTTACACATCACCAGATTACCAACTGAAAAATACAACAGAGTGAGCAATCAGACATAGAAGAAGGTTTCCAGGGTCATAGTCCAAAGTTCAGACCACTATACAGTTTAAGTAGTCCCAGAATTTCACGTTTTGTCACTAAATCTGACATATTAAAAAAAATAAAAACAGCTTCTCTGCAGTTTCCCTATTCTCATTTAGCAAAACTTTCACTGTGTCATATAAAAGATCAACTGGCCTTTCTAGCCAGTTTCTTGCTCCTGATGTAGTTACAGATTTTTTTTTTAAAAAAGTCTTTAAGACTAGCAAAACAGTTCTACTGCCTCCAAGTGCCATTGTAAGAACTACTCAAATATCATACGTCTTGCCTTCGAATAGGAGAAGAACTGGACATAACTTGGAGAGCTACTTTCATCCAGCCCCCAGCCCTGCCTCCTGTTTCCTCCAAACTGGCACTGAAAGGGCTGCTCTCATACCATTATTCTTGCCTTAAGGAGATGAGAGAAGCAGCAAACAGTGTATGATTATGTCCCTGCTCTGTGCTCCCATCCCTTGCTTTTCATGCCTTTTCAGTTGTGTGACTGTGAGAGCAAAGACTGTTTTTTTGTAAGCTGCTCTGGGAGCCTTTTTTCCCATTGGAGACATGACTAAAATTCTTTAAATACCTAAATAAGTCTTCGTGAAAGATTTGTAACTTACCTTATTGTCAACTTACATTTGTTTTATTTGTATTGTTCTTTTTGGTCTCGGGTTTTTAAAGGAAATCTTATTGCCTTTTATAACTTCCACACTTCTGCTCATTAATCATACTTGCTAATAATACCTAACTACCATCCTGTTGAAGTTAATGATGCCGTGAAGAAATAGCTTACAGTTGGCCCTCTGCATTTGCAGGTTTGACTTTCACAGATTGGATTATTTGCCTCCACCTCAGGCACTTCTTTTCCAGGAGAACCTTCCCTTTTTGTAGCTCCGATCAGATTGTGCAGCCCTTTAGAAATACTCCTCTGTCCTCCTCCTCTTCCACTAGCTGCTGCCTGGCCAGCTAAGGGCAGCTTGCAGCCTGATTTCTCAACACCAGAAACCCTCTCTCAAAGCCCCCTGACACCCAAGGAAAAGTCAATGGGTGTGAGAGAGGAAGTATAGGGCCACCTTGGTGACATCCCTTCCATTTCCATTTCTGAGCTTGTTTGGACCCTGGCTACCCTTTCTACCCACCATGCCTTGGTTCCCTTCCCACAGACACACACACACACACACACACACTCTTTTATATTTGTGATTTTTCCACTTTTGCAAGGGTCCTGCATCCCTAACCCTAATGAATGTGAAGGGCCATCTGTATTTTATCTATTTCTTTCTGTCTTTATTTGGTTGGTTTTATAACCTGGCTGGACGAATGTTATAAGTAGGTTTGCAAGCTTTGTCATTCCTTCTTGGCCATTGGTCAATTGTAGGGACTGCCTTGGTTTTGGTACTATCTAGGGAAGCTTTTCAAGCTGAGGTTGAAAATCTCTAGGGCAAGAAGCTACCTTTGTTTGGGTTAGTCAAGGGGTCAATAAAGGTAATCTGCAGCTAGAAAACCCATAAGGAACATGAATACTCAGAGATTCTGGACAGGAGATTTGAAAAGGGCCAGTTAGATGGCTGGAGATAGTTTGTGACCATTGAGAACAAATAATCATTTTTAGCTGAAGCGAGAATGTTCAAGGCTGGCAAAAGGAGAAAGCTTGGTATGAGAGAACTCCATCAGAAGAAGGTATGAAGACTGGAGCTAGCTGCTGAACTGAGGGAAGCTATGCTCTGAGGAAGTTGTAAGGAAGCTTCAGGAAGGCAGTCCAATCTCAAAACAGAAGATTTCAGACAAAGTTTGACCACAGGAGGCTTCTGAAAGTAGTCCATGAAGCAAAATCATCCCAGAAGTCAGAGGCAGAGAAAAGACTACTGGACAGCATTTTGTTCCAGATCATGAGAGACTGGCTTTGCAAATGATCTGGAGACAATTTGTTGTGATTAGTTTTCCCTTTCAACTTTCTTCTAATTCATCCCATCACTGAAATGAATCTACTTTCTCTCCTATTCAGACATGATGTTGCTTGTCTTGATGGAATGTGTACCTCTAACTTCTATTGATACTACCATTGTGGTAGGAATGACAACTGTCTCAAGATTCCAACGGGCTTCTGGCTTGATGCTTCTTGCTTTCCTTGGCAGATGAACAAATAGAAACAGCATACCAAATACAAGTTCTTTTTTTGATCTCCCTGAGGATAAACATAAACATCTCCCATATAAATGAAACGTACCAGGGACTGAAAAGGAAAGTGATAATGTTCTTTCTTCAGCCTAAATGGACTGAGAAAATTCAGTTTCTGAAAGAGCTTCTACTATGATATTCTATTTAACTTTTCATGTAGTCTGTTCAAACATATGTGTAAGGGATGTGTGAAGCTACACCTCCGTGTGTCTAGAAAGTAGTTGAGACACAAATATCTTACTGCTTTCACCGTCATCTGCTTTTTCTTTCTTTCTCTTCTTTCTCAGAGAGGGTAATGCCACTGCAGAGATGTGACAAACTCAGATGATGTTAATTTCCTGTATTTCCAAATGTGAAGACTCACTATCTTGTAGGCTTGCCCAAGTGAAAATTGGAGAGGGCTTGTGTACCTTGTGGTACAGTCTTCTGGTTGTGTAGAAAAGGGAATTTCAGCAGGTGTTGCTTGTCACACAACGATATAACAAGAAACACTTGCAGAAATTCCTTCTTCTACATAACCGTTAAAGGTACAGGAATCCTCTCCAGTTTTTATTCTGGCAACATATCATCTTATTTTCATTCCAGCAGACACAACCAGATGTAAACTTGTATTTTCACAACTAACTGTGACTCATCAGTTCTGCAATCTCCATTTTGGGACTGAATTAAACAGCAGATCCAGTGGTTTAAAACATCTACCTAAATTTTTGGATTTTCATCCTCCCTCCATTTTTTTTAAATCACCAAGACTTTTGAAATATATTAGAGAGCTTAAAAGACTGGATCCTGTTGTGGTTGATCCTTCTTAAAGCTTTTGCCCACCTGTGGATTTGGAATTTTTCTGTTTGTGACTTAAGGTTTATTATAAAACTCTGATCAAATTTATTCTATGCCCTCAAAGTCTTACATGCATATGTATATTAATTATATATGTAATTTAACTTACTCTGGGGCTCTTTCCATACATAGGATGCCGTTGTCCCACACTGGGGCCAGAAGAACAATGGGACCTGGACAATGCTTATGTTTGATGTTGTTGTGGTCCTGTTGTTCTCCCGTCCCCAGGTAGTATAATAATTCCACAAATCATTGACGGGTTTTACCCAACAATGCCTGGTGATTGCACAGCCCTCCCATCGCCCTCCCACACATACCTTAGTGTGGACGTCCTGGGAGCGCGATGGCAGTGCTACCACAATTCAAATCAATAACAGTAATTTTAAATGACAAAAAGCATATCAAGTAATTTACCACTTAAAACGAGAATTGAAACCTGAACCTCTTTACACTGAACCTTATTTCCCATTTTGTTGTACATATATATGTGTATTTATGTGCCTTCAAGTTGTCTGTTGACTTACAGCAATGCCATGTATTTCATAGAGTTTTCTTAGGCAAGGGGTACTCAAAGGAAGTTTGCCATTCCTTCTTCTGAAATATAGCTTACAACACCTGGTAAATGTTGGTGGTCTCCAATCTATGTACTAACCAAAACTGACCTGTTAACTTCCAAGATCAGCCAGGATCTGGTGCCTTTAGAGTATTTGGGCATATAATTTAGGGAAATCCTTTAGGAGCTTTTGTCTGCACTGGGATTTTCACCATCCTGAATAATTCGATACCACTCACAGATTAAGCCACTTTAATGCTCACCATGTGCAAGTTGAATAATACTGGAATTCCTCCAGACTCCTCAGCAGCCACGGTCAGTTCTTGTTCTGTGGCACTGTGATGTCATAAGAAGTTTCCAAATCTAATATTTGACTGGCTAATTATCAACTGAGCTCATTGACTGCTAGAGATAATGACAGGCTGTCTTCTAGCACTTTGCATGTGCAACAAACTGCTAGCTCATGCAGTGCCAGGTATGAGGTTTTACCTAATTCTAATATACTGCCAGACCTCCCAGCTCTTGGTTATTGAATCTTTCATTGTTTCTAATGGTCACTCATGCTTCCTTATCAGTCTCTCCTGATCTTCTATATTCCTACCAATGGTCTCCTGGAAAGGCTGATGTTTTTCTGTTTTCAAACTATTGCTGCATTTCTACTCGCCTATCTGCCGGCAGTGGCGGAACTTGGAGTGCATGGAGGGGTGCGGGTGGGGTGTGTGGCCACGGTGTGAGGGGTTGGGGCTACGGCACATGTGGCATGGCTACAAGCTGGGACACCCCCCAAAAGTTGCCACCTGGGGCAAACTGCCCCCATCACGCCTCTCTCCCTCCACAACTGCCTGCCAGACATCCAAAGTTTTATTTTTCTGACCTTTTGAACATTATAAAAACATGAATTAGTCCCCTTCCCAATCAATTTATTTTGCAAGTTCACATTCAATAGACAAAATGTCCATACCACTTCACCCACGGTAGCATTCATACATTGTAGAACATCTCTCTCACTGTAAAAATGCCTGGATGAGTGCTAGCTTGCTGAAATTTCTTTCAACAACTGGCCGTATACAAAACATCTGAAGGTCTTCTCATGCACTTTACTGTGTTTGTTTCTTGTAAATCTAATTTAATAATGTAAGTGGGAGTAGTTCATAATCTTTTCCAAAAGCAGACTCAAAGTTTTTTTTTTAACAGTGAAATATCTCACAAGTAAAATTCTCAGAAAGATTTGTGAGATTCTCGTCAAGTTGCTTCCCCCTCCCCAGGCTGTAGTATCATATATTGTATACTGAAAGGAATGTAAAACCAATGTTTTTGGTGGCTTAAAAGCTGTGCTGTAATTCATAGATGACATTGTCCTAAGTTGCTTTGAAGCAGTGACTAAGTGGATTAGACACTTAATCAGAAGCCTACAAATCTACCAGGAAAAAACAAAGCAGAAGCAGAAATGCTTATTCCCACTGTCTTATGATACTTTGCTTTGCTTTGCTTGTTCCATCAGACGTTCCTCCTTCCTGCCTCTGCACAAGCCTCTCTGGGATCTGTAGTTTTCGATATGATAGACCATGAGGGCAAAAAGACAGGGCAAATGTTGCTGGAGGTTGCAGTTATTGTTGTTATTGTGTGCCTTGAAGTCATTTCTGACTTACCAAGATCCTAAGACAAACCCATTGTGGAATTTTCTTGGCAAGATTTGTTCAGATGGGATTTGCCTTTGCCTCCCTTTGAGGCTGAGTGAGTGTGATTTCCTGTAGGTCATCCAGTGAATTTCCATGGCCAAATGGGGATCCAAACCCTGGTCTCCAGAGTTATAGTCCATCACTCAAAACACTATACCATGCTGTCTCTTTTCATAGTTCTTGGGTTGTTTCTTTTTTTAAAAAAATATCCAGACAATGTTTTTTTCTTTTCCCCTTGGACTATTTATTGTCAATTTCTGGCAACAGTTTCAACTTTTTATTTCTACCTTTCATTGTTTGTTTTTTTAAAATGTGATACACAGCAGATCCAAAAAATTCCAAAGGACACATTCATCTCTTGCTGTTCACACTGGGTTTTTAGCCACTCCCCCAGTGATGTATATCTTAACCTAAGTAGCATGCACCATGTTTGCACCATGGATGATTTCAAGAATGATGGTGGCAATTGTTTTTCCTTCCTCTTTCCTCCCCGCTTTTTTTTAAAGTTATACTATCACAGTGTAGCAGTGAAATAGCAGTTTTGCACTGAAATGTTCTAACACTACAGCTGTAGGAAAGTAAAAACAATTAAAGAAAAAATCTCAAAGAGGAGACATTTTCCAAAGATAGTTCCATACCTGTATCCCAGCAAACCACACCTCCAGTTTTTTAAAAAAACTCCTAGTGTGGACCCCCAGAATGACTATGTCCACCAGGTGACAGCCTCCAAAAAGAACAGAAGAGAGTACACAGACAGGGAATGAATAGCCATGAAGGTACAACAACCAGCAACACCCAGCAAAAATGAAGAAGCAGTGGGGTGAGAGCTCATGATACTTTAGACCAATACAGTGGCGGAACTTGGAACATGTGGAGGGAGGGCAGGGCTACAGCACAAGGGGCATCGCCACTGTGCATGAGGGTGTGGCCAGGGGGTGTGGGGGTGTGGCTAAGTGCTGGGATGCCCCCAAAACATTGCTGCCCGGGGTGAATCACCCCCCATGTCCCTACATGACTGGACCAGCCCCATGTCAAAGGGAGGAAAACTAATCACTTAATCTCTCAGTTTTAGAGCATCATAATTTAACTGCCCAAGCCATGCCCTCTCTTTTAAAGAGAAGGGTCTTAGTCTGTGGCCAGCCTAGAAGGCTCAGCCATTCATAATGTTTCTTGGGATTGCTCTGGCACTGCTTCTCACTGGTGCCAACAAATTTACAAAATCTTGTGGTCAAACCATGCAAAGTTTTAAAGAAATAATCTTGTACAAATATCTTCAGGCACAATGTACATCTTATTCTAATTTTTTTTTTCTCCTTCATAGTAAAGGAGATTACAGCCTGGGCCGGGCTCCTCTGGACTCTCTAGCCCACAATAAAGTATACTTCTGTCCCTCTATGTAATGCCTTCAAAGCTTTGTATAAATAAGATTATACACATCTCTTCCATTCCCACATAAATTTAAAAGCTCCTTGTAGTTGAAACTTTAAGATAAATAATAACCAGGGGAAATTATTTCTATTCTTTTTTTCCTTTTTGACCTAGTTTACAGGCTATACATACTGATTTTGTTTTTACGAAAACAAAGTGGGAAAGCACTGGAAAGCCATGTACTTTGAGCCTCAGGCCAGTCCTATGTATGTACACTTATAAGAAGTGAGTTCCAACAATTTTAGTGGGACTTACATTTTGCCATCATGACAAATTAAGTCTGTATATAGAAGAAGTTAATTTGTATGGAATTCCACCCTTCTCTCATTCAAACTGAATTCTGAAGAAGAATTTCAACACCTAAATGAAGGTTGGAGGAAGATGTTTTTCATGTTGCTTGGGAGCTTGATATTCTTAGTAATAAGTCCCAGGGAGATGGATTAGAGTGTAGAGGAAGCTCTCAGGACACACAATAAATAAATTTATCACATACAGGTATCATATTTATATCCTGATGTCTGTGACTGAGTGAGAGTACAGGAACTAACTTATTTAAATTCCGGAAAGAATGGAAGAAAACTTTGTGGAACTCTACCTTTTGGAACAAACAAAGGCCAACTTATTATGTCCTCCTTGTCAAATAAGCTGGTAACAGAAACATCTTGTTGCGTGACATGGGCCCTTTTTGCACGGCATTTGCCATGCAAAAGGACCCCTTGAGTGTTGTGCGAATGTGAGGAGCGATCCACACGACACACTCACAATTCCGCAATGCTCCAGGGGCTGGCAGGTGCCACTTGCACACTTTTTCATTTTTGGCTTTGAGCCAAAAATGGTGTGTGATTGCACATAGCTCCAGGGCCCCGCACGCACTTGCCGTGCGTGTGGAGCTCTGGAGCGGTGGTGCTCACGCTTCCTGCCCCAGCACAGCCTGGGAAACTCCCAGGCTGCACTGTGGAAGGAAGAGGTGGGGCTCTCATGTGAGCGGGCGACAGCTGTGGAGCTGAAGGAACTGGGATACGAGAGCCTCTCGCTGGAGGCTGCTCGCACGATCCCTGCACCCCAGCTCCATGAAAAGGTGTGTCGCAGAAAGGGCCATGAAGAACTACCATAGAAAGCAGCAGGCATGAGGGGCTTCCTGAGGTGTAAATCAGAAAGTCTCAGATTCAAACATTTCTACTGTGTACTCACTGGACTTATTTTGGGTGTATTGTTAAACCATGGTTTGTTTATGTGTCTGTTAAACTCACCAGGATTTTCAAGTATCGTTTGAAAAATGTTTGTGAAACTTGGAAATGTTGTGGTCTTTGGTCTGCTACTATCCCACAGTCTTATTTTATAGGAACTAGGTAAAAGAGAGGAGCTTGAAAATACCTTCTAAAAGTTATTTGTTCCTGTTATTCTGTTTTTTTAAAATATGCAGTTTTATCAGGAACTTAAATGCCATAGCAGTTACTTATTAGAGTATTTAAAAGGTAACTCATTATGTTACTTGTTTTTCTGCACATTACTTTTCTTTTAATTTCCCTTCCCTTTTTTGACAGGAAAAGACTTCTGTAGGATTGATAAGAGAATGACATGCAGCTTGAGAAATTCCTCTTAAGAAAGCATCCTTTTAAAAAGTAATGTTTGACATTAAATAGAAGTTAGATAATAATTAGAAACTGCACAATAAAGTAGCTTTTCTCTTCTTCCTTATGCTACTTTTGAAATGTTGCTTTGTTACAGCTTCGTAAAAAAAATCTAGTTACAGGTGACTGTTAACTTGCAACTCATTACTTCCATCCTCTGGTGGGAAACACTTTGAATACTCTTAAGCACAACATAACATATTAAATATTATTATAATAAGATGACGTGCTGTTGCTGCCT
The DNA here is from genome assembly GCA_948472985.1 of Iguana delicatissima. NCBI lineage: Eukaryota > Metazoa > Chordata > Lepidosauria > Squamata > Iguanidae > Iguana > Iguana delicatissima. The sequence goes on from CAOKZL010000330.1 coordinate 712,009, forward strand.
GCTGGTGCTGATGACCAGTAGAATATCAGCAGTGTCCTTTGTATGCTTAGATTAACACCTTCACAAGTAACTTGGACATATTGACGACTTCAGTTTTAAAGTCCCTACCAGGAAACACCTTAAAGAAGAATGGCTCTAAAAATGCTGCGGACAACTGTCTGCCACATAAGCCCCAGGCTATATGAAAACTTAAGATCTGTCTATGAGTGATTAATCCTCAGTTCAAAGGTCCCATGGGAAAAAACAAACAAACATAGGCCATGTTCCTTTCATGGAAAGTTAAAATCAGTAATAATGCCATGGTGGGAAAAAGAAAGAGGGAGAAGCGGTGGGATTCACAACATCAGTTGCTGGAGAACACAAGTTGGGAGCTACTTGCTGCCTTGTGTCTTGCATGTGGACTTACACAGAAATATGATTGACTGATTGCTGTGGAATCCAAAGGATGGCCTAGAAAAGCCTTTAATCTGACTGAGCACATTTTTTCTTGTGTTCTTTGTTCAAATGGAACATTTTGTCCAGTGAATGATTGGACTCATTCTCTTCCCAAAAGACCTTGCTCTGTGAGTGGTGAGATACTTATTTGGTTTGGAAACTTCTGCAGGGAACAGATGTATCTTACAATATCTAACCAGAGCCTAGAATGTTACTTTTCAAGGAATTAATTGCTAAGTCATTACTCTGATAACTTGACAGGTAATTACTTTTTACTGTTACTGCAAATCCATATAAGTAACTCACCGTGTTCCTTGTTACAAACAAGTTGCCATCATTGTTGTTGCTATTGTGCCACTGGAAAAATCAAAGAAAATGCTCCCAGGTTCCTGTAAGTGGTCAATTCAGATACTGTAGATGCAAATTCTGTGAAGAATGCTAAGGACATCACAAAATAATCCTTCCTAGCTGGAGTACATGGCAGCTACCCCATGTAACCATTGTTTCTCTCCTGTTGCTCCGAATGAGTCAGCACATGCACACGGTCGGTGAAGAATGATAGGCAGATCACCCATTTCTGTTCCATTGAAAAACAGTGAATTATAGCTGTTGCCATTGGGGGCAAAAAGTAACTGTTCCAGCCTAATATTGAGAGGATATTCCTGATGGAGAAGGGGCAAGAGAGGCAGTAGTCTTGAGAAGCCCTCCTCAAGGCCATTTCTGAATCTATTGCACTGCTTCCTCCCTTTATAGTGCAAGCCATGTCTTCTGTTTTCTGATATCTATTCCTGGGACAAAACAGACTAAGGCATATTTAGATCGAGGAAACAATGGAATCCCTTTATGTACCCTTGGCTAAATAATGCTGCCCAAGCAGCTGTAGTTTTACTGTGGGGGAAACAAATCAGAGAGAGATAGAAAGATTGGGGAGGTATTTGCCAGCTGTCCAAGTCATACATTTTCATCACTTGATAATTGCAGTGCCAAGTCATCTTGAACACATGAAACAAACATGACACATTTAATCACTACATTGAGAGTTTTCACAGCACCCGAAGTTACTCCAAACAATACTTTCCAAGAAGTCAATTTATATATGTGATCCAGCAAGACTTTGCCTGTTCCAGATTCATCAGGCAGAAGCAGACATCTTACTGCTATGATCTAATCTGGTTAACAGATGGTATTATAACAGGATCCACATCAGAGAGGACATTTATATAAACTTATTTCATTATGTCTTTGCATTTGTTGGTATGATCTTGTGAGATTTGCTGGAACCAATCAAAAGGAGTGTTAGAGCAACCTCAAGCAACATTTTAAACAGCTGAGCTGCCTGGCCTTGACTCAGCCTAAGGCCATTCTCTACAAAAGACAGAGTATCTCCACAGTTACAGTAGAACTATGTGAATCCACTTCAGTGGCCATGGTTCCATTCTATGGAGCCCTGGGATTTGCTGTTTAGGGAAGGGTATATAGAATATTCAGTCAGAGGGCTTTAATGCCTCACTAAACTGCAAATCCCAGGATTCCATAGGATGTAACTATGGCAGTTAAAGTGGATTCATAGTGCTGTATCCGTGTAGTGTGAAAGCTTTTCTGGTAAGTGACGTGCTAGCTATTCCTGATCAAGAAGAAGAAGTAGAGGGCAAGGCGTCCAGGGCAAGGAGACCCTAGAAAAGTTACTCTTTGAAGTATGACTCCCAAAATCCCCTGGCTAACGTTGTTGTGATGCATCCTAGTGGGGACAACCAGGAATGACCAAGGGTTAGAACAACTTTAGGTTAGGGAGGAAAAAGCAAGAATATGATAGATATAAATTGTGCTTGGTATGGAGAATGTGGAGAGGGAGATGCTTTTCTTCCTTTCTCATCTTACTGGACCAGGGTCATCCAATGAAGCTCAGTGGGTGTAGATGCAGAACAAATAAAAAACAAACACTTTTTACACAACCCATATGTAGTGCCACATGATGTAGCGATAGACAAATTCATGACAAATTAGATTATCAGCATGCCTCTAAATACCAGTTACTGGGGGACATAAGTGAGTGCTCAGCATGTTTCTGATTGTGCCCGTGTCCTGCTTTTAGGCTTCTCATTGACATCTGTTAGTGACAGTCCCATTAACATCTTATTGGTCACGATATGGTGCTATACCAGAGTATCAAGAACCTAAGAAGAGCTTAGGTTCTTGAAATCCAGGTACAGCACCATATCATGATTTATATGATGCTTGGGGTAAACATTAATTCTTGACTGTCTTTGGTGCTCTCACAACTCAGAAACTGGTACTTTGCTTGACCTCTGCTTTGTCCTTTGTACTATGACTCAACCACATGATTAAAACATGATAGCCAGCTCTGTGATGCTCTTTTCTTAGGTATCCAAAGGCTACTAAGCATGAGAAATGTAACATTTATTATTTTATCACTGGATGAAGAGGAACGACAGCTGCTATTTTCATTCTACACTTGTCACTCCTGCTCATAGTGGGTTCACTGACATCTTTGACATATATCTGGGGATATCAGAAGGTAGAAAGCATAAGCAGATTCTTCCACACAGCAAATTTTTCCACAGCATTTTGGTTGGGTTCTGTTTGCAAACATTACCAAATGTATGACAATCTGTGAACAATTCATTTAGCAAGATTTTTTCTGCCTTCTACTTATGTAACCTATAGAGATGTGAAGAATTATATAAGCCCCACCCATTCAATGCAATGTGTATTTGGAAAAGATGGGTTCACAATCTAGGACTGGTCCTGTACCTAGTTTTAAATATAGATAACCTGGCAATGCCTGTGGCCAGGAAACTTTGCCCAACTTAGAGTGATTTTGTTGTACTCTCACTGGATGAATCCTGATTGGATGATTACCTGGAGCTCCAAACATTTTATGTGAAATGTGAGAGAGTACTGGATCGCACAAGTAGAGTAATAAAATTGGCAAGGCAGAAGGTGAGCGACAACCAGTCCCATGCCCTCCCTCCACCAACAGCATCCAGCAGAAAATGAAAATAAGCTTACTTTTCTTTGTAAAAACCTACAAAAAGTAGCTTTACTTATAAATATCTGTTGATAATCAAATACATGATCTAATGGATGCGTGAGAGAGAAGGGATCAAATAGCTAGAGATCAGTGGAGATGCAGGAAGACAGTGGGGGTAGTAAAGCAACCAAAACAGGAAGCCTGCAAAAATGCAAACCAGCAATTAATAAGCAAAGCAAAACAAAGATCTCTAATTCTAACTGAAGCAGCCTATGGCCATTTCCGCACGGGGCGAGGGAATCGCCTTGTGCCAGTACTTACTGGACTTCTTGGCTCCATGCTTGGGTCCAGGCTGGTCCAGAGCAGTGCGTGGTCGCCGCTCCACACTGCTCTGGGGATGAAAATGGCGGCTTCTGGTTGGTCGAGGCTCTCCACCAACCTCTGAAGCTCGCCAGCTTAAAGCCCGCCACTGGCAGATCTGCAGGCTCGCACTGGTGTGAGCCTGCAAATCTGCACCAAAGTGCGGGCATGAAGTGGCGTGCTCTGTGCTTTTGAAAGACCCTGTTTTAAGCGGTCTTTCAAAAGCACACTGGACGACCACTTCGGATTGTTCCAGAGCAGTCTGAGCTGCGGAACTACACTAAGTAGGTCTGACCCAGTCCGCTCCCAGGTACAGATGTCCTCCCTGGAGGACGCTCTGCACCGTTTCTTTAAGCCCGTGTGGAAATGGCCTATGTCACAGACTCTTCAGGTAAAACAGGAGAATCTGAAATCCTCAGAGGAGATGGCAGTCAATCTACTTCTCAAGATGTGGTTACCTCTTTGACTTAAGACTTTATCACACCAGCTGTTGTCTTACAGCAATCATGTTGTTTAAGGAAATAGAAACATACCAGTATGGAAACAATCATTATCACACCTCTCTACCATACTCCTATGCTGCTGGTGTGGTGGTGCAGGTTTCCACAACCAGTGTTTTGCACCACCCCACAGCCTCCTTTCCTGTGTCCATCATGCCTGGCCCATGGGCTAATGAGACTGAGGCCATTTCTGCATGACGACACTCTCCCATGTTGTCCTGTTGCAATCCCAGCAGCACCTTTGCTGGAGTGGAAGCATGTCCCCAGTGCTCCTCTCCGCACCCAACCAGATGTCTAAGGAAGGGAGTGTGAGGGACATGATCCTTCCTTCCACACTGCAGCTGGCCTTCTTGCCATACTGCAGTGGGGAAGGAAGCATGTGATTGTGCTTCCAGCCCCTCTGCATGGCTGGCGGCAATGCTCATGCGATCAGGGGTCATTGATGGAGTTTTTCCGTCAATGATACACCCTGCAATTGCTCTGGCTAGGGATGTGAGAAGGGCGGGACTGTGACAACGTCATACAGAAGTGTTGTCATGGTCTCTCTCCTCTTGTCTCTCCATGCTGGGACACTGCCTTTTTGCGGAAAGGGCCTTAGTGACACTATTTCAAGATTTCTGTTTTCCAGAATCGTGGTTTGCAAACTGCAGTGGAGTGGCACCATTGCACCAATACACAATAAAGGAAATGCACCATTACTGGAGCGACTAACAGGAATTGCCCATGAATGACAAGAGATGGCCAGTAAATGATGGAAATGCAATCCAGCAAGGGGAGATTGATGACATCCTGTGATAGATGAGATCAAACACAGAACTAAGCCAGTGCAATTGTGTAAAGAATCCAGCATGTGATAAAGCCCTTAGAACAGTGGTTCTCAACCTGTGGGTCCCCAGATGTTTTTGGACTTCAGTTCCCAGAAGCCCTAAGCATTGACCATAGTGGCTGGGGCTTCTGGGAGCTGAAGTCCATAAACATGTGGGGACCCACAGGTTGAGAACCACTGCCTTAGAAGGAACACTGAGTAACTCCAGGAAACGCAGATGCCTAAGGGCTTGGTCATCCACCAGCCATAGAAGTACCAACCTGATGAACGTTATTTCCGCACTACACTCTTATAGTGCGATTATTCAACTTTCAACAGCCTATGGAATCCTGGGGTTTTGGCCCCTCCCGAAATTGCAAACCCTAGGATTCCATAGGATGTTGAAAGTGGAATAATCGCGCTATAAGAGTGTAGTGCGGAAATGGAAGAAGAAGGTCTCTTTGGGAAGAGAGATTTACTTGTGAGGAGGATACTTCTTATGAGCAGAAAAATTCCATATATAACACTGGAGTCTGCAGCTGTTCTCTGGAGGCTCAGGCTTCAGAGGCTGCTGCTCTAGGCCCAAGCTCTGTTTTAGCATCCTTTTTTTTATTATATGTATGGAGCACCTTGCTGGATCTCCAGTTTCTGCACTTTAAGCAGTTTTCACCCTTTGCTGAGCCTATATTTGGACCTTACCTCTCATCGTGCCCTGCTTTTTGGACTTCAGAACTGCCTTCATACTGTAAAATCCAGCACTGATTCTTGCTGTGTCCCTCACAGTAGTACACATTTGTCAGCTGCTACTGTTTCTAAAACATTGATACGGTCATGGTAAGACTACTGCAATTCACTCAGCTTAGGTCAATCAACCTTTTGAAAAGGGTTTTGAATGATGCAGCTGAGATGTTGAGCAAGTTATTGATGATATTTCCTGCATTTCACTCTTTTACGGGAGGTTCACTTCCCCCATTCACTCCTCTCTTTCTGCTGCTGGATAAAGGCCTTCTTATTTAGGTAGGTCTTTGGTTCACTATTCATGCGTCAGAAGAGGCTTTTAATAGGGCTGTGTTTTTATCTTTTTAAAATTATGCTATAATTGTGTTATAAGCAGTTTCAACATTGTGTTTTAATAGAATTACTTGTTTAGTTTTTCAGTCCCCTCCCCCAAATAGTTTTCTGGCTGTACCTTGTTTTAATTGGATGTAAGCCACCTCGGGTCTTGTGCAAGGAAGGTGAGATGTAAATTAAAAAACAAGCAAATAAGTAAATACTTCAACAACGTCACTAGCTTCCGTTTTTTGGGGCCAAATTTGGTGTGATGGGAAGGATGTAAGTCAGTGATGAGGAAAAGTTTGCTTAGGAAATGAAAATATGAGTTGTCTCACTTCTTGTTCTCCCCACCTGCATACAGGAGGGAAAGATGGAGTAGCTGCACAATTTCACTTGACTGCTAGCGCTAGGGACCATCTGTTTAGAAACACCTGAGACCCTCAAATGTTTTCCAAGCAACAGTCATAGCCTCCATCAGTGACAGCAGAAAGCAAGCTGTTCCCTCTTTGTTAGATATCCTTGGGCTTCAGTTCCCACAGTTCCTTACCTCTGGCTATGCTAGCTAGGCTACTAGGACTTGCAGTCTCAAAACATCAAGATGGCCATGTTATTGTTAGGGTACAGATATGCTGTCATTCCTAGTCCTGCTTCATTGTGTAATTTCCCACATTCAAACTATTCGTCTAATTTTTTCTAATTTTTTCTCTTTTGGATAGGGGGATGGACTGGGAAACGTTTCCCATCTACTTTATTTCCTGATTGACATGTTTTCAAATGTTTCACTTTATGGTTAAGGGTAAGATGGCGTTTGTGTGTGTGATAAACTGAATGTATGTCAGAATGCACATGCCACTTAGAAGCTGCTGATTGGTGCCAGTTTAACTTCGAAGCAAAGCAATGATACACTCATAGTATGGGATGCCACCTATTAGCTTGTGATCCTCAGGTTTAAATGGTTAAACCTTTTACCCTTGGTAAGAAATAATATGGAGGATGTTCTATGCATAATAGGATAAAAATGAAATATATATTTTAAAGGTGTACATCCCAGCCATGATTTCCACAAATGAGAAGTTCAAATGATTTTCACTGAGGATAATATAGGTTAACACACATTGATCACCCTCCGTTTGTTCTTGTCATAGGCTTAAGCAACAGCAGCTCCTCCATCCCAAGTGGGAAATGTGCACTCTCTATCAATACAGGAGAAGAGCGTCCTGTTCCTGGTGGTGCTTCCAGCAAACAATTTGCAACCCAATGTGCATTCTGTACAGTGCTGTACTGTAGTGATGGACAGGACAATCAGACCCTAAAGAACAAGGCAGCCAGTTCAAGTAAGATTGTCTTGTCAAGTCAGCAGGCCACCAATTAAATGCACTGGGAAGGGAAACCCTTTCTGCTTAAAAATGCCATCTAAATTAACTGCAGCTCACGTGCTATCCTCAACTGTACAAAGACTAGTTGAGGATGAAGGAGTGTAACATGAGCCTAGAAGAGTCTATTAATGCAAGCTTTTAACTCCCGTCCTCTGACTTGCTGTACTTTCTCTCCTCTTTATGGATGCAAACGCAGTTTCTAGCAAGCTCTGCCTTGTCTGCTTGTCGAAGACTTCTGACATCCCCCGAAGGTCTTTGCTGGCATTTCCCTTTTATTTCTCAGCCATCCACCCTGACTAGTCTGACTTTCCCAATGTCTTATCCACTTTTTCCAGGAATGAGTGGAAATATGTGGGGAGGATGTTTGTACATTTCAAAAAATTGGAAACATACCACTTGGGCACATTCTTGACAGTTCTGCACTTGAAAAAGGTTTGGTTCTTATTGTGTACCACCCCCAGCAGGTATTGGTGAGGTCGTTTGAAGGGTAAGGCAGGGTAATGAGAAGAAATTCCTGCTATTGAACAACAACTAACTGATGAAGGAGGTAAAAATCCAGGACCTTATGAGAAAGAGATGCAGAGGAAAGCTGGAGGCAGGCATTGTCTGGATTCTGCACCAGCCATGCATATGGCTGCTGACTGGTTAAGAGCATCAAACAGCCTTTTTCTGCTCTATCATGCTTTCTTATTGGTTGCTGTTGCTGCTGCACCACTGGAGTCATTCTTTTAAACTTACCACAGCTACCTTCTGCTTACCATAGATACCCTGTGACTCTCCATAGACAGCCTTTGTGTTTCAGTACTGAGAAATGAAAAAAAAAAAAAAGTTCTGTGGCCCAAAGGCATGTTTAAACCAAAGGACTGGTGAACAGCTGGTGCTCTCAACATTGCCATTTGTTTATATGGCCTTTTCTGATGTTTGTGAGTGCATTTAGGGGCACACATTTAAACTGGATGGAGAGTGAGGGAACAGAGTAATGTTATTAGAAGCAGTTGTTAATTCCAGCAAGCTTAATTTAGTCAGGCAATCCAATCATGTTATCCTTCCCTTGTTCAAAGTACACAATATTTGTTCTGGGCAGAGAATAAGGAAAATCCAACACAAGCTTGACCTGGCTGATTAGCCATTCCCTCTCCCCAGGGAACCTTTTATCTGTTGTGGTGGGCACACACCCATGTGTTAGTAATCTCTAACAGAACATTCTTACAAATGTCATAGGCATGCTGAGCTTTGATTTCAAAATTTGGGTCACATGGCCTTGGGCAGTGGTCAAGTCTAAGACAGGTCAGAGTGCAGAGATACCCCCAGAAAGTGGGGGTGAAAAGTAAAACAGTGGTAAATTTGCAGTACAGTCCTTCATCATGTCAGACTCTCATCACCAAGTTGCCAAGGAGGGTCCAAGAGGTAGGCAGCTATATCCATCTATGCCAGTGGGTCAGCAGATCCAAAAAGCTGTGATCAAGGTGCTGACTGGAGCTTTTTACAAGGAACATATAACTGCCTTGTTGAAACAGCTTGGCTGGGTACCAGTTTATTTTCAGGTACAATTGCTGACAGTCAGTGGAATATGCAGTGTCCAGCAATGGAATATGCTGCCTCAGAGTGTGGTGGAGTCTCCTTCTTAAAAAGCAGAGGCTGGATGGCTATCTGTTGGGAATGCTTTGATGGGGTTCCTGCATAGCAGGGGTTTGGACTTGATGGCCCTGTGGTCTCTTTCAACTCTATGATTCTGTGATTCTAATTCCATAGGTACTGACTATCTATCTCTTTATATGAACCTGTTGGAAGGCTTTATTACCTGAGGCAGGTAAATTACACTTACAATGCTGTTGTTCTCTTAATGCGAGACCATTTGGAAAGCATTTCTTTTACAAAGAAGGTCATTCGTGGAATAATCTGTTAATGACCTTCTTTCTAGAAGAAAGAAAGATCCAGCCAAAGATGTTATTATTTTGCTGTAAGTGCAGTTTGTGACAGCCAGCATGGTGTAGTGGTCTGAGTGTTGGACTATGACCCTGGAGGGCAGGGTTTGATTCCCTGCTTGGTTATGGAAACCCACTGGGCAACCTTAGGCATGTTTCACACTCTCAGTTGCAGGAAAAAAAATAGTGATAGGTTTGCCTTAGGGTCACCATAAGTTAGAAATGACTTGAAGGCACACAAGAAGTGTGAATTACCTGTCTTGTGTGATAAAGCCCAGTCTTAATATTCTTGGAGGAGAGCTTTTCTTTAGTCCCATTGTTACCACGGCATTCTGGTCTGGCTTTTGGTGAACTAAGATATCATTTTGATATCGTAATTCGGCCCTTTCCCGCCATCGGCTGAATGTTTGTTGGGCGCCACCAGGCAAGCGCGACGCTAGGCATGGGCGATAGTTGTAAAGTCCAGAGATAGCCAGTTCCACTTCAGGGGGTAGCCACCCGAAAACAAACACCTTGATTGGTAGACAAAGAGGTTCTTTGCCTGTGAAAGCACCTTGGCAAACCGGCACTTAACGGCCGAGCTAGCCACATCTGCATACCAGCTATATTCGGTTCATAACTCAATCATGTAAATCCTGACCTTTCGGAGCCTTTGTCTCCATCCCAAAACTCATTGTTCCCATGCAAAAACCAGACTAGCCTGTGGTCGTTCTGTCCCTATAAAAGTTGTCTCACTTTGGGAGCAATTTGGAACTCTTACTGGACTGAGCTGAAATCACTTAAACTCTTGCTGAAATCACTCGAAGCTCCTCTTGGATCTTCGCCCTCACCTTGCTGCCACTCGGCTCCACAGATTCCCCTCGGTCAACTCACCGGGTTTCCCTCCTTATCTTCAATTGGCGTCTCCAGGACTTCGGACAGGTGGCGTATTGCTTATTTCTTTAAACTTTCTTTCTTCCCTCTCTAGTTAGGTGTGTTTGAGTTTTATTATTATCTTTGCTTAATAAAACTGTTAGTATTTTAAACTGCTGACTCCTCACTGACCTGAACCGGTATACATAGGATAAAAGATCCCGCTGCGTTGCCCTGCCTCTCGTTAGCCAAGAGAGTGCTCCAGCTAATTTTCCCCATCTTGCTTATTTTGGCTTGTTGTTTGGGTGCCCCTCCTGGGACCCCCAGTCTACAGGGTAACACCATCACCATCACAGTCCCATCTGGAGAGGACATGGAACAAAGCCTTCATGGTGGTTGCTCCTAGGTTGTAGAATTCTCTTCCATGGGAGACTAGGCTGTTCTCCCAGCACCCCCTCTCCTTTCTCTGGCAGACAAAGACCTTTTCAAAAAATTCAGACAGACATTTAATGATTAATTGATTGCAGGGAGCCTTTTTCATGGAATGTGTGTCATACCTTTAATTTTATTCTTATGTTTTTAAATGACTTTACACTTTTAAAAAGTTAATATTTTAATATGATGACTTGCTTAATTGTGTTTTAACTGTTTTCTTATCAGATTTTTTTGCTTTATCTTAAGTCAGCTTGTATTCAGGAGACAGGTGAGATATAAATAAAATAAATAATGAATAATAATGCCAAAACTTTGGGCAACTTAAAGTAACAAAAGAAGCCTGATGCCTTCTGTGGTGCGGAATGTCCATTTGCCATTCTGTGAAGAGGACAATAGAGAATCCCACTGCTTGCACCTGCAAGCAAGTTTTCCATTTGGGAGCTTCTGGTGCTGTTGCTGACTCTGATCAAGTACAAGGCAGATATTTCCAAATAAACTCCAGAGATCTTAGAAGTTTCTCAGTGAAATCTGGAAGATTATTGTGAGTGTTCTTATGATATTGCAAAGTCTTCATTTTCTATTAACAGTTTGCAAGACAGGCTTTCCCCACCTTTCTGACAGACTAGAGATCAGAGCACTGTCAAAAAACGAAATTGGTTGAAAAGTGGAAGCCAGGTACTGTAGGGAGCATGAAGGACTTACAGAGGTTACTTGGGACCAACTGTGTGATGCTGCTTGCAAAGTCTCTCAGCTAGCTTCGTGCCCTTTTTGTTCCTCATCAGCATTCTCTGCAAGCAGTACACATGCAATAGCAGTCCCAAGCAAACCTCCTTAGACAAGAAGAACTGAGGAAAGAGTGGAACCCCTATCAAATTAATGTAGCTTGTCCTTCATTTGGAAGTGTCAAAAGAGTGAGTCAGCAGATAACGGGGCATTGGAAGGTTGGGGGTTTCCTGTCGCCAGTTCAGACTTAGCCAGTGAGTGGCTCTAATTTGGTGATTTATTTGTTCCTGTGTATGCAGCCTTCCTAGGGCTAAGTCCTCACAAGATGACTCACATAATAAAATATTTAGAAATATATAAAGAACAAATTTAAAATCCATCTTGAGTTTTAAAAATTACATTTTTTAAAATTGCAAACTGTTCTTGTTCCTACCTAGGAGAAATGATTTTTTTTTAAGGATGAAAAGAGAGGTATTTCATTGGTGATTTGACCTGCTCTTCTGAAACAAGAGAAGAATGTGGATTTCTTTGTTCATTGTGCCTATTTATTCCCTCATTTTGTTGTCAACTGCCTACTATGTGGCATACCTACAACAAACTAGGAAAAGTTATAAATGTGTAATTCCCTGCAAAGTTGGGAGCTTTAAAGGTATATGACTGTTGTTTCTGGCTTTATATTTCTGGCTTGATATTTGGCAGCCCTAAAAGCCAGAGAAAAAGAGAGATTGAGAGAGATAGTTTGTGTGTGTGCGTGACAGAGAGAGAGCCATCTGATGTGGTTACTGAAGAGAGTGACTTTTTTGAAGTGGGAAAAGTATAATTGGATAAAATATGCATAAACTAAATTGGAATAAAACTTCTCACTGACTACCAAAGCACTTCAGAAGGGGCATGTGATTTTGGTCAAAGCCCATAACCTCAACTTTGGTTTTTATAGTATCCCAGAGCTTGGAAAAGTTATAGTTTTGGATGTGATCCTTCAGGCTCCCCCAACAAGTATGGCCATAGTCTATGATGGTTGTGGAATTCCAGCAGTCGTAGCAAACAAAAAAAGAGAGAAAGCTTTCCAAACTCTAATTCCTCCCTTTTAGGAATATACCAAACACCACACGTATTAGGGTAGAGACTATCAAAATCCTTTCACTGAGCCATATCATGTTAGCCCCATGCCAACCAACTCTACCCTTCCAAGAAAGCCATTTTCTTCATCTGCTATGTTGCTTGGACCAGAATGCTGCATAACCTTTAGGAACTGTACCAAACACATAATGTACGGTGCCAGAGTACAGAGAAGGCATGGACAGTAATTTTGTATGCACGCAGCAACACACTTTGCACTCCCCAGGTGGCATTTTTTAAATCATGTGAGACAGGGGGATCGGTGCTGACAGCTCTTCTCAGCCAAGTCATTATGACCATCTGCTCTCAGCTGCACTGAGCCAAAAGCTTCTATAAAGAGATGGCATGCCACAGGATGTGGGGGCTCTGGCAGAAATAGGATCCCTGGAACTTTACAGAGGAGCTGACTCTGTCTTTTCTAGCTATGGATGTCTTCTCTAAGAACATATCTAAACTACACTGTTATAGCAGTTAGATACCATTCTTAACTGTCATGGTTTTGTTCTACAGAAACTCTGGACTTGTAGTTTGGTGAGGTACTTAGAATTCTCTGCTGGAGAGATCTAGTGCTCCCCCTTAACTACAGCACTACCACATTGCCAGTCAAAGATTTCATAAGATGGAGCCGTGACGATTTAAAATGGTATCAAAATGCTATAATTGGGTCTCTTGAGTTCGTAGGTAAGAACTTTGAACAGAAAAGTATTAAGTTTACGCCTTACCCAGGATAATAACAGAAGACTGGTTCAGATGTTTCACCTTTCATGTGGAAGCCATCAAATTGGTTCAATAGGTTTATGGCAGTTGAGAATGAGATTGCCTTAGCTTTATGGCAGTTGCAGGTACCTTAGCATAGTGACTTGCTACATTAATATGATGCATATTGATATTTTAGAGTTACATATTTCAGCAAGGAATGGAACTTCTGTTTTGGGAAGGACTTCAAGAGGGTATGGAAATTTCAACACCATATCAAATATTATGCATGGCTGGATTAAGCATTCAGTTAGGAATGCTGCATAATTGGGACAAAGCCAGACTGTGAGACCAGGTCTATCAGTGAACCTATTTTCTGAATTATGCTCCTTGATCCCCTAGAAACATACAGAGAAGTACAGTTGCTAATACTGCAGTACTTAACATTAGCTGAGCTTGCTGAAGTTATCTTTTGGGACAACACTTCCCAGAAGCCTTTAGCTAGCATGGCTGTTGAGTTATCTTGGGCTACTGTGCCTAAGATAACTTTGTGTATGCTCCGCTAATGTTCCTCCACTTCATATGGAAGATAATAGAAGGGATTTCCCCCATGGTGAAATTTTAATACTGAACCTGCTAACCATAAAGTAGAGAACATTCTCCCTTCAAATTCTAAAGGGCAAGGCACAGCAAGAGAATTTAGTTTGCTGTGTTGTTCACATGACTGCCTCTGTGTGTGGACAGGCAAAGAAAATAATGTAGCATGCAGTCTTATCACCAATTTTTGTTCTATTTTCTAGAGTACGTAATTGATATTAACATTTATTTTTGTTTTTATGCTACTTGTTATGAGACACCTCCTTGTGCATAAAGGATGAGATTAAATATAAGCTCCTTATTTTTTTTAAAATACAAGTCTCAAAGATGTCAAATATAGTTCCCATCTCCTAATAGTGCTGACATTTGGAGACTGGTTATTTATGATTAAGATCATTTCCCCATGATGACACTCTTCTGCATCATCTCATCGCAATCCTGGCAGCACCTCTCTTAGGAAAGGAGCATGTCCCCAATGCTCCCATCTGCACTTGGTTGGCTGCCCGCAGAAGGGAGCATGAGAGACATGTTCCTTCCTTCTGCATTGCAGCTGGCTTTCTTCTTATGCAGCAGTGGGGAAGCAAATGCATGATTTGTGCTTCTGGCCCTTTTGCATGGATGGTGGCAATGGAAGCCTTGTGCGATTGGGGACCATTGATGGAGTTTTTCTGTCAATGATATACCGTACAACTGTGCCAGCTGGGGGCGTGAGAATGGTGGGACCGTGATGACATCATGCAAAAGTGTCATTGTGGTCCTGCTTCTCTCATGTCCCCGTGCTGGGAGGGCACCATCCTGTGGCAATGGTCTAAATGTCATCGTTTAAAGAGACGGGAAGTATGTGAAGGTAGATAGGCTTCTATCTTGCAGAACCACTACAGTGATGGAGTACAGTCTATTTCTACGCCTCTATGTACCAAGGGACACTGTGATCACCAAAATGTATTCCTAGGGGAATCCAAGCGTGTTGAAAGTTATGTAAGTGTCTCTGATAGCATATTTGTGTTTCCACATTTAAATTCACTATTCACATGATGCACACAAGCATCTGAAGTCATCACTAACTATTCCTGTAGTCTGCTGCTATCACCAGCACTTTTTTCTTTGTGCAATAAAATTGACAATGTAAATTTGTTTTGAGTACAATCACTTCTTCTGTTTTGCGATCTCTCACTCCTTTTGTCCTTCACCCCAATACTCATGACTTTTTGGCTTATTAGCAAAGTCCTCAATACCCACATTGCCCTGGCCACATTTTCTGACTGACTTCTTGTTGGCTTTGGGGGTTATGTGTGAGTGGCATGTGCAGCCCTCCATGGCAGGTGAACTTTTGTATGGAGGTGCAGCAGCAGCAGCTCCTAATTCTTCCCTCACTTGCTTGTTCTCTTCACTTCCCCCTATTTCCTCCTTTCCCTCATGGGCATTCCCCAAACTGGAATGATGAATCTTTGCCTCTTCTGAATAGGAATGCAGAGCAACTGTGAGTATGATTGTTTGGCCACTGTCCCCAGGCTCTCCAAGGATGACAAAGAAGTCTGGGTTGAACCACAGGTGTGTGTTTTGTGCATGTGCAAGTGGTATGCGTGCACACATTTACTCCTCTTTCACTGTGGGAAGCAGAGTGATGTGTCAGCTGACGCAAATCCACTTTTGTCTCTCCTTCACTAGGGGAAAGTGCACACTGTGCTCCCAAGAAGTCAAAGTGCTGGTGAGTTTTAACAAAGATAAATAAGATATGAATAAGAAGCTGCAATTTGGAGGATAAGCAGCGTTAATAGCACCATATCCACAGGGTCATCACACAGGGTTATTCATGCCCCTAATCACTCCTACTCTGAGAGAATCAATACAGCTGAAAGAATATGTGAAAGATTAGAAGCCATATGATGCTAGAACAAAGGGAACTCTGAGAATTAATGTGAATAGTTACTTTGATTTATCATGAAACAAGAAGAATAAAAAGGTGAAGTATTTGTATTGAAGTGTAGATCTGTGTATGGATTCACTCCTTGCCCGTGAAGATGCTAACTACTGAGTTGTTTGCAACTGTGGCTTTGCCATAACAGAAAGGGCTCCTAATCATGTAATTCAGTCCACCCAATTTTCACTAATCTCCCTGTCTACATGCTTCCTCCCTCCATATCTCCTTGAAGATGGTTCTAAATGTTGGGAGACATTCTGGGACAAAAAGGGCCATTGCACTGAGGGAATCACTGAAAACATGCATGTGAGCAGAAGGGTTCTTGCTAAGGCAAAATATCACTGGATACAATCCATTGTTGGGAATAGTGTCTCCACATCAGTTTTGTTCCCATACTCCTGTTCTTAGTGACCCCAACATTTCCTCTTGACCCTCTCAGTCCTCCTTTCTCCTATAGAACTGAAGTCTGGTTTAAGTAAAGCTTAGGTTGTTAAAAGGCCTGATCCATTCTAGGTGTGTGTAGATTGGGATCTCTGTTGATGCTTGTGCAGATGTATTTGTTGTTATTGTTGCTGTTGTTTTAAATGTTTGATTTGTGGGGGGTTTTTTCTAATGAAAAAAATTTCACCAAAAAAGAGGCCTTATCCACATATGCTATATATTACCTTTGAACTAGGCCATTGGTTCTTAACCTGGGTCCTTGGACCCCGAGGGAGTCTGTGGAGCCCTCACAGGGGTTCTATGAAGCCCTGCTGATGGACACCACCACCACCACCACCACCACCAGCAACAGGGACAAATGAGGGAGCAGTTTGGGTGAGTGCACACATCTGTAATCACGTCTCACAGCACCCACACCTCCTGCTGCTGCATCCATGATAAAAGAGACAGGGCAGCAGGCATGTGTGCACATTCTGATTTATGGCAACCTCTGTTTGCAAATGAGGGAGCAGTTCTGGCATCTGCAGTGCCTCCCCCCCATTGCCATGTTCCTCATGAAACAGACATGGTGACAAGCGTATGCACGTGCCCAAACTTTGACTTTGGAAACAAGAGTTTGAATCCCTAGTTGGCCATGGAAACTCACATTCTTTCAGCCTCAGGGAAAAGCAAAGACAATGACTCTTGCAAAGAAAACCCCCATGATAGGTTTCAGGGTCACCATAAGTCAGTTTTCAAAGGGGAGAGACATGATGGCTAGAAAGAACCTCCCTTGTCAGCAGCATTTTGTTGTTGTGTGTCTTCAAGTCACTTCTGATGTACAGCAACCCTAAGATGAACCTATCATAAGGGTTTGTTTTGGGGGGGTGTGTGTCAAGATTTGTTCAGAGTGGGTTTGCCTTTGCCTTCCACTGAGGCTGAGAGAATGTGATTTGCCCAAGGTCACCCACTGTCTGAGTGGAGAATTGAATCCTAGTCTCCAGAAACCTTAAATAAACAAAGAGATATTCCAATATTTAAATAACCATTTGAACACTTAAATTTCAATTTAAATATTTAAATCGTGGGGATCCCCAGCAACAAATTGTATTTACAAGGGGGCCTGGTAAAGAAAAGGCTAGGAGCCACTGAACTTGGTGATATCTCTTAGAATAACAGAATTATAGAGTTGGAAGAGACCATAAGGGCCACCCAGTCCAACCTCCTGTCATTCAAGAATACACAATCAAAGCACTCCCATCAGATGGCCATCCAGCCTATATTTAAAAACCTCCAAAGAAAGAGACTCCACCGTACTCCAACCAGCACATTCCACCATTGAACTTACTCTCAGGAAGTTCTTCCTAACGTTTTGGTGGAATCTCTTTTCTTATAGTTTGAAATCTTTACTCTGTGACCTAGTCTCTGGAGAAGTAGAGACTAGTATTTCATGCAGGATTAGTACTCAAGGTAAATGTTGTCCAGTAATATGCAAGTCTGGCATTTCAGTGTGAGTGAGTTCTGGAAGTTGTAATATTTCCAAACTCTCCGTATATTCCTCCATCTCATGTGAAAAACAAAACAAAACAAAACAAAACAAACACTAGGTATTTTTTCCACTAGTGAATTCAGTGCCATTGAATTCAAACTGCCATGAGATAGTTCAAACATGGAGATGAATATTTGAACTTGACATAACATTGCATTTAATCCAAACCTCTATTGCAAACTGTCAAAAGCCGAGATAGCTCTCGTTGGTATTGTGATGCCACTTCCACAGGTTCAGTTTCTTCATGTGATGGAACCCTGAAAACAGGTGCATGCATACACCCCCACATATAAACTGAGGCATACCTGGTTTTGTTTGCATCCATGTCTAATACCCAAAAGGAATCTATAGGACCTGCTGTTTTCCCACTCCTTGGTTAAACCTTGAAAATTTTACAAGGGATATCAAGAGAGCCTGCTCCCTCCCATTTCCCCCCCTTTTAAAAAAACTTCAAGAATCTTAAGGAATACAATGTCTTGTTCTTGGTACCACAGGAAGGATATTGACAAGCTGGAATGTGTCCAGAAGAGAGAGAGGAGAGTGATCAAAATGGTAGAAGTCCTGGAAACCATGCCCTATGAGGAGAGGCTTAGGGAGCTGGGTATCTTTAACCTAGAGAAGAGAAAGTTGAGATGTGACATGATAGCTCCTTCTTTGGCAGTTTTTAAACAGAAGTTGGACAGCTATCTGTAAGGAATACTTTGATGGTGTATTCCTGCATGACAGAGGGTTGAACTCAATGGCCCTCGTGGTCTCTTCTAGTTTCATGATTCTATAATTCTATGATTAGGCCCTTTCCGCAACTTACCTGTTCTTGGCACTGGGGCACGGGGATCACACGAGCAACCTCTTGAGAGAGGCTCTCGCGTCCCCGCTGCTTCGCCTCCTCAGCCGCTGCCTGCTAGGAAGCAAGCAGCGTGAGGGTTCCTCCTCTTCTTTCTGCAGTGCAACCTGGGATTTTCCTAGGCTGCGCTGGGGCAAGAAGCGCAAGCGCCATGGCTCCAGAGGCTCCCCATGCACGGTAAGTGCGCGTGGGGCCCTGGAGCGATGCACGATCACGCACCATTTTCAGCTAGAAGCTGAAAATGAAATAGTGCGCGATCAGCACCTGCCAGCCCTGGCAGCATTGCACAATTATGAAGATGTCATGTGGATGGCTCCTTGCAATTGTGCGACGCTCCAGAGGCCCTTTTGCATCGCATATGCAGTACGAAAAGGGCCTTAGCAGCAGTTCTTTAGCCCCTTCCTGTTCTTCCACATTTTTTTCTTTCCTTAGCAATCTTAGCACTAGTACCTCAGAGAGGCTTCTCCTCTTTTCTAGTCCTCCTTTCTAATTGTAATGAATTAGGACAGCTTCCCTTTTCAGCTTCTAGGAAGCCAGAACTCCTAGATGCCAAAAAGTTTGGAATGTTAAAATTCATCACTGCAACTTGGACACCGAAAACACTCTTTTCTAAAAACACTTTTGAATATGAAGAACAATGTCCCAATGAGTTACAGTTGCCACAGAGCTCAGACTTTCTCTTATGTTGATTGGCTGGTATCTCTCTTGTTATTAGTAAAGTGGCATAGGTATGTTGCATTGTTTATGCTAGATGTCAACATAGGCAAAGAGATTGGGCAGTAATGCACTGAGAAAAGAAATATGAAGAAATATTTTTGCCTAAATCCAGTTGTTAATCTCAACTCGGGTAGAGCCATTGAATCAATGGCATTTATTAAATAAGTGCAATAATAAGAGCAAATTTATATTGATTCAATGTCCAGTTGGGACTTTGTGGAGGAAGTCTGCCACACCTGCTGTGCTCATCTCATGATGAAACATATACAAGAATCCAGCAAAACTGAAAGACAAAATGGGAATGATGAGTGATAGAGGAAAGTTACAAACAAATTGAGTACTTGTTAATCACTTAGGCTACCTAAAATTACTTAAACACATCAAGAACTGGATGGCTAAGGTCTAAAAAAATGGAAAAAGCAGACTATACTCGACTCAGGTCAAGTTAAAAATAATTTCATTTTTGTTCTTCTGGCTGAGAAGTTATGATCATATGGACAAAAGGTATCCTTTTATGATTGTCAATATGGAAGTGCATTTCTGAAGTATAAACCATTATACATGCTTCTAAGCAGCCCCATTTTTTACTAGCCCAATTGCTCGACATTACATATTGGCAATCTGTGGCAAAGCAACAGTCTAAAAGCAAAGGGGAAAGCAAAGGGGATTCAGTTCTCACTATATGAGAATACTGGGGTTGACAATCATTTCAGAGTGCTTTCTTGTACCCTAGTTTTTGCACTGTAGTCAAAAGAGGTAGTCCTCCGAAACAGTATCTGAATGCTTCTTTGTGGAAGGTATAGGCAGACAGGCTGAACTTTGATCAGATGAGTGACTCAAACCAACACATTAAAAATAATGAAGTTATTTGTAGTGCCTTACTTTTTTTTTTGGTGACACATGAGAATATCATTACATCTAAATAGCAATGAAATGACTATTATCCATGCTACAGTTTCAGTGTGGCAAAGTAAGATTTCCTTACTAGTTGTAAAACATTGCTGTTGTGGGATTGTTGGGGGAATCTTGGCCACTTTGGTATTTTAAGTGCTTTAAAAAACCCAGTTTTAAAGCAACAAACTACCAGTGTGCTAAACAGGAATGAGCAATAGAACAACTGTTTGGAGGATTGCATTGCAATGCGTAACAGATTTAGCATGGTGTATGAGCATTTAAGAAAGCATTTATTACAGGTTTGTCACTTTAGCCAGGATGGTGTAGTAGTTTGAGTGCTGGACCAGGATTCTGAAAGACCAGGGTTCTTATCCCTGCAGAAAGGTGATAGCAAAATATCTCTGAATAAATCTTAACAAGAAACCCTTATGATTGGGTCACCATCCATCAGAATTGATTCGAAGGCATATAACAACCAGAAGAACAAGTGAGTAACAGGAACAAATTATCTTTAAATATCAATGCTCCAGGTTCTGGATAAAACAGGTGTGGGGATGGTTCATTGTTGTTTAAATGAGGAACACACATTTTTCTTGATATGGTCAGATACTGTTTGGAGGATGAACTACTAAGGGATCCTGGGAGCTATCCTAAACTTGGCTTTCCTTCTGGCTGTGGAAAAGAGTACTAAGGTCCTTTCTGAAGGAACCTCTCATCATGGCATTGGGATGGGAGAAGAACGGGACCATAATGACGCTTCTGCATGATATGTGTTGTGGTCCCATCCTTCCCCCGTTATCATAGAATCATAGAATCATAGAGTTGGAAGAGACCACAGGAACACCCATCAAAGCTATGCAGGAACACACATCAAAGCACTCCCAACAGAGGGCCATCCAGCCTTTGCTTAAAAACCTCCAAAGAAGGAGACTCCACCACACTCTGAGGCAGCATATTCCACTGCCAAACAGCTCTGACTGTCAGGAAGTTCTTCCTGAGGTTCATGTGGAATCTCCTTTCCTGCAGTTTGAATCCATTGCTCCTTGGCCTTGTCTCTGGAGCAGAGGAAAACAAACCTGCTCTCTCCTCAACATGACATCCCTTCAAATATTTGAACATGACTATCATGTCCCCTCTTAACCTTCTCTTTTCCAGGCTAAACACACCCAGCTCCCTAAGCTGTTCCTCATAGGGCATGGCTTCCAGATCCTCCACCATTTCGGTTGTCCTCCTCTGGACACATTCCAGCTTGTCAATATCCTTCTTGAATTGAGGTGCCCAGAACTGGACACAGTATTCCAAATGAGGTCTAACCAATGCAGAATGGAGTAGTACCATTACCTCCCTAGATTGACACCATACTCCTATTGATGCAACCAAGAATCATGTTGGCTTTCTTGGCTGCTGCATCACACTGCTGACTCATGTTCAGCTTGTGATCTACCAGGACTCCTAGATCCCTTTCACACATACTGTTATCCAGCCACATGTCCCCCATCCTATATTTGTGCTGCATCACCAGGCGATGCAATCACGGATTAAATCATTGATGTGTTTTCCCCATCAATGACCTGGAATCATGCAACCATCCCAAGCTTACCTGGCCTACAGAAGAGCTGGAAGTGCGATGGAGATGCTTCCTGCCCCAGCACAGCCTGGGAAAGTGGCTAGATGCGTTGGAGAAGGAAGAGGCCTCTCTTTCACACTTCCTTTGGCAGGGAGCCAGCCGGTGTGGAGGACAGGATTCACGCCCGTGCTCTCATCCTGGCAAAGCTGCTACCAGGACAACACTAGGATGATGCCAGAGACAGGTAAGATGCAGAAAGCGCCTAAGTCAGTTCTTACTAGTTGTGCTCTACTCAGCAACAAAAATCATCTGAGCACAAGAACAATCTTATCCTCTCTGCCGCAGTAAAAGCAGCAAAGATCTCATGGCACTGGAAAATTAGTAGAATTTATTTGACACACAAGGTTTTCTGGATTACAGTCCATTGCATCTGGTAAGGAGGGCTTCTGCCTATCAAAACACAAGCCCTATAAACTTTTAAAAAATCTTTAAGGAACTGTTAGTGGCTGTACACCTCCATGCTTTGATGTGGTCTAATTGGCAAAATATATTAATTGGCAGATATGTTTAATTGGCATAAAATACAAATTATACACACTTATGGCTGAAAGGCTACATGGGAAAGAGAAACTGGCTGAATAGCAGGCCAAAAGGTAACCTCAGCATGGCCAGGTCATAGATTCATTGAATCAGCCAAGAAAACCTGACTTAACGGCTCTAAGCTAATCCTCTCAGTGAAAACAACAGATGCAGCCAGCAAGCATACCTGCTGTGTGCATTTCCTACTGAAGCCTTGTCTAGCCACCTTACCCAACCAAGACATTGAAACAATCAGTCCTTTTGTTTACTCTACCAGAAAGGAATTAACACACACTCCTTCAGAGAGGGAAAGAGAGTATAAAAATCACCAGTTTTGAGCAGCTACTTTGCAGTTCACTAGTTGCTGAATGTCTCCCTGTCACTTTGATTCCTGACTGTGCACTGCCCTTAGACACACAACTCCAAGTCGAGTTGCTGTTTCTTCACTATTCTTCTGGATTGGTAAGTATAATCCCAAAACCTCCGCTGTGCTATCCATACTTTTTCCTCTGTTTATCCTTCGGTTAGCTCTTGTGTGAATGCGTAACTGTTTGTATCTTGTATGCATACGTGAGTGAATTCCTCTCAATAAAGCACATTTTTAGTTTATTTTTGGACCTCTGGCTGCTTCTTTTCTGTGTGACCCCATACACATTGCGGGAAAGATCTCATTAATTTACCTCCCTTTCACAGGCCTCGTAATTTTGAGCTAATTAATTCCCCTCTGTCACGTGGAGATACTGGCATCACGGGTGGACTCCTGAGTCACTCATGTTTTGGGGTAACAGTATCACAAAACTCTTTGTTTTTATAGAAATAGATCCATTCATTCAGTTAGTGCAGAAAAGGTTTACTTTTTTTTGGACTACAGTTCCCAGCATTGGAGCCCCATGATTGCTAGGGGATTCTAAGAACTGCAGTTTTTTCTTCTTCTTTAAATCTGGCTTGAAATATAATTAGATTTTTCTGCAGAGTATCCTAGAGTAGTGGTCTCAAATGCTGCATAGTAGTTGCAAGTGAATTCTTTATATCCTTTAATGAAAGAATTCTGTTTCCAGAAATAAGCAGCACAATGTAGGTAAGTGCCACAGTAGTGACAGTAAAATATATGAAAATCAGACAAGCAAAAGCCATAAACCTATTTTTCAGGAGAAAACAAAATGCACAATACTCCTGTGGCCTTGAGGTACATGGAATAGTTTAGCTATAGAAATTCATCTTGCTGCAATTTTTGCTATGTCATCCTGATTGAAACAGACATGGGGAGAACAGGCAGGAACCCACACCAATAACTAGAATTTGAATAGCCAGAAAAACTGAAGAGGACTCTTTATACCCCCTGGTGGACACAGAAAATCATTAAGATGATTTCATTGTTGTTCTGTAAATTTATCAGGAACAATTTTGACATGCATATTCTGGAAAACCAGAGGCCGAAGACATAACTAGCCAACACAAGCTAACTTCATTTAAAGATAGCCATCACAGCAAGTAAATATTTATTTATTTAAAACAGAAATCTGAAAAAAATGCACAACAGAAAAACTAAGAAAGGATCATTAATGAATGCAACATCCAGCAAGTGCAGAATCTCAAAACACAGCATTTGAAGAATTTAGAGAACACTGGACTACAATATGTGTGCAAATATCTGGAAACAGCACAAACATGTGAATAAGGCTAAATATTCATCACCAACACAACAGAGAAGAGATTGTTGAAATCTGAGGGGTGTTCCCCTATAATTCCCCTCTCTCTTGCATTTCTCTTTGAAGCTTGGGAACAGCAACAGCTTCCTGAAAACCAGAAATCCAAAAGGTGCAAAGAATGGTACATTGAATGAGTTGCTGCCAACCATGCACCTGTTAAAGAGAAAGATTAAAAAATGGTGCCAGCCTTCAGCATCTCTGGGTAGGAAATGCTGCTCTCCTATGGTCTGTTCCTGTTGGAAGTGGAGCAATGTGAAACCATGCACATATACATGACCGTGCGTCTGAGGTGGGAGGCAACAGAGAGGTACTGTGGATTCTCTCAGTCTTTTCTGTTCTGTTGGTTCTTCTCTTATAGACTGAGGGGTCATCCAGACTGTGGCGATTTTTACACTAGGCTGTTATTATGCTATTACTCCATTTTCAACATCCTATTGAATCCTGGGGCTTGCAGTTTAGGGAGGGGTCTTTGAGGCAAACCCCAGGATTCCATAGAATGTTGAGAGTGCAATAATAGCACTATAACAGCCTAGTGCGAAAATGGCCTATGTTGGGGATGTTGGATTTCTTCCTCTCTTGTTTACTGCTGTATTTTCTGAGATCCAGATGATTGTTAAGAAACTACAGGACATTTCAAGATTTTCCCTATCCTTTCCTGACTCATTTTATTCCTTACAACTAAGGTGACTTTAAAAAGAACATTTCTTTCCAGTTTTATGGTAATACCTTTTCTCTTCCTTCTACCAGGTTTCTTCCTTGTTCTCTTTATCCCTTTCCTGTGTGTTTTAACCTGGATCTGGAATGTTGTGTGTGTATGCATATGTTTGCATGCATGCAAACACAGAGGAGAGGACCCAGGCCCTTTTCACATGGCATTTTGCAAGCGAGAGGGCCCCTTGAGCATTGTGTAAATGTGAGGAGCGGTCTGCATTACGCATGCACATTTACGTGACGCTCAAGAGCCGGACACGCAGCGCATACACATTTTTTTATTTTCAGATTTCAGCTGAAAATACTGCACACTCAGGCACCGGTCAGGGGCCTGGGGCATACTCACCTGCTGTGCGAAGCCTCCTGAGCCGCGCCAGTCGCACTTCCTGCCCCAGCGCAGCCTACAACTCCCAGGCTGCACTGCGGAAAGAAGGGGCTCATGCGACCAGGAAGGAGCTGCAGAGTCCAGGCAGCAGGGAAGCGGCAGCGTTCCTTCCGAGGGTTCTTGAGCAACAACCCCTGCCCAGCAGCGTGAACGAGTAACGTGTGAAAATGGCCCCAGACAGAAGGATGGAGGAAAAAGGAAATAAATTGTCTCTTCTTGTTGTTATGTGCCTTCAAGTCAACTCACTCTTATGGCAACTCTAATCTAGAGTTTTCCTGTCCAGATTGATTCAGAGGAGGTTTGCCACTGCATTCCCCTTAGGCTGAGAGAGTGCTACTTGCCCAGGATCATGCAATAGGTTTCAGTTGCTTTGAGGGATTTGAATCCTGGTCTTCGAGTGTCCTAATCCAACACATGAACCATTACATTGGGTTGGTTCTGACTGATAGATTGTCCCTGTCTCTCTCCACTGGTTTAAGGTGGCAGAAGTCATTGTTGGTAAAAGAAAACCATGATTTTTTTTGAAAATGGAATAATAGTATTATAGTATTATAATATTATAATATAATATAATATAATATAATATAATATAATATAATATAATATAATATAATAATAGTATTATAACTGTCTAGTGTGGAAATGGCCTTTATCTGATCTGTGCTAGTGTGGAAATGGCCTTTATCTGATCTGTGCTAGACATCAGTATCGGTGAGCCCTGATACTCTTAGCTCCTGAGCGTACTTCCTACCACACATCTATCCCCTCCCCAGTAGTGTTGTAACTAACAGTAACAGATCCAGTTTCCTGGTCTCTTTCAAATAAGTACTGTACAGTTCTTCCTCCATATGTGTGGTTTGACCATTGCAAATCTGATTATTCATGAGGCACATGCTTGCCTTCTCCTTCCCATTTTCATCTCCCCATTCCCTCACATTCCTCACCCCAGGCTTGTGAGGTTTGTGTTTAAAAGGGATGTTTTTTCCTTTTGAGTGAGCAAAGTTCCCCCTCCATTCCTGGAGGTGTGTTCTCTCTGCCAAGTGGCTGCACATTTTGCTATGTAATGGTTACTGAATTGTCAGATGCTCTCTTTGCTCCTACCCCTCCTTTCTCAAGATGGTGACTGGAAGTATCTAGAATACCAGAGCTTCACTCTTCTCTGTCTGAGGGGAAAGTACTGGTAAGTCCTTTACCTTGTCTTTTTTCTCCCTTCTCCTGAGAATGTCAGGGCCAGAGGCAAGAGAATGGGAGAAGGGAGCTCCAGAAGGGAATGGAAGGGGGATTGTGGGGTGGTGGAGTTATTCCACTTTCCCATTTTATGCACACAGTTGTTCCACTTTCCAACCCTTGTGAATGTGGAGGGACCACTATAATTCACTCTAATAATACTTTCATTTTTAAAAAATTGTCTTTTGTTGATTACAAATACCAGCTTCCACACAGGCTAGCAGATGCCATGTGGCTTTCTTTCTACCCCCTCTTTATGATCTTAAATATGGGTGGAAGGGAGAAATAAATTACTAAATAAATGACCCTGGTAACCACACATAGCTACTGGCTGTACCTTAAGAAACACTGGATTCAGTTTTTGCCACAGTCATGTAAAACAGGTGTCGGGGACATCTAGTGGATTAATCAGTGTAGGGATTTTACCTCTTGATTTTAACTTGATTTAAGTTCACTTGATATTACTGATGCTATACCTGCTGCACCAGCTGCTATTACCTCTGGGAGTAAAGCTTCTATGTCCACCAGAACTTAGAACTGCCATTAGAAGTTTTCCAGTAACAGCTGTGTCTCTGTTTGTAACAATGTTTGGCAAGACTACACTGGGGGGAAACAGTTAGCTATGACATATTACCTTTATATTCCATCTTTCATTTAAGGAACCACAGATAGTATACATAGCTTAAGCCTCTCCCATGTTTTAGCCTTAGAACAACCCTGTGAAGTAGGTCAGGCTACGATGTAGTAACTTGTCTCTGGTCATCCTAAATAAGCCATTTGTGCTCCTTGTACGCTGTGATCCTACTCCTGCTCTCTTCCCTCGGCCCCTGTTTCGCATTGTTCAAGGAAAAACAGGCATTAAATACTCTCATACACTCAACATCACATCTATTTTGATCTCCAGTATAATAAAAGATGCTAACAATTAGATTGAAGGCCTAACTGTAGAGTGTGCTGTAGATGTAAATTGTATGAATAATGCACATGTGTGAAATGTGTGGCGCGGAAATCTAAGGGATCCCATAATCTTTCATAACAGTTAAATATTATGCATTAGCCAGTAGATGTTTAGGAAGGAGAGGAAGAGTTATAAACCCTAATGACAGCAATTGCTAAGTCAATAAATTCCACACTTAAAAGCCTAATTGATCAGCTTAGTTATTTAGTATCTCATCTAAAAGGATGACAGCTTGTATTATTTCGTCACAGACAAGTTGCCAGGACACCTAACCTCTTGACTGTTAAGAATACATTCCTAGTGCAGTACCGCAGAGGGATGCTAGGAAAGGTTGCTTGCATTCTCCTAAAGCACTTAATCCCATATCTTGGTAAATTTCTAATTAACTCCCATGCTTTTAGTTAAATGAAACAACACAGCAAACCTGCCACCAGTGAACAATGAGATAATGCTGATGCCACCAGCTAATGTTTCAAGCTGTAATGTCATACTCAGAGTGCCCATTGTTTCTCCATGCAATGAATTTGTTACTGGAACAGTTGGTGGCAATGTCATCCCTCCCCAAGGCCGTCCCTAATGTCACCCAAGAAATCCAGTAGTATAAAAGAAAGAACTGAAATAACTCTTCAGCAGCAGCCTGATTCTCAGTAAGTGACTCACATAGATTTTTTTATAGCCCAGAAAAACTATGCAAGAATCATACAAGCAATTTCTTATATGACTCTTCAACAACCACCTTCAGGGTAGGGCAGGGGTGTGCAAAGTGCAGCAGGGTTGTTTTTGTGGTCCTCAAAACACCCTTTTTGCAAATCAGTCAATCAATCAAACAAATAAATAAATTCAGAATGTCCCCAAACACACGCTAGAAGGTTAGGAGGCCATTTTCATCATGTCTGAAGGCCCCCGGAGTGAAAAACAATTTTTGCCAAAAGTTTCAAAAGAAGATTTTTTTCCTGAAATGTCTGCAAAATGCCCACTGAGGGTGAGGGATACGTTTCCACCACATTTTTAAGCCTCCCTCGGCCCACTTAAGCTCAGGAGTGGCTTTTTTTGAAACAGGAAGTAAACAGGAGATGACTTCAACTCACTTCCTGTTGTTAAAAGGGATCCTCCTGGTGCTCAAATGGCCCAAGAAGGCCCTGGAACATGATAAAAAGGCTCCATATTCCCCTACAGAGCATTCAGGGCATTTTAATTTTTTTTTTGGTGGGAGCAGGTGCAATAGAGAGGTGCAGCCCCCTGAGAGCTCCTTGAGGACTAATGATGATGGCCACCCAATAGACAGGATCTTTCCATATACGTGGATAGATAGATAGATAGATAGATAGATAGATAGACAGATAGATATAGATAGATATAGATAGATGATTTTATTAAAGTTCCAACCTATAAAATAAACATATATAATTGAATATTTCATTGAATTATTTCTGCTGTTCTTCCTCTCCTCTCTAGATTTCAATTTCTTCTATATATTCGTCATGTTAAAATTACCTGTACTGCACATATATATGACATTTCGTGATAGTTCCTGCAATACATAAGTACTATATATTTTATCGTAATATTTCTGATTACATCCATTTAATATATCAACTGTATTTATACCTGAACATTGTCATCTGATAGTACCCAACAATTATTCGACACAATTTCCCATTCTTTTTAATCCCATCATCTGATTTTCCCTTTAATCTCTGAGAGACTATGTCTGCATTTCTATTTTCAATCAGAGTTGCCCACCATTGATCAATTGTAGGTATTTGATAGGTTTTCCATAGTCTTTCAAATTCTATTCTAGCTGTTGTGATCATATACAATGTTATTCGCCAATATTTCTTTTGAACAGTACCATCAAACATATGCGTCATATTCAACAAATACATTTCTGATGTTTTATCAAATTGTACATTCAGTATTGTACATATCCTATTATGTATTTCTCCCCAGTATTTCTTTGCTTTGTTACATGTCCACCACATATGAAACATCGTACCGACCTCCTTTTGACATTTCCAACATTGTCCTGTTCTTGTTTTGTAAAATCTCATGAGTTTCTCTGGTGTCATGTACCATCTATGAAACATTTTGTAATAGTTTTCTTTTAAATTCTGAGCTACTGTAAATTTCTGTGTTCTTTTCCAACTCTGTTCCCAAGACTCTAACTGAATTGAATGTCCTACATTTTGAGCCCATGCGATCATTGTAGACTTATGGTTTCCTCCTCCATCTCTTGCTGTAAGATTTCCTGATATATATGAGATAATAAATGTAGGAGATTTTCAAACAGCCATTTTATCATTCCTTCTCTCTCCTTTTGTTCAATTCTGTAGGGTTTTTTTTATAATCATTTTATTAAAAAATTCACAGATAAAACAATTAATTTTCCTTGTTATTTCTACTGACATATTCTTGATACTTCCAATCTGATCTGGATTTCATTTTCAATATCCCATATCTAAGCTTTATCATTGTACTGCATTTTACAGCTAGATCATATGTTAGAACTTGTATTACATTCACCATTTACCAGCTTCATGATAACAACCGCAATCATCTCAATCTTTTAAACACATAGTACCATGAATTACAAACTTCTATCACAAGTCACCCAGCAACTACCCACAATTTGCCATTCTTTCTGAATTTCGTCATCTGATTTCCCTTTTAATCTTTGAGAGACCATATCAGCGGTTTTATTTTCAATAAAAGTTCCCCACCATTGTTCTATTGTAGGTATTTGCTGTGATTTCCATACCTTGCATATTCAATGTGTGCTGAAGTTATCATGTATAATATTCTCCAATATTTCTTGATATTAGTTCCATCAACTATATCTGTCATATTCAGCAAGTACATTTCAGGCATCATAGCAAACTGTACCTTCAGTATTTCACACATTTTATTGTGTATTCCAGTCCAGTATTTCTTGACCTTTGAACACGTCCACCACATGTGGTACATAGTACCCATCTCTTTCTGACATTTCCAACATAGTCCAGTACCTGTGTTATAAATCTTTTTTAGTTTATCTGGAGTTAGATACCATCTGTATAACACCTTGTAATAGTTCTCTTTCAAATTCTGGGCCACCGTAAATTTATTTGTCTTTTCCCAACTCTTTTCCCAGAAATCTAACTGGATTGTATGTCCAAAATTCTGTGCCCATGTGACCACAGCCTCTTTAACTGTTTCTTCATGCTTCTCCTGCTGCAAAAGTTCTTGGCTAATATGAGCTAATAGATGAGGAGGGTTTTCAAACAGCCATTTAATCACTCCAGTTTTTTCCTTTCCTTCTATACCGTATGTCTTTACATCCATCTGAAACCTTTCAGTTAGTTGCCTGTAAGGAAACCAATTTAAAACTATTCCTTCTTGCTCTAATTTTCCTCTTGTTTTAATCTGAAGCTTATTTGAATCTGACTTCTCAATTATGTCATCATATCAAAGCCATTTCTCAGATTCAGTCCATCTACCAAAGAAAGCCTCTTGAGGGGAGACCCAGGTGGGCAGCTGTCTAATGTTTCTAGTCTTATATTCATCCCAAATTTTCAATAATGATTTCCTAATGTAATAATTTGTGAAATCTTTATCTATTTTTGCTTTATCATAGAACATATAAGCATGCCAACCCATCCTTAGATCTGCTCCCTCAAGTGCCAACATTCTCATATCTTGTAGATCTATCCAATCTTTTATCCATGTAAAAGCCGCTGAGTAATATATCTGAAAGTCAGGTAGTCCCAAACCTCCTCGAATTCTCTGATCCGTCATGATGTTCCATTTAATCCTAGGCTTTTTCCCTTGCCATATAAATCTGGTTAATTTTCTCTTCCATTGTAGGAAAGGTTTCGTATTCGTTATTACAGGAAGATTTTGAAAAAGAAAATTCATTTTTGGTAAAACATTCATTTTTATTGCTGCAATCCTCCCCATCATTGTCAGACGCATTGAAGTCCAGCTTTCCAAGTCTTTTGTTATTTCTTTCCACTTTTTCTCATAGTTATTGTGGTATAACTCATTGTTTCTTTTTGCTATCCAGATACCAAGATATTTTACCTTTAGACCTCTGTTAAATCCTGTCTTTTGTATTATTTCTGTTTCTTCTCTTTTCAATGCTTCTTTGTGGATCATCCAGAAAAACAACTAAATCATCAGCACAGGCCTTTAATTTGTATTTAATTTGACTTGAACACCTTTAATCTCTTTGTCATCTCTTATAGCATTATTGAGTATTTCCAGTGTCATAATAAACAACAGGGGAGACAATGAACAGCCTTGTCTAGTCCCTCTCTTCAATTCTATCACATTTGTTCTTTCACCATTTACTACCAGTCTAGCTTGCTGTTGTTTATAGATTGCTTCAATCCATGAAATGAATTTCTCTCCAGCCAACATCTGTTTGCAAGCCGTTATCATAAATGTCCAATGAATCATATCAAATGCCTTCTCAGCATCCAGAAATATCATAGCCATTTTTCTTTCATTGTGCTTTTCATAGTACTCAATTATATCTAAAACCGTTCTGGTATTATTTCTCTGTGATCTTTTCAATTTCGTAGGTTTTTACATCCATCTGAAATCTTTCAGTTAATTGTCTGTAGGGAAACCAATTCAATCTTATTCCTTCTTCTTCCAACTTCTCTCTTGTTTTGACCTTGATTGTATTTGAAGCTGATTTTTCTATTATATCCTCGTATCGAAGCCATTTATCTGTTTTGATCCATCTTCCGAACAAAGCCTCTTGAGGGGACACCCATGAGGGGAGCTGCCTAATGTTTTTAGCCTTGTATTCATTCCATATCTTCAGTAACGATTTTCTTATGTAATGATGCAAAAATTCTTTGTCGGTCCCTGCTTTATCATAAAACATATAGGCATAACATCCCATTCTTAAGTCCGCTCCCTCAAGTGCTAGCATTCTCATGTCCTGTAAGTTAATCCAATCTTTTATCCAAGTCATTGCCGCTGCCTTGTAATATATATGTAAGTCCGGTAGTCCCAGTCCTCCTCTTGATGTAGGATCTGTCATAACTCTCCATTTTATCCTGGGCTTATTACCTTGCCATATAAATTTGAATAATTCTCTCTTCCATTGTATAAAAGGCTTATTATTTGTGATAATAGGGAGATTTTGAAAAAGAAAATTCATTTTTGGGAGTACATTCATTTGTATAGCTCCTATTCTCCCCATTAAGGATAACCACATACGTGTCCAATTTTCCATATCTTTTGTTATTTCTTTCCATTTTTTTTCATAGTTATTTTGAAATAGTTCATTATTTCTTTTTGCTATCCAGATACCTAGATACTTTGCCTTCTATCCTTTGTTAAATCCTGTTATATGTATTATTTCCTTTTCTTCTTTATCACTCATATACTTTGTTATCAGAACTGTTTTTTCCTTGTTAATTTTAAAGCCAGAGAATTCGCCATATTTATGTATTGTATCAGTGAAATATTTTATGTTGCTTAACGGGTCATCCAAAAACAAAACCGGATCATCAGAGAAAGCTTTAAGTTTATATTGATATTTTTTGATCTGGACTCCTCTGATAACCCTGTCTTCTCTTATTATATTATTGAGTATTTCCATCGTTATAATAAATAGTAGAGGAGACTACGGGCATCCCTTCTTGTCCCCCTATGTAGCTCAATCCTCTTCGTTTTTTTTCCGTTAATCACCAATTGGGCTTGTTGTTG